>CM053154.1:32080000-32705000 GCA_028571685.1 Heterohyrax brucei
ATAGGCTCAGAGAAATTTGAAGGATTAATTTAAAACTCATTCAAGCATTAAACGATATGGAAAATATATAGACAGCCAAAATAAGTTCTTAATTTGTTAACATTCACTTAGTCCTATGCATGGCACAGAAACCAAAACCAAACCTTTTGCCGTCAAGTTGATTCCGACTCTTAGTTGGTATGAGGTCTTCCACTCTCTGTCTGTTTCCCTTTCCTCTTATCTCTGGTAGGATAAACGATAAAAGTTTGTGCAAACCACACCCCAGGCAAACTCCCTTTACATATGGATCAATTAGAATGAGACTCACCTACTTCTGTTTAACATAATTTAATCTTGCTGTATTAACTACAGATAGAGATTAGGATTTATAACATAGGCAAATCACAAAATGGAGGACAAGCACACAACACTGGGAATCACGACCCAGCCACATGGCTACACACATTTTTGAGGGGTCATAATTCAATCCATTACACTCCCACATTAGAAATTCTCATGACACAAGGAAGACAGGACTAAGTAAAACCCACAACTATGCTTTTGATTTTAAAATGCATATGCCAAATTATGTACCTAATATATCCTGACACCATCAATGATGAAAACTCATCTGGGAAGAATTAGCTGGCTGATACATCAACAGCCATTGTTTTTGAAAAGATGATTTTAAAATTGAAGAAAAAGTCAAATCTCCAGTAATGTGTTAAAAAACAGGAAGGCTCTTAAGACTCTTTTGGATTCAAATTATGAATGAGGAATTAGTTAACACAGCATCCCACAAGGTAAGAAGTACAGCTGTTTGGCTTGATTTTCCACGTAATCACTTCTGAGGCTCCTACACTCTAGGAGGAACAGCAATAACAGCTTCAGTAGGCATATCCTTTCTTGAAAGCCAATCATGAATGAAATACAACTTGTCAGAGTGTCTGGATCCCTCACTGACTTTCAAATTGCCCTCTTTAGCTAGAGATCTCCTAGGTCTCACAGAGACGACATCTTTAAATCACTGGTAGTCATACAGATCACTAGTGGGTACCTTCAGTTGTCTCTGCAACATTTCATATGCTACTTCTAAGAGAATATGCTGTAAGACTTTGCCAGGTTTATAAGAACAGTCTTTTAAAGTATATGGAAGGACTGTTTTTGAATGTATGGACACTGGACTTGAGACCCTCTCCAACGAAGCTTTCAAAAGAATCCAAAAATTTGACCTCCTTCCCCTAGCCCGCCCAGGAATTTGGTATTACTTGTGCCATGCATGGAAAGCCTGGTGGCACAGTGGTTAAGTGCTATGGCTGCCAACCTAAAGGTCGGCAGTTCAAATTCACCAGATGCTCCTTGGAAACTCTGTGGGGCAGTTCCTTGTGTCATGAGAATTTCTAATGTGGGAGTGTAATGGATTGAATTATGACCCCTCAAAAATGTGTGTAGCCATTTGGCTGGGTCGTGATTTCCAGTGTTGTGTGCTTGTCCTCCTTTTTGTGATTTGCCTATGTTATAAATCCTAATCTCTATCTGTAGTTAATACAGCAAGATTAAATTATGTTAAACAGAAGTAGGTGAGTCTCATTCTAATTGATCCATATGTAAAGAGAGTTTGCCTGGGGTGTGGTTTGCACAAACTTTTATCGTTTATCCTACCAGAGATAAGAGGAAAGGGAAACAGACAGAGAGTGGAAGACCTCATACCACCAAGAAAGCGATGCTGGGAGCTCAGTGTATCCTCTGTACCTGAGGTTTCTGCACTGAGGTGTTTGTAGACCAAGGGAAGACTGATGACAAGAATCTTCCTCCAGAGCTGACAGAGAGAAAGCCTTCTCTTGGAGCTGATTCCCTGAATTTGGACTTAGAGCCCTCCAGACACTGAGACAATAGAACTTTTCTTGGTTAAACATAGTATATCTGTTATAGCAGCACTAGATGACTAAGACAGGGAGAAACTCTTAATCTCAAATTGAATTCTTATGTGTGAAACAAGTTTTAATGCTATTGAATATGTAGTTTTGGTATTTCATTATGATTAAATGAAAGTGTACAATCCAAGTCAATTTTGCATGCCCACCTCTCTACAACTCTCTGCGCTCCCCACCCTGTAACAACACGTTCCTCATTTTCACTCTTGACTACTAGTATCCTTCCAGTGACTACTCATGCCCTCCTCTCCTGTCTGCTCTAGAAAGAAAGCAGTAGGACAGCCTCCATAAAACGTATAAAACATACCACATGGTCGCTCTGTGTCCCCGAGTCCAGTCTGTTCTTAGTCTGAAGTGTTGACCTCAGTACTGGTTTCAGGTCTAGGACAGCAGCAAGTCTAGGGGTCATGTTGCCAGGGAACCCTCCAGATTGTTGGACCATCAGTTCTGGTCTTGTAGTACAGTTCTTGATCTGCACTCTTCTTTTTCTTGTATTACATCAGGGACTCTACGTTGTGTCCCCTATCAAGGCTGTTTTTGGTGATGGCTGGGCACCATCTGGTTCTTCTAGTCTCATGCTGATGTAGTCTTCCGGTCACAGGGGTCTGTCAGTCTCCTGGGTTTATTTTTCCACGTGCCTTTGGTGTTCTCAGTCGTCATCTGTTCTGGGTGGATTGGGACCAAATGAGGTTCCTCAGATGGCAGCTTGCTGGCTTTTAAGACTGCAGATGCCACTCACCAATATGGGGTGCAGGAGATTCTCTTAGCTGAAGGCTAGTTATGCCACATGACCTCCATGTCCCCTGAAAACATGGTCCCCAGACTCCTGTCCCTGCTACTCTATCCTTTGAAATGTTAGGTTGAGTGTAGAAAACCTTTTAGTTTATGGTACAGTCATTTATGCTGACCTGCCGTTTACTAAGTGCTGTCACATCTATCACCTAACTGAATTCCTGTCAACCATCTAATCTGTCACCAACCCTCTGCCTCCTTCTCCACCCTTGTAGCAATCAAAGAGTCAAAGAGTCATTTCTTCAGTGTGTAAGTCCTTTTTAAAGTCGTTACAGTAGTGGTCTCATACAATACTTGTCCTTTTGTAGTTGACTGATTTCACTCAGCACAATGTCTTCTAGTTGATACTAGGTTATAAAATGCTGATCCAACTCAATGGCACTTGGCTTGGCTTGGCTCCTAAAATCATAATTGTTCTTTATCATTGCATAGTGTTCCATTGTGTATGTATACCATAGTTTATTTATACATTCATCTCTTGATGGGCATCTAGGTTGATTCCATCTTTTTGCTGTTGTAGACAGTGCTGTAATAAACATACATGTGCATGTATCTGTTCAAGTGGCAACCCTTATTTCTGTAGGATATATTCCAAGCAGTGGGATTGCTGGTTCATATGGTATCTCTATTTCTAGCTTTTTAAGGAAGTGCCGAATGACTTTCCAAAGAGGCTGTACCATCTTGTGTTTATTCCCAACAGCAGTACAGGAGAGTTCCAGTCTTTCCACAGCCTCTCCAGCATTTGTTTTGTGTTTTTTTGGATTGCCAACCTCACTGGGGTGAGGTGGTGTCTCATTGTAGTTTTAATTTTGACTTTTCTGATAGCAAATGATCTTGAGCATTTCCTCCTGTGTCCTTTGGCTGCCTGAATGTCTTTGGTGAAGTGTCTGTCCATGTCCTTGTGCATTGTTTAATTGGGTTATTTGTCTTTTCCTTGTTGATGTTTTACTGTATCTTATAACTCGCAAAACCAAGCCCAGTGCACCATTGAGTTGATTCTGACTCATAGCAACCCTATAAGGCGGAATAGAACTGCTCCATTGTTTCGAAGTAGCGCCTGGCAGATTAATATTGCCAACCTATTGGTTAGCAGCAGTAGCACTTAACCACTGCGCCCCCAGGTTTTCCCGGTACCTTGAGAAATTAGCTGTCAATCTGAAACATAATTGCGAGATATTTTTTCCCATTTTGTAGGCAGTCTTTTAACTCTTGATAAAGTCTTTGAGTGAGCATCAGGGTTTGATTTCTAGTAGTTTCCATTTATCTGTTTTCTCTTCTGTTGTCTGTGCATTGTTGGTCAGATTTTGTAGTTTGTCTAAGCCATATGTTAGAACTTAAATCATTGCCCCTGTTTTTTCTTCTGTAATCGTTATTGTTTTAGGCTTGATATTTTAGGTCTTTGATCCATTTTGATATAGTTTTTGTGTAAGGTGTGAGGTATGGGTCTTGCTTCTGTTTTTTGCAGATGGATATCCAATTTTGCCAACACCATTTATTTGTTAAAGAGACTGTTTTTATCCCAGTTTACAATCTTTGGGCCTTTGTCAAATATCAGCTGTTCATAGGAGGATGGTAATATTTCTGGATTCTCTAGTCTGTTCCATTGGTCTATATATCTGTTTTTGTACCAGTACCAGGCTGTTTTGACTACCATGGCAGTTAAATAGGTTCTGAGGTTGGGTAGTTTGAGGCCCCCTATGGTGTTCCTCTTCTTCAGTAGTTTGTTACTTACCTGGTGTCTCTTCCTTTTCCAAAGTTGGTTATTTGTTTCTCCATCTCGTTATAAAATGACACTGGAATTTGTATTGGAATTTCATTGTATATGTAGATTACTTTGAATAGCATAAACATTTTTACAATGTTAAGTCTGCCTATCCTTGAGGTAGGAGAGGTTTTTCCATTTATGTAAATCTCTTTGTTTCTTGCAGTAGGGTCTTGTAATTTTCTCTGTATAGGTCTCTTACGCAAATAAACCTGATTTATCCTAGGTATTTTATCTTCTTGGGAACTATTGTAAATAGTATTGATTTGGTGATTCCTTCTTTGATGATCTCTTATTTGGTATAAAGGAATCCTACTGATTTCTTATGTTTATCTTATATTCTGATAGTTGGCTGAACTCTTTCTGCTATTAGTTCTGGTATTTTCTTTATGGATTCTTCAGGGTTTTCTGTGTATAAGATAATACCATCTGCAAATAGGGATACTTCTTTACCAATGCAGATGTCTTTTATTTCTTTGTCTTGTCTCATTGCCCTTGCTGGAACCTCTAGCATAATGTTAACTAGAAGTGGTGACATTGTGGGCATCCTTGTCTACTTCTTGTTCTTAGGGGAAATTCTTTTAGTCTCTCTCCATTGAGGATGATGTTGGTAATTGGTTTTACATAGAGGCCCTTTATTGCATTGAGTAGTTTCCCTTCTATTCCTATTTTGCTGAGAGTTTTTAATTTTTAATGTGAATGGGTGGTGGACTTTGTCAAATGCCTTTTCTGCAATAATTGATATAATCAAGTCGTTCTTATCCTTTGTATTATTTATGTAGTTCATCACATTAGTTGTTTTTCTTATGTTGAACAAACCCTGCATCCCTGGTATAAATTCTTCTTGGTCGTGATGAATTATTTTTTTTGATATGTTGTTGGATTCTGTTGGCCATGATTTTTTGAAGATTTTTATATCTAGGTTTATGAGGGATATCGGTTTGTAATTTTCTTTTTCGGTGGAGTCTTTATCCAGCTTTGGTTCAGGGTTATGCTGGCTTCATAGAATGAATTTGGGACTGTTCTGTCCTTTCCTATGTTGTGGAATAACTTCAGTAGTATTGGAATTAGCTCTTCTCTAAAACTTTGGTAGAATTCTCCAGTGAAGCTGTTTGGCCAGGATTTGTTTTGGATGGTAGTTTTTTTTGATTATTTATTCAATCTATTCTTTTGTAATGGGTTTATTAAGTTCTACTTCTCTTTATGATAGTTTTGGTATGCGATGTGAATCTAGAAATTTGTCCATTTACTCTAAGTTTTCAAATCTGTTTCAGCACAGTTTTTTGAAGTATTCTGTTACACTTTTAATTTTGGTTGAATCTATTGTGACATCTCCTGTCTCATTTCTTAAACTCAGGTTATTTATTTCCTTTCCTGTTTTTCTTTTGTGAGTTTAGCCAGTGGTATTATTAATTTTATTGATCTTTTCAAAAAAACAGCTTTTGGTTTTGTTAATTGTTTCAGTTGTTTTTGTATTCTCTAATTCTTTTTTCTGCTCTAATTACCTGTTTTCTTCTGGTGCTCAAGGAGTTGTTTTGTTCTGTTTCTGCTTGTTCACGTTATATGGCTAATGTTTTGGTTTGGGCCTTTCTTCATTGTGGATGTGTGCACTAGTAGAAATAAATAGACCTGTGAGCACTGCTTTTGCTGTATCTGATGGTTGTGGTAGGAAGTGTTTTCATTCTCATTTGATTCCATGAATTTCTTTATTGCATCCTTCATTTCTTCTGTAAGCCATGAATTTTTTTTTATTTTTTTATTTAACGTAACTGAGTAAAAATGTACATTCACATGTAAATTTACATGCCCCCCTATATGAAACTTCCACTGCTCTCCCTGTCTGGTGGCTGCACACTATTCCTCTCTGCTCCATACATGTCTCATCCTCCCAACAGTCTCCTTTCCCCTCCTCTCGGTCCACTCCCCTTCCTCCAGCCAGAGGTCAGCAAGATGATATCCTATAGATGTATGGAACCATAAAGTGCTTCCAACATATGGTTACTCTGCATTGCCAAGTCCATTCCATTCCTGTCCGAAGAGTGGACCCTTGTTATAATTTATGGGAACGGGGAGCATCAGGGCCGGGGGCCATGCTCTCAGAGGAACCCCAAAACCGCTGGACCATCAATTGAGGTCTTTTAGTGGAGATCTCATGATGCACCTCTTTTTATTCTTGTGTTGCCAGTGAGGCTCCTCTCTGTGAGCTCCGTCATGGCTATCACTGGTGGTGGCCGGGCACCATCCGGTTCTTCCGGTCCCAGGTCGATGTAGGCACCCACTCTTGTGGGTCTCTCTGTCTTCTCGGTTGTCTTTACCGCATGCCATTTTGGCCCTCGGTGAGCATCCGTTCCTGCTAAGTTGGGACCATTTGATGTGTCCTTGGATGGCAGCTTGGCAGCTTTTAAGACCCCAGACGCCACTCACCAATGTGGGATGCAGAGAGCTCTCTTAGCAAAACGCTAGTTGTGCCAATTGGCCTGGAATTCGCCTAAGAGCATGGTCCCCCGCCCCCTAGCCCCAGCTACTCTATCCTTGCAGTATTGAGTTAAGATGGAAGGAGTACTCAAGTTATGCTGAAGTCCACTTAATGTTGTTCTTGTTCCTAATGTGTGCTGTCACCGCTTTCTCCCAACTAGATTTCTAGTAACTACCTAAACTAAGCACTCCCCCCCTTGCCCTCCCTCCCTCCCTCCCCTCCCTTCCCTTGCAGCTGTCAAAGAGTCTTTTCATCTATACACAAGTCTGTTTTTGAGATCTTATCGTAGAGGTCTCATACAGTATTTGTCCTTTTGTCGCTGACGACTCTCACTCAACATAATGTCTTCCAGTTGAAACCAGGTTAGGAGATGTTTCCTGGAATCATCGTTATTCTTTATCATTGCGTAGTGCTCCATTGAGTATATGTACCACAGTTTACCTATCCATTCTTCTATTGTTGGGCATCTAGGTTGATTCCACCTTTTTGCTATTGTGGACTGTGCCGCGATAAACATTCTGGTGCATGTGTCCGTTGGTGTGAAAGGCCTTGAATCTGTAGGATATATTCCAAGTAGTGGAATTACTGGGTCAAATGGTATATCGATATCCATTTTTTTAAGGAAGCGCCAGATTGCCTTCCAAAGAGGCTGGACCATTTTGCAACCCCACCAACAGTGTAGGAGGGTTCCACTTTCTCCACAGCCTCTCCAGCATTTGTTGTTTTGTGTTTTCTGGATCATGGCCAATCTTGTTGGGGTGAGATGGTATCTCATTGTTGTCTTGATTTGAATTTCTTTAATAGCTAAAGATCGTGAACATGTCCGCATGTGTTTTTTGGCTGCCTGGATCTCCTCTTTAGTGAAGTATCTGTCCATCTCCTTTGCCCATCGCTTAATTGGATGGTTTATCTTCTTCTTATTGATATTTAGTAGTATCTTATAGATTATGGAGATCAGGCGTCGATCTGACATAGAGTTGCCAAATATTTTTTCCCACTCTGTGGGTGTTCTTTTAATTCTATTAATAAAGTCTTTGGATGAGCATAAGTGTTTGATTCTTAATAGTTCCCATTTATCTACTTTCTCTTCTGTTGATTGAGGTTTCTTTGACAGATTTTGGAGTCGGTCTTCATTGTGTATTAAAACTTCCATTGTTGTTCCTACCTTTTCTTGGATGAGCTTTATCGTTTTAGGTTTGATATTTAGGTGTCATCTCTGGGGTCTCAATTCTGTTCCATTGATCCATCTGTCTGTTCTTGTACCAGTACCAGGCTGTTTTGACCACTGTGGCAGTGTAGTATGTTCTAAGGTCGGGTAATGAGAGGCCTCCCAGTGTGTTCTTCTTCTTTAGTAGTACCTTAGTTATCCTGGGCTTCTTCCCTTTCCAAACAAAATTGGTGATTTGTTTCTCCATCTCATTAAAAAATGATGCTGGAACTTGTATTGGGATTGCATTATATAAATAAATTGCTTTGGGTAAAATAGACATTTTCACAATGTTAAGTCTTCCTATCCATGAGCAGGGTAGGTTTTTCCGTTTATCTAAGTCTCTCTTAGTTTCTTGTAGTAAGGGCTTGTAGTTCTCTTTGTAAAGGTCTGTTGTTTCTCTGGTTAGATTAATTCCTAGGTACTTTATCTTCTTAGGGGCTATCACAAATGGTATAGATTTGATAATTTCCTCCTTAACAGTCTCGTTGTTGGTATAAAGGAATCCTACTGATTTACTTATGTTTATCTTGTATCCTGAGACTTTGCTGAACTCTTCTATCAGTTTGAGTAACTTACTTATAGATTCCTTGGGGTTCTCTGCATATACAATCATATCATCTGCGAACAGGGAGATTTTAACTTCCTCTTTGCCGATGCAGGTGCCCTTTATTTGTTTGTCTTGTCTAATTGCTCTGGCTAGAACTTCTAGCACAATGTTGAATAGGAGAGGTGACAGTGGGCATCCTTTGATCTCAGGGGAAAGTCTTTCGGTCTCTCTCCATTCCGGATGATGTGGGCAATTAAGCCATGAATTTTTGAGCAAGGTATTGTCCAGTTTCCATGAGTTCAAATTTCTACCCATGTGTTTTTTTTGCTATTGATTTCAACTTTTATTATTATTGCTTTGCAATAATTCAGTGGTTTAGATTTTGTTGAGGCTTGCTTTATGGCCTAATACATGGTTTGTGCTGGGGAATGTTCCGGTACTTTGGAAAAGAAGGTGTACTTACCTGTTATTGGGTAAAAAGTTCTATATATACCTGTGAGGTTGAGCTGGTTGATTGTCCCATTAAGATCTGTATGTTTATTGAGCCTTTCTCTAGATTATCTGTCCCTTACTGAAAGTGTAGTGTTGAAGTCTCCTCCTATTACTGTGGAATGATGTATCTTATTTTTTAATGTTGTCAGCATTTGTTCAATGTATTTAGATGCTCTGATATCGGGTACATAAATAGTTAATATTGTTACATCCTCATTATGTATGAAACTTTCAGCAATAAATAGTAACCATCCTTGTCCACGATGGTGGATTTTACTTTACAATCTATTTTATCTGAGATTAATATTGCCACTTCTGCTCTTCTTTGCATGTTGTTAGCTTGATATATATTTTTCCATCTTTTAATTTTCTTTTTTTTTACATTTTTGCATCTAAGGTGTGTTTCTTCTAAGCAGCATATAGATGGATCATGTTTTTTGATTCAGCCTGTTTGCCTCTTTATTGGACCATTGAATCTATTTCCATTCAGTGTAATTATTGATAGATACATATTTAATGTTGTCATTTTAGTGCCTTTATTTCTATGTTGTTGCAGTTTTCTTTGTTCCTCTTAATATTCTGTCTGGGTTGTTTTTCTTTTGGGCTCTTTTCATCTTTTTCAGTGTTGTTTTTTTGTCTGTTGAGATTTCTGTATTGTGTTTCTTGTTTTGATATGTGGTATTGTTAGTTTGCTTTGCGACTACCCCTTTGTTCCCCCTAGCATTCTAGGTTTAAATTAGTCTTTAACTTCTTTATATCTCTATAACGTCCTCTCCATCTCAAAGGGCTATGAATAGTGTAATATATCCCTCTTTGTAATGTAATGTTGTCATAGTTTAAGTTCTCTGTTTCCCTAATTTTAATATTTTAGCTTTGATTGAGCTTTGTGATTTCCATAACTGATTAGGACTCTGTATGCTGTGTCCTGCATTGCATCTTTGAGTATACATTTGGTGCTACTGGTTTTCTAATTGAGGAACTTCCTTCAGTATTTCTTGTAGCTTTGGTTTGATTTTTGCAAAGTCTCCAAGCTTCTGTTTGAGGATGTCATAATTTCACCGTCATATTTGAAAGACAGTCTTGCAGGATATGTAATTCGTGGTTGGAAGTTTGTTTCCTTTAACGTTTTGTATGTGTCATTCCATTGCCTTCTTGCCAACAAGGTTTTGGCTAAAACGTCAGAAGACATTCTAGAAGGCTTCCTTCTGTACATAAGTTTTTTGTTTAAGCCTAGCTGCATCTAAGAGCCTGTTCTCATGTTTAAGTTTGTGAAGCTTCATTATAGTATGTCTTGGTGTCTTTCTGTTGGAGTCTACCTTTTACGGAGTTTGATAAGCATCTCAAGTAGTGCCTCCTTTCATAAAGTCAGGGTGGTTTTATGTCAGCAACTCTTCAGCAATTCTCCTTACATTTCCTGCTGTCCTTCCCTGTTCAGAAATTCCAGTTACATGTGAATTGTTCCTCTTGATAGAGTCCCACATGATTCTTGATGATTCTTCATTTTTCTTGATCCTTTATATCTGATTTCTCTTCATAGATGTGGATGTCAGTGGCATTATCTTCAAACTCATTAATTCTACATTCCATTTCCTCAATCCTGCTCTTTTAGCTTTCCAGTGAATTGCCTAACTCTGTAATTTTATTGTTGATCTGCTGAATTTCAGATCGTTGATGTTCTGGCAGTTCATGTAGCTTGTTTAATTTTTCATTTTGTTCTGCTGCACTTTGTTTAATCTCTAGCCTATTGTTGATCTGCCAAATTTCAGATCATTGATGTTCTGGCAGTTCATATAGCTTGTTTAATTTTTCGTTTGTTCTGCTGCACTTTGTTTAATCTCTAGATTAGAAGGGGTTTATGCATAATTCTTTTGTATTTTACCTCTCATACTTTCAGGAAGATTTCTTCATCTGAGAAGTTTTTTGATTCTTTATTTTGGGAGTTTTTCAGAGCTTTGGTGTCTGCTTCTTTAAATGGTTAGATATTGACGGTTGTCTTTACATCATGAGAAAGCTGTTCAGCTTCTCTGGTGTTGGACCAGCAGAACCTGTGGCATAGCTCTAAGAAGGGAGTGAATAAGGGCACGGGTAGACTTGGCTGCCAGCTGTGGCTGCCTTCTCTGGGTGCAGCTGTCTTAAGTACTGCTTCTGTGGTGAGAGAGATGCTGTCCAGTGCAGCGGTGCCGCTCAGCTTGGTGGCTGGCCCCAGCTCGGCCGTCAGCAGTGACAGGCCCTGCCTCCTGCTGGCCAAAGATAGCAGCCTGTTTGTGCCAACCCTCTGGAATCACACCAGCAGACACTATGGTGTAGCTCAGAGGAGGGACGAGGGAAGGGCACCACCACACTTGTTCGCCAGCCACCACTGAGTTCTTCAGATACAGTTATCTTAAACAGCATTTCTTGACCCCACGCCTGTTTGTTTTTTAACAATTGACAAATACAGTTGATTCTTGGACTGATCGTACATCTGCAGCCTTGCTGAATTCATCATCACTAGTAATATTTTGGTTGATTTTAAATTGTATAAATTATTCCAAAATAGAAATCTTGATTTCTGCTTTGCAACCTAGAACTTTCATAGTCCCCAAATTAGAATTCTGTTTTAGTTGTTTACATTACACTTATAACTGTGTGAAATTCTTTTATTCATTTATTTGTTTTCTTATTGTTTACTCTCTGTGGAATGTTCAGTGCCATGAGAGAAGTTTTGCCTTGTTCACTACCATGTCCACAGTGTCTAGAACAAACAGTGCTTGGGACAGAACAGGCATCAATAAGTATTTGTTGTTGAGTGCATAACCTCAGTAACAATCAGTGTTTGGTTTTTTCTTTTTCTTTTCCTTGTATTTATATCTGGTTTTTCTTCTTCAACAGCTGCTGTGGTAAATGAGAGTGATGGAAATAGGCATCTTTGATACTTTTTCCTGTTATTTAAAGGAGTAACTGTAATACTGATTTTTGGTTTAAAATACATGCCTGTGTACCTGAGAACATGGCCCCTGGCACCCTGCTACTTCCTGCAAACTCAGAACTGAAATCACTCCCCAAATTGACCTTTCAGTCAAAGATTAGACAAAGCCTGTAGAATAAACCATAGCACACATGAGGAACCTGCTTCTTCGTTTGGTCAGGTATTGACATTAGAAAGGTTAACACTTACCCCAAAGCAAAGAGAAGACAGAAGGGACAGGAAAACTGGAGGAATGGACTCAGGATAGATAGGGAAAGGGGGAGAATACGGACACACTGCAGAATTGCAGCCAGTGTTGCCTAACAAGTTGTGTATAGATTTTGAATGAGAAACTAATTGGTCCTGTAAACTTTTACTTAAAACACAATAAAATTAAAAATAAACAAAAAAAAGCAACAAAGTATGTGTGTTTACAGTAGAGGTGGTGGAGGTAGGGAATATTTACTAGTAAATCAGGTTTCTGAGAGCTCAAATCCTTGGTGCTGTAAAGTCAGCTGTCAAAAACCAGCACTTTCTAAGTAGGTTACAGTCTTAATTACCTAAAAGGTGCTATGGTTAGGGGACAGAAATCAAAGTGGTAAACTGTGTCTAAAAAGACAGGTAGACGTTGGTCTGAAGAAGATTTTAGAATGTTGAAAGCTATTAATTTTAAGTACTTAGTTTTTCTTTAGTCTTTGGGCTGTTTAGTTGATACTGAATGATTGAAGTTTAAGAAATCATCAGTTTGTTTACCATCCGTTGTATTAAATTGTATGTAATGATCTGGATGGTTTTTGTTTGCCTTCCTAGTTTATTGACAGCTCGTTTCCAGCTTTGCAATTTCAGTCTTGAAATTTGGACTTCTTTCTGTTTCTTTATCCTGCAAGTCTGAAAAGTGTCCTGCTAATGAGCTTTGTGAAGTGCTTTTTAGAGGAAACCTTTTCCCTCCAGAGTTACTTTCCTTAATGGACAGAATGTTTTTTTCTGTAAGTTGGGTATTTCCTAAGGAAACAAGAAGCAGCTATCTTTGATTCTTGGTGCCATAGCATGAAAGCAGGTGTTTTAGGGAGATCTCCACACTTGGTAGCAGCAACTACATCCTAGTTGTTGTTCTGTCAGCATCATTTAAAGAGCTCTTCTGCTGAACTGTTAGTCTGAAGATTTCTTTTTTAAAAAAATATACTTTGGCTTTTTCACTTTTATTTTTTAGGCTGTGCGTGTTACAAAACCCAAAATCCCAGAAGCCATACGAAGAAATTTTGAGTTGATGTGAGTAATATGCATGGGATTCCCAATATTTTTATTTAGGGTGGTCTGCATACTAATGTACCAGTCTAGGAGAGACTTACATGTGAGCTTACTACATTCTGGGGTGGGGTGTATATCTGTCTTCTGTACCGTTTATTCTAGTGGTATCACCTCTTCTCATGCCTTACTTCCTGTTTGACTCAAATAAATTTCTCTCTATACATTGACATTTATTTCAGGGAGAGTTTAGTAGCTAAGGATGCAGTTTACTGTATAACTATTGCTAGAAGCCTAAGGAGTTACCATTTGGATGTGAATAATACCTTGAATTAATGATTAATAGAGGAGAAAAGGAGTTAAGATTAAAGCAGAGTGTACCTGCATTTTGTTGCGGCGCTGTAATGGTAAGATAGATACCATGTTGGTATAAAGTTTGAGTTTCCGTTGTGAGTGATTGTGATCTAAAATTAGACCAGGATCTTTATCATTAGTTTCTGGCAAGGCCTTTTCTGAGTGGACTCCTTGGAGTCTTCTCTTCTAGGTGTTGATGGCTCACTGGGCAGGAGTTGTTATTTGTTTGATGGGAAATTAGTTTCTAAGTGTTTTAAAGGGTCCCTTTTAGGGGAATATGTATTGCATTTGAAATGACAGTGTTAATCTCTTAGGACAGATACTGAAAAGAAGAAGCATCAGTCTTGTAGGAAATTTGGCTGGTGTTATCAAAAGGGAAAATACAGGATGTTGGAAAAAGAACATGAAAGTTAAGAATACAAAAAATGTATAGATGGGGGAATCCAATTTATAGTAATAATACTTCTTTATGCGATGAATACACTTCTGAGTCCTTTTTGTACCCAGATCTAGATCTTCTATCACAGGGAGTTTTTATTTTCCTTTTCCATTGTAGAAAAGGAACTCTTCTTTTAAAACTAAAAAGCATGGAGTACCAGGCTGGGTAGGCCATAGCTCTGATCCATTTATTGAAAAAAAGGTAATGGAGGTTCAGGATGATTTAGTCTTTAAATGTGGTATCTTCTGGTGATGGTAAGATGAATATTGTGTTTTCTGTATTCTGAATTCATAGTATCCATTAAGGCATTTTATGTTTGTTAATGTCCTGTTGGCAAAAGGAGGAGAGTTTGGGGAGGAAATACTTTGGGGAAACTGTTGGAGTTACTTTTCAGATGTTTGTGATTCTTTCATAGATTTGTAAGCTCTTACAATTAAAAGACACTTTGGAATCATTGAGTTTAACCTCCCACCTAGTGGTAATCTTTTTTTTCCATTTCTGCCATGTGGTTACCTTGCACATGTGTAGTGGTAAGGAATCATTCATTATTAGAGAGCAGCTCAAATATTTAGAAAATTCTCCTTACGTTAAGCCTAAGTTCACTACCTAGTAACTACTCCCTGACTGTATCTTTATCTTCTATTTAGTAAACAGGGCTGCTGCTTACAGTACCACTTGAGTTGGGCAGTGGCTAAAAACCAGTTTCATTCTGTTTACCAAACTGTGCACCTAAGAAGCTGCAGCTGCCCAGAGACTGGTACTTTTTTACAGTTAGCACAATAGTGCTCTGTGTGCTAGCAGAAGGCCTGACCACAAAGGAAGTGTTGATATACTCCCTACCAGATGATAGGCCCTTACATTAGACAATTAAGAGGGGAAAATGAGGCTAAAATTCAGATGTACTAAATTGTGCTCTTAGCTCTGGGAACTTTGGGCAAATCATTTAGCCTTCCACCCTCAGATTATTCCTAAGTAAAATAGGATAATGCCTGTCTTGCCTGCCTTTTAGTAGACTGGAATGTTGTATGTAAGTTCTTCTGTCCCACTGTAGGGTCAGAATTATTATCTGTGACTGCCCCTATGAGAATTATTTCTACTTTCTGTAATGTTTTGTTCCACAGGGAGGCTGAGAAGACAAAACTGCTTATCGCTGCACAGAAACAGAAAGTTGTGGAGAAAGAAGCTGAGACAGAGAGGAAAAAGGCTGTTATAGGTACTTGGATTTCTTTCTGAAATGGATATCTCTAGGTACATGTGTTAGGAATTTGTCCTGTTTTTGTGGTCAGTCTTATGGTAGATATTAATGAGACTCAAGTAAGATTGCATCATACTCAGTAGAGAATTCTGGAAATGCCTTTGCTCCTTCAGAGGTCCTGAAGCCTTAAAAAAGAGGTGAAATGAAAAATTAAGTGCTTTGGCTCTCTACCACAGTGATGGCTGCCTTGTTGTGTTTTTTAAGGACAGGGAAGGTGGATAGGACTTATCAGCAGCTTTATTCTCTCTCTGCTATAGGATTTTTGTTAATGTAAATTAAGAATAGGAATATTTTTTGGTAGACGATCAGTTTTATAGTATGCATCCTTACTGTTGGCATACACCTAGTTGTATCTGGATAGGTAGATAGTGCCTTCTGTGGAAGTACAGTGGGGTTCCTTCCAGCTCATTTTGAATTACAGTGTTGTTCCTAACGCTGCAGCATAGCATGAGATTCTCATTTTAAGCTTCAGTTATTTGCTTTTGGCCTGGTGTAAATTTAAGAAGTTTTTAATAAAAGTATTTGAAATACATGGATGTGTTCAGAAAGCAATATAATGAAGGCATACTGTGTGGCCATATACTTCCATTAGATCATATTTTCTTTAAGGAAAAAAAATTACAGATCTCTTTGAAGCCTCTTTTGTGTACCATTCCCTGGTCTCCTTATTTGCTGACCTTTCTTCTCAGAGCAGCTTCTTTTCTGAAATCATTTATCCTTCTGTCCCTACTTTTGTACTTTTACTGTGAATATGAGTACATAAACAATCAAGAATTGTTTTAGCTATTTTAAACTATGAAAATGATCTCAGACCATACATTTTACTGTACAAGTTGCCTTTTTAGCAAATACTGTTTTTGAGTTTTATATTGCTGATAGTAAAAATAATTTGTTATTAATTGCCGTGTGTTATTTCATTCATTGATAAACCTCAGTTTATTGGATTACTAATGAAGAATTAGGTAGTCTCTGATTCTTGCTTGTAAGTAGTGTAGCAGTAACAGCCTTGCCTGTGTCTCTGTGTGTAGTGTGTAAGAATTTCCCTAGAGTAACACTTCTCGGTGTTACTGCTCCTTTGCCAGCTGTTTGTTTCTAATTTGTGAGATAAGTACAGAGATAGTGTTTTAGAAGTTCTTGATAATATTTTAAGGCATTAATTTTGCCTGATGAATCTGAGCATAAAAAATGGCTTATGTTTTTCATTTTTATTTTTGAATTTATTTTTTCTAATAGCACATTCTATTATTAACATTTGTAAAATAATGATTCCTAACAGATTCAAGGAAACCCTGGTGCCACAGAGGTTAAGTGCTACATCTGTTAACCAAAAGGCTAGCAGTTCAAATCCACCAGGTGCTCCTTGGAAACTCTGTGGGGGCAGCTCTGCTCTGCCCTATAGGGTCACTGTGAGCTGGAATCAATTGGATGGCTGTGGGTTTGGTTTTTTTTATTTTAAGAGTTTAAAATATACCTACAAAAAAGTAGTCCCTTCCCACAGGTAGTTTGAGAAGCACTGCTCTAGAGTAGAACTTAGATTAGAATATTTAGAAGTAGATTTGAGTAGAATAGGTCATAGGGTATGCACATCTTCAAATTTATAGCATTATGCCCAATTGCTCTCCGAAGTGATTTTTTTTACCATTTTCACCCTTTATTCTGCAGTGCTTTCAATTTTTGTGCCACTATATGAGTCACCCCCCTCCCTTTTGTTTTTAATTTGCTTTGGGTGAAAGTATACAGAGCTAATTAGTTTCTTGTTAATAATGACTGCCCACTATTCTGTGTCATTGGTTGGAATCCCAAAATGTATCAACACTTTCCCCTTCTTGACCTCAGGTTCCCTGTTTCCATTCATCCAGCTTTCCTGTCTCCTCGTGCCTTCTCATCCTTTGTCCCGGGGCTGATATGCCGATGTAGTCGTATATATGTGGTTCAGCTACATGTGTTATTGTTTGTTCATAGGCCTGTCGACTCTGGCTGAAGGGTTAGCCTCAGGAATGACTTCAGTACTAAGTTAAAATAGTGTCCAGGAACCATACTCTGGTGGTTTCTCCAGTCTGACAGACCAGTGAGTCTGGTCTTTTACTTGTGAGTTTGAATTTCTCCTGCTCTGGCTGGGATCTTCTGTTGGTGATCCCTGTCAGAGCAGTCAGTGGTGGTAGCTGGGTTAACTAATCCAGCTGGGTAGCTGGGTTAACCATCTAGTTGTGCCAGACTTAAATCTGATGGAATCTATGGTAGTTGCTGTCCATTTGTGCTTTGGACTAATCTTCGCCTTGTATCTTTGGTTTTCTTCATTATCCCTTCATCCTCCTTAGCCTTTGGAGATACTACACTTTAAAATCTGTGCCAGTTTGATGGCGGGTACAGTATTACATAATTTCAGTTTTACTTCCCCGAAGTACTTGTAAAGTTGAATATTGTGTATTGGCCATTGAGATTTCCTTTTTTGTGTGAGTATAAATTGCCTGTTAATATCCTTAGCCCATAATTTGATTGTTTTGTAAAAAATAATTTGTAATTCTTTATGTCTTTGAATACTTACCTCCCCTAGATTTGTACATTGCACAAATCTTTTCCCAATTTTTGACTTCTATTTGAACTTTATGATATCTTTGACATACATACACACACACATATATATATTTCATTTAGATTTATCTGTTCATCAGTCTTCTTGTTTATGGTGTATGGTTTTTCAGTCTTGTTTAAGAATTTTTTTCCCTACCCCAAAGTAATACATATATTATATAAAGGTTTTAAAATTTTGCTTTTTATATTTAGGGCTTTAATCCATCTGGAATTTATTTTAGTGTTTAGTGTAAAGTAATGGTTCAGTGTTATGTTTTCCAAATGGCAAGCCAATTTTCCTAGACTATATCTGGAATAATTCAGTATTTCCTCTTCTTCTAATGCCACATCTGTGATATACCGTGGTGCTGTATATAATTGTTCTGTTGCTGGGGTCTCTGTTATGTTCGTTTTTGCTCTGTCCTCTCTAGTACTGTCATCTTGTAATTGCTGTAGCTTTTACAGTGAGTCTTGCTGTCTGGATGTGTTTCTCTTGCACTATTCTTGTTAACTATTAACTATTTGTAATTATTTCTGAAATTGCATTGGACTAGTTTAGATCCTTTAAGAGCCCACTCTTCAAGTTGAGTAACATACTGTCTTGGGATTTTTATTGGAATTGTACTGAATGTATACATCAATTGGGGTGAATCTGTATCTTTTTTAAATTGGGTCTTAGGTATCTATTGTATTTTCCCATCTTGAGAAATGTCTTTCCCCAAAAAGTCAAATAATTTTCTTCTTAAATTTCTTAACACATTTTTGTTAGAAATTTGTTCATATATATCCCCCTTTTTTTTGCTGTTATAAATAACTCATAGCGACCCCGTGAGTGTTCTGAGAAGTAGCTGGTGGATTCGAACTGCCAGTCTTTTGCTTAGCAGCCAATCTCTTAACCACTGCATCACCAGGGTGCCCTAAGATCTTTTTTAAAAACACGTTTCCTAATTGGTTGTAGCTCTTTTGTAAATACACTGTAAATCTTCTATTTAGCAATCTTGCTGAGAGTATTCTGATTTCTAATGGACCCCTGAATTTCTCATGTGGCAGTCATACTGTCTTCAGATAAGGACAGTTCTATTTTTGTCTCTGTAATCCTGCATCTTTTCTTCTTATCTTACTGCTTAGGCTATGATTTCCAGTACAGTGTTGGGAAAGAAAAAAAAGATGGTAACAGGTATTCCTGTCATGTTCCTGATTTTAAAGGATGTTAACCACAGTTGTGTTTGTTGTATTAACATTTTTTGAGTTAATGAAGTCTCCTTCTATTTCTTGCTTGCCAAGAGTTTTTATCCTGAATGGTTGTTAAAACTTTTAGAAATTTTTTTCTGTGTCTGTTGATAGAAGCATATGATTTTTCATTTTTAAATAACATGGTAAATTAATAGATTTTTTACTGTTGAGTCATCTTTGTATTCTTGGCATACACCTCTTTGGGCATGATGCATTGGGTTCATCCCAGTACATTTCTCCATAGAAATTTACTGATAATTTCTGTAGGATTTTACTTTTATTTTCATAAATGAAATCTGCTTATGTTTTTCTTTTCTTGTATTCTCAGTGTACTGTGGCTGTTAGCCTCAAAATGAGCTGGAGAGTGTCCCCTCTGTGTTGTGTGACATTTCCTGTAAGACATGTATTACTTCTCTGTAGATTTGACAGACTCACCTGTGACTCACCTATCTTCCTCTAGTGGGGTTTTTGCTTTTGTGGTTTTTTTGTGGCAATCTAACCTACAGATTTAATTTCTTTAATAGGTGCAGGTCTCTTCAGTTATTTTTTAAAGTACATTTTGGTAGTTTTTCTAGAAAATTGTCTGTTTTGTCTATTTCAGGTTTGGGGGGCATAAGTTTACTTTTAATATTCTCTTCATGATTTCTGAAACCCTCTGCCACATGTGGATGACCCTGTTTATTCTTAATATTGTTTATCTGTGCCTTCTATTTTTTTGCATCAATTTTGCCAAAGGTCTGCCTGTCTTTATCTTTTCGGAAAACTGGTTCCTGCTTTTGCTTGTTGTGTTGACACTTTCTTTTCAATTACAAACCTTTATTTTTATTATGACTTTCTTACTGATTTTTTTAAGTTTACACTTTTGTTCATTTCTAACTTCTTGAGTTAAAACAATTCATTGGTTTTTGGTCTTTTCTAATGAAAACTTTTTAAGACTAAATTTTCATCTAAGTGCTGCTTTAACTATGTCTCACTAGTTTTGAAAATGCAGATTATTTATTGGTATCCAGTTTTCATTATTTTAAAATATTTTTCCATTATGTTTTTTCTTTAACCCATGAATTATCAGTACTGTATTTTTCAATTTCTGATTCAATGGATTTTGAGGGTATACCTTGTATTGTTTGTTGATTTCTAGTTTTATTGCATTGTGCTCAGAGAACATGATCTGTTATGTGAATTCTTAAGCATTTGCCGAAATTTGCTTTGTGACCTACCACACATGAACGTTTTTCATAAATGTACTTTGTGTACTTGAAAAGTATATCCTCCATTTGTTGGATATGGGTTTTTCTATCCATTAAGTCAGATGTATGAATTGTGTTGTTCACATCTTCTGTATTCTTCTAATTTTTGCCTTCTTGAGCTATAACCGAAAGAAATGTGTTAAAATCTGCCTCTCCTACTAGGACCATGGATGTGTTGACTTTTTTTGTTGTTGTTGATTTTCTTTATATATTTTGGAGCTATCATTAAAAGCATCAGGTTCAGGATGGTTACTGCTCCCTGGAGAGTTGGTTCCTGTTACACAGTAGCACTCTTTACCCTAAACATGTTTTTTTGGCTTAAGGTCTGTTTTGTTCATTATACCAGATTTCTCTTGGTTAGTTATTTTCTTGGTGTATCTTTGCCCATTCTTGTACTTTGAACTTTTCTGTGTCGTTATGTTTTAGGTGTGTCTCTTGTAAACAGCATATAGGTGGATTTTGTTATCTTATCCAGTGTGAGAATCTGTCTTTTAAACTGGTGAGTTTGGTCTTTTTATATTTATTGTGATTACTGCTGTGTTTGGATTTGTTTGTATCATTTAATTTTGTGCTATTTACTGTGCATTTCTTTTCTCTGCCCCCCTACGTTTTCTAACTGGTATAAAAGTGATTGGATTTTCTTTTTCCTCGTTTTACGTAATTGAAAATTTTTCATTCTGTTTCTCAAATTTATTAACTGTCATTACCAATAAAATATCAGCAAGCATACCTAACTTGACAATGTCTAATCATTCTCTGCATCCTTTCTTGAATAGTGCTGTAGAGTGTTGATCGATGGCCGTTCCCATTCTTAATGTATTGTTATTGCTTTTATCTCCCATTAAGTGTGATCATCATTATCATGGATTCTTACAGGAAATAATTTATTTTCGTTTACCTGTATGTTGAGCACTTTCTTCCTCTCCATTGCTTCTTTGCAGCCCACCCCCCTTCCCCCCCCCTCCCCCCCCCGTTTATTTGGCTAGTTTTTCCAGTGAAGGCTAAGGAGTAGAAAATGTCTTCAAGTCTTTCTTGGTCTCATTGCTTTTTCTGTTCTCCTTCATTCTTAAAAGTAACTCAGCTTACTGTTCTAAACCAAACAAAACTTTCTTTTCCTTACCACTGTAACAATATTTAAGTTTTGTTTGACTCCTATAGCTGCATAGAAATATACCATCAAAAGTCTAATTGGTCTTTTGGGTGATCAGTCTGTCTTCTGTTTTTCCTTGTAAGATTTTTCTCTGTCTTTGGGTACTCTGTAGTTTCACTGTCGTGTCTTGGTACTTCTTGCTGGGCTGGTGTCTCAAATTTTCCAGGCCCCCTTTCACTAGAATTGTAGCACTTAGAGGTCTCAGCTTACTAGTCTCATTTCCAGCATTGTCAGGCCTCATTTCCTGGCCCTGCCTGGACAGTGACCCTTGTCCCTCTCTCTTTGCGTGCCTCATAACCACCCCCGGTGCTGTTACCTTAGAGGCTCTTAGCATTCCTTTTTCTGGTGTCACTTGACTTTCCTTCATATGGATTCAGCTATGTATTAAAAAACAAAGTTGTTACATGTTTTATTTAGCATTTTAAGGTGTTGGTAGCTGAAGGGTTTTCTCACTAGCCTGATCCACCATTTTTCTAGAAACAGATTCTAGTCATGCTCCTTGCTGGTTTATGCCCACGTCACAGAGCTGTGTCGAATGGTATTACTACAGCGGTTAAGACAACATTGTCTGTATTCTAGCTTCAGCCTCCAGATCCCTCACCTTTGATTCAAGTTTTATCTTGAGTTTCTTCTTACGGTTAAATTTCTAGCCCTGTTGAATATAGTAGATTACTTTTTAGAATGACATGATGTGAATCAGGTTTAGTGTAGTGAAGAAAGACGGAGAGTTTGGTAAAGGATGCTGTCTTCTAGAAAGAACCAACCCACTTAAGAGTTTTTCTTTTCATAATGTACTTCTGTCAGGAGCTAAAGATAAGGTGTGTGTATCTTTGGCTAGTAACGGAGAATTGAGAAAGTTATGTAAGAATTGTAATAGTTGCATGTAAAGTGTAGAGTCTAAAGTGTAGACCCAGAGCTGGTCCTGGGTCTTTTGGTTCAGCCGGAAGATGTTTTCATTTCTCCTGTCTCTGTTGCCTGCTGCAGCTAACATGTTCACTTCCATGGCTTTTACACCTTAAATTAAATACTTTGCATTCTATTTTATCTTCTACAGTGGTCAAAATAATCTTCCTCTGATAGTATTTTTGTCAAGTCATTCCACTGATGGTAATTTAACAGCTAATCTTGATTATATTAAAACTAAGCGTCCTGAGCTGTCATTCAAGACCAGAGTCCTGTAGCCCTCATATCTAATCTTTTTTGCTGTCTTGTCAGATGGCTGTGTATCGTCTTGCTCATAACTTGCTCATTTGTACTTTCTTGTCTTTGTTGGGACACCTGGTGGTGTAGTCGTTAAGTGTTATGCGGTGTATAAGTGCTGGGTGTTTTAACCAAAAGGTTGGTAGTTCGATTCTACCAGGTGCAGCTTGGAAACTCTAAGGGGCAATTCTGCTTTGTCCCCTAGTGTCTCTGTCAGTTGCAGTCAACTCAACAGCAGTGGTTTTGTTTTTGTTTTTGTTTTTTTAATCTTTGTTTATGCTTTCTGGCATGTGCTGCCAGGTCAAGTCCATTATTTCTTTAAAGGTTTCTTCCAGAAGGCCTTCCTTGCTTTAACTTATCTCCTTTATTGTTTCTTTCTCCTGGCACCTTGTATAATTGCCCGATGCTGCCATGCATTTATGTTGTTCCTTTTTGTTCTGTGGTGCTTTCATCAAGTTTTTTTTTCCCATTAGCTTGTGGACCCTTGCTATATTCTGCCATGAAAGCCTGAAACTTACTTTTTATATACCCTCTTCCCACAAAATTAGCATTGTCAACATGAACAGCGAATTAGAAAGTACATTCCCTTTTTTCCTTTGAGTTGTTTATAGTCTGGTTAGTTCAAATTTCGTGAAACAATTATAATCTTATATAATTAAATGTTAGACTCTGTGCTGCAGATTGTGAGTGCCACAAGAATGCGAGAAATGTATTTATTTGAATATGTCTTTTGTTGTGTAATTATAGAAGCAGAAAAGATTGCACAAGTGGCAAAAATTCGATTTCAGCAGAAGGTGATGGAGAAAGAAACTGAGAAGCGCATTTCTGAAATTGAAGGTACGTTAAGGAGAGGCTGCGGCTGTGACTGTCCTGAATTGCTGCTCTGCATACGGAGTTAGGTTGGGGTGTGTGGTGGGTTACAAGGCCATAGCAGAGAATAAGCAGATCTGCAGAAAGTAGCTGGCCTGAGACTCTAGACAAAACAAAACAAAACAAAAACTATTGCTGTTACATATCTGTTGGTTTGATTTGTGATCGTAGATAACTTGGCCTTTTGGTGTCTTTCCTGAAATTGGAGTTTATTAGCTAACACTTTATTTCTAGGCCAAGTATGAGAGCTTCCTATAATCTGTTGTAAAGAATGCACAGAATAATACAGTTTACTGCCAGTTTCTTTCCCAGCTGTTTTCAAAAAAGAAAAAAAAATTAGTTAGGGGGTAAAAGAAAGAATCCTTGGTTTTCACAGAGGGTCTTTAACTCTTTGATTTCACATGGTATGATGTTGTTCTTACTGCACACGCAGACCTGAAGACCAAATATTGAACTGCGTTTGCTTGTACATAGCTGCTTCCTATCTTTATCCTTTACTGATGCTGAATCAGATTCTGAAGGGCGGGGAACAATGGAGTAGACAAAGCAGAACTTCTATGTCTGGACTTAATGCATTATGAGGCCTAGAGCCTGGGTAGAGAATGAAGGCTTGACTGCTGGGAGGTGGGGTAGGGTAGGAGGAAGAAGAAAGAAGGAGCAACTTCGGATGGAAATGAAGTGGGTTCAAATGAGCTGAGACTTATTCTACAGTGACAAGAGCTGGCCTCTTAAGAAAGAGATGTCTGGGGACTTGAATTTGAAAACTTTATTTTATTATAAATTTCTGAAGCAAAGTAAACACCCAAATTACCATGCAGTGAAAAGAGACCCTTACATAAGGTAGTGTGAATTCTTACCTAGCTGGGGGAATAGATTGGCAACTTTGCTTTTTTTTTTTGCTTGCTAGATGCTGCATTCTTGGCCCGAGAGAAGGCAAAAGCAGATGCTGAGTTTTATGCTGCACACAAGTATGCCACTTCAAACAAGGTGACTGGCTGTCTGTGCCACTGTCTTAGTTGGTTTGGGAGTTTGCATTCTCTTGTCAGGGGATCTGATACCATAGAGTGATTTTATCTAGTGTCCAGAAAGAGTAGTGACGGTCACATCCTTTAGAACCAGCCAGTGATTTAGCAAGACATACCTAACATACCCACCATATTGGGGACTTTGTATAGTTCTTTTAAAAAGGGAGGACCTGGGACAAAGACAGACAGATACATAAGCACAGATGTGAATTTATTCATTCGTACCACTGTATCAGGGCTCAATAATTAATGAAGTGGAGGACTTTCACCTGAAATGACCAGAATTGGGTAAGGTAGCTTTTTTTATTTTGGTGGATGTTAAGTTGGTTCAGAGCAGAGTTTGTTACCAGAGACGTTCTTGACATTTGAGGTGAGATGCTTTTTCACTGCTGAAGATTGTCTTGTACATTGTGGAATATTTTGCATCCCTGGCTCTTGCTGATTAAATGCCAGCATTGCTGCTAATCATTTTAGCCACCAAAATCGACCTCCTTCACATACATGTTTCTAAATGCCCCCAGTTGAGAGCTCCTTATTTATATGATACAGAAAACAGTTCTGGACATGAGGAATGGCGTATGTGGTAACTTGAGGAGGGAGGTAGGGGGATGGAAGGGCAAACAGTGTACGTATAAGCGCTAGGGGAGGTTGCCGAGAGAGTGCACAGGAGTTATTTAATTAAGAGGCAGCTAGAGTCCCTACAGTATTCTGAGAAGAGAAGAATATGACCATCACTTACCAAGTGATGATTTGTTGTTGAGTACATTGGAACAGAGAAGGGTCTGAGATAAGTTTGCTAACATGTACGATGCAGTGTGAGGGCTTAGAATCAGGAGAAGATACGGCGTAAATGCTTCCGGTGTAGCAACAACAGTGTGATCTGTCTTCAGAAGAAATGATCAGACATGGTGGTTAGCAAGAGAGTTGTCAAGTACTTTGAAAACCAGTATAAATTTAGAAGTAAACTCATTTTGGAGGACACAGCCCTGTAGAAACAGAATGAAATTTGGTCACAGTAAAGGCAAGATGGGAAACGTCCATGTATAAAGCTAGCAGTTTGCATCTGTAATGGGAGAAGCTGGCCAGGCACCAGTATCGCGACCCTGCCGTTGAATCAACCTTACACCATTGCAGAAAAGGCTGCTGGGGAACCAACCTGTAGTAAAAAGGCTGTCAGAAGTAATTTAATGATGTACTGGTTATGGACCGACACCACATTTGGTTACAGTGTTTTGACAGAGGGTGTAAACAACTGGAGAGACAGGTATAGATCCAGGGTGCCAAAAATGTTGGAAATAGACACTTGGAAAACTGTGAAGGACAAAATAGTTCCTTGCCTCAAGGACAGACTGGGACTTGAGGCAAGGCGGATCATTAGGGAAGATTCAAGGGGACTTAGGGGAGCGTCAGTTCCAGCAAACAATTGAAATGAGTTTTAATCAAACTCGGATTTTGGTTGGCTCTGTTTTGGCACCATGATTAAAACAAAACACTGCAGCAGGTGACAGAGGGATCTAGAGGAGGGTGGCTGACAAAGAGGTGCCCATGACAAAAGTTTAAACATGAAGCTTCTGAGGAAAGACAAGAGACCAAACTGGGTGATTTCTGAGATCTTTTGCAGTTCTAGAACTTGGTCAACAAAAGCAGAATCAAGATGGCTTATTATTATATATTATGAGCCCAGGGAATTAAAAGGTTACTCATTGGTTCACTGACATTGAAAGGAAATTGGAATGTGCACAGGACTGGAGAAGAAAAGTAATGATTTTTATTTATTACGTTATTTTGATTGCTTTAAATCACATCCTCTTGCCTTGAAGCTCTGCGACTCTCATCCATTGACCAGTTCACCTTTGCTGAGCCAGAAATTCCAATTAGATTCCAGGCTGAATTCAGCTAGATGAAATGAGCACGTAATCCCTATAGAAATGTTAGTGATTAGCATTAGATAGTTATTGTTCATGAATCCCTCTTCCCCAGTTAGCCACTATGTCCTTTTATTGAGAAGTTAATAGCTTCTCCTACACTGGGACAGAAGTTTGTTAAAGGAGCTTCAAGTCTGGAACATCATTGTTAATATGATGGCTGCCCTAAAAAGTGAGATGGGGTCATGGACTGTGAGTCAGAGTTGGGAGTGATACTTAGAAGAGCTGTAGGAGGAATAGATGTAGGAAAGACAGAGATGACTGTTGCACAGAAATGTCCTGCTGTCTTTGCTCTTGTCCGCCCCTACACAGCACAAACTGACCCCAGAGTACCTGGAGCTCCAGAAGTACCAGGCCGTTGCTTCTAACAGTAAGATCTACTTCGGCAGCAGCATCCCTGGCGTGTTCGTGGACTCGTCTTGTGCTTGGAAATATTCCGACGCGAGGACTGGAAGAGAAAGCTCTCTCCTCCCTAAGGAGGCTCTGGAACCCTCTGGAGAGAGCCCCATCCAAAACAAGGAGAGCACAGGTTGATGCAAGAGATGGAAATGCTCTCCCGTATCAAGATGTGGCCCAAGGGGTTAAGTGGGACAGTGGTTATTCCGACTCTTCAGATTTACAGAGATCTCGCACTCCATCTGTTCTGCCTCTCCTGTGGTAATCCTGGTTTGCCAGCCAAATGCAGGGTAGGACCAGCTTTCTGGCACTCAAATGGTCTTTCCAGCTGCAGTTTTATCAAGTATCCTTTATGTGTTTCTTTCTAAACTGGTCCTCATGAATGAGGGGAAGTCTGATGCTGAGATACTGCCTGCTCTGGAATGTTCAACACTAAATACATAACAAGCTGTGTTTTTCTAAGCTGAGATCTATTGAATAATGTTTACATTGGTCCCTGGGGATATGTGTGCTCAGCCATTCTAGAAATGAGAGACCAGAGGGAAGGCAGCAAGGATATGGTAAGTATAAAGAAGACTCACTGTACCCCAGGCTCTCTTGGGGGTCCTATGCCAGCATTCATCCCCGTGATAAACATCTAGGCCTCTGAGGTTCCCCAGGAAATAATCTTCCACTTGAACAACCATTTACTTGATATGATTTGCACCTCTCTGTTTTCTTAAAGTCGGGTTGGTGGCCCTTGGGACATGAACCTTACCACCTGACCAGAGATTCCTTATAGAGAGATTGCTAATCACAAGTTTACTACATTGGTATGGCTCAGGAGGGCTTGATTTGATGCTTTGGTAAGATGAAGCCCTTTGCTCTGAACCACCGCACTGGGGCCCGGCATTCCTTCCCATTTGGTGATGACTGTCAGCATCATGGCCGCAGGCCAAGTGTGACTAAAGTAGCCACAGGCAGCTCCTTACATGTCACCTTTCAACTCTGGCTGGCCAGGAGTGGGACACAGGCTTAACCAGAAATAGGAGCAGTTCACAATTCCTAGCCACTCACTGAACAGTATTGTCTCATGATTGCAGGGAATGTTTGTTTCTAAAACTGGATTTGGGGTGTGTTCATTGGCCCCAGCACGGCTGCCTAGAGACAGTGTCCTAGGGCTGCCATGGCTAATAGCCCACTGAGGGTTCCTCTGAAGATTGTTCACCAGGAACCCATGCAGTGTGAAGCGAAGGATAGAAAGCCTCCTTCGTCATCTCTTAACCTTCCCTCCTGGCCCTCAGATACTGAAGTCAGAGTTGTTTTTTCCAGCTTTTCACCTTCTCTGGGTAGCCAGTGGACTTCATTTTCGTGAGAGGTGGCCCAGCTAGCCTGTGGCTATGCAAGACCTATTTCATCTGGACCTTTTCCCCTTAATTAAGATTCACTTTTCATTCACCTGAATGGTATACCCTGTAGTGAGGCCTGAGTTTGTGCAGCTTGTTATGACACTTCTTGTGTACACTGTGATGAAGGCAGAGCAAAGTCATGGGACCACTGCAAGGAAGCTTCCAGCTGCACATCAGCCCGTCGATCTCATGATAGTTTGTGGATTGTGCCAAACACTGAATTTGGGAAAGGAAGGAAATCCCAGATTCTAATGGGTCTTATGTGTCAGAGGCATTTGTAATATGGAGAGAATCTTTTTTTATTTCTTTTTGCTCAATTAATTATATAAAATTTTCTTCTAAATGAATTTTGTGTTCTTTAGCCCTCATAAAAGAACTTTTGAATTATAAAAACTCTTAACCTGTCATATTGTTGCTGCAGATAAATAATGATCGTTGTGGGGAATCTGGATCACTGATGTTTGTGCTTTCGTTCTTGGAGATTTTCCCTCTACGTGAGCTAAAGGCTATTGCTCCAAAGTGATGGGTATGCGGTTTCTTACAAGCCACTAACCCTGGTGTCAGGGTTGAGGGACAGGGAAATGGGATTGTGACATTTTATGGAGAGAAGTTCTGCACTTAAACTCCCCATGGAGTTTGCTTCCCTGTGCTCACTCAATGAGCTCTCAGTCTGTCCCTCCTTCAGGGATATTCCTTTTGGCAAATAGACACTGTAATCTTGAAGTCTAAATTTATATGTGAAAGACTACCTTTTTTAAAAATAAGAAACTAAATAAAACTATTTTACTATCAGTGATTTGTGTTTTTTCTTCGTCTCCACTCTTCCTGTTGCCCGAAGCACCTGCCCATGGCTCTGTTGTACTGTGGTGGCTCGCGCGCTCCCCTGGTGCCGGAGGCTCACAGACAGCTGCTGATGGCAGAGACTGGCTGGGTCATGCATGTGGCCAGGTTTCAGCAGAGCTTTCGGGCTAACCAGTAAGCACCCTGTGGATCACAGTACAGTAGTGTCCAATGTCACAGTGGAGGATGCATCCCCAGGCTGGAAGGCATTCAGGACACACGGTGGCTGCAGCTGTGGACTGGAGCGTATGTATTCATGAAGGTGGCACGGGACCGGGCAGCACTTCCTTCTGCTGTCCATGGAGTGATCATAAGTTGGAGTCAATGTGACGGCAGGTGACAGGACGGTCTTGCCCTTTTCAACTAAGTAGCTTGTTTACTTGATTTAATTTGACTGTAGAAGCTCTTGTATTTCTTCCAGAATACTACCTTTAATAAAAGGGTATTAAAAACAGGATTTCCACCCTTTCCTGACTCAAGAAATGTAACAATGTGTGTTCTGATTCTGTGTGGGATGGAACCAGCAACAGAGGAAGGAAGAGAGGAAAAAGCATCATGCCCCTTGGATGGCTTCCCTGAGAACTAAAATACACCGAGGAAGGGAGGAGGTAGTTATCCCAAGGTGGAGGAAGGATGGTCCGGATACACTCTTACTGTGGTGGTGTGATCATCACTAATGGTTCACCAACTACCCTGGGCTTGAACGGCTCGTCTCAAGCTCTCAGCATTCCTAGGGACACTTTCTCAGTGGTGTGGGACCAGCAAGTGGTAATTTGGAGTTTTGAGGAAAGCAACCTTTTACCAAAGATTTCTCTGGGACCTGAGCCCATATATGTCCTGCATCAGCTGGTACAGACCAGGGAAATTGAATTGAGATAAATTTTTTTAAAGCTTTTGGTGGGTGTTAAAATGAAGTGATTTCTGGAAAACAGTTTGGCATTCCTCAAAGAGTTTTAAACATAGAATTACCGTATGAGCTGCAATTCCAATGCAGGTGTATACCTGTTGTGGATTGAATTGTGTCACCCCCCCCCAAATATGTATGCTAAATTCTAACTTCATTGCCTGTACTTATAATAGAATTTGGAGATAGGTTTTTTTTTTAATGTTAATGAGGCAGTATCAGTACTAGATATTTAGAGTCAATCTCATGAGATACAAAAGAAACAGGAGATACAGGATAAGGGAGATGCAAAGACATGGAGGAAATTTCCAAAGAAGCTGCAAAGACAAGCACCTTTCTCCAGAGTCGACATCCTTCCCTAGAGCCAGGGCTCTGAACTCAGGCTTCTAGCATCCTAAACTGAGAAAATAAATTTCTGTTTGTTAAGAGCCATGTACGTGTCGTATCTTTATTAACAGCAGCACTAGACAACAAAGGCAATGGCCAAAATGTGGTAATGATTCAAGTGGCCATCAATAGATGATTACTGTTAGGTGCTGTCAAGTTGGTTCCAACTCACAGCTACCCTGTGAACAGCAGTGAAACACTACTGTCTTGTGCTGCGTCCGTAGTCGTTTTTATGCTTCAGCCCATTGTTGGAGCACTGTGTCAATCCATCTCGTCAAGGATCTCCCTTTTTTTGCTGACCCCCACTCTACCAAGCATGATATGCTTTGCAGGGACTGATCCCTCCAGACAACATGTGCAAAGTATATAAGATGCAGTTTTGCCATCTTCACTTCCAAGGAGCACTCTAGTTGTACTTCTTCCAGAACAGATCTGTTTGTTCTTTTGGCAGTCCATGGTACATTCAACATTCTTCTTCAACACCACAGTCCAAGGTTTTGCATATATGTGATGCAACTGAAAGTACCAAGGTTGGGGTCAGGCGCACTTTAGTCTTCAAGGTGACATCTTTACTTTTCAGTACTTTAAAGAGATCCTTTGCAGCAGATTTTCCCAATGCAGTGCGTCTTTTGATTTCGTAACTGCTGCTTCCATGGGCATTTATTGTGGACCCAAATGAAATGAAATCCTTGAGAACTTCAATCGTTTCTCCATTTATTATGGTGTTACTTACTGGTCCAGTTGTGAGGACTTGTGTTTTCTTGATGTTGAGGTATAGTCCATACTGAAGGCTGTGGTCCTTGACCTTCATCAATAAGTGCTGTGAATCTTCACTTGCAGCAAGTAAGGTGGTGTCCTCTTTGTAACACAGGTTGTTAATGAGTTGACCTCCATTCCTGATGACTTGTTCTTTGTACAGTCCAGCTTCTCTTAATCATTTGCTTGGCCTACAGATTGAAAAGTTATCGTGAAAGGATACAACCTGGACACGCACTTTCCTGACTTTAAACTGTGCAATGTCCCCTTGTTCTATTTGCACGACTGCCTTTTGATCTATATGCAGATTCTTTAGGAGCATAATTAAGTATCCTGGAATTGCTGTTTTACGTAATGTTAGCCATGACAGATAAGTAAAATGTGCTGTATATGTACAACAGGTGGTTGTTCAGCCACTGAAAAGAATGCTACAACATGGAGAAAACTTGAAAACTTGCTGAGTGAAATAAGTCAGACACAAAAGGCCACATACCAAACAGTTCCACTCAGATGAAATGTCTAGAGTAGACCAAGAGCCGTGTTGGCACAGTAGTTGAGCATTGGGCTGCTATCTGCAAAGTCACCAGTTTGAACCACCCAGTGCCTCTGTAGTGCAAGCAAAGACCTGATGATCTCCTATGTAGATTTCAGCCGAGGAGACCCTGCAGGTCAGCCCTTCTCTGCCCTAAGGGGTGGCTGTGAGTTGGAATCAGCCTGAGCGAGCACAAGCTGAACAATGAAGTTAGTGGCTCGTGGGGGTGGAGGGGATGAGAGTTCTCATTTAAGGAGTGCTGAGTTTCTGTTGGGTGGGATGAAAAACTTCTGGAAATAGTAGTGATGGTTGTATAGCATGACTGTAATGTCACTTAATTGTACGTTTAAAAATGATTAAAATGTCTGCCCCCCCCCTTTGTTATATAAACTTTTGCCACAATAAATTTCTTAAAACTGGCAAGAGGGGAAAGAAGAAAGTGGTTTCTGCTGCTTGTGGTGGTGCTGGAATTTTGAAAATTAGATGTGACTTCTGATTGCTCGAGGATTAAGTCCTATTTGTGTGCGTTTAAGGCCCTTGCTGATCTGGGCCACACTGACCTCTTGCCAGTTACTCTCCTCTGTCCCCAGTCCCTTGAATGTACCATTTGGCCTCAGGGCCTTGGTGCACATGTTTCTCCTCACAGCTGCTTCACTTTTCCTCCCCTCCAGCTCCAACAACTGGCTTGGCTAGCTGCTAAGGAGTCTTCATGGCTTCTTCAGAGGGGTCACCCTGCACTCACTCAGATTAGCATTCTGGGCTTTACCCCTTCATAACACATACCAGACCCTAAGGACCTGCCGAATGTGTGCTTTCATAAATGGTAAGCTCTGTGAAGTCAGGGATTGTCATCACTCACTGTCTTGTTCCCTTGGAGTTGTATCTGTTACTAATGCCTAACCTGGTGCCTGGGCCATGAATTGGTCAATTTCGTTTTGTGAAAGAACACAAGGACTAATAGGAAATTCTGATGAGCGGTGAAAATAAGTCACTTAAGAACTCACCCATCTTTGTAGAGTGAACACATCTTTCAAAGTCCAGCTCCATTTTCAACTTTTCAGTATCACAGGAATAAACTCGCCTGAGTCACTTGTCTGTCCTATTTTAAGTACTCTGTTAAAGGCAGCAATGAGGGTGGAGAAAAGGACTTAGAAACTGGGCTGAAGAGTCCCTGTCAGGACTGATTGAACGTGTGTCTGTGGGAAGTCGCCTGACATCTCTGACGTATCTGCTCACCTCTTAAGTGGTTGACTCCACAGTACCCCTAGTGATGTGCGAACAGTTAGTTCACCCAGTATGTATAGGAGTCAGTGTATGCTTCTGCTTTTTTTTTGAGGAGGCTGTAAGTTCCTGCAGTGGTTAAAATAGGCCCAAGTGCCTGATACATAGACAGACACTATCATGCACATTGAACTGTGTCTTCAGTAGTTGTGAGCTAACTGGAATTGAAACCTCAACTGCAGTTCTCCAGGAATTGCTTGTGAAGCTGGGCCAGTTCTCAGCCTTTCCTGGTCCCCTCATGTCTTCCTTTTGTAGAAGTATTTAGATCTAATTTAGTATTAATTCCCTGCTCACGCTTAGTGCACATTATTTTATAGCCCGTAACTCAAAATCTCATACACTTGCTCTTACATTGTTTCCCATGTTTCTTTGAAATCAGTGCCTATCTTTTTTTCTGTTTCTTTTTACCTGTTTTTCTACTTCTTTCCGTCTATTGTCATTTTTCTTTTAATCTTTGAAAATGTCTCTCTCTCTTCTTCCTGTAGGTTATTCGGCATCAACACACAACAGCTTTTCTATAGCTTCAGGAAAACAGGCGTGGAGTGTGGTGCTAACAGGGGCTCCTCCAGGGATTCTTCCTGTTACTATTTCTAGATGGTGCTTGAAAGTATGAGTATTCCCTTCTCTCTTAATGACGGGGTTAGGTTCTAAAGGGCAGGTTGTTAGCAGAAATCAACACTGTGCAAAAATAAGCAATGATCAGATCACAAAGTGGAGGATGACTACATCAATACCTAATGGCCAAACCACTGAGAATCATGGCTCAACCAACTTGACACATAACCATCACCAGCCAAGCCAAGTGGCATCGCAGTCAGAGTTAATTTTTGCCTCACAACCTCAATGTTACTTTCTCTTCACACCTAACTGCGTAACATGTCCTTAATGCACGAGGTAGATAGTAGATTTTTGCTCCTGGGAAAAATGTTAGATAATAGGATAGTCTGTAAGTAAGGAGTTGGTGCATATTGTCCATATATGCAGTGAATCAATACAAGTTACTCCTCTAGCTAGTTAACTTCTAATGTTTCTTTCAGACTTAATGCACTCAAGACTTCTCAGGTCCAGGCCGGGTTAGGTGCTACTTCTCTGTTTACTTGTCACAGTGCATATCGTACTGCACTGTGGTCAGTGGTCAGCTTATCTGTGTCCTTCATTAGACTGAGCTTCTCGGGACAGGGATCCTGTCATCATGCCAGTGTCCTCATTGCTCTGCAGAGAGCCTGGTGCATACTAAGTTCTCAGTGAAAAAGTTTGTTGCTTTAGTTTGAACCAAACTACTGAACAAATCATACTATTGTTATTCCAGCTAATAAAAATAGTATTTAAAGAAAATTCAGATACACCCAGTGATTATTGACTGTCTGTAATCTTGGCTTAGTTGTGATAAACTTCAGAATAATAAAACTCTAGTAAATTTGGATAGCATCTACTTCCTTTCTTTTCTGTGCTGCCCAATTTTTTTTGAAACCTCCTCCTTTTTGTCTCCTACATTTTTTCCTTTTGCTTCTGCTCCTTTCTACCTCCCACCCCCCTTTCAGTGGTTCCATCTGGCATTTTTGTTTACATGGCATTTAGGGGTAGCAACCTGGCTGAAAAGGAGATCTAGGTGACATGTCTCAAAGTTGCATTTGCGTTATCTAGAGAAAAAGCTAGTGGTCCATCTCAGTGAACAGGACGGGACGGCCTCCAAGCTCCCCTTGCTGGCGTCACTACAGGCTTTCTGCCTTTGCTCTCTCACCACTCCTACGCCCCTTACTGTTTTTTTCTCTACCCCTTTATTTTAGCTCCGTAACTGCTCTTGGAAACAAGTCTTATGTTTTTGAAGAATTTCCTCTGCTCTAATGCCCTCTTGTGGTAAAAGCTATCTCTGTTGGTTTTAGAGTGGATTACTTCAAACTATAATTGAAAACCCCATAGAGCACGGAAATCCTGGTGACATAGTGGTTAAGTGCTACACCTAGCACTTAAAGGTCAGCAGTTCACATCTACCAGCCACTCGGAAATTCTATGGAGCAGTTCTCCTCTGTCCTGTAGGGTCACTATGAATTGGAATTGACTTGACAGCAGTGAGTTTGTTTTATAGAGCCGGTTCTACTCCGGCACACATGGAGTCACCATAAATCTGAAATGACACAACTGATTTTTATAGTTCTTACTAAGGAGGAAATATACTTGAGTAAAGGGAGAAGTTGATGGAGCCAGGGAAATTAAAAAGGGTATCTCCTGTCTAAAAATGATAGGTAACTCAACTTCTTACTAACTGCTGCTAAGCTCAAACATGAACCATTGTAGCTGTTTAGTCCCATTTGTCAAGAGAAGCCCAAAATCCAGTTTGTATATATCATCTACTTTTTCTGGCAGTTAACAAAACAGATCTGCAGGCCAAAATGGGCTCTTGAGATGTAAATTTACAATCTCTAGATTAAGATTTGTTTAGGGGATCCAATTTGAAATTTATAACTATGAAAAAGTATTGTGACTGCTGCTGTAAAAATTTATCAGGGCACAGAAAAGAGAACATTTTTTCATAGTAACTGTTGAAATGAGGCATAAGTGACAGCCTTTGAGGAAGGGCACAGGAAAAATTCAAGGTATTAAAGAAAGCCCCAGGAAACAACTTAATAGCAGAAAATACCATAGAGTAATCTCATCTTTGTCTGACAAAACACTGTCACAAGACAAGCCTGGGGGCAACCTTGCAAGTAACAGCCTGCAAGTGACCCCTAGACCTTGACCACATTTTACAACTAATAGGAGTTAACCAATCAATGTAAAGGTCAGTTCACCCTCCCTGCTTTGCAATCTCACGACTTAAATACTGGACACTGAGGAAACTCGTGGCCGTCCCCTGCTCTGTGTAGCTTCGGGTGCATCCCTGGTGCACCAGTATTTTTCCTATTGGGCATATTTTTTAATAAAATTTAACCTTTAAAGTAACAGTGTTGCATCTTGAAAATTGCGGACCCTAACAGTAACCTTCATCAGAAGTCCACTGTGCTAAGAGATCACATCTACAAAGGCCTCCACCAGACTGAGTCCGTTACAACCAGGTGGTACTCAGTTACCATCTCTGACTGCTTTGACAGGGAACACAACAGAGGGTCCTGGACAGAGCTGGAGAAAAACGTAGAACAAAACTCTAAACTCACAAAGACCAGGCTTGCTGGCGTGACAGAGCCTGGAGAAACCCTGAGAGTATGTCTCCTGGATACACTTTCAGTTCACTAATAAAGTCGCTCTGGAGTTCACCCTTCAGGCAGAGGTTGGACTGGCCCATAAAACAAATGAGATTAAAGGAACATTCCAGTCCAGGGGCAAGGACTAGAAGGCAGGAGGGGATAGGAAAGCTGAAAACGGGGAACCCAAGATTGAGAAGGGAGAGCGTTGTCATGTTGCAGGGTTGTTAACCGATGCCATAAAACAATGTGTATATTAACTGTTTAATAAGAAACTAGTTTACTTTGTAGCCCTTCGTCTAAAGTAACAATAAAAAAATTTTTTTTAAGTCCACTTTATCAGAAAAAGAAAACTAATGCAATTTACTCTTCACTCTTGTTTTGAAATCCCCACACATGAGATATGCATACATATACATGAATTAAATATATCATCATGGTAAATGGAAAACAATTGAAGTTGTCAAGGATTTCATTCTATTTGAATCAATAATCAGTGTCCATGGAAGCAACAGTCAAGAAATCTAATGGCCTGTTTCATGGAGAAAATCTGCAGAAGACCTCTTTAAAGTCCTAAAAAACCAAAGCTGATGCTTTGATGGCAAAAGTACACCTGAGCCAAAGCATGGCCTTTTCCGGTTACCTTGTAGGCACGCAAAAGCTGAATGGTGAAAAGGGAAAATGAAGAAGAATTGATGCATTTGACCTAGATGTTCGTGGAGAGTATTGAATACACCATGGACTGCCAGAAGAAGGAACCAATCAGTCTTAGAAGAAATATGACTGATAAGCTCCTTAGGAGCAAGGATGGCAAAACTTCATCTTGTTTACTTTGGACATATCATCAGGAAAGACCGGTTGCTAGAGAAGACTCGTGCTCGGTAAAGTGAGGGTCAGCAAAAACAAGCGAAATCCTCAAGGACATGAATTGACACAACAGCCTCAACAATGGACACAAGCGTGTCAAAGATCATGGAGATAACACAAGAGTGAGCAACATTTCATTCCATCATACGCAAGGTTGCTGTGAGTTGGCACCAACTCAACAGCAAGTAACAACTACAACAGAAGTTTTTACACACACACACACACACACACACACACACACACACACACACACACGGAAATCCTGGTGGCATAGTGGTTAAATGCTACAGCTGCTAACTAAAAGGTCAGATCCACCAGGTGGTTCTTGGAAACTTTATGGAGCAGCTTTACTATGTCCTACAGGGCTGCTATGAGTTGGAATAGCTCGATGGCAGTGGGTTTGGTGGGTTACATGTACATAAACAAACAACAACCAGATTCAATGCCATCGAGTTGATTCTGACTCATAGCAACACTATAGGCCAGATTAGAACTGCCCCATAGAGTTTCCAAGGAACACCTGGTGGCTTTGAACTGCCAACCTTTTTGTTAGCTGACATAGCACTCAATCACTATACCACCAAGGTTTCCCATTTATATACATGTACTCATTTAATTCATTCCTTTTAACTTCTGGAGCACCATTTACATATTGATAGACTTTTATGTGGCTTTTATTTTTCTGTTTTTCACTGACATAGACAATTACTCATTTCTCCTTGGTTTTCAGTGATGTAGTGTCATGGATTGAGTTGTGTCCCTGCAAAAATATGTGTAGCAATGTCTAGGCCATGGTTCCTGGTGTTGTATAATGTTCGTTTGTTGGGAGAATTTCTCTAGGGTATGTATCCATACGTAGAATTTGGAAGTCACAAAAATATGGATTTTCCATTTTACTAGATACTACCAAAATGATCTCTGTACTGTCTTATACCAGTTTGTACTCTCACTGGCAGTGTATGAGAGATCCTATTTTTCCTGTGTTCTTGCTAACATTTGATAATGTCAGTATTTCATTTTGGTCAACCTGATTAGTGAAAAACAATATTTCATTGTAGCTTTAATTTGATTTCTCTGATTACTAGTACAACTGAGCATCTTTCCATACATTTATTAGTCATTCACTAGAACACAATATCATGTTTGTCTTCCTCCATAGGACTTGCATATTTATATCTGTACTGGATTGAATAGTGTCCCTCCAAAATTCATCTCTATTCATAATTTGTGAATATGACTTTATTTGGCAATAGTCTTTGCAGATGTAATCAAGTTAAGATGAGATCATACTGGATCAGGGTGGACCCCTAAGTAAAATGTGACTTATTTCTGATAAGAAGAGGGAAATTTGGTCACAGATACAGACCCATAAAGGAGAAATCCATGTGAGAAATGGGAACAGAGATTGGGGCAATGTATCTACAAGCTAAGGAACACCAAGGATCACCAGGAACCACCAGAAGCTGGAAAAGTCAAGGAAGGATTCTTCCCTAGAGCCCTTGGAGGGGGCATGGTCCTGCCAACACCTAGATTTCAGTCATCTATCCAGAACAGGGAGAGAATGAATTGATGTTGTTTCACGCCACCATTTCCTAAAGGTAACAGCAGCTCAAGCATAGTATGCACATACACACTCATCACGTACACAATGTCTTTACCTATTAGGCTATCCCTGTTTGTTTATTCCACTTTCAGGACCTTGACTTTGTGCCAACAGATAATCTTCCATTGCTCATTTCTTGGAGCAGCCACTTAAAGACTAGAACTTTAAATTCTGAAGAATCCAAGAGTCTGGGATAACATTCATTATGAAAAATGATCAGTCAGCATTAGGTCACAGCGGAGACTACTGCCCGCAGGCGTACCTGAGACCCTTTGCTGCCAAGCTCCACTGACACTTTGGCTCTCTACCATAATGTCACTGAACTTACGCACCTTGCATGAACTTGTAGACTTCACTGAATTTCAACTCCCCAAACTTTGCCCTAATGACTAATTTCCTCACCAGATCCTGTGTGTCATAAAAGTTACAAAATCAGACTTCCAGTTAAGAACAGATAAAGTCCAAATGGTTACAGAAGAGGTGATTCCACAAACCTTTTTTAACCCTTTTGTTACCAATTTTTTACTAAAAAATTGTTTTTTGATGGTATGTATTTTCAGTATTGAAATACATGCTTACTATTGAACATGTTTAAATTTTTGATTAGTAATATGGATTTTGAGAAATATGATCTGGTAACATGAGCCACCAGTATGATGAGTAGCACTCTGCTCCACCAGTCTGTGGTGTCACAATGTACCAATAAAAACTAGAGAATTTATTTCAACAGCCTTTCTGTGAAGTTATATGGGACAGATTAGAACTGCTTCACAGCATTTCTAAGGAGCACCTGCAAGATTCGAACTACTGATCTATTAGTTGGCAGACATAGCTGTTAACCACTACACTACCATGGTTTCCGCTAAGAACCAGAGAATTTATTGTGACTGCCTTTCCATGAAGTTACTTGGGAACTTCAGTTTTCCAAATATGACAAATTAAAAATAAACCCATTAGTGTTCTCTATCACACAAGGAAGCCACAATTTTGCCTACACAAGCCTTATCTCACAGAAATAAAGGGCAGTGGATGGATGAAGGCGTAAGTTTATATAACACGTCCAAGAAGCTTCACTTTAGTAGAGTGCTCAACCTACATAAACTGAGGCTCCAACTCTGGTCTCCTGAGCTTCATGGATTTCAAAAGGGACCCACCTTGATGGTAAATGCATTAGAATTGAACTACCTACAAGGTCCCAAGGCTAAAAAATAGTGGCTGCTATACTGTTAGACCAAAAGAAAGCAGCCTTCCAGATACAGCAGGAGAAACAATGTGAACATCATATTCAATTCAATTCAGCAGATATTTAGAGAACAAAGCCCTGCCTGGCTACTATGCCATCCTCACAATCATTCTTATGTTTGAACCCACTGTTGCCACCACTGTGTCAGTCTAATGATCCTCCCCTTTTTTCATTAAACCTCTTTCACCAAGCATGATGTCCTTCTCCAGGGACTGGTGCCTCCTGATAACATGCCCAAAGCATGTTCAGAGGAGCCACCTGGTTGTACTCCTTCCAAGACAGAATTATTCGTTCTGTAGTCTGTGCTATGTTCAATGTTATTCGCCAACCCCATACTTCAAAGGTGTCGATTCTTTGGTCTTTCTCCTATTCATTGTCCAGCTTTCACATGCATGGGAGGCACTTGAAGACATCATGACTTGGGCCAGGTGCAGCTTAGTCCTTGAAGTAACACTGGAACAGGAAGAGTAAAAGAAGTGACCACATCTTGAGCATAATGTTTTCCACTTTGTTTTTTAATTCTAGCTCCAAGTTTGAGTCCATTGTTTTCTTAATTGCCTTTCAAGGTTAAGGGCTCATCTATGCTCTGGTTAGGGCTGTGGAAAAACAAGTGATAATAACCTAAGAACCATAAAAGAAAAACTAGTCTGCTTTGTGACTGGGAACTTAATGAGGTCCAACAATTAAGTCTGCAAACTTAATTTTTCTAAGCACTACATACCTAACTGCTGAATATCACTATTGTTAGGGTCTGCGATTTTCAAGATGTGATGCTGTTACTTTAAAGGTTAAATTTTATTAAAAAATATGCCAAATAGGAAAAATACTGGTGCACCAGGGATGCACCCCAAACTACACAGAGCAGGGGGCGACGATGAGCTTCCTCAGCACCCAGTATTTAAGTCGTGAGATTACACAGAAGGGAGGGGGAACTGATCTTTACGTTGCTTGGTTAAGGCCATCTGGAATTCCTGTTAGTTGTAAAATGTGGTCAAGGTCTAGGGGTCACTTGCAAGGCTGTCCCCACACTTGTCTTGTGACAGATGTTTTGTAAGACAAAGGTGAGATTACTCTATGATATTTTCTGCTATTAAGTTGTTTCCTGGGGCCTTCTTTAATACTTCGAATTTTTACTGCGCCCTTCCTCAAAGGCTGTCACTTATGCCTCATTTCAACACTGTGGTCACTGTTTTAATCATCTGGTATTACTCTAACAGAAATACCACAAAGTAGAAGGCTTTAACAAATGAAAGTTTGTCCTGACACAGCTCAGTAGGCTAATAGTCCAAATTCAGGTTGTCCACTTCACGGGAACGCATTCCACCTTGTAGACTCTGGAAGAAGTTCCTTGTGTTGCATCAGTCTTTGGTCAGGAAGCATCTCGGCGCAGGAACGTCAGGTCTGAAGGACACGTTCTACTTCCAGTTTCTTGATGGTGTGAGGTTCCCAACTCTCTGCTTACTTCCCCTTCCTTTTATCTCTTGTAGGATGAAGGATAAAGGGTGGTACAAGCCTTATTCCAGGGAAACTCCGTTTGCAGTGGAGCAGAGTGGTGATCTTATGAAGGGATTTACAGTCCCACCCTAATCCTCTAACACACAGCATTGGAAAATCACAAAATGGAGGATAATCATAAAATATTGGGAATCATGGTTCAGCCACATAGCTACACACATTTTGTGGGGGGGACACAGTTCAATCCATGACAGTCACCTTCTACATACTCCTGTTTGGAAGCTATGCAAAGAAGCCTGCCCTTCAAAGCAATTTTGGAACTCTTTCTGGAATGGCCATTGGCACACAGTCGAAAGGTGGCACTTTTGCGAACTTCATTGTGTAGTTGTCTATGAGGGAGTTTTTAACCAGTAAACAAATAACTTTATTGAAGCACCCTCCCCGCTCACCTGATCTGGCTCCAGTGATTCTTGTCTTCACCAGAAGATAGAGGAAGTATTGAAAGGAAGACATTCTGAAGACATTCCAGACATGATGGCCATTCCAGAAAAAGAGTTCCCAAATTGCTCTGAAGGGTGGACCAGGTGCTAGTATTGGTCCATACCTTCCCAAGGGGAGTACTTTGAAGGTGGCCATGAAACCAGAGGCTGAAATAGCCTCCAGGTCAGAGGTGCTAAAAACAAAGGGGACCTGAGAGACATTGTTTCAGCTCATCCCTAACACAAAAGCAAAGACAAGACCTCTGCCCTTCACAAGCCGCAGGCTACGATGCTAGGATGGACCCGTCTGTAGGCTCCACTGTAGATTCTGGCTTTTGGCTTGATAAAACCGATAAAAAAAGAATCAAGCAGGAGGCCGGTGTTAGGGGTTTGGGATTTAAGAAGCGACGCAGATTTTCTTTAAAGGTTAAATTTTATTAAAAATATGCCCAATAGGTAAAAGACTGGTGCACCAGGGACGCACTCCAAACTGCGCAGAGTAAGGAGGTGACCTCAAGTTTTCTCAGCACCCAGTATTTAACCCCTTGCATTGATTGGCTGAGGTTGGCTAAGGCCATATGGAATTTCTGCAAGTTGCAAAATTTAGCTGTGGGTGAATGTTTTAACCACATTGGTGAATGTTTAGGTTCTAAAATATAACCGGGAGTGGATGTTTTACTAGGCTGGCTCCAGGGGAAATCTGCAAGACTGTCTCCCCAGGCCCTATTTGTTTTGGTGTAATTACCCTATGATATCTCTTGTTATTTCCTGCTAAGTTAGTTCCTGGAGCTTATTATCTGAATTTTACTACATTCTTCCTCTGAATGGAGTTACTTATGTCTCATTTCAACACCGGGAAGAAGGAAAAGTAACTTGTGTTTCAGCATTATTCTTCTAGGCTACTGGCCAGATAATGACTAACACCACTCTGTTTTCCTTGATGGCCGACAAGACTGTAAAGAGGACCTCCACTCAGCTGACGCCCACATGCCCCAAGCTGCCCAAACTGTTCCCCACATCTAAATGTGGCCTTTCCCTTTAAATACTCAGACTTAGCTGGACCAATTCAGACAGGATTTAAGAGGGATGAGAATATCTCCCTGTCCCTTTGCATTGCCAGCTTGCAAGTAAAACCTTTGATCACCCCCCAAAAGCTCCTGTCTCAGTGAGTCGGCTTTTTGTGGCAGGTAGCAGAACTGCCGGGCTTTTCCGTTAACAGCTGTAGTGATAATTCAACAAGAAGGTATGTAGCACCTTTTCAACGATGAGCTTGTGAACTTAATTGGCAGACCTTGTACCTGATGGCCAGATCACCTCTAGGCCCCAAATACCAATTAAGAGATCAATACATCTGGGAGAATACTATTGTAACCATCCAAAGAAGAATTAACATTCTACGAATTCCTAGGACTCATAAAACATTGTTCCTTTTTTCTGTAAAAGCTCCAGCTAGACTGTATTTTGAGGAGGCAGATTTTGGAGGAGTCTACCCGCCTCTGTCTCCTTACCTCTGGTATGTAATAACGCAATAAAATATCTTACTTCTCATCTCACTCCTGTCTCAAAGATTGGCTGCTTGCCACAGGTGGCATGAATTCCAGTTAGGGCTGTGACAACAAATTTGGTGCCCAATGGGGGCCTTGCAGTTTGTGACTCCAGGACCTCACAGTGGATCCTGCATTGACGCCAGTTCCACAGACTTTTTGTCTCCAAATGAAATTTCCAGGAAGGTCCAGGGCTGGCCATAACCAGCCTCCAATATGCCATAAAAGAGGTGAATACTTAAGGAAGACTTGAATGGGATCCACAAGTCCACAATTCTCTCTCTCGGTGCCACAGGGCCAGCGTGGGTAGGGTTAGAGTCCCTTGGTTTCTGGAACAAGCAGTGCTCTGGATGACTGACCTGGGAGTAGAACTGTCATGATTTGGGGCTTTCGAGTAGCTGAGAGATTGAGGCAGTCAAGAACACCTCCAGCAGGCTTGTTGCTTGTCCAGGTGGTCAAGGTGGCCGAGAACACCTCCGTCAATCAAACGTGCTTGGGAAGCTGAGGTGACCAAGAGTACCTCCATTCCCTTGGACTTTTAAGTGTTTCTTGTATGTCTATGTGCCTTGTATGTCTCGTCTAGACTTCTCGCTTGTCAAATCGTAGTTTTATGTGTATCAGAGCCGTCATCGCCCTGGTTTAATTTTAGAATATTTCTGATTTACGTTCTTTGAGACTGACAACTGGCTCTGCTGGTTGAAAGATATTTCATGCCCAGATCTTCCTAAAGAAATGTTTCTCTGAATCAGGGTGAGAAGAGTCGTGGCTGAGCTAAATGTGATTAATAAGGAAGTAGAATTTCAAGTAGAGAAACTGCCACTGAACTGAAATGGCTAACAGCCCTTAGTTGGAGGTCGCAGACAAGAAAAAGGATAATTTTGTCTTAAAGTAAAAGTAACTGCTGTAGAACAGTAAAAGGGAAAGAATTATGTTTTGTCCTTCAAAATTCCTTGGCCAACTTAAACATATGTAAGTATCTTCCATGAGTCAAGAGAATAAGGGAAGAGCTGTATTGGGCCTCCCTGTTCTCCAGCTTTCAAGGTCATATAGCTCCAAGGAAGCCACTGAAAGACCTTTTCCAACTAGGTGAAGGCATTTTTAAGACAAAAGATAAGAGGAGTTGCTACTTTACTACATTATTGCTGTCAGCTGCCCTCAGGTTGGCTCCAACCCTTAGTGATCCTATGCACAACGGAAAGACACCGTGCCTGGCCCTACGCCAGGCCCATTATTGCAGCCACTGTGTCAGTCTATCTTGTTGAAGGGTTTTACTCTTTTTCACTGAACGTCTACTTTACCAAGCATGATATCCTTCTCCAGGGATTGATCCCTCCTGACAACATATCCAAAGTATGCAAGAAGGAGTCCCACCATCCTTGCTTCCCAAAGGCATTCTGTTTGTACTTCTTCCAGAACAGATCTGTTGGTTCTTTTGGCAATCCATGGTACATTCAATAATCTCCAACATCACAATTCAAAAGTGTTGATCCTTCTTCTGTTTAGCTTTCCCATGCATGTGATGTGATTGAAAATACTGTGGCTTGGGTCAGGCACACCTTAGTCTCCAATGTGATATCTTTACTTTTCAAAACATTAGAGAGGTCTTTTGAAGCAGATTTTCTGAGTGCAAAATGTCTTTTGATATCTTGACTGCTGCGTCTGTGACCACTGATTGTGGAACCAAGTGAAATAAAATCCTTGACAACCTCAATTCTTTCTCCATTTATCTTGATGTCACTTACCACTCCAGATGTGAGGATTTTTGTTTTCTTGATGTTGAGGTAAAATCCATACTGAAGGCTGTGGTCATGTGTTTCAAATCCATGTCCATTTAGCTGGGATGTGTCATCTGCATAACAAAGATTTTTAGTGAATTTTCCTGCAATCCTGTTACCTAGTTCTTCTTCGTATACAGATTGAAAGGATACAACCCTGATGCACACCTTTCCTGACTTTAAACCACGCAGTCTCACCTCAATCTATTTGCATGACTGCTCTTGATCCATGTACAGATTCCTCAGGAGCACTGTTAAGTGTTCGAGAATTCCCATCCTCCGCTGTGGTCAAATGCCTTTATGTAGTCAATAAAGCATAGGTAAACTTCTTTCTGGTATTCTCTGTTTTTAGCCAAGATCCGCCTGACATCCCTGGTTCTACATCCTCTTCCAATGTGGCTTAAATTTCTGGCAGCTCCCTGTCAATATACTGCTGCAGTCACTTGTCAATGATCTTTAGCAAAATTTTGCTTGCATGTGACATTAGGATACTGTTTGGCAATTTCTGCATTCTGTTGAATCATCTTTCTTGGAAATAGGCATAAGTACAGATCTCTTCCAGTTGGTTGGCCATGTGGCTGTCTTCCAAATTTCTTGGCATAGATGAATGAGCACTTCGAGAGCTACGTTTGTTTGTTGAAACATCTCAGTTGATACTCCATCAGTTCCCAGAGCTTTGTTTTTTGGCAATGCCTTCAATGCAGCTTCAACTTCTTCCTTCAGTAGGATCAGTTCCTGACCATATGTTACCTCTTGAAATGGTTGAATGGTAACCAGTTCTTTTTGAAATAATGACTCTATGTACTCCTTCCATCTTCTTTTGATGCTTCTTGAGTTGCTTAATATGTTCCCTATAGAATCCTTCACTATTGCAGCTCAAGGCTTGAATTTTTTGCTTCAGAAATGCAGAGTGTGTTCTTCCTTTTGGTTTTCTATGTGTAGCACTTTGCACATCAGTGTCTTCATAAGCCCACCCTTTGAAATTGTCTTTTCAGGTAATTTTCTTCATTATTTCTTTTTTTGGCTTTAGCTATTTGATATTCAAGAGGAAGTTTCAGAGTCTCTTCTGACATCCAGTTTGGTCTTGTTATTCCTGTCTGTTTAATGACCTCTTGCTTTCTTTATGTATGATGTCTTGATATCATTCCACAACTCTTTTGGTTTTCAGTCATAGTGTTTAATGCATCAAATTCTTGAGATGGTCTCTAACTCAGGTGGGATATGCTGAAGGTCATACTTTGGCTCTTGTGGACTTGTTCTAATTTTCTTCAGTTTCAGTGTGAATTTGAATAATGAGCAATTGATGATCTCGGCTGTACTCAGTACCTGGTCTTGTTCTGACTGATGATACTGAGCAGTCACCTAGGATACTCCACTGGCCTCACCCCTTCAGCAGTGAGGAAAAAAGAAGAAAACTAAAGATGCAAGGGAAAGATTAGTTCAAAGGACTAGTGGGCCTCATCTACAATGGCTTCTACCAAACTGAATCCAGCACAACTAGATGGTGCCCAGTTGCCACCACTGCTACTCTAACAGGGATAAGAGCAGAGGGTCCCAGAGAAAGCTGGAGAAAAATATAGAACAAAATTCTAGTTAAAAAAGAAAGATCAGACTTTCTGGCTTGTCAGAGACTGGAGAAACCTGAGAGTATGGTCCCTGGACAGCCTTTCAGTTCAGTAATAAAGTCTCTCCTGAGGGTGACCCTTCAGACAAAGATTGGACAGGCACATAAAACGACAGAAGGCTAAAGCGCCATGCTAGCCCAGGATCAGGGATTAGAATGCAGGAAAACTAGTAATCGGGAACCTAAAGCTGAGAAGGGAGAGTGTTGACATGTTATGGGATAGTTAAACAATGTCACAAGATGGTATGTATACTAACTGTTTAATGAGAAACTAGTTTGTTCTGTAAACCTTCATCTAAAGTACATTAAAACAAACAAACAAACAAACATGTACCAGGTGAAAGAAGTCAATGACAAAAGGCCATACAAGAGCTCTGCTGTGTTTGCCCTTTATAAACAACTCACTGTGGTCACTGTGCTAATAGATACATGAGTGTAGTCTAATAAGCAAATTTTTTGGATGTAAATAGTTCGTGGGAAACACAGAGAGATGACTCTGAAGTGAAAGAGAAATACTACAGTTGAAACTGTCCAATGAAGAATTTTAATGCCAAATAGATTTTTAATTTTTCTGTAGTAAGCAGTAGGAACCATTGTAGCCTTTTAACTGTTGGCAGACCTGGTAAAATGAAGTTTGAGTAAGACCACTCTGACAACTCTGTTTATGATACATACTTGCAGATCTATGAGATCTTTCAGAATCTTATGAGAAAATAAAACAGAGCTTTATATTTAATGAATCATCAGTGTTGAAAGGACAAAATTACATTTAATGGAAATACTTAGAAAATTAAAGGGATAAAGTTGCAGATTCTGTGGCCGAGACATAAAAAATTTATGACTCCTTAACCTCAAGTTTCAGTAAAGCAAATAAATCTGAAACGAGTTCCAGTTGGTTGAATCTGTGGAGAGTCCAAAGATTCTGAACACCCTTTGGCTAGCAGGTCATACCTCAGGTCAAACCTGTTTTGGGACAGATAACCCAGACAGTTCCTAACATCTAGTAGCTGAAATGGAGCTGTCAGAAATCACAACTCTTATCCTTGTGATTTGCATCGCTTGCCTCATTTTCCTTTTGGGGCAGAGGAAAAGTCACAAATTGAGAAGACTACCCCCTGGCCCAGCTCCTCTTCCCATCATTGGGAATCTACTGCAGCTGAATCTCAAAGATGTCCCTGCATCGCTCTCCAAGGTAAGAGGGTTCTGTTCTTGGGCCAGTCATTTCCACGCTAAGAGGGGTCATCTCCAGGCTTTGCATCTCAGCTCACTACTGGTTGGCTTACTTGCCTCAATCTGTATTACTTTTGCTCATCACCGAGGTAGTTTTGAGTGTCTGTATCTAGTGCAGGACGAAAGATCTTTTACCTTCTTGGTGCAAATCACATTAGAGCAGGTAGTGAGGAGTGCTGACCTGAAAGGAGATATTGGTTGAATTTGACTGAACGAGAAAATTCTGGAACCAGAACATCTTTTAATCAGAAGGTTTCCAATCCCCTCAGTATATAACACTTATGAAAAGGCAAGTAGGGTCTATAAACAGAAATTGTTTGCATGGAAGAGCTGAGCGGAAGCCCTGGTTGTTTGGTAACAGTTGTGTAAATTTAAGAAAGTTACTCAACTGTGAATGGAAATAATAGTATAGTACTTAGTCCTCAAAGCTACTGTGTAGATTTTTTAAGCTAATGCATTTAGATTATTAGAACAAAGCCTGACAAATATAATAAATGTCCTTTTATATTATTACTATTTTATACCAAGTGATCTGTGGCAGGCTATTCAATCTTATCTTGAAAGAGTAATCCCCACTGCCTGTCCCAACATCCTGCTCTGAGCAGTCCAGCTCTGCCACCTGGACTGACATTCACATCTTTTGAAATACTCTTTGGAGAAAAGATATTGTCCTCATGAGTTCATTGTTTAAAAGCACATTCTCCAGGAAAGAAGAATCAGTACTGGAGATTTCTTCGATTGCAAGCCTTAGTGCTAAAATAATTGATTCATTGAATAAATGAATGCTCAATGAGCCTATACTTTTTGATGAACTCTGGGAACACTGCAATAAACAAAGAGGCAAAACTCCTGCACCAAATAACTTATATTCTAGTGAGAGGAACCAGACAGTAGCTGAAACAAATCAGTAAAGTACACAGTACCTTAGATATTATAAATACTACGGAGAAAAATCATACAGAGAAGAGGAGCAGAGGTCAAAATTTTAAATAGGCTGCCCAAGGAAGGCTTCATAGAAAAGGTTGGTGCCCCAGTAGCTATATCTTTTAAGTAGATCACTCTGGTTTGACTATTATAGTCTTAGAGAATGGTTTGAAGTCATAAGATGTGAGTCTTTCTGTTTTGTTCTTGTTTTTCAAATTGGTTTGGCTATTAGGGTCCTGTAAAATTCCACACAAATTTGAGGACTGGACTTTCTATTTCTGCAAGGAAGGTTATTGAAATTTCTATTGGGATTGGATGGAATCTGTAGATTGTTTTGAATGATATTAATAAAGGGTCTTCCAATAAGGATATCCTATTTTTGACATCTCGTGACAGAGATATTTGTGAAGCTATAGCTGCCATATTTACCATGTTTTCTTGATTAGTCTTGACAAACAGCCGTGAAAAGTTACATGATTCCTCAACACACAGAAATTATTAATATTCAGTATCAAAATGGATGTTCTGTTTGCCAGACATTTGGTGCTTTACATGAAATTTACAGTATGCATAATCACCTTACCAAGGGAACAATTTGATGTTTAATCAAAAAATTTGAGATAACGTGGTCTGTTGCCAGTCAGACACTGTGCGTCAAGGAATCACATGTTCCAATGAAAACATCGCTACCATTTGTCAGAGTGTGTGACAGAATCCACCCCAATCAATTTCTCCCCGAGCACAAGAACTGGGCCTTCCAGTTCACCACAATTTGATGGATTTTGCATCTGGACTTGAAAGCTTTACCCTTCCAAAATTGTTTTAACTCAAAAACTGAAGTTCAATGGCCATAGATAATGCTGTACATTTGTTGACTGGGGTCTGGAGCAACTGGAAGTTGATCCTGCTTTGGGCCCCAAAATCATCTATGGCAACAAGTCCCATTTTGGGATAAATAGTTTTGTTAACAAAGAAAACTGTCTCATTTAGAGCAATGAGAATCCAGTGGAGATTCAAGAACACCCACTTCATCCTCCTAAAGTTAGTATTTGGTGTGGATTTTGGCATGGCAGGATCATTGGCCCTTCTATTTCCAAAATGAATGAGGAGAGGCTATGACTGTCGACTGTGTAAGATATCAGACTATGTTAACTGGTTATTTTTGGCCCCATTGGGAAGGTGCCGCAGTTGCTGCTTACCTGAGGTTCTTTTGCACACATAATGTCATCAAATGTACTTCAAAATAAAAGACAATCAAAACGGTGTCATTTACAAAACTTGTTTTATTCAAGTTCAGAGATAGGACATACCTATTGGAAGACCCTTTAACAATATTAAATCTTCCAATCCATCAACATGGAATTTCTTTCCATTTATTTAGGTCTTATTTAATTTCTTTCAGCAATGTTTTACAGTTTTCAACATACAAGTCTTTTGCCTCCCTAGTTAAATTTATTTAATTAGGTATTTATAAATTTATTCCTAGGTAGTTTATCCTCTTAGATGATACTATAAACAGAATTATTTTCTTAATTTCCTTTTTAGATGGCTCATTGCTGGCATATGAAAACACAGTTGGGTTTTGTGTATTGACCTCCTATCCTGCAACCATGCTCAGTTCACTGATTAGTTCTGGTAGCTTTCCTGTGGGTTCTTCAGAATTTTCTGTATGTAGGATCATGTCTTCTGGCTAGGACTTCCAGTGTAATATCAAATAGCAGTGGTTAGAGGTGGCATCCTTGTTCCTTATCTTAAAGTGAAAACTTTCAGTCTTTCTTCACTGGATTAGATGTTAACTGCGGGTTTTTCATAAATGCCTTTTATCATACTGAAGAATTTTCCCTCTATTCATAGTTTGTTGAGGTTATTTGTTTTTGTTTTTGTTTTTTTTTTAAATCATGGAAGGGTGTTGGATTTTGTCAAATGCTTTCTCTATGTTGATCGAAATGATCAGACGATTCTTTTGTTTCATTTATGGATTTTCAAATGTCGAACTACCCTTGCATTCCAGGGATAAATCTCACTTGATAATGGTATATAATCCTGTTAATATGCTGTTGGATTTGATTTGTTAGGATTTTGTTGAGGATTTTTATATCTGTATTTAGTAGTGATATTAGTCTATTGTTTTCTTTTGTGTGTGTGTGGTATCTTTGATCTTTCCAAAGAACCAATTGCTGGTTTTTTTGATTCTCACTCTTATTTTTCTTTTTTTTAAAATTTTTTTTATTATGACTGAGTGAAAATGTACATTCCCATATAGATTTACATGCCCACCTATATGCAACTTCCACTGCTCTCCCTGCTCGGTGACAGCACACTTTTCCTTTTTGCTCCATGCAAGTCTCATCCTCCCAACAGTCTCCTTTCCCCTCCTCTCCAACCACTCCCCTTACTGCAGCCAGAGGTCAGCAGGATGATATCCTATAGATGCATTGAACCATAAAGTGCATCCAATATATGGTCACTCTGCATCACCAAGTCCAATACATTCATGTCTGAAGAGTCAACCTTTGTTTTAGTCAGCTAGTGCCGCTCTAACAGAAATACCACAGAGTGGATGGCTTTTAACAAAGGAAGGTTTATTCTTACACGGTCCGGTAGGTTGCAAGTCCATATTCAGGGTAATTACACAGTCCAGTAGGTTGCAAGTCCATATTCAGGGTGACAGCTCCAGGGGAAGGCTTTCCCCTTGTCGGCTCTGGAGTAAAGTCCGGTATTGCATCAGTCTTTGTCCAGGGAGCGTCTTGGCGCAGGAACCTCAGGTCTCAAGGATGCGCTTTTCTCCCGGTGCTGCTCTCTTGATGGTAACGAGGCTCCCCCTTCTCTTTGCTTCTCTTTCCTTTTTATCTGAAAGCATTAAGGGTGGGGCAAGCCACACTCCAGGGAAACTCCCCCCTCAGCTGGGCAGGGAAGTAATCCAATGCAGGAATTTACCACCCCACCCTAATCTTTTAACATACAGTTTAGCAAAACCACACAATGGAGGACAGTCCCAAGATACTGGGAACCATATCTCAGCCACGTGGCTGCACACATTTTTGGGAGGACACAATTCAAACCACGACAACCTTCATTATGATTTATAGGCAAAGGTGGCATCATTGCCAGAGGCCATGTTCCCAGGGGAACCCTGAAGCCGCTGGACCATTAATTGTGGTCTTTTAGTGGAGATCCCAGGGTGCACACCTCTTTATTCTTGTGTTGCCAGTGAGATTCAACTTCGTGAGCTCCATTGTGGCTATCACTGGTAGTGGCCGGGCACCATCTGGTTCTTCCAGTCCCAAGTCGCTGTAGGAACCCACTCATGTGAGTCTCTCTATCTTCTGGGTTGTCTTTACTCCATGTCATTTTGGTCCTCAGTGAGCATCCATTCCTGCGAGTTGGGACCACTTGCTGTGCCCTCAAATGGCAGCTTGGCAGCTTTTAAGATCCCAGACGCCACTCACCAATGTGGGGTGCAGAGAACCCTCTTAGCAAAACGCCAGTTGTCCCAACTAGCCTTGAATTTGCCTAAGAGCATGGTCCCCTGCCCCCTGCCCGAGCTACTCTGTCCTTGCAACATTGGGTTAAGATGAAAGGAGTATTCAAGTTATGCTGAAGTCCACTTAATATTGTTCTTGTTTCTAATGTGTGCTATCCCCAATTTCACCCAACCAGATTTCTAGCAATTATTTAATCTAAACCCTTCCCACCTCACCCTCCCTCCCTCCATTCCCTTGCAGCTGTCAAAGTCTTTTCTTCTATACACAAGTCTGTTTTTGAGAGCTTATCATAGGGGTCTCACACAATATTTGTCCTTTTGTCGCACACTACTTTCACTCAACGTAATGTCTTCCAATTGAAACCAGGTCATGAGATGTTTCCTGAAATCTCACTGTTCTTTATCATTGTGTAGTGCTCCATTGAGTCTATATACCATAGTTTACCTATCCATTCCTCTGTTGTTGGGCATCTGGATTGATTCCATCTTTTTGCTATTGTAGACTGTGCTGCAATAAACATTCTTGTGCATGTGTCCGTTGGTGTGAAAGGCCTTGATTCTGTAGGATATATTCCAAGTAGTGGAATTATTGGGTCAAATGGTGTATCTATATCCATTTTTTTAAGGAAGTGCCAGATTGCTTTCCAAAGAGGCTGGACCATTTTGCAACCCCAGCAACATTGTAGGAGGGTTCCAATTTCTCCACAGCCTCTCCAGCATTTGTTTTGTGGTTTTTGGATCATGGCCAACCTTGTTGGGCTGAGATGGTATCTCATTGTCATCTTGATTTGAATTTCTTTAATAACTAAAGATTGGGAACATGATCGCATGTGGTTTTTGGCTGCCTGGATATCTTCTTTAGAGAAATGTTGGTCCATCTCTTTTGCCCATCGCTTAATTGGATAATTTATCTTCTTCTTATTGATATTTTGTAGTATCTTATAGATTATGGAGATCAGGTGTCAGTCTGAGATAGAGTTGCCAAATATTTTTTCCCATTCTGTAGGTGGCCTTTTCATTCTATTAATGAAGTCTTTGGATGAGCAAAAGTGTTTGATTCTTAATAGTTCCCATTAATGTATTTTCTCTTCTGTTGACTGTGGTTTGTTTGACAGATTTTGAAGTCTGTCTGCATTGTGTATTAAAACTTCCATTGTTGTTCCTACCTTTTCTTGGATGAGCTTTATCGTTTTAGGTTTGATATTTAGGTCTTTTATCCAGTTGGAGTTGGTTTTTGTATAAGATGTAAGATGGATCTTGTTTCAATTTATCGCAGATGGAGATCCAATTTGCCAGTACCATTTGTTGAAGATACTATTTTTACCCCAGTTTAGTGTCTTAGGGCCTTTGTTGAATATCAACTGTTCATAGACAGATGGTGTCATCTCTGGGATCTCAATTCGGTTCCATTGATCCATCTGTCTGTTCTTGTACCAGTACCAGGCTGTTTGGACCACTGTGGCAGTGTAGTATGTTCTAAGGTCGGGTAATGAGAGGCCTCCTGATGTGTTCTTCTTCTTTACTAGTACCTTAGTTATACGGGGCTTCTTCCCTTTCCAAACAAAATTGGTGATTTGTTTCTCCATCTCATTAAAAAATGATGCTGGAACTTGCACTGGGATTGCGTTATATAAGTAGATTGCTTTGGATGAAGTAGACATTTTCACAATGTTAAGTCTTCCTATCCATGAGCAGTGTAGATTTTTCTGTTTATGTAAGTCTCTTTTAGTCTCTCGTAGTAAGGGCCTGTAGTTCTCTTTGTCAAGTTCTGTTATTTCTCTGGTTAGATTAATTCCTAGGTACTTTATCTTCTTAGGGGCTATGGTAAATGGTAATAATTTGATGATTTCTTTGTTAACAGTCTCATTGTTGGTATAAAGGAATCCTACTGATTTACTTATGTTTATCTTTTATCCTGAGATTTTGCTGAAGTTTTCTATCAGTTTGAGTAGTTTACTTATAGATTCTTTGGGATTCTCTGCATATACAATCATATCATCAGCAAACAGGGAGATTTTGACTTCTTCTTTGCCGATGCAGATGCCCTTTATTTCTAGGTCTTGTCTAATTGGAGAGGTGAGAGTGGGCATCTTTGTCTAGTTCCTGCTTTCAAGGGAAAATCTTTCAGTCTCTCTCCATTCAGGATGACGTAGGCCATTGGCTTTGTGTAAATGGCCCTCATTGCGTTGAGGAATTTGCCATCTATGCCTATCTTGCTAAGAGTTTTTAGCATGAATGGGTGTTGGACTTTATCAAATGCCTTTTCTGCATCAATGGACAAAATCAGGTGATTCTTGTCTTTTGTGCTATTTAAGTGGTTAATCACATTAATTGTTTTTCTGATGTTGAACCAGCCTCGCATCCCTGGTATGAATCCAACTTGGTCATGATGGATTATTTTTTTGGATATGTTGCTATATTCTATTGGCAAGAATTTTGTTAAAGATTTTTGCATCTAGATTCATGAGTGATATTGGTCTGTAGTTCTCCTTCTTTGTTGGGTCTTTCTCTGGCTTTGGTATCAGGGTTATGCTGGCTTCATAGAATGAGTTTGGGAGTACTCCATCCCTTTCTATACTGTGAAATAGTCTCAGTAGTATTGCAGATAACTCTTCTCTAAAAGCTTGGTAGAATTCTGCAGTGAAGCCATCTGGGCCCAGGCTTTTATTGGTTGGCAGTGTTTTGATGACATTTTCAATCTCTTCCTTTGTGATGAGTTTATTAAATTGTTCTGCTTCAGGTTGTGATAATTTGGGTAGGTGGTATGAGTCAAGGAATTTGTCCATTTCCTCTCAGTTTTCAAATTTGTTAGAGTACAGTCTTTCATTGTATTCTGTTATGATATTTTTGATTTCTGTTGGGTCTGTTATAACAGCTCACCTCTCAGTTCTAATTTGGGTTATTGTTTCCTTTCCTGCTTTTCTTTAGTGAGTTTAACCAGTGGTTTGTCAATTTTGTTGATCTTTTCAAAAAACCAGCTTTTGGTCTTGTCAAGTTTTTCAGTTGTTTTTCTATTCTCTAATTCATTTAGCTCTGCTCTAATCTTTATGATCTGGTTTCTTCTGGTGCCTGAGACGTTCCTCTGTTGTTCTCTTTCTACTTGTTCAAGCTGTAGGATTAGTTCCTTGATTTGGTTTCTTTCTTCCTTCCAGATGTGTGCATTTATGGAGATAAACAGACCTCTGAGCACTGCTTTGGCTGTATCCCATAGGTTCTGGTAGGAAGTGTTTTCATTCTCATTGGAATCCGTGAATTTATTCATTTCCTCCTTGATTTCTTTTATAACCCATGTTTTTTTGAGCAAGATGTTGTTCAGTTTCCAAGAGTTCCACTTTCTATCTGTTTTTTCTGCTATTGATTTCAACTTTTATGACTTTATGATCTGAGAAGATTCTTTGCAATAATTCAGTGGTATGGATTTTGTTGAGAATTGCATTGTGTCCTAACACATGGTCAATTCTGGAGAATGTTCCATGTGCCCTGGAGAAGAAGGTGTAGTTGTCTGCTGATGGGTGGAAAGTTCTGTATATATCGATGAGGTTTAGTTGGTTAATTGTGGCAATGAGGTCTTCTGTATCTTTACTGAGTTTTTTTTTTAGATGATCTGTCTAGTATTGAGAGTGGAGTGTTGAAGTCTCCCACTATTATTGTGGAGTCATCTAACTCTTTTTTGAGTGTAGTCGGTGTTTCTTCGACGTACTTAGGTGCTTTGATATTAGGTGCATAAATATTTAATATAGTTAAGTCTTACCTGTGTACTGAACCTTTCATCAATAGTGTCCATCTTTGTCCACGATGGTGGATTTTACATTAAAATTGATTTTGTCTGAGATTACAATGGCTACACCTGCTCTTCTTTGTTCATTGTTAGCTTGACATATATTCTTCCATCCTTTAATTTTCAGTTTCTTCCTATCTTTAGGTCTCAAGTGAGTTTCTTGTAGGCAACATATGGATGGGTCATGTCTTTTGATCCAAGATGTCACTCGATGTCTCTTTACTGGAGCATTCAGTCCATTCACATTCAGTGTAAGTATTGATAGGTATATGCTCACTGCTGCCATTGTGATATTGTTTATTTTTGTTTTGATGTTTTCTCTGTTGTTCTTATTAGTCTGTTCTGGGACATTCTTTCTTGTGAGTTGATTTTTCACCTTTTTCAGAGCTGGTTTTGTAGTTGTTGAGACTCCTGTGTTACATTTCTGGAAATGGTATGATACACTTTTGTTGTGCTTTACAGCTGCCCCTGTAATCCCCTTTAATAAACTATATATAAACCCAACTTTAATTACTACCAGTCTTGTCATCTTCCTCTCCATCTGGAAGGACTATAGTGACTGTAGTACATCCCTCTTTTTAATATGATGGCACCATAGTTTTCATGATAATCACTGGATTGCTTCTTTCAGCACTAAAGCTGTGATTGACTTTGGAGTCTTCCCTAACTGAGTGGAGTTTTGAGTAGTGTGTCATTTTAAAATATAAAGTTAATGGTTTTGTTCTTCTAAGCCAAAGCCAAGAACTTCTTTCAGTATATCTTTTAGTTTTAGTTTGGTTTTTACAACATCTCTGAGCTTCTGTTTATCTGGAGATGTCTTAATTTCATTTTCATATTTGAAAGATAGTTTTGCAGGATATATAATTCTTGGTTGGAAGTTCTTCTCCTTCAAGGCTGTGAATGTGTCATGCCACTGTGCCAGCGTGGTTTCTGCTGAGAAATCTGATGAGAACTTACAGGGTTTTCCTCTGAATGTTAGCTTTGCTTTGAGTCTTGCTGCCTTATAAGAGTTGCTGCTTATGTTTCATTTTGTTAAGTTTGATTATAATATGTCTTGGAGTCTTTCTTTTGAGATCTATATTGGATGGCGTATGATATGCATCTGGGATATCTATATTCTCTTCCTTCATAATTTCTGGGAAGTTTTCTGTCAGCAGCTCAGCAATGATACTCTCTGTGTTCTCAGGTGTCTCATCCTGTTCAGGGGCTCCAATTAATCGAAGGTTATTCCTCTTAATAGAGTCCCACATGCTCCTTAATGCTTCTTCATTTTTCTTGTTTCTTTTTTCTGATTTCTGCTCATAGACGCTGGCATCAGTAGCTCTGTCTTCCAAGTCAGAAATTCTTTTTTCCATTTGTTCCATTCTGTTTTCTTGGCTTTGAATGGAAGTTTCTTATGTCTTTGATTTTGTTCTTGATCTGTTGGATTTTGGAGTACTGATGTTCCATCAGATCGAACAGCTTGCTTAATTTTTCCTTTTGTTCTGCTGCATTTTGTATAAGGTCTAGAAGGGCTCTGTACATAATCCTTTTGTATTCACATCCTGATGATTTCAGAAAAGTTTCTTCATCTGGAAAACTTGGTTGTTTTGTTCGGGAGCCTTCTGAAGCCATGGGTGATTTCTTGTATGCTACAATCATTTTCGGGTTTCATGTGAGTAAGTAAAGGCTGGGAGAGATACTGTGAGGATGGACTGCAGATGTTTCTTTAGGCTGTCTTAAAATGTAAAACAAAGGGTGTCTGACCACTTCCCAAGTCAGTCAGGTTTTCAGGTGTGGAGGTCCCTCTTCCCAACTGGCAAAGTAAACGCCTCTATATCCAACCCCAGATGGTACAAATGTAGCTCAAAATACAGCAGTGCTACTGCCCTGTTGGCCTTTGCTGACAGGGCCCAACCTTAGGCGACACTGTGTAAACTGCTGCTTTTCTGTCAGAGAAGCACTGACCTGTTTGTATGCTCTGGCTCCCCAGCTAAGAATTAGGTCCTGCTATAATCTCCATATCCAACATGGCATCCTGCACGTAGGCACTGTAGCACCATACAAACCACGCTGTGGCAGTGATGAAAAGACAGGCCCAAAGTGGCTAGATGATCAGAGTCCTAAGCCTGGCTCTCAAAATATGCAATTTCACCTGCCTATCCCACCAGCAGTGCATTTGAGTCTAACTGCTAGGCAAGACCCAAGTCCACCTGCTGGCCAAGACAGAGAAAAAAAGTCAAAATGGTGCTTTTATCTTCAGCCCGTGACACCCAGGGCTAGCTAGATGCAGGAGTCAGTAAAAGAAAGGAGGTGTTTCATTCAGTGTTATGAAGTCCAAAAAACAGTCCTGTGCCGTGTGCTGGGGGCTCACTAGGTGACGAGAAGGCTCCATTTGATTATCAGTTCAGGTCTGGGTTTCCAGAAGGATATAAGGAGACATGTGCTTAATCCACCATCTTGACTCTGCCCTTATTTTTCTATTCTGTATTTCACTTATTCCTCCTCCTCTCACTTCTATTTCCTTCCTTCTGGTAGATTTCAGCTTAGTTTGCTCTTTCTTTACTTTTTCCTCAAATTGTAAAGTCTAGGTTATTAATCTGAGAGCTTTCTTCTTTGTAATGGAGTCATTTACCACTATAAATTTCCTCTGAGCACTGCCTTTGAAAGTTTTGGTAGGTTATGCTTTCATTTTTACTCAACCCTAAGTATTTCCTGATTTTTGTCTTGATTTCTTCCTTGACCCAACACCTATTTGACAGTGTGTTGTTTAATTTCAACATACTTATGTATTTTCCAGTGTTCTGTGTGTTATTTAGTTTCATTCCATGATTCAGAGGAGGTACTTTGTATGATTTTAATCTTTTAAGATTTATGGAGAATTACTTTGTACTTTCTGCAATGTGTTTTTCTCATTTTGTTGTGAGGTGATGGGGAGATATAGCTGCTTAACTCACTGTCATGGGTTGAATTGTAGCTCCCCAAAATATGTGTATCAACCTGACTGGGCCATGATTCCCAGTATGTGTGATTTTCTTTCACCATTTACTCATCTGATGTTATTATCTTATGTAGTGTAAATCCTATTCTGTGATGTTGATGGGAAACCTTGGCAGCGTAGTGGTTAAGAGCTATGGCTACTAAGCAAAAGGTCAGCAGTTGGAATCTCCGGGTGCTCCATTAAACCCTATAGGACAGTTCTACTTTGTCCTGTAGGGTTGCTATAAGTTGGATTTGACTTGATGGCAACCATTTTGATTTTTTCTTTGTGAGGCTGATGACATGGGATTAGTGGCAGTTATGTTAATAAGAACTTGACTTACAACAATGGATTGTGTTTTGAGCTGATCTCTTTTGTGATATAAAGAGCAAAGTGAGCAGAAAAATATAGGGACCTCATACCATCAAGAAAGAAGAGCCAGGAGTATACATCCTTTGGAACCCTGCCCTAAGAAATTTTTTGACTAGGGAAGACTGATGACAAGGACCTTCTTCCAGAGGTGACCTAGATAGAAAGCCTTCTCTTGGACCTGGCATCATGAATTTGGACTTCTTGCCTCCTAGACTCTAGGAAAATAAATTTATCTTTGTTAAAGCCATCCATGTGTATTTCTATTACAGCAGCACTAGATAACTAAGATACTCATCATACCAGCAGGTTTTTTGTTTGTTTGACAAAGAGGACATTAAGAGCTCAGTTTTGAACATACTAAGCTGTAAAATCCTATTCAATATCTAAGTGGACATGTGAGTAGGCAACAGGACATTTAAAGCTACAGTTAAGGGCATGGATCCAGCTACATATATGTAAACTGAGGAGTCAGAATATAGAATGTATTTGAAGTCATGAGACTGGAGAGAGCATGTATGGAATGAGTGCAGGTAAAGAAGGTAAGAGGACTAAGGGCTAAGCCCTAAATCCTGAGATATCTCAACAACTGGAACAAGACTAACAGGAATCAGTAAAAGTTAGTAGGCGTGAGCAGCCAGCAGGTGGGAGGAACCCCAGAAGAGCATTGTCTTCTGGAATCCAAAGGAACAGTGTATTTCAAAGGGTATTTTAGCCATGCAAAATGCATTTTACGTAGTAATGTGGAGGTTTTCAGCAATCATCCTAAAGGAAATTTCAGTGGAGTGGTGTAGGCAACTTCTGGCTAGTGTGATTTCAAAAGACAATGAAGGGAACAAATTGGAACTAGCAGGTATAGACACATTTTTCAAAGAGTTTCTCTGTGAAGAGGTGTGTCATGCCAAAGTAGGTGGAATTGGGTAGAAAGAATGGCACACAAAGCAAATAGACACCAAAAAAGACCAATACCCAGCAGTTGGCCTTATTTTACAGCACGAAGAGTTCATGACAATAGGAGAGAAAGCTTTGTGTATGGGCATTCAAAAACTCCAAACTCACTGCCATTGAGTCAATTCAAACTCATAGAGACCCTACAGGAAGTGACAAATTTCTCCACCATTTAAATGGAAGCTGATTTAAAAGGAAAGGCAAGGCAACAAAAAAAGGAAAAGTAGAAGGAAGTGGTACTGTAAAACATGGATTCAGGCCTTCTGCTGAAAAAGACCAATACTGAGACAGCTGTGAGGTGAATAATCAAGAGGTTTTATTGTACATTGATATACGAGAGACAGAGGAGACTGGCTTCCTCCGAAGTCTGTCTGCCCCTGGCCAGATGGATGTTCGTAAGGGGAAGCTACACACAGGTGCAATGGTGAGATAATCAAGAGGAATGTGGCAGAAATGATCACAAGACAGTCTGTGTTTTAAGGTCTTCCTTTCAAGTTGGTTATTGGGGCAGGAGGACCAATGCCTGGTATCACCTGGTCCACCTTAGTAATCTGAAAAAAAAAAAAAAAACCTCCTCAAAAACAAGCACTTATCAGACCTGCCTTGACTGTTCTGCTGTTCTTTTTCCAGGGCAGCACTAAGTCATACATTTAAAGCATAACGCTTTGAAACAGAGAGATGTTGCTCACTCAAGATGGAGTCCTCTGTCACGTTCTCCATCTCATACGCCTTCCTCGGACTGTTACAGGGAAAGCCAGCACAACTTGACCAAAGCAAAGGCATACAAGTTTCCTAAACACATCCAAATACCTTGAGGGACAAAGTTGCTAATGCTAGGGGCTAGAGACCACAGTCTCATGAGACATCTAAGTTAATAGGCATAATATGGTTCATAAAGAAAATGTTCTATGGCCTACTTCGGTGAGAAGCTTCTGGAGTCCCGAAAGCTTGTGAGCAGCCATCAAACAAACACCTATTGATCCCATCCTACCTGGAGCCACGGAGGAGTAAGAAAACCAAAGACACAAGGAAAATATTAGTCCAAAGGACTACTGGACCACATGAAGCAGAGACTCTACCAGCCTGAACCTAGAAGAACTAGGTAGTGTCCAGCTACTGCTGGGCAAGGATCACTACAGAGAATCCTGACAGAGTGGGAGAATAAAGTAGCACAAAATTCACATTCACAAAAAAGATCAAACTTACTGGTCCGACAGACTAGAGGAAGCCCTGAACATTCTGCTAACCCAGAGTTGAAACCACTCCTGAAGACTACTTTTCAGGCCCCAAACTAGACGGGTGCATAAAATGAACAGTAACAAACATAAGAACGTGCTTCTTAGTTCAGCCAAATATACAAGACCAAATGGGCAGCTTCTGCCCAAAAGCAGAATCAGAAGGCAGGAAGCAACAGGAACTGGATGGACACAGAGAACCTGGGTTAAAAGGGGGAGCATGTTGTCATACTATGGGATTTACAACAAATGTCATGAAACAGTACATGTATACATTTTTTCAGTGAGAAATTAACTTGAGCTGTAAACTTTCACCTGAAACAATTTAAAAACAAACAAACACAGAAGGAAGGAAAGGAAAAGATAAGAGAGAAATAGCAGGAAGCCAAAAGGAAGCATTTTAGAGATAATCATAAACCAAAAAGTTGTGGCTATAAGGTCATAATAATATACAGATTTTTTTCTTTTTTTCTTTTATTTTTATTTAACATAACTGAGTGAAAATGTCCATTCACGTATAAATTTACATGCCCACCTATATGCAGCTTCCACTGCTCTCCCTGTCCGGTGACTGCACACTATTCCTCTCTGCTCCATACATGTCTCATCCTCCCAACAGCCTCCTTTCCCCTCCTCTCCATCTACTCCCCTTCCTCCAGCCAGAGGTCAGCAAGATGATATCTTATAGATGTATAGAACCATAAAGTGCTTCCAATATATGGTCACTCTGCATTGCCAAGTCCAATCCATTCCTGTCCAAAGAGTAGACCTTTGTTATAATTTATGGGTGTTTTAGTCAGCTAGGGCTGCTCTAACAGAAATACCACAGAGTGGATGGCTTTAACAAAGAAAGATTTATTCTTACACAGTCCGGTAGGTTGCAAGTCCATATTCAGGGTGTCCGCTCCAGGGAAAGACTTTCCCCTTGACGGCTCTGGAGGAAAGTCCGGTATTGCATCAGTCATTGTCCAGGGAGCGTCCTCACACAAGAACCTCTGGTCTGAAGGACGGCTCTGCTCCCGGTGCTGCTTGCTTGATGGTAGCGAGGTTCTCAAATTGTCCTTGGTTCTTTTTCCTTTTATTCCTTGCAAGCTAAAAGCATTAAGGGTGGGGCAAGCCATACTCCAGGGAAACTTCCCCCATAGCAGGAATTCACAGCCCCACCCTAATCCTTTAACATACAGGTTAGCAAAACCACACAATGGAGGACAGTCCCAAGATACTGGAAACCATATCCCAGCCACGTGGCTGCACACATTTTTGGGGGGACACAATTCAAACCATGACAATGGGTAAGGGCAGCATCAGGGCTGGGGGCCATGCTCTCAGAGGAACCCCAAAACTGCTGGACCATCAATTGAGGTCTTTTAATGGAGATCTCATGATGCACCCCTTTTTATTCTTGTGTTGCCAGTGAGACTCCTCTCTGTGAGCTCCATCGTGGCTATCACTGGTGGTGGCTGGGCACCATCCAGTTCTTCCGGTCCCAAGTCGATGTAGGCACCCACTCTTGTGGGTCTCTCTGTCTTCTCAGTTATCTTTACCGTATGTCATTTTGGTCCTCGGTGAGCATCCATTCCTGCTGAGTTGGGACCATTTGCTGTGTCCTCGGATGGCAGCTTTTAAGACCCCAGACGCCACTCACCAATGTGGGATGCAGAGAGCTCTCTTAGCAAACCCTAGTTGTGCCAATTGGTCTGGAATTCACCTAAGAGCATGGCCCCCCGCCCCCCGCTCCAGCTACTCTATCCTGCAGTATTGAGTTAAGATGGAAGGAGTACTCAAGTTATGCTGAAGTCCACTTAATGTTGTTCTTGTTTCTAATATGTGCTATCACCACTTTCTCCCAACTAGAGTTCTAGTAACTATCTAAACTAAACCCTCCCCCCTCCCCCTCCCTCCCTCCCCTCCTTGCAGCTGTCAAAGAGTCTTTTCTTCTATACACAAGTCTGTTTTTGAGATCTTATCATAGAGGTCTCATACAGTATTTGTCCCTTTGTCGTTGGCTACTTTCACTCAACATAATGTCTTCCAGTTGAAACCAGGTTAGGAGATGTTTCCTGGAATCATCATTATTCTTTGTCATTGCGTAGTGCTCCATTGAGTATATGTACCATAGTTACCAATCCATTCTTCTATTGTTGGGCATCTATACAGATTTCTTAATGTAATTTTATTGCAGTTTTTACAATTTATTTAGAACTTTAACATGTTTCCCTACCATTAGGTTTCTAAAAATAATTTCAAATGGCTGCTTTGAATTCCAATGCATGGATATGAGAATAAGTTTGAAAATAAACCCTGAATTATTGGCTAGTCTAGTTCTGCATGTTTTCCTCTTGTCTTGGAGGAAGTACAACCAGAGTGCTCCTTAGAGGCAAGGATGGTGTCTTAGTCATCTGGTGCTACTGTAACAGAAATACCATGTGTGGATCACTTTAAGAAAGAAAGGTTTATTCTTACACAGTCTGGTTGCCAGGAAGTCCAAATTTAGGATGCTGGTTTCAGGGGTACACACTCTGTCTCTGTCAGCTCTGGAGGACAGTCTTCATTTTACATTAGTCTTTTTTTGATCTGAGAGCATCTCAGTGCAGGATGTGTTCTGCTCCTGATGCTGTTTTCTTGATTGTATGACGTCCTCCACTTTCTGCTTGCTTCCCTTTCCTTTTATCTCTTATAGGATAAAAGGTGATGCCAGCCAGGGAAACTCCTTTAGTAAGGGTGATACAGTCCCACCCTAATCCTCTTTAGCATAATCCAGTCTTGCCCTATTAACCACAGACAGAGATTAGAATTTACAATATAGAAAATAAAAAATGGAGGACAGCCATACAGTGCTGGGAATCATGACCCAGCCAAACTGCTACACATATCATTTAGGGGACACAATCCAATCCGTGACTGATGGCAAGACTACGTCTTGCATATTCTGGACGTGTTGTCAGGGGGTACCGATTTCTGGAAAAGGACATCATATGTGGCAAAGTAGAGAGTCAGCACAAAAGAGGAAAAAAGAGGAAGATCCTCAAGGAGATGGATCGACACAGTGACTGTAACAGTGAGCTCAAGCATGACAACAGTTGTGGGCATGGCACAGAATTGGCTGGTGTTTTGTTCTGTTATAGATAGGGTTGCTGTGAGTTGGAATCTACTTCACAGCACCTAACAACTACAACATGTTTCCTCTTGAAACACCCTGCTGTAAATATATGGATTTCCACCTTTGTTCTTATCTGCAAAGTGAGCTCTCCCTCAAGCCCTTATCCTGTAGGCTTCTACCTCACCTTTAATTTTAACGTAAATGTTATCTCCTCACAGATATCTTTCCTGACCCAACTTATCTTACCAAGTTTTCCTATTAGTGCTCAACATGATTTCCTTCATAGAATTATGCTCAATTAGCATTGCAAATATAGTCTGTTTGCTTGCTACTTTCACTAGACTTTAAGTTCCACGAGGGTCCCTGGGCTGTGCCTAGTGTCTGAGACAGTATAGGTGCTTAGTAAATATTTGTTGTAGTTGTTAGGAGCCATTGAGTTGGTTCTGACTTACAGTGACCCTGTGTATGATAGAATGAAACATCGCCTGGTCCTATGCCACGCCCGCAATTGTTGTGCTTGAGCCCATTGTTGAAGTCACTATATCCATCTCACTGTGCAGAGTTGTATGTATAAATGAAAGAAAGGATGAATCCATGACCAAACCTCATGTTAAATCCCCGAAATGTAACTGTTGGAGGAGCAAAAGTTAAGTCACATGCAAAATTATCACTTATTTTCTACTTAAAGCCTGCCCCTGAGAGATGTCACAGTAGCACTCACACAGCTGTTCACATCTCTTCCAGCTGGCTGAGAAGTACGGCCCAGTTTACACGTTGCACGTTGGACCCCAGCTCTCAGTGGTCTTGCACGGATATGAGGCAGTAAAGGAAGCTCTGATTGATCACGGTGATGAATTCCTCGGCAGAGCAGCTCTACCAATTTTTGATGATACTCTAAAAGGATATGGTATGTTTCAGATCAAAATATATATCAGTTTTCCTAGTATCTGAATATTTAACCAGAAAAGTTGATTAGCTTCATGAGTATATGTTCAACATGAAACAGTCGACTAGATGCTCTGATAGCTCCATCGAGATGACCATTAAAAACAGACTCCCAATTCCCTGTAAAGTAATTCTGCAAACCCAACTGAGATGAAGAAGTCTTGTTTAGGTTCTGTGCAGAGGTCCTGTGATCTAGAGAGCTGAGGAAGCCATACTTGGGTTACAGGTTCACATGGTACGATGGCTGCAGCGGTTCAGTGGTAACTACGATAAACAAATGACGAGATATAGAAATCATTGTGTTTTCGGTGGCATCCTGGGGTAGTGGTGGTGGTGGCAGTGGTGAGGACAGGACCAGAGAGATGAGGTACAGGGAGCTGCAGTGGCACTAGTGTTCTAGTTCCTCTGGTGGATGATAGATTTCACAATTTATTTTATTATGCTTCAAAACTTAAGATTGCTATGTATCAAATATCACACAATAAAAAATCTAGGGTAGCCTGAAAGTGTCCACTAAACCACTTATAAATAATAACAAATTCAAGAGCACCTTAGTTATCTAGTGCTGCTATAACAGAAATACCGTAAGTAAATGGCTATAACAAACGGAAACTTACTCTTTTCCAGTCTAGGAGCTCGAGTACCACTCCTGGGGAGGTTTTCTCTCTTTCTCTCTCTCTCTCGGTTCTTGGGGAAGTTCCTTGTCATTGATCTTCCCCTGGTCTGGGAGCTTCTAAATACAGGGACCCTGGACCCCAAGGATGTGCTCTCTTCCTGGTGCTCCTTGCTTGGTTATGAAACCTCTCCTGTCTCTGCTCAATTCTCTCTTTTATAACTCAACAGAGATTGACCCAAGATACAACCCAACCCTGCAGACTGATTCCTGTCTCGTTAGCATTGCAAAGCATATTTATGGGATAACTAAATATAATGCAGTGAAATAAGTGCTAAAACAAAACAATTGTTGGTCTTGCTCTTTCTCACATATAGACTGCATTTGTTTAAAGAAATAATAGGCCCTCGCTCTATTACTTCCCTTTTTCCTAAACAAGTTGATTGTACTGGCTGTGTGTGAGCTGTTCAAGTAATTCCTAACTGGAAATAGAAGTTGCTGGGCTGGATTGACCTGAAGAGGAGTTAAAAATATTTGCCTAAAACTTGCAGTTATTGCAACTCTGAGAAAATTGGTTTCTGAGCTTCCTATAAAATTACTGTTACTGCTCCTTAGTTGCATATGATAAAAACCAAAAAAACTACTGCTATTGAGTCGGGTTCGACTCAGAGAGACCTGAGAGGTCAGGATAGAACTGCTCCATAGAATTTCCAAGGAGCGTCTGGCAGATTTGAACTGCCAACTCTTGGTTAGCAGACATAGCACTTAACCCACTACTACATCACCTGGGTTTCCAGGTGCATATGATAGGAACAGACCATTCAATTCTTGCTTTCCCCTAGTCTTCAAGAAAATAACAAAGAACTATTTTTTCTCTCCTTTCTGAAGGAAATCATCTCCTGAAATACTGAAGAGTTTTCTTAGACCTTTGAACAGGTGTAATAGAGTGCTGTAGATTCCTGCAGTGTGTGTACCCAATCAATTTGTTGAAACCTTTCCTGCTATTAACTCAATATTTTGCCTAGTTTCCTACTCTTTAAGCATTTATCTCATTGAAAGATTGCAACAGCACAAACTTTCCCATTGCCATCAAATTGAGCCTGACTTAAAGTGATCCTACAGGACACAGTAAACTGCCCCACAGGGTTTCCAGGAGCACTTGGTGAATTCGAACTGCAAATGTTTGGGGCAGCAACTGTTGCTTTTCACCAACCACTACACCCGTAGGATTTTCAACACAATTTTTTTATTTTATTTGTGCAATCTACATGCCAGGGTGAAACGCTGTCATGGATTACATTGTATCCCTCCAAGCATACGTGCAGTAATTTCTCTGGGCCAGGATTACCTACAGTCTGTGATTGCCCTCATTTTGTGATTTTTTGTAATGCTGTAAATCCTCATGTCTGCCTGTGGTTAACAGAGTGGATTATGTTAGGGAGGATTAGAGTGGGACTGTAAATCCGTTCCTAAAATCACCTCACTGCCTCATTGCAAAAGGAGTTTCCCTCGAGTGTGGCTTGTACTGCCCTTTATCCTTTCATCCTACAAGAGACAAAGGGAAAGAGAAGCAAGAGGAGTGTTGGGAACCTCATACCATCAAAAAAGTAGCACCAGGAGTAGAGCGTATCCTTCAAACCTGGGGTTCCTGCACCAAGATGCTCCATGAAGAAAGACTGATGCAACACAAGGACTTGCCTCCAAAGCCAACAAGGGGGAAAGCCTTCCACTGCAGTGGACATCCTGAATTTGGACTACTAGAATTTGGACCTACTAGACTGTGTAAGAATGAACCTTCCTTTGTTAGAGCCATCCACTGTGTGGTTACAGCAGCACTAGATGACTAAAACAATTGCCGTTGTTCACTCATTAGAATATCAAAAGTTAAAATAATTTAAAGATATGCACAAACAGGTACTCATTCCTTACCTGAAGAGTGCAAATGCTATATTATTTTTGGAAAGTAATTTATCTATTGAAATATAAATTGTGCAAACCTACTAGGGAACTAGAAACCCAGATGGCGTAAGGGTTAAGTGCTGTATCTGCTGACCAAAAGGTTGGCAGTTCAAATTCTCCAGGCATTCCTTGGAAACTCTTATAGGGCAGTTCTACTCTGACCTATAGAACCACTCTAAGTCTGAACCGACTCAATGGTAGTGGCTTTTCTTTTTGGCTTTATTAGGGAATCTACATAAATATGAACAACAATCTGTAGTTATATAACCTGCTGATGCACCCACACAAATGCACTGGCGTGTGGAGAGGGTATTTCTTCCTTGGAGCACTCCAGGCTTGCAGAGATTCAAATGTGATAGAGAGAAATCAATATACTTTAAAAAAATACATATTTATGTAAGAATTATAGAGTCTGAATAAAGTGACAAATAAGACATAGGAGAAAGCTCCAGTTAGCTATTGTTACATAATGAACCTCCTCAAATCTAGTGGTATAAAACACTAACCGTATTATTATGCTTATGAATTCTGTGAGTTAGGAATTCAAACAGTACAAATGGCTTTTCTCTGCCCCATAAAGTCTGGGGTCTTGGCAGACACTCAATTTTTTTCCAAATTGAACAGCTGAAGGTGATTCATACGACCAAGGCTGAAATCACCTGGAGGCTTCTTTATTTAACAAATATGACTTATGGGCAGGGATGACCCAAAGGCTTAGCTCAGCTGGGCTGTCCATTGAACATCTATTTACATGTGGCCTCTCCATGCGGCTGGAACTTCTCTTCACTTGATTCCTGGAGTGCAGAGCATCCTAAGTGGCGGAATCCAGCAAGTGAACATTCCAGAGAGCTCATCAGAAGCTGCAGAGCTTTTCTTAGAACCCAACCTCAGAATATGTAACCAGATTCCATCAGTTGGAAGCATTTCCCAAAGGCCAATTGAAATTCAAGATGCTCTTGCTTGGAACCCATTTGTCATGATATGAGGAATTCCAAGCCACAAGAAGACACCATGTGGAGATACTCTGATAAACTGCACCAGCTGAGTGCAGGCTTTGACTCATCTCAGCCCCAATGCCAGCTTTCAGATGTTTCCAGCTCCAAGCCATTCAAGATAATCTCTAAGAATTAAAGCCTTTGCAGCTGAGGCCCTGGACCTCACAGAGCAGAGACAAACCATCCCTGCTATGCTTTGTCCAAGTTACTGACCCCACAGAATTGATGAACATATAAAATGGTTGTTATGTTTAAAAAAAAAAAAACTTTAAGCTAAAAATACCCCTAAAATTCCACAAAACAATAACTATTATTATTATAACTGTTAACATTAATATTGAGTATTTTATGTGTCAGATACATAATGTAATGTTTCATGTACTGTTTTAGTCAGCTAGTGCCTCTATAACAGAAACACCACAGAGTGGATGGCTTTAACAAAGGAAAGTTTATTCTTACACAGTCTAGTAGGCTACAAGTCCAAATTCAGGATGTCTGCTCCAGGGGAAAGCTTTCCCCATTTCTGGCGCTGGAGAAAACTCTGATTTTGATCCATCTTTGTCCAGGGAGCATCTTGGAGCAAGATGCTCAGCTCTGAAGGATGTGCTCTTCTACCAGTGCTGTTTGCTTGATGGTGTAAGGTTCCCAACTCTCTGCTTCTCTTTCCTTTTATACCTTGCAGGATGAAAGGATTAAAGGTGTGCAAGCCATACTCCAGGGAAACTCCCTTTACAGTGGAGCAAGAAGGTAATCCTATGAAGGAATTTACAGTCCCACCCTAATCCTTTAACATACAGTATAGTAAAAGCATAAAATGGAGGACAATCATAGAACACAGGGAATCATGGCCCAGCCACATGGCTATACATATTTTTGGGGGAACACAAGTCAGCCCGTGACATCCCACCCTTTGGCACCCCAAAAATCACATCTTCGAAACATGTAATGCATTCATCTCATAAGACAGAAGTCTTAAGTCAGTTCTAAGTCCAAAATTTAAAAATTCCTTTAAATCTATGAAACCTAGAACGCAAGCTATCTGTTTCCAAAGCTACAGTGGTAGAACAGGCACAAGATAGACATTCCATTACAAATGGGAGAAATTGTAGGGAAGGAAGGCATTAACAGGCAACAGGCAAGTCAGCAGAGCATATTACATTAGCCCTCAAAGCTCTGAAAATACTCTTACATTTTCTGAGACATTTTACTCAATGGCCCTGCCCTCCAGACTCTAGGTATTGGCCATACACTCTCTATTTTGAGTGCAGACCCCTAGCCCTGTGCTACAACTCTGCCTTCAAGGCCTACTTGGACAGAAACTCTGCCCCATCAGCGTTAGGTGCACCCTAAGCCCAAGTGGGTGGCAATTCCACCCTTATAAACACAGGATGCCATAGTTCAACACTTTCAAACCCCTGAGGTCATGGCCACACCTCTGGAGACTGAGACAGCACAACTTCTCACTCTGTTTGTCTCTTCAGCTTCAGCTTCCTATGGTCACATGGCCCGGGCCTCAGGCCCACATCTGCCCTGCCAGGGCAAGTGTTCCAAAGCTCTGTAGCTCCACTGATTCAAGTGCCCAGAAGCACCCCATTCTTAGAGGAAAAGTCTGTGCACAGGCACTTAACTCTCTTGCTCCATGGGTAGGCTCCAGTGCTGCCTCTGGTTCTGCTGTCACTGCTGCTGCCACCAGTCCTCTGTTGTTTCTCACCATCTGTGCCTTCTTCATTCCTTCTGACTCTTCTATCCATTCACAGTTTCAAAATGGCTCCCACATTTTAGGTATTTGCTAGAGTAGCACCCCACTTCTACAGTACCAAATTGTCTTAGGCTAAGTTTTCTAGGGAAGCAAAACCAGTGACACGTGTATGTACAAGGAAAGATTTATATATGTGTGTGTGTGTGTGTGTGTGTGTGTGTGTCTAGGAAACAGCTCACACTGAAGAAGCTGAACGTCCCAAGTCCTGGTACAAGCCTCACGTGGTCAGGGGAGCTGGTAAACCCAAGGTCAGTAGAGGTCAGAGACCAGAGTTCTTGATCACTAGTTGTGTAGGTTGGCAGATCCCAAACTGGTGGCGAGACAGAGCTGCAGAGGCTGGCGAACCCAGGATTGGCAGGTCAGGGAACAGCACTCTCAAGTGCTGGCTATAAGGGTTGATGAATCCAACAGCTGCTAGTTCAAGCCCAGGAACCAGACACCAGAAGAGAGCAGGAGCTGCTAGTTACCTGAGCACACCAGCAGTAGGTGGTGGAAGGCAGAGAAAGAGAGCTGAGGGGTGGGAAGCCACCACAGGCCCCACCCTGCCACTTAATACATCAGCCAAACATGGAGTAGCCAAGTTGACATAATCCTGACCACCACATATACATTGTCATATTTAGTCAACACAATGGTCCCATGAGAATGACACTTTTTATTTCCATTCTATAGATGAAGAAGCTGAGGCAACAAAAATAAATAAATTGCCCAAATTAGAAAGTTTTGAATATCTGAATTCAATTTGTCTAGTTCTAGAGGCTATATGCATTAAGAATACTGCCTCAGTACACTAAAACAGCCATTTTTATTTTTATGAATTATCCTCCAGATGTTGTCCATATGCACACAAATTTTACATAGCTGTAATTACAGTATACAGAAAATTTGTGTACTGATCTCTTTTAAACTACTGTTAACATTTCTGCAGTTTTTATAATTATTTTAATGGCTGCTTAGTTTGTTGATTACTAATGTTAACTTACAGTAATTGTGCAAATAATTATCCTATTGTTAGTGTTTACATTATTTACAATTTTATTAAGTTAGCAAAAAAGGGATTGCAGTATACATCTTTGTGCCTTTTGTAGAATTATTTCTTTGTATTAATTCTTAGAAGAGCAATTAATGGATTAAAGACAATTTTAATAGCTTTTACTGTAAGTATTATTTAAGTTCCTATCATGGATTGTGTCCCTCCCTAAAATGTGTGTAGCCATGTGGTTGGGCCATGATTCCCTGCCGGGAGCGGGCCCCCCTCTCCCGACATGAAGACCAAGGAGGTGCCTCCTAAGAGGGGCTTCAACCCCTCGGTTTATGAGACTATATTGGGGCAATCTGACCAAGAACTTCTGAAAAATAGAGATCAGAGAAATGGATTTCAATGCAGCATGCCTAGTAACACTGAGGCCTGCCCAGCTTCACTGGCTTCCCCCTAACTGTATTCCGCCCTCCCTTTTCTTCATATACACAAGTTTGCAAGCTAACCCTTAAGAAGCTCTGAAGGACAAGTCTCCACATAGCCATCAAAACTACAAAGCATCCTTTCTCCTTGCAGCTGGAAGAATAAACTTTTAGGTTCATTATAGCTGGTATGGAAAACTGATAAACACTAAAGAAACATCTTTCTTAGTGCAGCTGGCTTAATTAGAGAATGGCAGGCGCTTACTATCTGCACAGGAAGATGTAAATAAGAACTTAGAAAAACAAAGGGAGACAGCCAAATGGTTAGGCCTTGAGAAGTTTACTCCTCTGTGCCTTCCACTTTGAGGTACAAATAAAACCATTAATTGTGTTCCTGACATTTTATCACCACTGGACACCTGGCTTAGACAATTATTGAAAAAAGGCCTTGACAATTAATTAGAAGTAGAAGACCACGAGGGGTCACTTTCTTGTTAGCCAATAATGATGGGTCAGTTTCTTGTTAACCAATAGTTTGTATAATAAAGAAAATAGGGTGACCAACTACGTCACCTTACCTATAAAAAATAAAGACGACAGCTCTCGACACCAGCAACAGAAGAAAATCTCTTGCTCTCTGGGTCGGGCTGCCTTAAACCAGAAAATTCTTTCCTGTCTCCTTTGTTCATTTCCCGCCGACGTCTTCCCTCCCTCCATGCGGGACCCTACAAAGTGTTGGGACCGGCTCCCGGCAATTCCCAATATTTTATGATTGGCCTGTATTTTGTGTTTTTCTATGCTGTATGTTAGAGGATTAGGGTGGCATTGTAAATCCCGCTGTAAGATCACCCCCATGGTCCACTGTAGAGGGAATTTCTTTGGAGTATGGTTTGTACCACACTTTATCCTTTAATCCTACAACAGATAAAAGGAAAGGGAAGCAAGCAGAGAGCTGGGAACCTCACACCATCAAGCAAGCAGCACTGGGAGAAGAGCATGTACTTCAGACCTGATGTTCCTGAGCCAAAATGCTCCCTGAGCAAAGGCTGATGCAACACAAGGACTTTCCTCCAAAGCTGACAAGTGGGAAAGCCTTCCCCTTGAGCAGACATTCTGAATTTGGGCTTGTAGCCTACCAGACTATGTAAGAATAAACTTTCCTTTGTTACAGTCATCCACTCTGTGGTATTTCTGTTAGAGCAGCACTAGCTGACTAAAACCATTCCCCAAATTAAAGTGATGTGGAAAGTGACTGAATGAATGCGCCAAATTTTCCACACACTTGATAGCATAGCTGGATAATGAATAAGAATGACAGAAGAAGAATTGACACTTTTGAATTGTAGTGTTGGAGAAGAATATTGAATACACTGTGGACTGTCAAAAGAATGAACAGATCTGTCTTGGAAAAAGTACAACAGAGTGCTCCTTAGACACAAGGACAGAGATACTACGTCTTACAAACTTTGGACATATTATCAGGAGGGATTGATCCCCAGAGAAGGACATTATGCTTAGTAAAGAAGAGAGTCACTGAAAAATAGGAAGACCATCAATGATACAGATTGACAGATGGCTGCAATGATGAACTCAAGCATAACAGTTGTGGGCATGCCTTGGGACTGGGCAGTGTTTCATTTTGTTATACACAGGGTCACCGCGAGTCACAACCAATTCAATGACACCTAACAACAACAACTATAATTTTTAAATGCTTACTAATTTACTAAATGTGAAATGAATACTGAATTCATTATGTATTGAACTGTGCACAAAGCAAGGATTGTGTATCACGGGAAATATTTGGAGAGGTGAGCAAGATAATTATAGGAGACCAAAACCCATTAAGAGGAATAACACAAGTAAACAGATTATTATAATACAAGGCAGAAAAGATAAATTGTGGTAAAGCAACACAAATGACCCAAAACAATTAAAGGAGGAGCGATAATCTCCAGTAGAGGAGTATAGGAAAGACGTCAAACATAAAGTTTTGAGATGAGTCTTAAAGAATAGCTAGAAACTCAGAGAGGCAAATAGGGCTGGAGCAAAACTGTGAGCAAAAGGGAAAGAATGAACAAAAAGAGGATGCAAAATAATGTGGTGAGTTTTGCTAACATCTGTGATTGGTCCATAAACTAACTCACAGAGTTAAAGTCAAGGGAGATAACAGTATAAAATTTGAGAGTTTGAAATTGGTAGGTGGAGATTTTGAGATCCATTGAATGCTTTAGAGCACTAGCAAGATTTTACCTGTATCAGAGTTTGAGTAATCTAGAAATTGTAAATAAATAAGAGACTAGAAGGGAAACTGATTTGAAGGTGATTTGCAACTTTTTAGATTTCTAAAGTTGTTAGAAACTGAAGTATGATGGTGTAGTATAAATTGACAAGAAGGGACAGACAAGAAAGACATTTTAGAGGAATCAACAGAGTTTAGCCATGCAGATACATCAAGTGAAGGGCAAGAGGGATGGGAAGAGGCAGCTGAGATTTGGATTTGAGGGTAATAGGAGACTAATGATGCACAAGAGAAACAGGGAATTCAGAATATCTAACAGTCTTTGTACAGAGGAAGAAAGAAAAAAAGCACTGGTATGGGACGTGTTGAGTTCCTTTGCGCCTTCATTTCTTCTTATTTGGAGTAAGCTAACACTAGCTGTAATGCATTACGTGAATACACACAAAGCCCTCACTCATCTACTTTGAAGTTGCTTACTTTCTAGTACTGAAAATCACCTATGGAACTAAAACCTGAGTTAGAAAGAGAAGTATAAAAACAGAGGCCTAGGGAAAGATTTTGTGAGCTTACATGGCTTTTTTAAAATTTTTATTTTATTACTTTTAACAAAACCAGGTTGAGGGTCCTTCTATGCTTGGCAATATTCTCTACCTGCCAATGATTCTACCTGTGCGGTCCTACTGTCTCTTCCCACTTTTGAGCAGAGGTGTTGTTAGGTACTACTGAGTCAGTTCTGATGCATAGTGACCCTGTGAGCAACAGAACGAAACACTGCCTAGTCCTATGCCGTGTCCGTAATCGTTTTAATATTTAAGCCCATTGTTGCAACCATTTGAGTTTTATTTTTTTTCTAGTAAAGACTTCACCCAAGCTGCAGAGCCTGGGTCCTTAAATCGCCAGCACCTTAATTCCTGATTAGGGACACTGGGAACAATCCAGGATAGGCACACGAGAATGAGCCTTAGGGAAAGTTCAACTTTACTACACAAAGAACTTGTTCACTCTTCGGTTGTTTTCCTAGGAGTCCTTTTCAGTCAAGGGGAAAGGTGGAAGCTGATGCGGCGGTTTTCCCTCATGACCCTGAGGAACTTTGGAATGGGGAAGAGAAGCCTCGAGGAGAGGGTCCAGCAGGAAGCTCAGTGCCTTGTGGAGGAGTTCAGGAAAACAGAAGGTAAAGCTCGCTGGTTGTCCTTTGGGGAGCAAGGAGGTTCCTACACATGCCACCTTGTACATTCCTCCTTTGGGAGTCACTCTGTGGCCCAGGGAGTTATTTAGAAGAAAAGGAGTGGGCAGAAAACCATCTTCAAAACTGTTAGTCAGGACTTGTGAATCCTTTTGTGTTGATTCATTTCCCAACTTGAACACTCCCTAGTGTATAAAATTGTACAACTTCTCTAAGTACATTTTCATCTAAAGAATGAGATGAAAAAATCAAACCTCAGAACAAATAATATACATGTAAAACATTTACATAGCACTGAAACCAAGACCCACTTCCTTCGAGTTGATGCTGATTCATAAGGGACACCATAGAACACACAAGAAGTGCCCCATAGAGTTTCCCAAGGCAGTGATCCTTACAGAGGCGGGCTGCTGCATCTTTCTCTCACAGAGTAGCTGGTGGATTCAAATTGCTGACCTTTCAGCTAGCAGCTGAGTGTTTAAGCACTGCACCACCAGGGCTCCTTATGGAGTGCCCCTCATGTAGTAAATAATAATACTTGTTTCTGTTATTAGATTATGAAGCCCCTAGGTGTCATCAGACTTAAGTGCTACATTTGCTAACTAAAAGGTTGGCAGTTTAAATCTACCAGGCACTCCTTGGAAACTCTATGGAGCAGTTCTACTCTGTCCTACAGGGTCGCTATGAGTCAGAATTGACTCGATGGCAGTGGATTTGGGTTTTGCTTTTTAGGAAGCCCTAGCAGCATGTGGTTAAAAGCTATGTCTGCTAATCAAAAGGTCAACAGTTCAAATCCGCTGGGTGCTTTTTGGAAATGCTCTGGGGTAGTTTTACTCTGTCCTATTGTGTTGCTGTGAGTTGGAATTGACTTGATAGCAGTGGGCTTGGTTTGGGGGTTTGGAGTTTCTTGGTAGTGAAAATGGATAACACACTCAGCTGCTAACTAATGGGTTGGAGGTTAGAGCCCAGTAAGAGGCACCTCAGAAGAAAAGCCCTGTGGTCTACTTCTAAAAAGTCAGGTGTTGAATACCTTATGGATCACATTTCTGCTCTGACACACACGAGGTCACCATGAGTCAGAACTGAGTTGACAGCAACCCATACTGGTTATTATTAGATCATAGTATTCCTAAAACACTACAGAATATGGTATTAATAGTGTAACGCTACATAACAATAAACTCTGTGTAGTAATCTGAGTAGGATAGAAGCCTAGTTCTTGGAGTTGTGATGCAGGATGATTAAATTTCTAGATGTTTGAGTTGTTTTTTCTTATACTAGCTCAGCCCATGGACCCCACCTTCATCTTGTCCTGTGCTGCCTGCAACACGATCTGCTCCATCCTCTTCAGTGAACGTTTCCAGTGCACTAATGAGAGATTCCTTTACCTGATGAATTTGTTAAAGGAAAATTTTAAGCAAGTAAACTCTCCATGGATCCAGGTAAGGCCAAGACTATCTGCATTTGCGGTTGATCTCGCTGATCCAATAGCTGGCAGTCTTCCAGACTTCCATAAACGAAGTCAGCATGGACACTGTTACCTTCACTTCATGAAGGTTTAAAAAACAAGTGCAAGGTCACTTAACCCAGCATCTGTGGAAGATTGCTCTCTACTTCCCTCTGGGATTTAGTCTACAGAATAAAGCAGAATGTTCTGTTACCTATGTTTCTTTTGAAGGTCCCTAAGCATATTTTTTCCCTTTCTGATGGTAGGATAGGCCACAGGTGGAATGAGCAAGCAGATGGGAAGGAATTGCTCTCTTGTATGTGATGCTCAGATTCACCTCTCATATCCTTGGAAGGTGGAAAAGGGATGCTGCCTTGCCATATAGCATAGAGGCTCAGACAGTTTATTCATAAGCGCTGTTCTCTTTTCACAAACTGAATTTCTTGTGCACTTTCTTGCATTTTTAGATTTACAATCTCTGGCCAAAACTCATAAAACATCTCCCTGGACAGCACAGAGCATTCTCTAAGAGACTGAATGGTGTTAAGCATTTTATACTAGAAAAAGTGAAGGAGCATCAGGAGTCTGTGGATCATAATAACCCTCGGGACTACATTGACTGTTTCCTCAGCAAGCTGGAGGAGGTACTATATGCAGTGTCTTTCCCTGATACTCTGTTTTATCACTCCATGAAAGGGCATGTAAGCATAATCACGCCATGTAGGTAATTCCTGACATTTTTATAGTATACAGCAGTGGAGGCCACTGTTCTCATTAATAATGTCATTACTGTTACCTTCCAGCAAGTCAACTCTGACTATTGCAACCTTATATGTAACAGAACAGATGTTGCCTGGTTTTAGGCCACCTTCATGATCATTGGTATGCTTGAGGACATTGTTGGAGCTATTGTGTCAATCTTTCACAGACCCCTCTACTTTACCACACACAGTGTCCTTTGTTAGTGCTTGGTTTTTCCTAATAGCATGTGCAAAGTAAGCAAGTCGAAATCTTTTTAACTCATATGGCCAATAACTCTACTATCATTAGGAGAAAAACAACCCGGAGTCCGAGTTTAATTTGGAGAACCTGGCCGTTTGTGCATCTAATTTGTTTACTGCAGGAACAGAGACAACCAGTAGCACCCTGAAATTCGGGTTCCTGCTCCTGATGAAACACCCTGAAGTAGAAGGTACAGTAAATATCCTGTTAACAAAATAAAGATGAGATCAGGGCAATGGGGGAGGGTAAGGGGTCACTTCACTATCCCTGGGCTGCTTTCAGTACCATGCAAAGGGTCATTCCTTGTGGTTTCACTTTTGTAGGTCGGAGTCATGTCTGATGATGCTGAGAAGAAAGAGGGGCCTTTCTTCTCAGAAGAAAGACTTCTTCTCAGAACTCAAAGACTTTTATTTTGGTTTAAAAACAGATAAGATCATCTGAATCCCAAATCTTGTATATGAGATACAACACTGGAGAACAACAACAACAAAAGTTGCCCTCCAATCGATTCCAACTCATAGCTACCCTATAATTAGACAAGGGATACATAGGTTCCCATAATGAATTTTCATCGTGGGCCTGCCAGTACCTGACTAGGTGACTGCAAAGAACTTATTTTATCTTGTTGAAAGCAAACGTCTATTTTGCCATCTTGAAAATGGACTAGATCCCCAAAGGAGATTTCTAGCTTCAGTATAATTTGAAATTCAAATATGAAATTGCGTTAGCTGGAATTTCTCAAGCATATCCTCAGAGCATACTCTTTAGGAAGCAAGCATTTTATATTGTTCAACAAAACGGTATTTACCAGTGCCATGAAATGTGTAGAAGAGTATGTAAAGCTGACAAAGAAACTACTCGCACCAGAGTGTGAGCTGAACATTTCTCTGTACAGATACTTTGCCAAGAACTGTGACATTGCTATAATTCCTGCTACGCAGGTCCTTTCCTCATCTGTACAAGACAATAAATTTATTAAGGCAGTAGGCTGAGGACGAACTTGACCCAGACTTTACGTTTTCTTGCAGCTGAGTCCCTTGCAATGAAATGCCCTTTTTGGCCTGTGAGAGAGTTCTGGTAGCACAGTAGTTAGGAGCTCAGGCTACTAACCAAAGGTTGGCTGTCTAAAGCTACTAGCTGCTCTTTGCAAACTCAATGGGGCAGTTCTACTGATACACAGTGTTACCATGTATCAGAATCAACTTAGTAGCACTACCTTAGCCTTTAACAGCAAATTAAACAACAGAAATTTCAATGGGAGCAAAGCAATGAACTGCTTAGCATCTGTCTTTGGCCTCCAGGACCCTTTTTGAGGCAGCTTTCTGTTGCATATTTCTAGGTCTCCAGGGAACACAACCCTGAATAACACTTATAACCCATGTCTCTGCAGCCAAAATTCATGAAGAAATTGACCATGTGATTGGACGCAGTCGAAGTCCCTGCATGAAGGACAAGATGAGGTTACCTTATACAGAGGCCGTGTTGCATGAAATACAAAGGTTCATCACACTCCTTCCTAGTAACTTGCCCCATGCTGTGGTCCGGGACACAAAGTTCAGACAGTTCATCATCCCCAAGGTCAGACATTTCTGGGATAGTAGGGGCATCACAGTAACTCAAGGGGATGTGGAGGGCTTATTGCTTCTGTTGCAGGAAGAGACACAGTTGGAAGTCACAGGAAGAGCACAGGCTGGAGTCACATAATCTGGGTTTGAAATTTGTCTCTGTGACACAGTGAGCCATCATGCCAGTCCATTAGAGCTGGGGGCATTTTTCTGACTTCCTAGAATGGAGTAGGAGCCCTGGTGGGGCAGTGATTAAGAGATCAGGCTGCTAAACAGAAAGTCAGCAGTTCGAATCTACTAGTAGCTCCTTAGAAATCCTATGGGACACTATCCTGTAGGGTCACTATGAATCAGAATTGACTCAGCCACATACAATAACAACAACAGAGTGGAGGAGACTGGCCTAGGGCTTCCAAGGCCCGTTACTACTCTCATACCAAGTGTATTGAGCGAGCAGTTATTTTGATTAATGAGGATCTCTTTGGAACTGAAACCTAATTTTTCATGTTAGAGTTAAAGAAAGGAGGAAGGATGAGAAAAATGCCTGCAGCCCAAGCCAAATCTTACTGTCCTTTATTCCAAATTATCTCCTGTTAGAACATCACATGCCATTGGAGATATTGCTCTACATGTGTAGAGCACTTGTCAAAAGATTTTCATGCATACTAGGGATGTAGTCAGTCTTATGTAGTGATTAATGGCTTGGGTATTGCATTTAAATATTTCCAGAACATAGAAGAAGAAAACAAGGTGCCAAAACTGACCGAAATATAACAAAACAGAAAAGACACACTATCTCACAAACGTTAGTGTAGACGTCTATTAACATATAAGGTCTAGCATCATATTAAAAAAAGTTATTCCACCCCATTGGCAGCAAGGGAGAATGAAGAAATTAAAGGCACAAGGAAAAGATCAGTCCAAAGGAGTCATCCTCCACCAGACTGAGTATAAATAACACAACTGGATGGTGCCCAGCTACCACTACCAATTGTTCTAATAGGGATCATAATAGAAGGTTCCAGACAGAGCTGGAGAAAAAAATGTAGAACAAAATTCTAAGTTATGAAAAATGACCAAAATTAATGACCTGATAGAGACTAGAGAAACCCTGGGAGTATGGCCCCCTGATGCACTTCTAGCTCAGTAAAGAAGTCACTCCTGAGGTTCACCCTTCAGCCAAGGATTAGGACAGATCCATCAATCAAAATGAGACTAAAGAGGCACACTAGCCCAGGGGCAAGGACTAGAAGGCAGGAGGGGACAGGAAAGCTTGTAATAGGGAACCCAAGGTTGAATAGAGGGAGTGCTGACGTACTGTGCAGATGTTAACTAGGGTCACAAAACTATGTATGCGGTTTAATGAGGAGCTAGTTTGTTCTGTAAACCATCATCTAAAGTATGATAAAAAAAGATATATATATACTGTCCCACTAATGCATGAATGTTTTATTAGCAACACAAGGAATGGTTCAACATCAGGAGACCCAGTTTAAGAAATTCACCATATAAATAGAATTTAGGATGAAAATCACATGATAATGGCATTCCACCAAATGACAGGTAAAGTCTGTTGTTTGCCATACTAGGGTGGCTTGTGTGTGGCTGAGATACCAGACGTTTTGCCAACATTATTTCAAATACCAGCAGGGTCACTCTTGGCAAACAGGTTTTAGCAGTACTTCCAGACAGAGCGGAAAGAAGGACCTGATACTTCAAAAAAATTGGCCAGTGAAAACCTTATGAAAAGTAGTGAAATACTGACATAATGCCAGAAGATGAGCCCCTTAATTTGGAAGGCACCAAAAACATGAATTGGGAAGAGCTGCTGCCTCAAAGTAGAGCCAATCTTAGTGACACGATGAACCAAGTTTTCAGGACCTTCATTTGCTGATGTGACATGACTCAAAATGAGAAGACACAGCTGCAGAAAATCCAGTAATCAGAATGTAGAATGTACGAAGTACGAATCTAGAAAAATTGAAAGTCATCAAAATGAAGTGAAACACATAAAATCAATATCCTAGGCATTAGTGAGCTGAAATGGACTAGTGTTGGCTGATTTGAATCATACAATCATATGAACCATCATGCCGGGAATGATCAATTGGAGATGAATGGTATAACATTCATCACCAAAAAGAACATTTTAAGATCTATCCTGAAGCACAATGGTGTCAGTGATAGGGTAATATCCATACAGTTACAAGAAAGATCAGTTAATACAACTGTTATTCCAATTTACACACAATTTACATCAAAGGCAAAGATGAGGAAATTGAAGTTTTTTTACTTAACTTCTACAGTCTGAAATTGATGAAACGTGAAATCGAGCTGCACTGATAATTACTGACGGTTGGAATGCAAAAGTTGGAAACAAGGACTTGGTATTTGGAAAGTAAAGCCTTCTTGATAGAAATGATGCCAGAGATGGCATCATAGAATTTTGAAAGACCAGTGCTTACTCACTGCAAATACATTTTTTCAAAAACATAAATGGCAACTGTACATCTGGCCCTTATCAGATGGAAAACACAGGAATCAAATAGCTACCGTCTATGGAAAGAGATGATGGAAAAGCTCAATATCAGCATTCAGAACAAGGCCAGTGGCCAACTGTGGGATAGACCATCAATTGCTCATAGATAAATTCAAGCTGATGCTGAAAAAAATTAAAACAAATCTGTGAGAGCCAAAGCATGACCTTGAGTGTATCTCACCTGAAATTGGACAGCATCACAAGAATATGATTTGATGTATTGAATCCTAACGATCAAAGACCACAGAAGTTGTGGGAAGACATCGAGGATATCATATTTGAAGAAAGATCATTAAAAAGACAGGAAAGAAAGAAAAGACCAAAGTGGGTATCAGAACTATGGTCTTAGGGAACATCTAGCTCAACTGGCATAACATAGCTTCTAAAGAAAATGTTCTACCTTCTGCTTTGGTGAGTAGCACCTGGGGTCTTAAAAACCTGTGGGTGGCCATCTAGGATACTCCACTGGTTTCACCCCTTCAGAGGCAAGGAAGAATGAAGGAAATTAAGGGAACATGGGAGAGATTAGCCCAAAGTTATTAGTGACCGAATCTACAGCAGCCTCCAGCAAACTGAGTCTGGTGCAACTAGATGGTGCCTGGCTACTACCACTGACTGCTTTGACAGGGATCACAACAGAGGGTCCTGGACAGAGCTGGAGAAAAATGTAAAATAAAATTCTAACTCAGAAAGAAACACCTGACTTGCTGACCTGACAGAGACTGGAGAAACTCCGAGAGTATAGCCCTCAGATGCCCTTATAGCTCAGTAATGAAGTCACTCCTGAGGTTCACCCTTCAGTCAAAGATTGGACAGACCCAGAAAACAAAATGAGACTGAAGGGGTACACCAGCTTAAGGGCAAGAAATAGAAGGCAGGAGCAGACATAAAAGGTGGTGACAGGGAACTCAAGGTCAAGATAGGGTGAGTCTTGACACGCCATAGAGCTGGCAACCAGTGTTACAAAACAATATATGTATTAACTGTTTAATGAGAAACTAGTTTGCTCTGTAAACTTCACATAAAGTAGAAAAAAAAAGGAGGGGGGTGTCACAAGAGACTTGAAAACTTGCTCTTAAAACAAGTAGCTAAAGAGAACAGAGAAAAAAATGATAAAATAAAAGAACTGAACAGATTTCAAAGGGCAACTCAAGATGACAAAGTCAAGTGTAATGAAATGTGCTAGGACACGCTCAGCATTTCTGAAGTTAAAAGAACTGAAGAAAAAATTCAAGCCTCCAGTTGCAATTTCGAAGCACTCTGTGGGTAAAATAGTGAATGACACAAGAAGCATCAAAAGCAGATAGAAGGAATGTAGAGAGTCTGTGACAAAAAGAACTGGTGGATGTTCAGCCTTTTCAGGAGGCAGCATATGGTCAGTGTGAAGAGGTCCAAGCTCTCTAGAAGAGCTCTGTGTGTTAATCTTTTGAACTCTACCCCCACCAACTGCAGGGAGTTCTCTTCATCTGGAAGACTTCTTGATTCTTTGTTTTGGGAGCTTTGTGAAGTCATCGTGGTCTGCCTCTTTAGGTAATTTCATATTGACTATTGTCTCTGAGCCATCAATAAGTTATATATTTTTATCTTTGCTTCCGGTATCCCACATCTTGTCTTGATTTGATGTGCCCAAACTGGCTGGTCATTTGAGCTACTTTGATTATTGTTCCCAATGTGGCTAGGTGAGGACCCTGTGCAATGGGCATGGCAGTGTCAAATGTCATGAAACTGTCACTTCCCTTTAGCTGTTGCAGTTGAAAATGTTGTTGCCAGGCACTGTTAAGTAGGTTCCAATTCCTAGCAACCCTATGTACAACCGAACGAAACCCTACCCAGTCCGGCACCATGCCCACAATTGTTATGCTTGAGCTCATTGTTGCAGCCACTGTGTCAATCCATCTCGTTAAGGGTCTTCATCTTTTGTGCTGACCCTCTACCTGGCATGATGTCCCTCTCCAGATGTAGTATCGCCATCCTTGCTTCTAATGAGTACTCTGGTTGTACTTCTCCCAAGATTGATTTGTTCATCCTTTTGGCAGCCCATGTTATATTCAGTATTCTTCTCCAGCATCACAATTCAAAAGTGTTAATTCTTGTGTCTTGCTTATATTCATCATCCAGTTTTTGCGTGTATATGAGGTGACTGAAAGTACCATGTCTTGGATCAGGTGCACCTTAGTCTTCAAGGTGACATCTTTGCTTTTCAAAACTTTAGAGAGGTCTTTTGCAACAGATTTGCCCAGTGCAATGCATTTTTTGATTTCTTGACTGCTGCTTCCACTGGCATTGATTGTGGTTCCAAGTAAGATGAAATTGTTGACAGCCTCAAACTTTTCTCTGTTTATTCTGATGTTATTTATTGGTCCAGTTGTGAAGATTTCTGTTTGCTTTATGTTGACTTGTAATCCATGCTAAAGGCTATGGCCTTCGATCTTCATCTGTGTTTCAAGTCTTTACTTTCAGCAAGCAAGGTTGTGTCTATCAAAGTTTTTTAATAAGTCTTCCTCCAGTCCTGATGCCCCATTCTTCATGTAGTCCAACTTCTTGGATTATTTGCTCAGTGCACAGATTGAACAGGTGTGGTGAAAAGATACAGCCCTGACACACAACTTTCCTGACTTTAAACCGTGCAGTGTTCCCTTGTTCTGCGTGAATGACTATATCTTGATCCATGTACAGGTTCCTGATGAGCACAAATATGTGTTCTGGAATTCCCGTTCTTTGTAATGTTATCTATAATTTGTTAAAAATCCAGAGTCAAGTTCAAGTTCAAGTTTCAGGTTCACTTCTGACATCCATTTTGGTATTTTCTTTCTTTCTTGTCTGTTTAATAACCTCTTGTTTTCATCATGTGTGATGTCGATCTACAATTTATCTGGCCTTTTGTCATTAGTGTTCAACTTGTCAAGTCTCGTATTCCTGAGATGGTCTCTAAACTCAGGTGAGATATAATCAAGGTCACACTATGGCTCTTGTGGACTTGTCTAATTTTCTTCAGTTTCATCTTGAGTTTCCATATGAGTGATTGATGCTGTGTTCCTCAACTGGGCCTTGTACTGATTAATGATACTGAGCTTCCTATCTGTTTCTATAGATGCAGTTGATTTGATTCCTGTATATTCCATCTGGTGTGGTCCATGTGTATAGTCACTGTTTATATTGGCAAAAAAGGGCCTTTGCAATGAAGTCATTGGTCTTGTAAAATTTTATCATGTGATCTCCAACATCATTTCAATCACCAAGTCCGTATTTTCTACTTACCGATCCTTCTTGTTTTCAGTTTTGGCATTTCGATCACCAATAATTATCAATATTTCTTGATTTCATGTTCCATCAGTTTCAGAGAGGCTGGTAAAAATCTTCATCTTTGGCTTTAGTGGTTGGTGTGTAAATTTGAGTAATAGTGGTATTAACTGGTCTTCCTCGTAGGTGTGTGGGTATTATCCTATCACTGACAGCACGGTACTTCAGGATGGATCTTTAAATGTTCTAATGTTGAATGAAATGCCACTGAAAATAGGCTTCAGGTATATACTCTTTGTACTGTGCTAATGAAGGCCTGTGCTAAAATGGGGCCACACTGGTTTAGGTTGGTGTGAAAGGCATTTAAAGTCTGTAGCTCCCTTGTGCCTGTACCTAGGCACAAAGTGCTGTGAGTGCCCCGAGTTCCCACCTGGAAGATTATTTTTTCCTGTTTGTTAATTTGTTCCCTGTCCAAACCAGGAGAATGGCTGTGGTGCATGAGGGTTCCGCTTCCAGCTCGGGTTGAGTAGCAATTGCTGAAGCCTGTCCACAGCAGAACAGGAACAGAGCGGTTAAATGGAACAGAAGTATTTCCCAGAGGCCGCCAGCCAAGCCAAGTGCCGTGGAGTCGGATCCAACTATTGGCGGCCCTAGGGGCCGGAGGAGGAAGTTTTTTTTTTTTTTTTTTAATTGATTCTGTGAAGTAGCTTAGAAGCTTGTGCTTCGCTTTTGAAGAATGAATGTTGCTTCTCCCTGGTTTCGAAGGTTTGCACAGACTCTCTACCACTCAGTTTCTCCCAGTGTGGACAACACGTCAGGAGGGCTATTTGCTTGCCTCAGGCCATGCAACCAGCCAGCCCATGTGTAGTGTGCCAGCCAGGTCAAGTCCGGCAAATCCTGTTTCTGAACTTGTCTTCCTCTCACTACCACTTGTTTTTGGTCTGTAAGTTGTCTCTCAAGGGATATCTTATGGATTGATAATAATAATTATACCAAAAAGGAAACCAAGGGGATTGAAGCATAGAAAAGGGAGGGATGCCTATTTTTTACCTTTTTACCAATTTTTTTTTTACTTTATATGTATGTACGTATTATCATTTCCAATAACTGCACATATAATATTTAAAGGATACAAAATAAATTGGAAATGGAAAAAGGAAGCTTTTACTTGGAGCATTTTATGGTCAAGTACGGGTTAAAATTCTAACTGTATCATTTGCTAAAAGCCTCAAGCAAGTTATTTTACCTCTCTGAACCTCAGTTTCCTTGTTTATAAAATGTAAACAAAGAGTGCCTGCTAGATATGGTTGACATGTAAATTAAACAACCAGTATCAAGCAAATGTTGCAGTGTTTAATATCAATGATGGTTATCACTAGTATTTTGTCATATAAGCCTCCCAGAAGTCTTATGAGGCAAGGAGGAAAGCTGCTGTGGTTGTAGTTACCCCTGCCCATCTTACGAATAAGAGAAGCAGAACTTGATCTCGTAGATTCCAAATCTCATTTTCTTTCATTTGCATCTGAATCCAGGAAGAAAAAATTCTGAAAAAGTAAGCTCTTCCTATTTTAGCCAACAATTTCAATAAAGCACATGTCTAGACAATGGGCATTGTGAACACTAGTTTTTTAGCAATTGACTATATAGCTTCACTCTTTATACAGAAAACTATCTCATTACTGCTACGTAAAAGACCATGCATGATAGTGTGTATAAAACAGCCATAACTCAAGACAGTCCTCACTAGGTAAGCTTTAAAGTGCTCATTTCTAAACTGCTGTAACTGAGAATATTAAACTTGTTTATGAACCAAGCAGAAGAGTGATAAAATATCTCTCAACTCTTTGTTTCTCATTTCCAGGGTACTACCGTATTTCCATTGCTGTCTTCAGTCTTGTTCGATTGCAAGAAGTTTCCCAACCCAGAGAAGTTTGACCCAGGCCACTTTTTGGATAAAAATGGCAGCTTCAAGACAACAGAATATTTTGTGCCTTTTTCCCTTGGTAATACAAATAAATCTGACCAGACCACACATAGGCATATTTTAGCCAATTTTTAGTTTTACTGGATTGAATTGTGTGCCCCTAAACACGTGTGTAGCAATTTGGCTATGCCATTTCTATTATTGTGTGATGTTCCTATATATTGTAAACCCTGGAGGGTTTAATGAGGGAGGATGTTAATGAGGGAGGATGCTCAGTAGTTGCACTGGTGAGGCAGGACTCAATCTGTAAGATTGAATTGTGCCTTGAGGCAATCTCTTGTGATATAAAGGAAAGGGAAGCCAGTGGAGAGTTAGGGATCTAATGCCATCTGGAAAAAAAGCAGTGCCAGGAGCAGAGCACAGCCTTTGAATCTGGGTCCCTGAGCCTCAGAAGCTCCTAGTCCAGGGGGAGATTGACGACAAAAGTCTTCTTCCAGAGTCAACAGAGAAAGCCTTCCTCTGGAGTTCATGCCCTGAATTTGGACTCTAAGCCAATGTTACTATGAGAAAATAAATTTCTCTTCTTTACAGCAGCACTAGATGACGAAAACATTGCATTACTAAGTAATCCAGTTGATGATAGCAAAGTCAATCACTTCACGCTATTATAATTCAAATGTAGCTAGAGCCATGTAAGCCTGCGCCCCTCCCAGGAAAACACACCAGACCCACTGCTGTTGAGTCAATTCTGACTCTAAGTAACCCTGTAAGACAGAGTAGAACCGCTCCATAGAGTTTCTAAGGAGCACCTGGCAGACTTGAACTGCCAACATTTTGGTTAGCAGATGTAGCACTTAACCAGAATACCACCAGAATTTCCAAGTCTCTCCCTAGTAGAATCAAATACATCATTCAGGGACTATTTTGTAGTTTGATGATTGAATATAATTGTAGTTTAATGAAACAAAAACAGATCAGTCAGATTCAGATGTTACGTATTAGTAGACAACAAAGGGACCAGACTTTGCAAACATTTGTCTGTGACTTTTTCTGACACAAAATGTAACTGTAAGCTGTTATTAATTCTCTGTTTCTTAGAGCCAGAGGTCATCAAAGAGACCTTGTCCATTTTGTCTTACTTCTTCCCTGAATTTTAGAGACCCACATATCCTTGCCTCTGTATAAAAGCTGGTTAGCACAGTCACTGTTTCTCGTAAGATCTTTAAGACAACTCATGATTGATTGAACACATATTTTTCCTTGTTAGTCTATGCTGCTTATTTGATTATTGTTTTAAAAAATAATAGTCAACGTGATGTTGTTTTGACCTCCAAGGATAATACATGTTCAATATAATTAGTCTACTTCTGAAAAAAATTAGCCAGTGAAAACCTTATTTATAGGAGCAGAACATTGTCTGATATATTGCCAGAAGATGAGCTCCTCAGATTGGAATGTACTTGAAATACCAATGGCAAAAAGCTTCATCCTCAAAGTAGAGTCTATCTTAATGATATACATGGAGTCAGACTTTTGGAACCTTCATTTGCTGATGTAGCAGAACTCAAAGTAAGAAAAAACAGTTGCTAATATCCATTAATAATCAGAACATGGAATGTAAGAAGTATGAATCTAGGAAAATTGGAAATCGACAAAAATGAAATGCATAAGCATTGATATCCTAGGCATTAGTGAACTGAAGTGGGCAGATATTGGCCATTTTGATCAGACGATCATATGGTCTACTATGCGGGGAATGACAAATTGAAGAGGAACAACATTTCATTTCTCTTCGAAAAGAACGTTTGAAGACCTGAAGTACAACACTGTCAGTAACAGGATAATACACACCTACAAGGAAGATCAGTTAATACCACTGTTATTCAAATTTACACACCAACCACTGAAGCCAAAAATGAAGAAACTGAAGATTTTTGTCAGTTCATCAAACGTGTAATCAGGAGTCATTGATGATTACTGGTGATTGGAATGCAAAAGTTGGGGACAAACAAGAATTGCTAGTTGGAAGATATGGCCTTGGTGATAGAAATGATATGTGAATACCACTTCAGTGAGTGGCATCTGAGGTCTTAAAAGCTAGCAAATAGTCATCTAAGTAGCACCAATTGGTCCCAATTGACCTGGAGCAAAGGACAATGAAGGACATCAAAGACAGGAGGAAAATACGAGCTCAGCAGACAGAAGGTGCCACGTGGTCCAGAGACGACCTCAGCATGAGACCAGAAGAAGTAAATGGTGCCTGGCCACCACTAATGACTGGCCTGACAGGAAATACAACACAAAATCCCTGATGTAGGGGGAGAAGAGAGTGCAGAACTAGAACTCTATTGAAAGGTGACACTTGATGGTCTGTTAGACTAGAGGGTCCCCAGAGGACCTGGCTGCTGCACTCTCTGTTAGTCCAGAGCTGAAATCAGCACCAAAACCAACTCTTCGACAAGGATTGGACCGGACTATAAGACATAGACTGATGCTGGTAAAGAATATGGTTCTTAGCTTAATGTATACCTTAAGCTGTCTGAGCAGCTCTTGTCCAGAGATGAGATGAGAGAGCAGAGGGGGCCAGAAGTGAGTTGAATGGATACAGGATGTACACGGTGGGAAGGAAGAGGGTGCTGTCATGGGATGGGGGAGAGCAGTTAGTGTTGCATAGTGCAAGAGATAATGCTGGAGGTTGCATGATAGCATTTTTCAAGACCAGTGATGACTTCATTGCGAGTACCTTTTTCACCAACATAAACGGTGACTGTACTCGTGGACCTCACCAGATGGGATACAGGGGAGTCAAAACTGACTACTTCTGTGGAAAGAGGTGAAGGAGAAACCTAACATCATCAGTGAGGACAAGGCCAAGGGCTAACTGTGGAACAGGCTATCAATTGCTCATAGGCAAGTTCAAGTTGAAACTGAAGAAAATTAGAACTAGTCCATGAGAGCCGAAGTACACCCTGAACATACCCCATCTTATCTCAAGAATAGATTTGACACATTGCATCCTAATGACTGAAGACCAGACAAGCTGTGGAATGACATCAAGGAGTCATACATGAAGAAAACAAGAGGTTTTCAAAAAGACAAGAAAAAAAGAAAAGACCAAAATGGATGCCAGAAGATATTCTGAAACTTGCTCTGAAGTGAAAGGAAGATTCAGTACCACTGAATCTGTTCAGATGGCTGAACAGATTTCAAGCAGGTAGCTCAAAAAGACAGAGTAAAGTATTATAATGAAATGTGCAAAGAGCTGAAGATAGAAAACCCAAAGGGAAGAACCTGTTCTACATTTCTCAAACTAGAAGAACTGAAGAAAAAAACTAAGCCTCAAGCTGCAATATTGAAGAATTCAACAGAGAAAATATTGAACAATTCAGAAGGAACTAGAAGAAGATGGAATGAATAGAGTCACTATACCAGAAAGAATTGGTCAATATTCAACCACTTCAGGAAGTGGAATATGATTAGGAACCAACGGTACTGAAGGAAAAAGTACAAACTGCACTAAAGGCATTGGTAAAAAACAAGGCTCCAGAAACTGATGGCATATCAACTGAGATGTTTCAACAAACATACGTAGCACTGCAAGTGCTCACTAATCTACGCCAAGAAATTTGGAAGACAGTTACCTGGACAAATGACTGGAGGAGGTATGCGTATGTGCTGATTCCTAAAAAAGGTGATCCAATCCAATGTGGAAATTATCTAACAGTGTCATTAATAGCACAGACAAGTAGAATTTTGCTGAAGATCACTCAAAAGTGTCTGCAGTGGCATATTGACAAGGAAGTGCCGGAAGTTCAAGGTGGATTCAGTAGAGGATGTGGAACTAGGGGTATCATAGCTGTCAGATGGATCCTGGTTAAAAGCAGAGAATAGCAGAAAAATATTAAGCTGTATTTTATCAATTATGCAGATGTGTTTGACTTTGTGGATAACATTGCTAAGAGTGAGAATTCCAGAACATTTAATTGGGTTCATGAGGAATCTGTACGCAGATCAAGAGGCAGTTGTTCAAATAGAATAAGAGTATGCTGCATGATTTAAAGTCAGGAAATGTTTGTGTCAGGGTTGTATACTTTCACCATATTTATTCAACCTGTATGCTGAGCAAATAATCCAGGCTGGACTATATGAAGAAGACTGGGGCTTCAGGATTGGAGAAGACTCATTCATAACCTGCAATATGCAGGTAACACATCATTGTTGAAAGTGAACAAGTTATGAAGCACTTACTGTTGACAAAGACTACAGCCTTCAGTATGGATTATACCTTCACCTCAACGTAAAGAAAACCAAAATCCTCACTGCTAGACCAACAAGCAACATCATGATAAGTGGAGAAAAGATTGATGTTGTCAACCATTTCATTTTACTTGGATCCACAGTCAACACTCATGGGTACAGCAGTCAGGAAATCAAAAGATGCATTGCAGTGGGCAAATCTGCTGCAAAAGGCTTCATTACACTGTTGAAAAGCAGAGACGTCACCTTGAATCCTAAGGTGCACCTGACCCGTGCTGTGGTATTTTCAATCACCTCACATGCATGCAAACACTGGATTAGGAATCAGGAAGACCAAAGAAGAATTAATGCTGTTGAAGAGTAGTGTTGGTGAAGAATGGTGACTATATCATGGGCTGCCAGAAGAGCAGGCAGATCTTACTTGGAAGAAGTACAACCAGAACCCTCCTTAGAAGCAAGGAGAGTGAGTCTATGAGGTCCGACAATTAAGTCAGCGAACTTACTAACTTAATTGTTCTAAGTGTTACGTACGGCATTGCTGAATATCATTACACTCACTTTTGAAGTGCTCCCCTTGGGAAGCTATGCACCAATGCCAGCACACTGACCACCCTTCAGAGAAGTTTTGGCCACTGTGCAAGGTGGCAAGGTGGCAAGTTCATGAACTTAGCTGTATAGTAGTTTGTGAGGGAGTTTACTCTTTTGGAACACCCTCCCTACTCCTCTGATCTGTCCCCTAATGACTTTTTTATTTACCTAAAGATAGAGGAAATACTGAAAGGAAGACATTTGGTTGACGTTCAGGGTATCAAGGGTAATACTATGACAGCTCTGATGGACATTCCAGAAAGAGTTCCAGAATTGCTCTGAAGGGTGAACTAGGTGCTGGAATCAGTGCATAGCTTCCCAAGGGAAGTATGTGGGAGGTGACTGTAGTGATATTCAGCAACAAGGTATGTAACACTTTTTCTAGGATGAGTTTGCAAACTTAACTGTCAGACCTTGTATGTCTCAAATACTTTGGGCATGTTATGGAAGGGATCAGTCCCTGGAGAAGGACATCAGGGTTGGTAACATAGAGGGTCAATGAAAAAAGAAGAAAACCCTCAACAAGAAGAATTGACACCGTGGCTGCCAACTACGGGATCAAGCTCAACACCAGTTGTGGGAATGGCACAGGATCTGGCACTATTTCATTCTATTGTACATAGGGTCATGTGAATCAGAAACAACTTGATGGTACCTAACACCAACAACAAAAGCATTACACTTCTAACCATTGTTATAGAAACATTATATATATAATATATATAAACATTATATATATAACAAAAATTATATATAATAAATATAATATATAATATAATATAAAATATAATATAATATATAATAAACATTATATATAATAAATACATATATTTTAAAAATAAAACTGTTTTTTCTGTGTATTTGATAAACTATTTTTTAATATATTGTGATTAAAAATTGTCCATGGTATTAAATACTCTTCTATAGAAACATTTTTATGTTGTATGATGGATACACAATGATTTATTTAATCAATCTATTTAGACGGCTATCTAGGCTTTACCTAATTCATTAATATAATACAAAATGGTGCAAGTGATAGCCTCGTAAATGGATGCCTATTTCCTGCAGATAAATTTTCTGGAGAATCACTGAAGTAAGTACTGTAAATTTCTTTACAGTGTTTTGGTAAGTATCACCAAATATCCCTCTAAAAAAACTGGGTTCATTTATTATCCACCAGCCGTTAATGAGTTCAACTTTTTGACTGGTATTTTCAGTGGTTTGGGAGGTACACTGTATTTGAACACGAAGGGAGCTAATGAGATATTTTCTTCTTCCAGGAAAACGTGCCTGTGTAGGAGAGAGCCTGGCCCGCATGGAGCTCTTTCTGTTCTTTACCACTGTTATGCAGAACTTCTCCTTGAAGCCCCTAGTTGAGCCAAAAGAACTCAACATCAAACCTCTCGTTACTGGGCTTCTCAACATCCCACCACCTTACAAGTTATGCTTCATTCCTAGATAAAACAAGAAGTTCTATCTTTCGATCATTTGCATTGTAAATCAAAGTAATTTGTTCTTGCCACTAGAAATTTATTTCATATCTATCTTTGCATTTAAATACTGCTTAGGACAGAAATACTACTCACTGAAAATACGAACATTTGACTAAATCTGTAAATCTCTTGACAAAAAAGACCAGGCTCTGAAAAGCCTCAGGGTAAAAACAGACACATATCTTTTACTGTATTTTTAAGACAGAGATCCCCAGGCTGAGGAAAACCCACTACCTTAAGCAGTTTGTTTGCCCTGCCTTACAACTTTGCTTTAGAATCCTAATTCCTTTGTTTAGCCAACTCTGTAACTTTGCATTAAAATCCTAGTAATTCATGAAGTTATGTAAACCCTATTTCTGTCACATAAGTGTGAATAAGTGTGTTGCTGATGAAACTTGTATGAACTCCTTGCTTGTAAATCCCTTAAAAATACCCTTTCCTCTTGCCTTCACTAAGTAGTTTTGGCAGCAGCAGTCCTGACTGCTTCTTTTCCTTACACAATGAAATAAAGTACCTTTCCACTGTCCTATCTTGATCTCTTGTTTATTGGCCAGTACAAGTCATGCTGAGCAAAACCTGGGTATTCCCACCCAGTAACATTTCGTAAACCAGTTTGAGTGCAGTCAGTTCAGGCCCACAGAAGCCTTGATCAGAGACAATCAGCAAATAGTTCAGCCTTTACTATTTCTGTGCTTTTAGAGATATACTAATTTCTACAGTTTTTAAGACTGATGAATTTAGACTGACTCATGTATATTTTGCTATTTCCAACTGAAATCACTTATGATTTCTGCCGCATTCATAAAATAAAATCTTATTTTCACAATAAATTTCCTTTTTGTGTCTGACTTGATTTCAAATCTCAAAAATTTGCTGTTTACTGTAAAATTCAATCTGTGTGTTGTGGGGAATTTCCAAGTCAGATAAGATAGGTGAAATTAAATGATACCTTCTTCTCCCATCCCAACTATTTACAATCATTATTTTACATAATACTGGAGGAGCTTCCTTGGATAAGACGTCAAATCATGTCCACAACTAGGATTCACACATATGTAGCTGTATCCTGTTCAGAAAGTGCTGAGGCAGGGCTGAGGGTTGGACAAAGCGGCCACCACTAAAAGAACAGGGACCCAGAAAAGAAGAGCAGCAGCAGTTGCCCCGGCAGTGGCCCAGGGCAGTACACAGACAGCAGCTGCTGCAAAAAGATGGCTCAATTACAAGTGTCAAAAGAAACTGAGTCAATAATAAAATCAATCTGTTAGATGAGGTTTATTCCACAGGTTTATCTCTGTGCAATGGCACTCCACCAAGTTGCCAAACAAAGACTGGGTATATTGACAAAATGTGAAAGCAAAAGCTTATTTCTGGTTAAGCTCGTATAATTTACTAATGAAATACTGACAGGATTTCGTTGGTCAGTGAGGGTGCAAACAATGTCAGAATCTCACTGGTCAATGGGGGTGGCCTGACATATAGGAAAGCCAGGCTTAAGTTTCAGTAAAAACAAGGTTTAGTAGTGCAACTTGACTGCCACTTTGTTAACCGCATGGCTTCATTTTCATTTCATTTAACACTAAGCCACCAGCCCAAACTCCAGAGACACTGAGAGCAAAAGGAGCTTTAAAAGTAGAGAAGAGGTACTTGAGTCACACAGGTGGGAATTTTTGAAACAGAAAATTTTGGATCTAAATGTTAATATGATTTGTTAACATGGAGGTGTTCTCTGTCTTTCTCTCACTCTCATCTTCTGTTTCCAGAAGGAATTTTGCTTTTGTCAGTCAGATTCTTCCCCTTTGCGTGCATTCTAAGAAGAGTTTGAATTTGCCAGTTGAGATCTGGTACGAAAAAACAAAACAAAACAGAACAAAACAACCCAGAAATTGAAATACATAGTTTATACTCAGCAGTTAATTGTATGCATATAGAGAGACCATTTTGATTTGACTAATAAATAAACAAATAAAATTAATGGCTCCAGATGTGCTAGTCATAACAAAGTTTATAAAGAGGAAGGAGAAGATAAACACTGGCTGATCTTAAGGTGATTGATGAAACCCTACTCTCCCTGTTTTACTGAAATCAACTGATTGAGTTACTGGATGTATTCTGGTCTGGCTGCTAAAGCATCTGCAGCTGTAAGACCTTTTCAAGTTTAAATTAAGTAAATCTACTTTTCTTTTTTTTTTTACATTAAGTCATGTGGAAATGATTTGGTTATTGCCTACTCTTTCCTAGCAGGAAAACACAAATTTATATTGCTGAAGAGCAGCTTTTGTGCTTTTGCAGTCTGGGTCAGGTAAGCAAAAAATTTAACATCAGTGTTAGATGTCTGTCACTGATTTCTCTCTTTGACAGTTCTCCGAAGGGGTGTGTGAAGCCCCACTACATGGTGGTTATGAGCTCAGCTGCCAACCAAAAGGCTGGTCGTTGGAATTCACCAGCTGCTTCTTGGAAACCCCATGGGGCAGTTCTACATTGTCCTGTAGAGTCAGTATGAATTGGAATCAACTTGATGGTAGTGGGTTTGATTTGAGGGTTTAACTTGGAATATAGTTTAAAGCTAGACTAAACTCCTTGATGAAAAACTTAAAAGAAGTGACCCCGATACTTTGTAACATGTTTTCTCACATTACCACCACAGAAGCATTGCTTTTGGCCTTCCTGTTAGAGTCACCTCCTCATGAAACGTTCTCTATTTTTCTGACCTGGACTAGGTTTCATTGGCTCGGCTGTTCCAGGGCATGGACTTGAATCAGGCAACAAAAGGAAGAGGGAACAAAAGAAGATGTGCCATCAGCCCAAAAGCAAAGAAAGGGAGGTAGGAAGGGACAGGAAAACTGGACAAATGGAAACAGAGAAGCTGTGGTGGAGAGGAGAGTGCTGATGCATTGCGGGCTGGCAAAGAAACGTTACAAAGCAATTCTGTACTAACTGTTCAATGAGAAACAAACAAACTCTACAAACTTTCACCTAAATCATGCACACACAGATGTGTAAGTGGGTGATCATGGTATGAAAAGATTGATTTGATGTGGCTGCTTTTGTAAGGACAAGTAAGAAATGCTACAGAAGCTGCCGAGAGGAAAAAAAATTGAGTGTAAAGAAAAGGGTGGAAACCGTGGTGTATAGTGGTTAAGAGCTGCGACTGGCACCAAAAGGTTGGCAGTTTGAGTCCACTGGGTGCTCCTTGGAAACTCTGTGGGGCACTTTTACTCCTATAGGGCCGCTGTAAGTTGGAATCAACCCAAAGCAGTGTTTTTTTTTGTTTGTTTTTTAAAGGGAAGGGTACTGGGAGGAGTGCGGCTGTGTTCCAATATTCTTTAAAAGACAGAACCAAAGAATAGAGTTCCTTCTGAATTACTTTTGGCAGCTGATCGAGACTCTTCACATGGCGTCTCATGAGAGACTAAGCCACGGGAGGCCAGCTCCAGGATTTACACAGCCCACAGTCTAGTACAAATGGCAGTTTCAGTTGGAGGTACACATGTCCAGACATAAGGAAGACAGAGTCAACGTGCATTCCCAGGGAGCAAAGGGTCAGGATGTAAACAATTTGTTCCCTGCAAAAATGGTGTTTATGGCTCCAATCACGTATAACTGTACAAGCTGATGCCACTCACCCTCAGAGTTTCATCATTCCCTCTTAGCCAAATTGCTAACCTTTAACTATCAAATGACTTCAAAGCTAAAGCTCATTTATCTGCAATTAATCATTAACCCATCATCTTTCCTTCAACTTTGCTGTATTAAAAACCAGGGATCTAAACCTTGTTGGTTCAGGATCAAATCCCTGGTGAGAATTTGCATTTCCACCCCAGACATACTGAATCAGAATCCACAGTTTAAAAAGATTCTCCAGGCGATTGTTTCAAATAATAAATCTTGAGAACTACTGCTCTATTAGTGGACCTCAGAAAGAGTTCCTAACCAGCAGCATTAGCATTGCCTAGAACTTGTTAGAAATGCACATCCTCTGTAGGGGTTCAAACCAGGATGGACTAGTTCAAAGCCCTGATAAAAATCCCCTACGACCCATAAACTGAGCAGTGCTCAGTATTTTTGCTTAGTGCTGCCCGGCTTGAGTTGTATTATTCCTCAATAAAACTTTTCTTCTTTTACTCCTAGCAGAGTGTAAGATCTTCTTCTTTGATACTGGTGAGGTCTGGAGCCATCTGGATTATAGATCTCATTGTCCATATGTGCACGGTTGAGAGGAAATTGAAGAAATATCACTTTTTAAAAAAATTTTTATTTAACATGACTGAGTGAAAATGTACATTGACGTATAAATTTACATGCCCACCTATATGCAGCTTCCACTGCTCTCCCTGTCCGGTGACTGCACACTATTCCTCTCTGCTCCATACATGTCTCATCCTCCCAACAGCCTCCTTTCCCCTCCTCTCCACCCACCCTCCTTCCTCCAGCCAGAGGTCAACAGGATGATATCTTATAGATGTATAGAACCATAAAGTGCTTCCAATATATGGTCACTCTGCATTGCCAAGTCCAATCCATTCCTGTCCAAAGAGTGGACCTTTGTTATAATTTATGGGAAAGGGCAGCATCAGGGCCGGGGGCCATGCTCTCAGAGGAACCCCAAAACCGCTGGACCATCAATTGAAGTCTTTTAGTGGAGATCTCATGATGCACCCCTTTTTATTCTTATGTTGCCAGTGAGACTCCTCTCTGTGGAAATATCACTTTTTTGAGCAAGTCCTTGATATTTCCTAACCCTGATTTTCTCTTTCATAAAATGGAGATCACATCACTCACTTTCAAGGTGATTATGAAGATTAATTCAGGTAATGTTAAACCAATGCCATGCTGTAACTGAACAATGTGTAATAGTCCATTAAGACAGAACTCTGTGTACCAGTTTCAGCTAACGTTTACAGTTTGGACTCTTGTGGACTGAATTGTGTCCCCCTCAAATATCTGTAACAATGGCTAAGCCATGATTCCCAGTATTGCATGACTGTACAGTGTTTTATCATCTGATGTGTTTTTTTCTTTTACATGTTGTAAATCCTTTCTCTATAATGTTAATGAGAAGGAATTCATGCCAGTTAATGAGGCAGCACTCAATCTACAAGACTGGATTGTGTCTTAAATCAATTTCTTTTGAGATAAAAGAGAGAGAAGTATGCAGAAAAACAGAGGGAACTCCTACCACCAAGAAAGCAGTAATGGGAGACTGTGTGTCTTTTGCACCTGGGGTCCCTGTGCTGAGAAGCTCCTCTGCCAGGGGCAGACTGATCACAAAGGCCTTCCTCTACAGCGACGGAGAACACCTTCCTCTGGAGCCGGCACCCTGAATTCAGAATTTTAGCCTCCTTGACTACAACAGAATAAGTTTCTCCTTGATAAAGCCATCCACTTGTGGTATTTCTGTTATAGCCACACTAGATAATTAAGAGAGCTTGACAGGTATTCCTAGGATTTGGGATAGCACAATGTACTAGATTTGAGGTAAACCAAGGAAAGTCTAAAGGTTAGAGGAAACAACTGGACCTGCTTTGGAAAGGGCCTGTTGTTAGATGCCTCTGAGTAGGTTCCAACTCACAGCAACCCTATATGTACAACAGAGCGAAATACTAACCGCTCCTGTGCCTTCCTCTCATTGGTTGTTATGTTCGAGCCTATTGTTGCAGCCACTGTGTTAATCCATCATGTCAAGATCTTCCTTTTCTTCTCTGACTGTCTACTGTACCATGCATGATATTCTTTTCTGTATGTTGAGGTGTAATCCATACCGAAGGTTGGGAATACCCTACACTCCTGGAATTCAGAGAATCAAAGGATGCATGGGTGTTTCCCATAGACAAAATGTTAGCCGTATGGGGAGAGACGTTTTAAACACATTCTGTCTAAGACTCCCTAGCTTTGGATTTGGGGGATTGTTGGAACCTCTTGTTTTAACAATACCAAAAACCATTGATGGTGAATTGATTCCATCTCAGTGACCCTATTGTACAGAGTAGAACTGCCAGTCTTTACAGAAGCAGATTGCACCTCTTTCTCCTGCAGAGTGACAGGTGGATTCAAACTGCAAACCTTTAGATAAGTAGACACGTGTTTTAACCAGTGTACCTCCAGGGCTCCATGTGATAACAGTGTTGTTGGTAGGTCTGCTAGAGTAGATTCGGACTGACTCATAGCAACCCTACGTACAACAGAATGAAACGTCGCTCCGCCCTGCCCCACCCCCACTATCGCTGCTGTTTGAACCCGTTGTAGCAGCCACTCTGTCAATCCACCTTGTCAAGGTGCTTCGTCTCTTTCTCTGACTCTCTGCTGTACCAAGCATGACATATTCTCCGGGAAATGGACCCTCCAGATAACCTATCCAAAGTATATAAGACAAACTTTTGCCATCCTCACTTCTAAAGAGGATTCTGGTTGTACTTTTTCCAAGACTGATTTGTTCATTATTTGGGCAGTTCTTGGTATATTCAATATTCTTCACTGACACTGTAATTGAAAGGCATCAATTCTTCCTTGGGCTTCCTTATTCACATTGTCCAGCTTCTGCGTACATACGAGGTGACTGAAAATACCACTGCTTGGGTCAGGTGCACATTAGTCCTCAAAGTGACGTATTTTCTTTTTAAAGCCTTTAAGAAGTCTTTTACAGCACATTTGCCCAATGGAGTTCATGGTTTAATTTCTTGACTGTTCCTTCCATGGGTGTTGATTGTGGATCCAAGAACAATAAAGTCTTTGACAGCTCCAATATTTTCTCTGTTTATCATGACGTAGCTTTTAGTCAGTTGTGAGGGTTTTTCTTTTATGTTGAAGTGTAAGCCATGGTGAAGACTGTGGTCCTTGATCTTCATCAAAGTGCTTCAAGTCTGGGTGATTTTAAGCAAGCAAATGTGTATTATCTGCATGTTGCATGTTATTAATGAGTCCCTGTAATCTTGGTGCCATATGCTTTTTCATACAGTGCAGTTTCTTGGATGATTTCCTCAGCACACAGGTGGAGTAAGTATGCTGAAAGGATACAACCCTGACACACACATTTTCTGATTTTAAAACACACAGTGTCTCTTTATTGTCATCAAATGGCTACCTTTTGATCTATGTACAGATTCTACATGAGCACAATTAAATGTTCTGGAATTCCCTTTCTTTCAAATGTTATCCATATTTGTTATGATCCACACAGATGAATGCCTTTGCATAGTCAATAAAACACAGGTAAACATCTCTCTGTGTTCTCTGCTTTCAGTCAAGATGCATCTCACATCAACAATGAGATTCTTCATTCCATGTCCTCTTCTGAATCAGGCTTTTATTTCTGGAAGTTCTCTGTCAGTATACTGCTGCAACCATTTTTTGACTTATTTTCAGCAAAACTGTACTTGCGTGTGATATTAATGATATTTTTTTGAGAATTTCCACATTCTTTCGGATCACCTTTCTTTCAAATGGGCACAAATATGAATCTCTCCCAACTGGTTGGCCCGACAGCTGTTTCCCAAATTTCTTGGCATAGATGAGTGAGCTTTTACAGTGCTGCATCCATTTGTTGGGATGCGTCAGTTGTGAAGCCATCAGTTCCTAGAGCCTTGTTTTTTGCCAAAGGCTTCAATCATCTCAGACTTCTTCCTTTGTTATCGTCAATTCTTAATCATATGCTACAACCTGAAATGACTGAACATCAACCAGTTCTTTTTGGTAAAACAACTCCATGTATTCTTCCATATGCTATTGATGTTTCCTGTGTCATTCAGTATTTTGTCCACAGAGTCCCTCAATATTGAGACTCAAGGGTTGAATTTTTTCTTCAGTTCTTTCAGACTGAGAGATGCTGAGCTTGTTCTTCCCTTTGAGTTTTCTGCCTCCAGGTCTTTGCACATTTCATTATAATACTTTGTCTTCGTGAACTGTCCTTTGAAATACATTTAATTCTTTTACTTCAACATTTCTTCCATTTGCCTTAGCAGTTCTACGTTCAAAAGCAAGTTTCAGAGTCTCTCCTGAAACCATTTTGATCTTTTCTTTCTTGTCTTTTAAATCATTTGTTGCTTTCTTCATGTATACTATTCTTGATGTCATCTCATAACTTGTCTGCTCTTTGGTCATTAGTGTTCAACATGCCAATCTTTTACTGATTTGGTCTCTAAATTCAGGTGGGATATACTTAATATAGTACTTTGGTTCTTGTGGACTTGTTTTAATTTTCTTCAGCTTCAACTCAAACCTGCTGTTATGGATTGAATTATGTGCCTCCCCGCAAATGTGTGTACCAGTTTTGCTGGGCCGTGATTCCCAGTCTCGTGTGATTTTTCTGTGTGTTAGAAATCCTGCCTCTGTAATGTTAATGAGGGAGGATGGGTTGCAGTTGTGTTAGTGAGGCAGCACTCAACCCACAAGATTGGATTATGTCTTGAGGCAATCTCTTGAGATATAAAACAGAGTTGTGAGCAGAGAGACAGGGGGACCTCATTCCACCAAGAAAGGAGTACTGGGAGCAGAGTGCATATTTGGACCTGGGGGTCTCTGTGCAGAAAAGCTTCTGGTCCAGGGAACATTGATGGGAAGCCCAACAGAGAAAGAAAGCCTTCTCCTAGAGCTAAGGTCCTGAAATCGGGCTGTTAGGCTTCTTACTGTGAGGTTTACTGTGAGGAAATACACTGTTTAAAGTTGTCCACTTGTGCTATTTCTGTTATAGCAGCTCTAGATAACCAACACACTTGCATATTAGCAATTGAGAGTTTATTTCAAAGTCAGCCCCTGGCTTTGTGCTGACTGATAATATTGAATTTCTCCATTGTCTCTTCCCACAGATGTAGTCAATTTGATTCTGTGTACTGCATCCTGTGAAGTCCACTTGCATAGTTGCCCAAGTGTATAGTTGCCATTTATGTTGTTGAAAAAAGGTGCTTGCAATGAATAAGTCATTGGTCTTGCAAAATTTTATCACGTGATCTCCAATGTACTTCCTATCACTAAGGCCATGTTTTCCAACTAATGATTCTTCTTCTTTGTTAACAATAGCTAGCATATAGTCTCATACCTTATTCTTAGTCATCAGTCAGATTCTGACAAAGAAAGTTTGTGTGGAATGAACCATCATAAGGCATGACCTAACCACTACCTCCACTAGCCTGAGACTGGAAGAACTAGATAATGCCCAGCTATCACTACTGACTGCTGTGATTGGGACCATAAAAGTAGGTCATGGTCAAAATGAGAGAGAAATGTAGAACAACATTCAAATTCATAAATAAGACCATACTACTGGTTGGATAGAGACTGGTAGAATTCCCAAGATGATGACCTTAAACATCCTCCAAACTTGGAGCTAAAATCAGTCCTAGTGATTATATCCATTCAATAAACAGACCTATAAAATACTCATACCAGTGAGGAACGTATACTTCAGCGTGATCAATTAAATGAGACCTAGGACAGCATGTGCCCCAAAGCAAAACTCAGAAGCACAGTAGGGGTAAGAAAGCGGGGTTAATGCACATGGGGAACCCAGCCTGGAGTGGGCAAGAGTGCTGATATATTCAGAGGTTTGCAACCAATGTTGCAAAAGAAGCTGTGTAAAAATTGTTAAATGGGAAACTAATTTGTTTTGCAAACTTCAATCTAAACAATAATATGATTTAACAAAACATGGATTGAGGAGGTATAACCCCCCCAAATTTTTGAAAATTATATCAAATTGAAGTTGGGACAGTAGAAACAACTCTAAGTAGGAAGAGATTGAATACAGGAAGCTGGATGCATACAGAACTGCTGGAATGCTTAGAGAAGCAATGGTTAGAGCAGGCCTCTGTGATCTCTGAGATTCACTATTAGCTTTCAGGTAAATGGGAATTATTCTTGTCACCCAGGAATAGAATTGCAGGATATCACAGCTAACGGTTGCATTGGCTTGCAGCATAGATGACTCATGAGGAAGTGCCTAGGAATCACTGCAGATATCATATTTGCTCTAGATCACATATCTGCTCATCTTTACTGAAAGAATAATAAAGTCTCTACACCGTTTTTTTGATCCTGCTGACCAGACATTCTGGGAAATATAGTTCCCGAGGCTTGTAGCCTAGGGAAAGCATAGAAGAAAGAGGAGGAAAGTGATGACTGCCAACAGACGACTGAGCTCAGAAATGGAAGGTAATTATGTACGCAAGGACTTAAACATGACCTAGTACTTAGTACTAGGTGCTCAGCATGGGTCAGCTCTTTCACCCCCTCCATATGTTCTACTCTCCATTAAAGCTGTTGGTTATTCCCATTCAGTAGCCATCATTCCCACAGTATCCTCCTTGCCTTAAGCAACAACCATCAAATTCCCTTCTCTGTCCCACAGCCCAGGCAGGAGGTGAACACGAGGGGATCAAATCAGATGGAGCTATCAAAGAGACCAAGGCCTTAGATGGGCCAATCTTTTCTAGCTAAACACTTCGTCACAGCCACAGTTTTTAAAAAACATAAAACCTATTTTGAAGCATCAAAGAGTAGTCTGGCAATTAAAAAAGGCTCATACATAATGATTTCTATTATCGAGTAATTGAAAATTCTACCACAGTTATTGCAAATTTAGGTATTTGATTTGTGAAATTCTCGGCTTAGTCATTATTCAATCAATCAGTATCAGTTTCATTTCTCTGGTGGAATAGTGACATGATGGGTTTCTCTTACACTTCCCTGTTACAATGCTGTATTTCTCTGAATCTAAGATGTCGTCTGTTTTAAGACACATTCTGGGTTCAGAAATGTTAAAATCTGAAATAAAGAACATCTTAGGATCAATTAAATATATTTGTCCCTCCTGTATCCTGGCTCTTAGTCCTCACTGGTGCAGTAAACAGGGCCACTCAAAGTCTGAAGTGTGACAATGTCTTCATCCCAGATGACCAGATCATTTACAGCCAGGATTCTCATTTCCAGTTAACCTTTTGCCCAATACCTTCTTTGATGTCACATTAGTAAAATAAATACACATCACATTAGTTTTTGCAGACTAAGAAAGAACCATTTTTCTAGTGACAAGGAGGGTTACAGCTGCTGACTCTTTACAAATTAGGCAATGCTAGTTCAAAAAATGGATTCAGAGTCCATGCCACACACACAGGGGCAATCTGAGTCAACATTTCACTGGACTAATGATTGTCTGGTGGGAAACAGGATTCTTGGAGTTATGTGGAGGAGGCTAGGTTTCCAGAATTCCGCTTAGTCATCTCCTGCCCTGTTCTAAGGTCAATAAAATATAAATATACAGGAGATAGTACCTTATTTGTTATTGTTTTTCAATACTTGTAAGATACCTGTTTTGTGCCAGACATAGGCTAAGGGCTGGAAAGCCAAAAATAAGAATGGTCCTTGGCCTTAAGCACCACATATATAGAAACTTTTGTGATGTAGTAGTTAAGAACTATGGCTGCTAACCAAGAGCTTGGCAGTTTGAATCCACCAGGTGCTCGTTAGAAACTGTACAAGGCAGTTCTATTGTGTCCTGTAGAGTTGCTATGAGTAAGAATTGACTCAACAGCAACAGGTTTGTGTTTTCTTTTTTGGTCTATACATCTGTATATATTAAATAATATTTTATTGTGTTTTTGGTGACGGTTTACACAGCAGGTTAAGTGCCCTTCAACAATTTCTGGGTACATTGTTCAGTGACATATGGTATCTTTCACGAGCAAACATTCTCATTATCTGTGTCCTGATTGTTCTATTTCCATTCATCTAGTTTCCCTGATTCCTAACAATGTCATCTTTATTTAAGAATCTGACATTTTAATAAGAGAAGACATTTTGATCAGGAAGGTAAGCAAATAAACCAGTAGTAACAATGCATTCATAGAGGTTCACAGAGTTCTATAGAAGCACCAGACAAGGACTCTGAGATCAGACTAGAGCTAGGTGATGGCAAGGTTTACAGAAAACCAGATTCAAAATTCAGGAATCAGCTAACTTCTAAATGGAGAGAAGAGACAAGAAGAGGAGATGCCGAAAGGCTCAGGAGCTTTTTGAAGTTGTTTAACATGGCTAACATGAAAGGCAAGTGCTGGGGGGAACAAAAGACTGTATGTCGGACAGGCAGTAAACATCTGGTTAGAGAGGGCCTTACTGGTGAAATCTGGACTTTATTGAAGAGTATGGGGCCCAGGAAAGAAATTGTTGGCTGTTTAGTCTCGCAGAACTTAGGAGTGACATTCATCATATTTTGAGCCAAGACTTCCACATTTTTGAGTTGGGCAACAGGTGGTGCCGTTTCCCTAGATATACAAAGAGAAGGAGGAGTGGTGATGAGTTGCATTTAAGGTCCCTGAGGAATAGGTAAAAGGGCAAAGAATCCCTGTCAACAAGAGAATAATAAATACAAATATCAGACAGACAGCACTGTACTGCAGTGGATTCTTTTTGTATGGCTTTTCTCACCATGATCTTGTAACTCCCACCTAGGTGACTAAGTGAGACTATGCAGGTAAGGTGGTTGTGGCCCACCAAGGGGTTGGATAGTTTGCTAATAACGCACATAAACTTCACGGCTCCTGGGGTGGGGTGTGTCTACAAAACCTTCATGAAGGAGCTAGTCAGTTTTGCCATGCTGCTAGGCTTAAAATTAGCCATCCAAGAGGGAGGAGGGAAAGAACCTCACCACCACTAAGGAAGAAGAGCCAGAAGAAGAGTGTGTCCTTTGGTGGCATTGAGAAGCTTCGGGAGACAGAAACAGAGAGAAAACTGCAACACTAAAGACGGCAAGAAGAGGTGGTAGAGCAATAGTAACAGGAGAGACTAGCAAGAAAGAGCACAGTAGGCTTTCCAGCCCATGAGTGAGAAAACTGAGTACCTTTGGGGAGGAGGCCTGCTAATGGAGTACAGCGCTTGCTTATGGGCACTTGGAAGGGCTACTTTAGTCAAAATAGGGAGCTAGAGCTGAGCTCCTTTCAGCCCAGGCTTGCTGGTGGAGTTGAGTATCTTGGGGCACTTATCAGTGCAACTAAAAGCTTTGTAGTACTTGTTGGGCAAGGGTTAGAGAGATGTCTATAGACAAGGCTGACAGGAGGCTGTCCTGCTGGAAGAAATATGTCCTAAGCATTCCTGAACCTGAAGTATAACCTGTTACTTACCTGATACCCCACACATGTGCCAGTTTGTCATGCTGTGGGGTCTTGTGTGTTGCTGTGACGCTGGAAGCTATTCCACAGATATTCAAATACTAAAAGATAATCCATGGCAGACAGGTTTCAGCTGAGCTTCCAAACAAAAACAGACTAGGAAGAAGGACCCAGCAATCTACTTCTGAAAGGAATTAGCCGGTGAAAACTTTTTATGGATAGCAGCAGAACATTGTCTGACACAGTGCTTGAAGATGAGCCCCTCTGGTTAGGGGGCGCTCTGAAGATGACTGGGGAAGAGCTGCCTCCTCAAAGTAGAGTCACCCTTAATAATCTGATGGAATCAAGTTTGGGGGACCTTCACACGCTGATGTGGTGTGACTCAAAATGAGAAAAAACAGCTACAGACGTCCATTAGTAATCAGAACCTGGTATGTCAGAAATTTAAATCTAAGAAAATTAGAAATCTTCAAAAATGAAATGGAATATATAAAGATCAATTTCAAAGGGTGGCTTGAGAAGGCAAAGTATTATGATGATGTGTGCAAAGAGCTGGAGATAGAAAACCAAGAGGAAAGAACACATTCAGTATTTCTCAAGCTGAAAGGACTGAAGAAAAAATGCAAACCTTGAGCTGCAATACTGAGGATTCTATAGGGAAAACATTAAACAACACAGGAAGCATCAAAAGTGGAAGGACGTAATATACCGTGTCACTATATCAAAAAGAATTGGTTACCATTCAGGGAGACTATCAACATGGGACCAGAAGAACCAGATGGTGTGCAGCTACCACAAAAGAAAGATGGCCGTGACAGGGAACACAATGTAGACTACCTGAGACAACAAGAGAAAAAGAGGGTTGCAGCCCTACAACTCTTCTGAAAGACCTAAACTGATGGTCTGATGGCCTGGATGCTTCCTGGGAACACGGCCCCTAGAAGTGCTACTGTCCCTGAACAGAAACCAGTGATGGGGTCAACCCTTCAGACAAGAATGGACTGGATTCAAGAACACAGTGCGATCATATGGCGCATGTACTTTATGGTTCTATGCATTTATAGGAGGTCGTCCTACTGGTAGTTCTAAATGGGAGAGGAGAGGGTGGAGAAACGGGGACAGATACTTGTTGAGGGGACACTAGAAGTATGGAATGCAAAGGGGGAGCATGCTGTCACTGGGTGGAGAGAGCAGAAGGAGCTGCAGATAGGTGGGCATGCAAAGCGGATTTGGATTGTATACTTTCACTTAATCACAATGAAAAAAAACAAATTGCAGAGATGCAAAAAGAAAACAAAAAAATTGGTTACCATTCAACCATTTCAGGAGGTAACATATAATCAGGAACTGATAGTGCTAAAGGAAGAAGTCCAGGCTGCGCAGAAGGCATTGGCAAAAAAAAGAAAAAGAAAAAAACAGCACTCCACAAATTGATGGAATAGCAACTGAGATGTTTCAACAAGTGAATGCAGCACTGGAAATGCACACTTATCCATGCCAGGAAATCTGGAAGACAGCTACCTGGTCAACTGACTGGAAAGTATCCATATTTACGCCTATTCCCAAAAAAGGTGATCCAATTAAATATAGAAATTATGGAAAAATATCATTAATATCACATGGAAGCAAAATTTTGTTGAAGATCATTCAAAAGAATCTGCAGCAGCACATTGACATGGAACTGCCAGAAATTCAAGCTGGATTTAAAAGCAGTTATGGAACAAGGAATATCCTTGCTAATATCAGGTGGATCCAAAGAGAAAGCAGAGAATACCAGAAAAATGTTTACCTGTGTTTTAGTGACTATGCTAAGGCATTCGACTATTTGGATCATAGCGATTTATGAATAACATTGGGAAGAATGGGAATTTCAGAACACTGAACTGTGCTCAGGAGGGATCTATACATAGAGCAAGAGGCAGTTTGAACAGAACAAGGGGCTACTGTATGATATAGTCAGGAAAGGTGAGCATCAGAACCGCGTCCTTTCATTGTACTTGTTCAGTTCATGTGCTGAGCAAATAACCAGGGAAGCTGGATTACATGAAGAAGAACGGGACATCAGGATTAGAGGGAGAAAAATTAACAACGTGCTTTATGCAGATGATAGTGTTGCTTGCTGAAAGCGTAGAGGATTTGAAACACTTACTGAAGAAGATCAAAGACCATAGCCTTCAGTAGGGATTCTACCCTCAACATAAAGAAAACAAAAAGCCTCATAACTGGACTAGGAAGCAGCATCATGACAAAAGGAGAAGAGACTGAGGTTGCAAGAACTTCATTTTACTTGGATCTATAGTCAACATTCACGAAAGTAAGAGTCAAGAAATCAAAAGACTCACTGCACTGGGCAAATCTGTGGCAAAAGTCCTCTTTACAGTTTGAAAAGCAAAGATGTTACCTTGAAGAGTAAGGAATGCCTGACCCAAGTTATGGTATTTTCAGTAGCCTGGTACGCATGTGAAAGCTGGACAATGAATAAAAAAGATTGGGGAACTGATATTGTTGAATTCTGGCACTGGAGAAGAGTATCGAATATACCGAGGACTGCCAAAACGCAAACAAATCTCTGTATTGGAAGGAGTACAACCAGAATGCTTCTTAGAAGCAAAGATAGTGAGACTTTGTCTCATATTCATTGGACAAGTTATCTGGAGGGGCTAGCCCCTGGAGAAAGGCATCATGCTTGGTAAAGTAGAGGGTCGTCCAGAAAGAGGAAGAGCTTATATGAGATGATGATTGACGTGACGGCTTGCAGCAATGGGTTCAAGCATAATAATGATCATGAGAACGGTGCACAACCTGTAACCATCTCCTTCTGCTGGCACAGGGTCAGTATGGGTCAGAACCGACTTGGCAGCACATAACAACTTCTCCAACCGACGCCGTAGCTGTGAGTACGGTCTGTGAGTTCTGTGTGGCTGTTGCAATGAATTACTGAACTCAGAGAGTGCAGTGGGAGGGCTGGTTGGTACCAGAATTGGTAAAGATGGCAGAGAAAAGGAGGTGTGTCTGACCTCTGCCTCGTAGGAAATCAGCCTTAGGCCATTGATCTTGATGATTCTTCTTGTAAAGTTGGAGGAGGTCAGATGCCACCTCCACAGCATTTTTACAGCATTTTACAAACCTTTCCTTGGAAAGCGGGAAGTGACTAAAGTTGACAATGTGTGGGAGCCTGAGGGGAGTTTCTCTGAAGAGAAGGAACATTGAGGGCAATGTTCGCAGACAACACTGAAAATCCAAGATTCACTCTTCACAGGAAACACAGTAAAATATTATTTAAAGAAAAACAAACATCCAGCAGTATGAATTAGGCTTGATTCAAAAGGTAAATTCCAGAACAATTTCAGACGGTTGTGTGTCTATTTTTTTTTTATTGTGTTTTAAGTGAAAGTTTACAGTTCAAGTCAGTTCCTCGTACCGAATCTTACACTTTGTTAGGTGGCTTTAGCTGCTCTCCCCACACCGTGGCAGCACATTGCGCCTCCTACGCGGTATTTCCCATGTCCATCAGCCAGGTCCTGTCGCCCTCTGCTGTCTCATCTCACCTCTGGACGGGAGCTGCCCATTCAGTCTCATGTATCGCCTTAAGCCAAGAAGCACACTCCTCACCAGCATCATTTGTGTCCTCTATACCAGTTCAGTCTTTGAGGAGCTGGCTTTCAGAACAGTTTCGTTTTGGGGCTAACAGAGAGTCCGGAGGCCATGTCCTCTCGGGACCCTCCAGTGTATCAGACTATCAAGTGTGGTCTTTTTACTGGAGTTCAAGCTCTACATCCTCACGTCTCTCCTGCTCCATCAGGGACTCTTTGTTGAGTTCCCTGTAAGGGAAGTCATTGGTGGTAGCCAGGCACATCTAGTTCCGGTCTCATGCTGATGTAGACTAGTTCCTTCTGTCTTTGGGGCTCATCTTTTCCTTCTGTTTTCGGTATTCTTCATTCTCCTTTGCTCCAGGTTGGTTGAAACCATCTTCTGCCTGCCTGCTTTGAAGACCCCAGACACCTCTTACCAAAGTGGGATGAAGAATATTGTTTTTTTAAAAAACTTTGGTATGCCAATTGACCTAGATGTACCCGAAACCATCGTCTCCAAACCTCTGCCCCTGCCACTCTCTCCTAAAGTGCCCGACTGTGTTTAGTAAACTCCTCAGCCTTTGGCTTATTCCAGCTGTGCTGACCTCTCCTCTACTGAATGCTGCCCTTACCTTCATTCAAAACAACCCCCTTCTACTTCTAATTAGTGAATTCTCTCCTTCCATCTCCACTCGTAACCATCAAAGGGTGATTTTTTTCTGTTTAAACCCCTTCTTGAGTCCTTATAACATTGGTCTCATATAATATTTGTCCTTTTACAACTAATTTCACTCAGCATAATGCCTTTCAGATTCTTCCATGCTATGAAGTGTTTCCCAAATTCATCACTGTTCTTTATCATTGCATAATATTCTACTGAGAGAATAAACCATAGTTTGTTTATCAATTCATCTGTTATGGTGACCTAGGTTGATCCCATCTTTTTGCTATTGTGGACAGTACTGCAAAGAACACTGGTGTGCATGTATCTATTTGAGTGGCAGATCTTATTTCTATAGGATATATTCCAAGAAGTGAGATTGCTGGGTTGTATGGTTTTTCTATTTCTAGCTTTTCAAGAAAGCACCAGATTGATTTCCAAAGTAGTTGTATAGGGCTGTATTTTGAAGAAGGCAATATTCAAGAAATTTTTTTCTAGCAAATTCAAGTTAAAGATGCTGGAGAAAGGGCATTTTGAATTCACTTGCAGCTCTTGAAACCAACTGAAAGCAAAATAAAAGCAAAAAATAGTGGAACTTCTGAATTCAGTGGAATAAGGAAAAAATTATAATACACAACTATGAAGAATAGCTACCAAATGAAATAAATTCTGATCTGTAATATGTGAGGACACAGAGCCAACACACATCCTGGCACAGACTCAGGGAAAGCTTCTCTAAAGCTAAGTGTCATGATCCTCTGCAAGCAGACTGGCGAGGTCCAACCTTAGGTGGGTCGCAGATGGCCAGCATTCCACTTCTCCTTCTGCTATAATAGAACTCCTGATGTTTAGCTGGGTACATAGTTGTCTAAGATAAGATTACATTTACCAGCTTCGTTTGCATCTAGGTATAGCCATGCAGCTAAGTTCTACCCCATGGGATGTAAGCAGGAGTTGTGTGTGGAACTGTGGGATTGCCATGAGCTGGAGTCAACTTAGTGGCAACTGGTTTGGCTTTTTGTTTGTTTTTTTATACAGTGGCTTTTGTGAATAGATCACCTGCTTGTAAGAGCAGAAAAAGAGAAGAAATTCAACAACAGAGCCCTGGCAGATCTCAACAGAAATCAGGTTGATGAGGAGGAACAAATATACTCTTCTCTCTCAAAAGTTCTGTCTCAAAAACTCTTTGTCTCTCTCTCTCTCACACAGACAATCCTCCCTGCTTTTCATCTGCCTAACTTGCTCAGATCTCAGATTACCTTTCAAACATGATTTCATTCATTTATTTCTTAGTTTACTTGGCACATGATATTGGGGTTAAGTGGTAAAAGGTAAGATAAATTGGTTCTGACTTTATTTCTTCATCTTATCTTCTGCTGGGAGAGACAACCAATAAAATAAACAAAAAAGTTTATTACAGATTGATAAACACTCTGAAATAAACAGAATGATAACATTGAGCATAACTGGGGGAGCTTCCTTTAAATGAGGACAGGGGAAGGTCTCTTTTCTAAGTCAACCATTTTTCTAAAATCAGAAGTATGTAACGAGATAGGAGATGAACATTCCAGGCAAAGGGAATCTGAAAGGCTTGAACGGTCTTGAAGATTGCCTTTCCATACTCTCTACACTTGGCTGGTACTCTGCTGTCCATTCTCATAGTATTTATAACCCAGAGATCTCTCAGAGAAATTACTGATTTAAATTAAGTTAGACCTTTCATTCATTTATAAATTCAGCCAACTAACATTTATTGAGCAGGGAAAAATTACAGCAAGGCTGCCCTCCAGATGCTCAGACTTACTGCTGGAGAACTGATGACAATTTTAAAGTAAGATAACCCTTCAAGATGTGGTTTAAAAAGATTGATTCATTTGCTTAAACAAAGCTGGCTCATTCATTTGCTCACTTGCCCAACCTCCTTTCTGTTTACCCTCCCTCCCTGTCTCTTTTGTCTATGGAGGGAAGACAGAAGCCAAGAGGTTGATGGCCCTGCACTGTCATACTTAAAGGTAAGTATCCTAGCTCCTCTCAACTCTTCCAACTTGTTTTTTTTTACCTTTACAAAATAATTACTTTAAAAAAAATTGTACTTTAGATGGTTTACAGAACAAACTAGCTTCTCATTAAACTTTTTTAAAATTTTTATTTAACATAACTGAGTGAAAATGTACATTCACATATAAATTTACATGCCCCCCCCATATGCAGCTTCCACTACTTTCCCTGTCCAGTGACAGCACTCTGTTCCTCTCTGCTTCATACGTGTCTCATCCTCCCAACAGCCTCCTTTCCCCTCCTGTCCGTCCACTCCCCTTCCTCCAGCCAGAGGTCAGCAAGATGATATCCTATAGATGTATAGAACCATAGAGTGCTTCCAATATATGGTCACTCTGCATTGCCAAGTCCAATCCATTCCTGTCCAAAGAGTGGACCTTTGTTATAATTTATGGGAACGGGCAGCATCAGGGCCGGGGGCCATGCTCTCAGAGGAACCCCCAAACCGCTGGACCATCAATTGAGGTCTTTTAGTGGAGATCTCATGATGCACCTCTTTATTCTTGTGTTGCCAGTGAGACTTCTCTCTGTGAGCTCCATCGTGGCTATCACTGGTGGTGGCCGGGCACCATCCGGTTCTTCTGGTCCCAAGTTGATGTAGGCACCCACTCTTGTGGGTCTCTCTGTCTTCTCGGTTGTCTTTACCGCTTGTCATTTTGGTCCTCAGTGAGCATCCGTTCCTGCTGAGTTGGGACCATTTGCTGTGTCCTCGGATGGCAGCTTGGCAGCTTTTAAGACCCCAGACGCCACTCACCAATGTGGGATGCAGAGAGCTCTCTCAGCAAAACGCTAGTTGTGCCAATTGGCCTGGAATTTGCCTAAGAGCATGGTCCCTTGCCCCCCGCCCCAGCTACTCTATCCTTGCAGTATTGAGTTAAGATGGAAGGAGTACTCAAGTTATGCTGAAGTCCACTTAATGTTGTTCTTGTTCCTAATGTGTGCTGTCACCGCTTTCTCCCAACTAGCTTTCTAGTAACTATCTAAACTAAACCCTCCCCCCCCTCACCCTCCCTTCCTCCCCTCCCTTGCTGCTGTCAAAGAGAGTAGACATACTTTTTTATGACGTTGGTTAACAACCTCACAACACATCAACATTCTCCCTTCTTATCTTGGGCTCCTGATACCAACTTTCCTGTCCCTCCTGCCTTCTTGCCCTTGCCCCTGGGCTGGTGTGCCCCTTTAGTCTCCTTTCTTTTTATTGGCAGGTCTAAAGGGTGAGCCTTGGGAGTAACTTCATTACTGAATGGAAAGGGTGTCCAGGGGCCATATTCTCAGGGTTTCTCTGTCAGGCCAGTAAATCTGTTCTTCTTCTTCTTTTTTTTTTTTTTTTGGTGAGTTACAGTTCTGCTCTATAGTTTTCTCCAGCTCTGTCTAGGATCCTCTATTACAATCCCTGTCAGAGCAGTCAGTGGTGGTAGCTGGGCACCGTCTGATGGTACTGGACTCAGACTGGTGGAGGCCACAGTGGTGGTGGTCCATTAGTCCTCTGGACTGATCTTTCCCGTTTGTCTTTAGTTTTCTTCATTCTCCTTTGCTCCTAAAGTCAACCCTTTCCAATTTTTTAATGCATTCCTCTCATTGCTCAAATTTCTCTGGCGGTAAGTATCTGTATTCCCTGGATGAGGTGAGTACTAACTGTATCAGAGACCATGGACTCCAGGCCTCCTCCACTGTTTATTGGTTTATTGGTTACCTGGCAAATACCTCCTCTAACATGGGGATTATAGAACCTGTATACCCCAGCTATTGTGAAACAGTCAGAGTAACACAGGTGGCCATGCTTTGAGCATAATCTTCGCCATCCTCTCCAAGCATGAGTCTATTGTTTGTTAGTTGCTCTTGAGGTTAAGGACTAATCTCTACTCACTTTAGAACTGTGGAAAAATAAGTGATAATGATCTAAAAACCATAAAATAAAAACAAAGTTATCTGCCTGGTGACCAGGAAATTATATGATAGCCAGACCACCTCTGGGCCCAAAACACCAAAGAAGATACCAAAGCATCTGGGATGTGACCACTCTGGTCATTTACTCTGGCACTTACCTACTAATTTTCTAAAGAAGATTAACATTCTACAAATTCCTAGGACTCGTAAAGCCTCATTCCTTTCTATAAAAGCAGGAGCAAGTCTCCATTTTGGGGAGGTGCACCTTGGAGGAGTCTATCCCCTCTGTCTCCTTGTGTACTGAGACATAATAAAACATCTTGCTTTTCCTCTTGCTCTTGTCTCAAAGATAGGGTGTTTGCAGCAGGCAGCATGAACTCCACTTAGTTTTGTGGTGACAATTATCATGACATACCGAGAAAGTACAGTAGTGGCATCCTTTAAGGCACTGTAGAATTGTGAAACATTATTCATGTTTTCCTAAGGTGGAGCAGAGACCTATCGAACAAGGGTGGAGACAGCTTTGAGGACTTGGGAAAGAAGAAAGTGCCTAAAATTAATGAAAGAGAGGCCATTGACCAGCCCAACTTCACCTTGCTACAAACAGTAGTTAAGATAGCCATGTTGTAAACGTTAAGTCCTGAGAACTCGCTTTTCCCCCATCCATAGAATTCATCTTGTACTGGTCATATGTCACAAGGCTTTTTTTTCTTCTTAGGAACATTGATTAATTGTTCTGTCTACCCCCTTTCAGTTATTCTCTAAGACTGTTGGACTGAATCACCAGGTAGTTTAGATGATTATCAAGCCACAACTTGTTGGAGCCATGCAGGCACCCACAAACAGTGTTGTTGAAAACAATTACTTGCATGGGTCTGGGGAAAATATTAGCCAGCTTCCCCAACCTTAATCAACCTATATAACCTCCAGGCTTAGCCTATGCATGCAGGCAAGCTCTGGAGAAACTGACTCTCCCTTGCCTCTTGTGTGTCGACACACAATAAATATCCTCATTTAATCACCTCGCCTTCTGTCTCAGCACTGGCTTTGAAGACAGGCGGCACGGATCCACAACTGTGGTTACATTAGGGTTAAATGGAAAATCACAGGGAGCCTTGAAGATCTTATTTGGTTTGTGTCAGCATGGTCACCTGCACAACTGGCTTCCAAAGATCTAAGTCAGGACCTCAGGCAACTACCAAACAGGTGAGCGTTCTGCTCCAGTCTTCCTCAAAGAACTTCAGCTCTGTCCCAAACTTAACATATTACAGAGTGTGCTGGTTTCCTACCACTGTTGTAACACACTACCGCAAACATAGTGGTTAAAACAACACACATTTGCTGTCTTGTAGTACTGGAGATGAAAAGTCCAACATGAATCTCACTGGGCTAAAATCGTCAAGGCTGTGTTCTTTTGGGAGATTCTAGGGGAGAATCTTGCTTTTTCCAGCTTGTAGAGGCTGCCCACATTCCTTGGCTTGTGACCCCTTCATCTTCAAAGTGATAACGGTCAGTTGCATCTTTCCCATCTTGTACAACTCTGACTCTCATGTCACTTGCTTTCACTTATAAAGACTGCAATTTTATTGGGCCCACCTGCACAATCCAAAATAATCTTTCTATCCCAGGGTAAATGGATTAGCAAACTTAATTTCTTCTGCAATGTTAATCCTCCCTTGCATTGTAATTTAGCAGGTTCACAGATTCTGGGGATCAGGATATCTTTTGGGGAAGAGGAAACATCAATCTGCCCACCACGGGGGAAGACCAGGCTCTAAGAAACTATCCAGTGGAGCTCCCGTATATCGTCTGTCTTCTCAAAGCTGGGTTAGGTGGCCCTGCTTGCTGGTCCCATTCTTCCCTCAGTGTTGTACCTGTCTGCTTGTCTGTATTTTGGAGGACAGAAATGGTCCTTTTCACTCTTTGTTGTCCGTCTCTTCACTAGAATATACGTGCCATAGGGCAGAGATCTTAGTCGGTTTTGTTCTGGTTAAAAAAAGATAGCAGATGCAAAGACTTTAGCTTTCCTAGTAAAGTCTTCAGTACTTTTTAAATGAATGAATGAATTGTATCCCCATCACCTAGTATAGTCTCTGGTGCAGAGTAGATGCTTAACACAGCTGCTGCTATGATTATTACTACTACTCATAGGTACTGAGCCCTTACAATATGCCAGGCTTTATGCAGAAGGCACTGTATATCTTATCTGATCCATACAACAATACACAAGGAATTCATTGCCATAGAGTCAATTCTGACTCATAGAAACCTTATAGGACAGAGCAGAACCGCCCCAAAGAATTTCCAAGGAGTGCTTCATGGATTCGAGTTTCTGACATTTGGGTTAGCAGCTGTAGCAGTTAATCACTACTTAACCTAGGGTTTCCACCCATGAGGAAGGATCTTTTTTCTTTCTCTTTTGCTATTTAAATACAGAAGGAACGAGGCTTAAAAATGTTAAATACTCTGCTGAAAGTCAAATCAAGGTGTCAGATAGTAGTCAAACTTGGATTTGAAGTCCTATCTGTCTGACAGTCAAGCCTATGCTTCTTCTACTCTTGCTAGTTGCTTCGAGAGGTGTCCTATGTCACCTGACTTTGAGGGCATTTTCTCTGGCACTTACCTACTGAAAGTCACAACTCCTGCCTTGATACACAGAAGATATTCCCTGTTTGGAGCCCTGGTGGCCTAGTAGTAAAGAGTTTGACTGCCAACCAAAAGAATGTCAGTTCAAGTCCACCAGCTGTTCCTTGAAAACCCTGAGAGAAGTCCTGCTCTGTCCTATAGGGTTGCTATGAGTTGGAATCTGGTGGAAAATGGTTTGGCTTTTTTGTTATTGTTCATCTGTTCCCTGTTTGGGGTCAGTGGTGGTTCAGTCATAGAATCCTCACCTTCCAAGAGGAACACTCAGGTTTAGTCCCTAGCTATTGCACCTCATGTGCAGCTGGCATCCGTCTGTCAGTGGAGGCTTGTGGGTTTCTATGATGCTGAACAGATTTCAGAGGAAATTCTTGACTAAGACTGGCTAGGAGGAAAGACCTGGAGATCTATCAAAAGTCAGGCAGTGACTCTATGAATCACAGCTTTGCAATCCACAGATGATCACGTGGCAGGCCCGAGACCAGGCAGTATTCCTTGTACATGGGGTCACTGTAAGTTGGGGCCCTACCCCATAGCAGTTACCAACAAGCTAACAACAGATTCCCTGTTTACAAGAAAAAGCAGTTCAAACAAGCCAGGAAAGTGCGTACCTACCCTAGAGAACGGACGTCACCTATTTAGCATGAGTAAAGTGCCCATTGGCTCAAGCATAAAAATGATTGTGGGCATGGCATGGGACTGGGCAGTGTTTCATTCTGTTGTACATAGGGTTACTATGAATTGGAACCAGCTCAATGACACCTAATAACAGCAAGAACAAAGTGCCTGTTGAAGAACTCTAGGTATGTTTGTCAGAGACATGGGACAATTTGAAATTACAGAGAAATATCTTGGGATTATCTGAGGGCCATGAAGATAAATCCAGACTAGTGATGGGGAATATGGACCAAAGTCAAGGGCCTACGGTGGCAGCATGAGTTACGACCTCTGAGCCTTCTCGCTTTATTCTTGACTCCGTACCCACAACGACAGGGTCTCATCTCGTCAGAAAAGTACGGACTCTTAGTAATGGCTTTAAGGCAGCACCCCTGTGACACCGCCAATGTGTAGTTTATCTCAGACCAGTGCTCTGGACTCTTGCCGGACCAGACTGGCCTGCCTATGTGGCGCTCATACCCAACAAGGAATAGCTTTTTTTTACTGACAGTTTAAAAAAACAGAGGATTTCCCTGGGAAAGCTCACTAACAAAGCAGTAGTGTGTCGGGGAGGAGAAGGTCAGTGAGGAATTTGTTCGTTCATTCCATTCATTCTTTCAACACATGTTGAGCAGATGTGCAAGGCTTCTTGCTAGAAGCAGGGTCATCCTGGAGAGCAGGAACAGTGTATTGTTCCCCATTGCATCCTCACGCCTAGCACAATGGATGTATGTGTCACTGGCTAAGAGATAAGAACTGGCAACATAAAGACTTAATTGGTGGCAAGTGTGTAGGATGGTGAGGAAGACTCAGGTTTTGGAGCTGAGTTCAGCTGCCTAGGGAAACAGCGTGAGCAGAAACATAGGTAACAGAGGGATGTTCAAAGGCAGGACGCGGTGTGGAGGGGCTGCCCTGGAGTCACCGATGGGTTGACAGATGATGCCTGTACTTGGTAGGAAAGACCTTGGAAGTTGGGTGGAGGCATTTGGATTTTACTTTCTAGTCCTGAGGATCCACTGAAGGTTAAAGAGACAAAACAAAAACCCACCTTTATGGAGTAAAATTTATATACCAAAAAGGTCACCCATTCTAAGTGTACAACTCAATGATTTTTAGTAAACTGAGCAGGTTTTACAGCCGAATTTTTCTTCAGAACATTTCTGTCACTCCAATAAGATCCCTCGTGCCCACTGACAATCCCATCCTGAGGCTAAGCAACCATTAATCTACTTTCTGTCTCTATAGATTTGACTTTTCAATACTTTTTATGTAAATGGGATCATGAAATAGGTGTTTTTTCATGTTTGGCTTCTCTCACTAAGCAGAGTGTTTCTGAAGTTTACCCATGTTGTAGTGTGTATTATTGCTTCATTGTCCTTAATTGACAAATACTATGCCACTGTACAAACAGAACACATTTTGTTTATCTGTCCATCAGTTGGACATTTGGGTTGTTTCTATTTTTGGCTTTTGTGAATAATGCAGCTATGAACATCTGTATACAAGTCTTTGTATAAACATGTGTTCATTTTTCTTGGTTATATACCTAGAAGTGAAATGGTTTGCTGGGTCATATGGTAACTCTATGTTTAACCTTTCAAGAAACTGCCAAGCTGTTTTCCAAAGCAGCTGCGCCATTTCATAGTCTCATCAGCAATGTATGAGAGTTTCAGGTTATAGGTTGGAATCTACCCAGAGGTATATTAGAAGAAAGACCTGGAAGTTTACTTCTGAAAGGTCACCACCACTGACAAGCCTATGGAGCACAGTTCTCCTCTGAAACACTTGTGGTTACCATGAGTCGGCATAGACTGGACAGAAATTAGTGCGGTGACAAGGGGTATGAAATAGTATCTCATTACAGTTTGAATTTTTCTTTTCTTAATGGCTAATTACTCTTGGTTATCAAGGAAATACCACAAGTCAATGGTTTTAACAAATAGAAATTTATTCTGTCATCGTTCAGGAGGCTAGAAGTCCAAATTCAGGGCACCAGCACTGGAGGAAGGTTTTCCCTCTGTTGGCTTTAGAGCAAGGTCCTGGTCTACTTATAAAATCTGTTGAACCAGCTTTCTTTGGAAATCTCCATGGATCTTGACATTGATCTTCCCCTGGGTCTAGAAGGCTCTCAGCACAGGGATCCTGGGTCCAAAGGGCCTGCTGTGCTTTTGGCTCTTCTTTCTGGGTGGCAGTGTGTCTCTCCCTTTCTGCTCTCTGCTTTTATCTCTTTTAAGATAAAAGGTGAGGGAGGCTAGACCTCAGAGAAACTTCTCTTACATCGGATCAAGGTTGTGACCTGATAAGGGTGTTGTATCCTACTCTAATCCTTGTCAACATGACCTAATCCTACCTTATCATAGACTGCTCCCTCTCAAATGGGATCATAACAACAGACATAGAGGCTAGGATTTATAACACATCACAAAATGGAGAATAAACAGACCACAAAAGGAGGACAACCACACAATGCTGGGAATCATAACATAGCCAAGCTGGCATGTAACTGGCGAGGGGAAACACAATGCAATCTGCAACACTAGTGATGTAATGCATCTTTTCATGACTTACTAGCTATTCATGTATTTTCTTTGGTAGCATATCTATTTGCAAAATTTAGCTATTTTAAAATTGGGTTTCTTGTCTTCTTATTATGTTGTTTTAAGGTGCTGCTGAGTCAGTTCTAATTCATAGTGACCCTATGCATACAAAAACAAAACACTAACAGATCTTGCACCATGCCAACAATCATTTTTATGTTTAAGCACATTGTTGCAGCCATTGTATCAATCCATCTTATTGAGGGTCTTCCTCTTTTTTGCTGACCCGCTACTTTACCAAGCATGATGTCCTTCTCCAGGGACTGATCCCGCCTGATAGCATGTCTAAAGTATGTAAGACTCAGTCTTGCTGGTTGTACTTCTTCTGAAACAGATCTGTTTGTCCTTTTGGCAGTCCATTGTACATTTAATGTTTTCCTCCAACACCACACTTCAAAGGCATCAGTTCTTCCTCTGGCTTCCTTATTCATTGTTTAGCTTTGTATGCATGTGATGAGACTGAGAATATCATAGCTTGGGTCAGGCGCACTTTAGTCTTTAAGGTAACATCTTTACTTTCCAACACTTTAAAGAGGTCTTTTGCAGCAAATTTGCCCAACGCAATGTGTCTTTTGATATGTTGACTGCTGCTTCCTTGGGCATTGATTGTGGAACCAAGTAAAATGAAATCCTTGACAACCTCCGTCCTTTCTCCACTTATCCTGATGTTGCTTACTGGTTCAGTTGTGAGGATTTTTGTTTTCTTGATGCCGAGGTGCAATCCATACTGAAGGCTGTAGTCTTTGATCTTCATCTCTAAGGGCTTCAAATCCTTTCCACTTTCAGCAAGCTGAGTTGTGTCTTCCACATAACGCAGGTTGTTAGTAAATCATCCTCCAATCCCGTTGCCTTGTTCTCTTTCATATAATCCAGCTTCTCGGATTATTTGCTCAGCGTACAGATTGAAAAGTTATGGAGAACGATACAACAACAATGCACACCTTTCCTAACTTTAAACTGTGCGGTGTCCCCTTGTTCTGTTCAAAAGACTGTGTTGTCAGAGTTCTTTATATGTTCTGGAGATACCTTTAGGTATTTTGTAAGTAATTTCTCCTTGACTTTGTCTTATCTTTTCACTTCCTTAATTGAATGGAAAAGGAAACAAAACAAAACATTGCTTCAGAAAGATAGTTCTGGCAACAGTACATGGGATAAATAGAAAGGGACAGAGAGCTCTGTTTGAATATATCCTGAATGTTGCAGTATGGAGACTAGCCACAGATCAGTTTCCTAAAATTCTCCAGGAAATAAAGGGTTATAAGCAGCTGTTTATTGAAAGCTGTTTACAGACTAGTTAATCAGTGAACCAGAATCAGTGAAAATGGTCAGTATGGGGAAGTAAATTGAAAGGTTTTCCTGGATTAGAAGAAGAAAAGAAATGGGGGCAGGGAGATAAGTGGCTATTCCAAGAGCTACATAAATAATTTTCAGCTTTGAACGGGGCACTTTTGAACTTCCTTCTCAGATGCTGTTGCACTGATGTTTACTGATGGGAAACTAGAAAAAACTGGTTCTTGGTCCCTTGGATTTTGACTGGTGAATTGGCCAGATTGTTTGGAGAGGTGGGGCCCATTTCTGTGGCTCTTTTTGAAAAAGCCCAGCAAGATGTCAGGTCTGCTTGCAGTCTTCCTCCGCTTCCTCCTTCTCCTCCAGTTGGCTGCCCCTGTGACCTTTCGCCACCACCGCTATGATGACCTCATGCGGACACTGTACAAGGTGCACAATGAATGCCCCTACATCACGAGAGTTTACAGCGTTGGGCGCAGTGTGAAAGGGAGACACCTCTACGTGCTGGAATTCAGCGACTACCCTGGAATCCATGAGCCCTGTAAGTCCTGAGCAGTGCTTGGGGTGTGCGGGCAGGATCCCCTCTACAAATCCGACAACGGGGGAAACTTCCATCTACTGAGTATTACCTCTTCCTCAATCTGTGCTGAGTATTCCTTATTTAACCCTCAGACTCCCTGTGCCAGACAGGCCCCCACTCCCAACCCCACTTCAGGCCTCTGTCTGTCCCTTCTTTTTTGAGTTCTGTTTGCCCAAGACTGTAAGAAGAGGCAAGTTTTCCTCCTGCCCTCCACTCACTTCCTTTCTTTCCTTCCACCTCTCTTCTTTCTCCCTTGCTATGAGGCTTGCCATTCATGCCGTCAGTATCCAATCCTTCAAGAGTTAGTAACAGAAACCATTAACCCTTCTAGTTCTGTACGGAGGTTTCTTCAGAGAATGACAGTGTGGAAGAATAAGGTGGTCGAGGGCAAGAGTTTGAGGTCTAAGGCATGAGTTTTATCTACTGGATCCTTTTTTTGTTAGTTTGTTTCCAATACAAAAGCAATCCACATTTGGATTAAAAATTAGAAGTTAGATAAGAAGAAAAAGGAAAAAGAAACTCACCCATAATCCCACCACTCAGAGATAACCACTGTTGGCATAGCTTCCAGAATTTTTTAATGTGTATTTAACCCCATACACATACATATCTAGTTTTTACAGAGTGAAGTTGTACTATAATGAGGATTTTTCTCATTTCGTAGTCTGTTATCAATAGCAACTGTCTTAGTCATCTGTTGCTGCTGTAACAGAAATACCACAAGCAGGTAACTTCAAGAGAAATTTATTCTCTCACGGTCTAGTAGTGAGCTCCAGGGGAAGGCTCTCTTTACTGACTCTGGAGGAAGGTTCTTGTCATCAATCTTCCCCTGGACTAGGAGCTTCCCCACACAGGAACTGTGTGTTCAAAGGATGCACTCCGCTCTTAGCACTGCTTTCTTAGTGGCATAAGGTCCCCAACTCTTGGCTTGCATCCCTTTCCTTTTAAGATAAAAGATGGTACAGGCCTCATTCCAGGGACACTCCGTTTACTTTGGATTAGCAATGTGGCCTGAGCAAGGGTGTGACCTCCCACCCTAATCCTGGTTAACCACAGGCAGAGATCACGATTTGTAATACACAGGAAGATCACAGAATACAGCACAGCCATACAGCACTAAGAATCGTGGCCTAACCAAGTTGACACATATTCTTGGGGGACACAATTCAATTCATGACAGTAGCCATATCTGAAAATGCAGATCTACGGCATCACTTGTTGGGGGTGTATTTAACCATTCCTTTCTTGATGAATGTTTATTTAAGGTATTTGTAATTTCCCACTGCTTTCCTTCAAACAGTTGTGGCATTCTGGTTATGTCCGTTCCTCCTTCAAACTGTCAATCTCAAATCTCCCTCTTCCTCTCCACGTCTGCATCCCCACCCTAGCCCAGACTGCCTGAACAACTGCACTATCCTCCTGACTCACCTCTGTGCCTCCACTCTGCAAACCTTCCAGTCCGTTTGGCACAAGATGCCAGAATCCTTTTCCTAAATGCCAGTATAATCTCGTTCCTCCCTGCTTCAACCCCTACAGTGACAACTTCCCACCCAGTAGGTTCTGGCCATGGCAGCATCAGAATATAACGCAGGAGGGGCTTGGGGAAGGCTGGGTGGTTGGAAATGGGATTGAGGGCCTCGCTTTGAAGCACCTGCTTTCACTCTGCTCATACATTCATTGTAGACGCTGTGGGTGGAAGCTAACGGACAGGAAGGATCAGCCTTTCACTCCTGTATGCCCTTCTTGGTGCTCCCTCTGCTTTCTAGCATTCAAGGCCTTCCTTAGGTTCCTTAAATTTTCTCACACTGCTCTAGTCCTCCTTGACCCCTCTGTTTCCTGAAGCCCTATAACTTCAACTGTTCACCCATTTATTCCTTTCATTCATTCATTCCATAAATATTTTGTGCTCATCCACTTGTTCAAAAGTGCAAGTGCTTTTGTAGACTCTGGATATACAGCAGAGAATAAAACAAAGGCCCCACACTCATGGGCCTTAATTCTAGTGGAATAAGACAGACAATAAATGGGCAATTCAGTAAATATAAAAGAAGCCCTGTAAATAAAAAAGTAAATACAAAAGAGGTATGGTGGTTAAGCACTTGGCTGCTGAACTGAAGGTTGTTGGTTAGATCCTATCCAGCTGCTCTGCCGGAGTAAGACCTGGCGGAGAAAGACCTGGTGATCTGTTTCCATAAAGATTACGGGCTAGACAACCCTGTGGGCAGTTCTCCTTGGTCATATGGGATCACTAAGAGTTGGAATCAACTTCACAGTACCCAAAAAGGAGAAGTAAATATATATGTCATACCTGATGGAAATAAGAAGTATAGAGAAGATTAAATCAGGACAGGGAGCTAGAGAATGCCATGAGGATACATGGGGTGAGGGGATGGGCTGTCACTGCTGCTGAAGACAGGCTTTTCCACTGAGGTGACTTTGGAACAGAGATCTGAGGGACTTGAGGAGTCAAGCCATGCTGATATGGAGGAGGAAAATACTGCAGGCAGAGCAAAGAGCAAATGCAATGCTCCAGGGCCAGGTGCTTAGCATGCACGAAGAGTGGCCAGGCAGCCACACTGCGCTGTAACTGAGTGGACAAGGGAAGAGTAGAGACCAGAGGTGTGTGCAGGGACACCGCGTAGCAGGGGACTTTGTCAAGTTTTATACATTTCAGTAAAGATTTCAGCTGAGTGAAATAAGGAGCCATTGAAAGGCTTTGAGCAGATAAATGACATTATCTGACTTAAGTTTTAAAAAGACTACTGAGCATACTATAGCTTAAGGGTTGGTCCCTTGTTTCAGTGAATAAAATTCTCTGGGAGTACAGCTATGCCCATTCACTTTTATATCATCTAAAGATGCTTCAGAAAAAAGACCTACCATCCACTTCTGGAAAATGAGCCATTGAAAACACTATGGAGCACAGTTCTATGCCAACACACGTGGAGTTGCCATGAGTCGGAGTTGACCTGATGGCAACTGGTTGTGGCTACTTTCACCAGGTCAGCTGAATAGCCTTGACAGAGATCACAGGACCTGCAAGTCCTAAAATACTGTCTGGCTCTTTATGGAAAGAATTTTCTGACCCTTGATTCAGGAAAACAGAATTGAATGAGACTGGGCATATGCAAGGATACTACAAACCAAAAAAACCAAGCCTGTTGCTGTTGAGTCAATTTTGACTCATAGCAAACCTATGTAGATTTATTGCAATAATCAAGGCATGAAAGCATGGGGCCTGAACTGAAAAGACAGCAGTGATTGCTATGAGATGTGGTTGTAGTGTGGATACATTTAAAGCAGAGCCAAAAGAATTTAACATTGAGTACCTACTAAGTGCAAGGCTCTATCTAGGGTCTGTAGGGCAGTGGTTCGCAGAGTTCTGGATTTCGTAGTGAAGTGAAAAAAGTTTTTCATAAATGAGAAGTTGGAGGGAATAGCATGAGTTTTCCCATTGTTGAAGAAAACTACCTGCCATCACCACCCTTTCTTAAAGGAAAAGATATTTCTTACCAAGAAAAGTAGAAAAAAGAGTGTGCTTCTTGGCTTGGGCAGACACAGGAGACTAACTGGACAGCTCCTGCTGCGAGGCCAAGGGGAGTGCTGAAGGGGCACAGGAGCTGGTCAAATGGCCATGAGAAATGTGGGGTGGAGGGGACAAGTGTGCTGTCACAGTGTCGGCACAGTAGTTGGGGTGACCCAGCAAAGTGTGTGTACGTTTTTGTGTGAGAAACTGTAACTGTAAACTTTCACTTAAGCACAATCTTAAAAGAATGTAGAAAAGATACAACCTAAGGTTAACAAAATATACAAAGATTTAAAAAAGTACTCATTAAGGAAAATCTGCTGTGTGATACTGTGGGTTACAAACATTCCTTTGGGAAACATTGCTGTAGACACACTGAGAAAAATAACAATGGACTGTATTCTAAAGGATAGTACAAATTCTATACATTCCTAGGGCCGGGTCCAATAAAAGAAACAGGGCACGTGGAAATAAAGGTAAAACCCAGAGCAAAAAGCAGTAAGGACTATAAAGGCAAGTCCAACAGAGAGTTCACTTCAGCAAGGAGAATCCAAGATAGCTGCCCAGAGTAAGTCACATCGGAACTGGCCTAGAAGGCTTGTAAGGAGGATTTGGACATGAGAAGATGAAGAGGGTACGGAATCAGAAAAGTCATGAAAGCGGAGAAATGCTGGGTGGAAGGGAAATGACTTCCTTTTAAAAGCAGAGTCTCAGTTACCTCGTGCTGCTATAGCAGAAATACTCCATGTGGGTGGCTTTAACAAACAGAAATTAATTTCCTTGCAATTTGGGATTTCAAATTTAAGGTGCCAGCTCTACAGAAAGGCTGTCTGTGTCAGTTTTGGAGCAAGGCCTTTTTCTCTTTTGAACTTTTGCTCCTCGGCAATATTGATTTGACTTGACGTCTCTCTCCCCCCAGCTCTCTCTGCTGGCTGTTTAAACCTTTTTATATCTCAAAAGGGATTGACTGAAGAATCACCCTACACTAACACAGACAACTAGTTCCCAAATGGGATTCTAACCATAGGCCTAGAGGTCAGGATTTACAACAAATAACCAAAAACAACCCAAACTCATTGCTGTCGAGTAGCTTCCAACTCGTAGAGACCCCATAGGACAGAACAGAGCTGCTGTATGTGTTTTCCAAGGATTGCCTGGTAGATTTCAACCACCTGGCTTTGGGTTAGCAGCTGTAGCTCTTAACTGCTATATCACCAGCGTTTCTACAACACACATACAAATATGTATAAACCAAATCTATTGGGTTGAGTGGATTCCGACTCACAGCAACTCTATAGCACAGAGTAGAACTGCCCCATAAGGTTTCCAGGGAGCACCTGGTGGGTTCAAACTGCTGACCTCTGGGTTAGCAGCTGTAACTCTGTTAACCTCTATGCCACCAGGGTTTACACACACATGCACACACATATTTTTATTGTGATTTAGAGGAAGATTTACACAGCAAAGTAGTTTCTCACTAAACAATTACTACAGAGTTGTTTTGTGACATTGATTGCTAACGCCATGATGTGTCAACACTTTTTTGGACCTTGGGTTCCCCATTTCTGTTTGTCCAGCTTTCTTGTCCTCTCCTGCCTTCTCATCCTTGTCCCTGGGCTGGTGTAGCCGTTTAGTCTCATATACACGGTTGATCTGTGTGTATTATTGTTTGTTTTATGGGCCTGTCTAATCTTTGAGCCTCAGGAGTGACTTCAGTACTGAGTTATGAGAAGGGTGTCTGGGGATCACCTTCTCTGGTCTCTGTCGCACCAGTAAGTCCGGTCTTTTATGTGTGTGTGTGTGAATTTGAATTTTGTTCTACATTTTTCTCCAGCTCTGTCTGGGATTCTCTATTGAGCAGTCAGAGGCGGTAGCTGGGCAGCATCTAGTTGTGCTGGACTCCGTCTGGTGGAGGCTGTGGTAGTTGTGGTCCGTAAGTCCTTTGGACTAATCTTTCCTGATGTCTCTGGTTTTCTTCATGCTCCCTTGCTTGAGACAGGGTAGGCCCAATGGAGTATCTTAGATAGCCGCCACAAGCTTTCGAGACCCCAGATGCCACCCACCTAAGTAGAGTGTAGAACATTTTCTTTACAAATTATGTTATGCCAATTGAGCTGGATGTCCCTGAGACCATGGTCCCCAGCCCTCAGCCCCGTAATTCAGTCTCTCAGGGAGTTTGGAGTCTGTGAAGTCTATTAAGCTTCTTTGACCTTGCCTTGGCCAAGTTGTGCTGACTTCCTCAGTGTTATGTACTGTCTTACCTTACCCCAAAGTTACCACATATGTATTGTCTAGTTAATGTTTTACCCTGCCTTCTCTTCCCTTCCATTACAACCATCAAAGATTGTTTCTTTTTGTTAAACTTTTACATGAGTTTTTATAATAGTGGTCTCATACAGTATTTGTCCTTTTATGACTGACTGTTTCACTCAGGATAATACCCTCCAGATTCATCCCTATTGTGAAGTATTTCCAGATTCATCATTGCTATTTATCATTGTGTAGTATTCCACTGTGTGCGTGTACCATAGTTTTTTTATCCATTTGTCTTAGGCTGATGAATACATAAACAGACACTTAAGTTGTTTCCATCTTTTGTCTATTATGAATAATGCTGTAATGAATTTGGGTGTGTACAACACACACTTTGGGGAGATGTAATTCAGTTCACAATGTTCTGCCCTTTAGCTTTCACCAAATTCATGCACTTGCCCCATGCAAAACACGTTCTATTGCTGTCTCTGTGTATATTTCCTAAGACCAGGAAGACTTTCTGTATGGCTCTCCTTGCTTCCTCTAGAGCCCTTGCCAGAATTTCCTTTGACATCCATAATTCTACCAACAGTCTCTTCAATCGAAACACAGGCTTTTACTATTAAAACTCCATTGCCGGTGAGTAGAGTCTGACTTACAGCAACCCTGTAAGTAGAACACAGTAGAAATGCCCAATGAAGTTTCCGAAGAATGGCTGGTAGGTTCAAACTACTGACTTTTTGGTTAGCAGCCCAACATTCAACTACTGGGCCAGCAGAGCCCTGGGCCTTTAAGCACTTGCAAACTATTTCCACATCTTAGGTATGCGTTACAGCAGCACCACCACTCCTTGGGACCAAACTCTGTCTCAGTGATATAGTACTCCTATGGCACTTGGCTGGCTTGGCATAATAGAAATACCACAAATGGATTGCTTTAACAGACATTTATTTTCTCATAGTTTAGGAAGCTAAAAGTACAAAATTCAGGGTGCTGGCTCTATGTGAAAGTTTTCCTTTTCTGTTGGCTCTGGAGAAATGTCCTTGTCTCTTCTGAGCTTCCGTCTTCATGTGGTTTGGTGTCTCCTCTCATCTCTATATTTGCTTGTTTATTTAACCTCTTTTATATCTCACAGAGAGATTAAATCAAGATACACCTTCCTCTAGTCCTGCCTCATTGGCATAATGAAGACTATCCATTCTCAAATGGTGTTATAAACCACAGGCATAGAGGTTAGGATTTCCAACTCAGGCCACAGTAGGGAGCAGAATTATTCTCTCTGAGTGGTTCTCATGTCTCTTTTCAGAGCCTCGGTTCTCACCTCAGCCGAATGGTTGACATGGCCAAAGAGAAGACTAAGGAATGAGACAGTACATAGATTCTTTTGTATTTGCTTCTCTGGTATGAGGAAAAGATCTTAATTCCCTAAATACCAGGAAAATTAAGTGCTCAATTGAAACATGTAGGAACTATTATGCTATAACTTAGAGATTTTGGGAGCAGATCTTGGGAAAACACCATCCTTTATCCGAAAAAGATTTGTCTCTGAGAAGCAGTGTGGTTCTGCAAATGGTACATGAACTTTGACCTCTATTATTAGTTGGGTAACCTCAGGCAAGTCACTTAACCTCATAGATGCTCAGTGCCCTCATCCATAGGCTAATAATACCTCCTCTACAGGTTTTCTGTGAAGGTTAGCAACAGTGGACTTAAAATCCTTTGTACAGAGTAAAATCAGTTGCCTGAGATTCCAACTCATAGTGACCCCATATGTGTTAGAGTTAAGCTGGGTTTTCAGCGGCTGTGACCTTTCAGAAGTACACTGCCAGGCCTTTCCTCCCAGATGACTCTGAGTGGATTTGAGTTGGCACTCTTAATTAATGCCACCATTTGGGCCTCTCAGAACCTTCAGTACACGGTACGGGTTCAGTAATGGGTAGTCATTATTATCTCTGGCATGAATTTCATGGCATCCGTAATTGCAATTAATTAAGAATGGAGCTCAAGGATCGTTGAAAAAGATCCAAGGGAAGCACACCCAAAAGATCTTCTGTAGTTCGTTAACTGAAACGGGGGAACAAGATCCCGTCGCAAGGTGAGGAATTAGTGGCACCTCCAAGTGTTCTCCATTCTTTATCTTCTTGCGTCTGCGTTTCTCACACCTGCAGTGGAACCAGAAGTCAAGTACGTCGGGAACATGCATGGCAACGAGGTGCTGGGCCGTGAGTTGCTACTGCAGCTGTCAGAGTTCCTGTGCGAGGAGTTCCGAAACCGGAACCAGCGCGTCGTCCAGCTCATCGAGAGCACTCGCATTCACATCATGCCATCCATGAACCCGGACGGCTATGAGGTGGCTGCTGCCCAGGTCCTGAGCTCCAGATCGGTGAGTAACGGCATCTCAGCGAATTACGTAACAGCCAGCAGACAATGTGTCCTATCCGTCCCACTGGAAATGTACTACTTGAGAGAGGAAACAAAGTATGAAGACTTGCAGCTGACCCTGTAACACTCCAGGCAAAGAATGTAGGCTCTCCTTGCATCTCGGGTCCCTCAACACCTCTCCGGTTGACCTCACGGCTTGGTTCTGAGGCTCAACGAGGTGATGTCTGTGATAACACCCTGTAAAATGGAAAATACTAAACAAAAGTGATAGAATATTGCAAAATATTCCCATTGAATGAACTTTTTGTTTTGACCTCTACATAACCTTCTTCCTCCTACACATCACTTCCAGTTCTGTTTTAGGAAGAAATATCAGAGAGCTTGAGCTTTTTCCAAAAAAGCCCGGGTGGTGTAATGGTTAAGTGCTACATCTGGTAACCAAAAAGTCAGTGGTTCAAATCCACCAGGGGCTGTTTGGAAACTCCATGGGGTGGTTCTACTCTGTCTTATAGGGTCATCATGAGTTGGAATCCACTCAGTGGCAATGGGTTTGGTTTTTGGTTAAGCTTTTCCCACAATTAGAGGGTGGAGGTTGGTACTAGATTCTTTATCTTTTGTTAAAATTTTATAGGATTGTCTCCCCTCTACTAGTATAGCACTCAGCCTTTTCATTCTTTTTATATAAAAAAATATTTATTTTGTTGTTGTTTAGAATATGCACAGCCAAACACATCAATTCAACAGCTTCTATATGTACAATTCATGACACTGATCATGCTTTTCCAGTTGTGCAGCCATTCTTATCCTCCTTTTTTGAGGTTTCTCTTCCATTAACATAAATTCACTGCCCCCTAAGGTTCTTACAAAATCTTTTGAATTGCTTGGCCTTTTCATTCTTTATTTATTTCATTGTACTTTAGATGACGGTTCACAGAACAAACTAGCTTCTCGTTAAACAGTTAGAACACATATTGTTCTACGACTTTGGTTAACAACTTCATGACATGCCAAAGCTCTCCCATCTAAATTTTGGGTTCCTGTGACTGGCTGTCCTGTCCCATCTGCCTTCTAGTCCTTGTCCCTGGGATGGTGTGCCCCCTCAGTCTTGTTTTATTTTATGAGCCTGTCTAACCTTTGGCTGAAGGGTGAACCTCAGGAGTGATTTACTGAGCTGAAAGGGTGTCCAGGGGTCACACTGTCTGAGTTTCTCCAGTCTCTGTCAGGCCACTAAGTCTGGTCTTTTTTGTGAATTAGAATTTTGTTCTACATTTTTCTCCAGCTATGTCCAAGACTCTCTGTTGGGCTCTCCATCAGAGTAGTCAGTGGTGGTAACCAGGCACCGTTTGATGGTACTGGATTCATTCTCATGGAGACCATGGTAGATATGATCTGCTAGTCCTTTGGACTCATCTTTCCCTTGTATTTTTAGTTCCTGAAGGGGTAAGACCAGTGGAGTCTCTTAGATGGCCTCTCATAAGATTGTAAGACCCCAGAGACTACTCATCAAAGTAGTCTTTCTGTATTTTTGAGTTACATTTACAGTAAAGAAGGAAAAAAGTTTGTGAGCTTTTGTTTCCTATGATAAAATTCAAAATATCAGTTAACTCTCCTTAACTTTATAGGGAGTTGTGGTGGTACAACAGTTAAAAGTTCAGCTGCTAACGAGAAAGGTCAGCAACTCAAACCCACCAGCCACTCCTTGGAAACCCTATGTGGGCAGTTCTACTGTGTCCTATAGAATCTCCAAGAGTCAAAATCAACTCAGTGGTAATGGGTTTTAACTTTATAGTTTTCTTTATGGCTGTGCATCAGAATCAGAGGGTTTTTAAAATATACAGCTATCAAGGAGAACATTATGCCCAGTGAAATAAGCCAGATACAAAAGACTAACTACTGTAGGCCTCCATTTGGACAAAATGTTCAGAATAGCTACTCTGTAGAAGCAAAAAGTAGATTAATGATTGCTTAGGGATGGGGTAAGAAGGAAGAATGACTGGACAAGCACGAGGTGTTTTTTTTAGGGTGATGGAAATGTTCTAAAATTAGATAATGGCAATGATTGTACAGTCAGAAAACATACTATAATTTATGCAGTTGTACTGTTAAAATGGGTGAATTTTATGGCATGTAAATTATATCTCAGTAAAGCTGTCTTAATGCATGCACACACACACACACACACTCACACAAGAGTTTCTGTTGTCCCGAAACACCTTACACTTGTTGGAGCTTCTCCTGGGATTTTTACCTCCTGTGCCTGGCCTACCCAGGGAAATCTGAACCACGCTGCTGAGATTTTGGATAAATTAAAGAAAACAATTGCCACATCATGCATGAGAGAAAGGAGTGTGTGATTCTGGAACTCAATTGAAACACCAGGCCTGATGGCCAACAACCTGGAGGGTCCCCTGAGAACATGGCCCCTAGATTTACTAAAAGCCCAGAGCTGAAACCAGTGCTGAAGCTAACACTTTAGACCAAGATTGGGGTTGACTTGGGGACACAGAGCGATGCAGGTGGTGTGCATACTTTATGGTTTAATACATATACGAAGCTGTCCTACTGGTTACTTTTTAGAGGACAGAAGAGTGGGTAGAGTGGAGGGGACATGTGTGGGTTGGGTGGATATTGAAAGCAAAGAATGGAAAGGAAGAATGTGCTGTCACAAGGTGAAGAGAGCAGATAGAGTTGCAGAGAAGCGGGTGCTCAGGGTCATATATGGCAAATTGACTTGTATTATAAACTTTCACTTAATCACAATAAAAAAAATTGCTACATCATTTGATTGATTAAGCTAATGTCTATTAAAAATAAATATTTTAAAATATATTTTGGAAATAAGCTATTCAGTCTAATTCTTTCCTTTTCATCTTTGATTTTCCCCTGAGGGTCCAGATGGTTTCGAGTATCTGGTTGGAAGGAACAACGCAAATGGAGTGGATCTGAATCGCAACTTCCCTGATCTCAACACTTACTTCTACTACAATGAGAAATATGGAGGACCCAATCATCACCTGCCCCTTCCAGACAATTGGAAAAGTCAGGTACAAGATGAGATTTGCACAGAGAAGCATGGTGTATCAGTACCCAGGCTTTCTTTTAGCAATCTTCACACCACCTAGACAAATGAGAATTAAGCACCAACTCAATCTATAGTAATCTGTTTAGAGCGATAATAACTGTACCTTTTGTGTCTTCCTATTTGTTACCTCCCCCAGCAGACAACCTTCCATGGAGTGAATGCTCACTTGGTGTTTGTCTGATGCTAGGAAAGGGGGTGAGAGTGGTAATCTATAGTTACATGGCACTTTACAATTTACCAAAAAATTTTTGTAGCCATTTTGTAGCTGATTGTTATAACACACGTAGTGAATGGAATAAGCGGTGTTATCCCTTTCTGTTTTATAGGTATTATGCTTGTAGATGAAATCATTTAAATTCACCCAGATAGTAACTGGGATTCAGAGTAAAATCTGCTAATCCAACACTCTTTTTACTATACTGTTCTTTTGACAAGGAACCCTAGTGGTGCCATGGTTTAAGCACTCTGCCGCTGACCAAAAAGTTGATAGTTCAAACCCATCAGCCACTCTGAGGGAGAAAGATGTGGCAGTATGTTTCCATAAAGATTACAGTCTTGGAAACCCTATAGATCTGGAAATCCTATAGCATCACTGGAAACCCTAGTGGCATAGTGGTTAAGTGCTACATCTGTTAACCTGAAGGTCAGCAGTTCAAGTCTGCCACATGCTCCTTGGAAACTCTGGGGCAATTTTACTCTGACCTATAAGGTCACTCTGAGTCAGAATTGACTTCATGGCATTGGTGGTGGTTTTTGGCTTTATAGGGTCACTATGAGTTGGAATTGACTCAGTGACAATGGATTTGATTTTTGATCTTCTGTTGACAGAAAATTCTTGTATTCTATATGCTCATCAACAATTTGCTATAGAAAGAGTTTTGGAGAGTCCAGCCCTTGTAACTTTTCCTCTGTGGTTTTCCATGACACACGACTACTTCACTATACTCGATGACGCAATACCTGTGACAACACTTTGAAAAGTGGAAAACGCTAAACAGATGTGAAGGAATATTGCAAAACATACTCGTTGTTCACTGAACTTCCAACCTTGAACTGTTAGTCTTCTTCCCACGCTTCACTTTCAGATCCATTTTGGGAGGAGATTATCAGGGAGCTGAGGCTTTTACCAGATTGGGGATGGGGCTAATTCTAGATCCTTCATGCTTTAGTTAATTAGGTTTTTCCCCCCTTTACTATGAGTCAGAACTGACTTGACAGCACCTAACAAAAAGTATAGTGCTCATCTTTTTCATTCTGTATTTTTGAGTTACATTTACAGTGGGACAGATAAGGGAAAAAGTTTATAAAAGTGTAATTCCTTACTCTCAATTGAAAGATCTTCAATAAGTCAAAAGCACTCAAGACTTGAGAGTATATCCTGCCTGAGGGGTGATGTGAACCCATGGATGTACCAGTCCTCACCCTCCAGGAGGTCTGTGGTGCTATCTCCAGTAATGTGAATGGTGGACCTGCTCCTGGGAATAATCCTGTGGTCCTTGGAAGCATCTTACCACCCTATTCTTTACATTGTATGAGATAGTTCTAGATGTTCAATTTGTGACTGTCTATACTCAGCAACTGAGGAGAGAAAAGTAAAAGAGGTATTAGCCTTTATACTGAGAATTTTCCACATGGAATTTTCCCAGTTTTTTAGCCCCCCCACCCCGAAAATGAAACAAAAGCCGTGCTGATATGTTGAGATTTCCAACAGCAACTGTGCTCTTGGCTCGAAGTAAATAACACATTAAAAATAACTTAGTACTAGTTGGCATCATCCAGTCAAAAGATTGTTCCAGTTTATTAAACTCCTCTGTCTAAGTAACATAAAGTAATGTTGAACCACTAATAATCTGAGTCCCACTCACTCCTCTGTCTGGATCTTAGAAGGAAACAAGACAATGAGAAGTCAGTCTCTCTGGCTCCTGATGGAACAGCCCTGAGAAGGACAGCCAGTAAGCAGCTGGCCCTGGCTGATGAATAGGGCCTCAGCAGTCATGAAAGGAGCCTTCAAAGGGTTCTGAGTCCTGGCTACAGACCAGGATTGTTTCCCTTGGTTTTATGTAGATGCTGATTGAATGAAATTCAACCCTACTCATCCAGTCCCCCTTGGGATGGCAATGATGGGAACCTTCACAGCTGACCCTTGGTGCAGGAGGAACTATTACACATTAGTATCATATCACCTACATGCTGAGAGGAAGAAAAACACTAGAGGCTGGAAATTATTTACTCAAGTAGTCCAAGTGCATGCAGGGCTTGCTTTAGGATGCTGTCGCTCTCTAGCGGTGCAATACACAGTAAACAAACACCAACCCCGCTGCTGTTGCGTGTAGTACAAGGATGAAATTTCGCAATGTAACCAAGTCTTGCCTGTCTTACAGTATGTCTAACCCATGAAATGTGGATATGACCACAGGCGTATTTTCCCACATACCACAGCAGATGTGTTGGGAAGGGAGGCGGTTGAAAACCTTTAACTGTAAACTAGCATTTTCCAAATTTATTTAGCAGATTGGCCTAAATTTCTGCAAAAGAGCCTCAGCTGCCACCTTGGCTTCTCACGTCTATTAAAAGTTTGTTTTATTTAGAGATGCTTTCCCCACAGGCCACTTCCTGACAAACTTGCTCAAATGGTCATTTGAGTAACCGCACCTTCACAGCCAAGCTCTCATCTCCTTACAGGTGGAACCAGAGACGCGGGCTGTGATTCACTGGATACGCTCCCTCAACTTTGTTCTTTCTGCCAATCTCCATGGAGGAGCAGTGGTGGCCAATTACCCTTATGACAAGTCCCTTGAGCATCGGGTTCGAGGTTTCCGCCGCACTGCCAATACTCCCACACCCGACGACAAGCTTTTTAAGAAGGTAGGCAGAACAGCAGCTTATCCAACCAGGGGAGGTACAATCACAGGCACCTGGGGCTTAGGAGGTGAATTTTCAAGTCAGTAACATATGACACTGTTAGATAAAAGCCCACAAATAATAATAGTAATTGAAAATACTGTCTGCTTTTTAGGAGCTCACAACCAAGTAAATTATATATTGTTTTAGTGTTATAAATTGTAAATTCATTGAAAAGTTAATGGAAAAGGAAAGTATTACAGTACAGTTATCATGATGTAGGGAATACTTAAAGACAACCACGATATGCCAATTAACTAACCATGCTTGGTAAGTTATTGCCATTAGATGAGAATTTTTCTTTGGTCAAATTTACAATTTTATGGTAACATGATTATATTACTTTTACAATAAAAAAAATAGACCATGCACATATAAAAAGATATAAATAAGTGTTCAAATGAGTCCCTGGGTGGCCCAAAAGATGATACACTTAGCTACTAAGTTAAAGATTGTTGGTTCAGATCCACTCAGTTACTTCAGAAGATAGCAGCTATGGAAAACTCTATGGAATGCAATTCCATTCTGAAACACATGGGGTCGCCATGAGTCAGAATCAACTTGGTGGCAACTGGTTCTTGGTATTTTGAGTCTTACTCCCATTTTGCATGTGAAAAAATGTAGATGCAAGATAGTAGGAAAATTAGAATCCGGGTCTCCTAACTTCAGTCCTGTATACTTTTACACACATACTTCACCTCTCTGTTTCTGCTGTTACTTTCTTTCATTAAAACAATCACTTGCTTATACCTGGTGCGCTTCTTGTCTTCACCCCAGATTGCAATTTGAGCATTGCCATAAAGTTGAGAATACTCAAGGTGATTCACTGCCTGCTTTTCCTGTAGCTAGCCAAGGTCTACTCTTACGCACATGGATGGATGTACCAAGGTTGGAACTGTGGGGATTACTTCGCAGATGGCATCACCAATGGGGCTTCCTGGTATTCACTCAGCAAGGGTAAGACGGGTACAGGCAATTTCTTTTTATTTCGTCAGTAAGCTGAAGTGTCATAGTGCTCATTTCTCCTGATATTCCCAGTTTTCCCATGGAAAGGGTAGGAACACTATAGAATTCAGGTGCCACTGAGTCATTTCCAGCTCATAGCTATCCTATATACAGCACAGTGAAACACTGCCCGGTCTTGTACCAGCCTCACCATCATTACTATACTTAAGTACATTGTTGCAGCCACCATGTTAGTCCATCTTCTTGAAGGTCTTCCTCTTTTTAGCTGACCCTCTATTTACCAAGCGTGATATCCTTCTCCAGGGACTGGTCCCTCCTGATAACAAGCTCAAAATATCTGAGACAAAGTCTTGCCACATTTGCTTCAAAGGAGCATTCTGGTTGTACTTTTCCCAAGACAGATTTGTTCACTCTTCTGGCAGTCCATGATATATTCATTATTCTTCACCAATACCGTAATTTAAAGGCATCACTTCTTCTTTGGTCATCCTTATTTGTTGTTCAATTTTCACATGCATATGAAGTGACTGAAAATACCACGGCTTCAGTGAGGTTCACCTTACTCCTCAAGGTGACAATCTCTGCTTTTTAACGCTTTGAGTAGTTCTTTTGTAGATTTGTATGATGCAATATGTTGTTTGATTTTTTTCACCGCTGCTTCTACAGATGTTGAATGTGAATTCAAGTGAAATGAAAGTTTTAACAACTGGACTATTGGTCCACTTATAAGGATATTTTTTCTCTTATATTGAGGTGTAATCTAAGTTAAAGGCTGTAGTCTTTGATCTCCATCAGTAAATAGTTTAAGGCTCTTCATTTATTTTATGTCATCTGCATGTTGGAGGTGGTTGATGAGTCTTCCTCCAATCCTGATGTCCTGTTCTTCTTCATATAGTTCAGCTTCTCAAATGATTTGCTCAGCATATGGATTGAATAAAGGATACAAACCTAATGCACACCTTTCTTGATTTTAAACCATTCAGTGTCCTCTTATTCTGTTCAAACAACTGCCTCTTGATCTACACACAGGTCCTGCCAGAGCACAGTGAAGTGTTCTGGAATTCCTGTTCTTTGCAATGTCACCCGTAACATGTCATAATCCACAGAGGCGAATGCCTTTGCATTGTCACAGTTGGTAAGCCACAGGTAAACATCTTTCTGGTATTCTCTGCTTTCAGCTAAGATCCATCTGACATCAGCAATGATATCCTTTATTGTATGTTGTCTTCTGAATCTGGCCTGAATTTCTGGTAGTTTCTGGTAGATGGACTGCTGCAACTGTTTTTGAATTACCTTCATCAAAATTTTAGTTGTGTATAATATTAACGATACAGTTACAACACTTTCTGCATTCAGTGGGGTCACCCTTCTTCGGAATAGGTTTACATATTGATCTCTTCCAACTGGTTGGCCATGTAGCTGTCTTCCAGATTTCTTGGTATAGATCAATGAGTGCTTCCAAAGTTGCATCCATTTATTGAAACATCTCATTTGGTATTCCATCAGTTTCTAGAGACTTGTATTTCACCAGTGCCTTCAGTGCAGCTTGGACTTCCTCCCTTAGTACTGTGAGTTCTTGATCATATGCTCCCTCCTGAAATGGTTGAACACTGACTGATTCATTTTGGTACAGTGACTTTGTGTATTCTTTCCATCTTCTTTTAAGGCTTCTTGCATCATCCAGTATTATGCCAATGGAATCCTTCAATATTGCAACATGAGGCTTGAATTTTTTCTTCTATCTTTTCAGCTTGAGAAATGCTGAGCATGTTCTTTACTTTTAGTTTTCTAACTAGCTCTTTTATTAATAATACTCTTTTATTAATAAGACTTCACTTTATCTTCTTGAGCCACCCTTTGAAACCTTCTGTTCAGCTCTTTCACTTCCTCATTTCTTCCATTTGCTTTAGCCAGTTTCTGTCTTTTCTGACATGCATTTTGGTCTTTCTTTCCTGTGTTCTTAATGACTCTCTGCTTTCTTTATGCTTAATGTCCTTAATGTCATCCTCAACTTTGTCTGGCCTTCAGTCATTGGTGGTCACTGTGTGTTTTAGTCATCCAGTGCTGCTATAACAGAGATACCACAAGCAGATGGCTTTAAAAACGGAAATGTTTATTCTTACACAGTCTAGTAGGCTGTAAGTCTGAATTCAGGATAGTAGCTCCACGGGAAGGCTTCCCCTCCTTGTTGACACTGGAGGAAGGTACTTGTGTTGCATAAGTCTTTGGTCAGGGAACATTTTGGCACAGGAACCACAGGTCTGAAGAACCACTCTTTTCGGTGCTGCTCTCTTGATGGTAAGAGGTTCCCAGAATCTCTCTGCTAGATTCTTATTTTTACATTTCAAGAGATTGCCTCAAAGCATAGAACAATCCCACACATTAAATCCTGCCCTACCAACACCACTGGCACTCACCCACCCTCATTAATATCATAGAGGCAGGAATTCCAACACGGAGGAACATCACACACTACCAGAAATTACAGCCCAGCCAAACTGCTACAGATGGGGTGGGGTGGGGTGTGGGTGAGAACACAATGCAATCCATGACAGTGTGTTAAATCTATTCTTGAGATGGTCTCTAAATTCAGGTGGAATATACTCAAGGTTGTGCCTTGGTTCCCATGGACTTGTTTTAATTGTCTTCAGGTTCAATCTCACCTTGCATAGAAGCAGCTGATGGTCTGTTCCACAGATGATCCCTAGCGTCATTCTAGCTGATGATGTTGAGTTTCTCCATTATCTGTTTCCACCAGATGCAGTTGATTTTATTCCTGTGTATTACATCTGGTGAGATCCACATGGTTACTTGCTGCTTGTGTTGTTGAAAAAACAGTATTTTCTATAAATATTTTGGTCTTGTAAAACTCTGTCATGCAATCTCCAGTGTTGTTTCTACCACCAAGGTCATATTTTCCAACTACAGAGTCTTCGTTTCCAACTTTTGCATTCCAAACACCAGTAATTATCAGTGCATCTTGGTTGCATGCTTGATCAATTTCAGACTGCAGAAGTTGGTAAAAATCTTCAATCTCTTCTATACCAATAGTGGCTGATGTGTAAATTTGAATAATAGTCCTATGAAGTGATCTTCCCTTCAAGCATACGTATATTGCTCTATTACTGAAAGCACTATACATTCAGGGTAAATAATGAAATGTTCTTTTTGGCTGAGTGGGACACCATTCCTCTTCAGTTTGTCATTCTTGGTGTAATAGACCTTATGATTGATTGTCTGATTCAGAATGGCCCACAGCAGTCTGCTTGAGCTCCCCAGTGCCCAGGATATCAATCTTCATGTGTTCCATTTAGTTTTTGATGACTTCCAGTTTCCCTAGATTTATACTTCATGCCTTCGATGTTCTGATTATTAATGGAGGTCTGCAGCTGCTGCTTCTCATTTGGAGTCATGCCACACTGGCAAATGAAGGTCTCAAAAGCTTGACTCCATCCCTGTCATTAAGATCAACTCTCAGGAGACAACTCTTCCCCAGTTGTATCTGAATGTCTTCCAACCAGAGGGGCACATCTTCTGGCACTGTATCAGACACCATTCTGCTGTTATGTGTTAGGTTTTCACTGGCTGATTTTTTTAGAAGTAGGTCACTGGTCCTTCTTCCCAGTCTGTCGTAGTCTGGGAAGCTCAGCCGAACCCTGCTTATCAGGTAACCCTGCTGCATGTGAAGTACTGGTGGTGTAGCTTCCAGCATTGCAGCGACATGCAAGCCATCACAGCAAGACAAACTGACAGATACATGGTGCATTCAAACAGAGGTCTGAAAAAAGGAAACGTTTCAGGTTGATGTTTAATGTTACTTTAATGAAGTCCCTGGGTAGTGCAAATAGTTAAGTGTTTGGCTATCAACCGGAAGGTTGGCTGTTCAAATCCACCAAAAGTTCTGACAATCTATTTCCAAAAGATCATAGCCACTGAAAACCATATGGAGCACAGTTCTGTTCTGATCCACAGGGGGTCACCATGTGTCAGAATAGACTCAGTAGCAATTGGTTTGTTTTGGGGGGTTTTGTGATCCTTTAACGCTAAGGTATGGATGCCTTTTGGCCCTTTAAATCTGGTGGTTCACCCATTCCCAAAGCCAACTCTTCCGACACAGATGGGACTGGTTTGTAAGGCCCAAAGTGATACTGGTGAAGAGTGTGCTTTTTGGCGTAGCTGGATATGTGAGGCTAACTGGACAGCTCCTGTCCAGAGGCCAGATGAGAGTGCAGAGGGGGACAGCAGCTCGTTGAATGGACATGGGAAATACAGAGTGGAAAGGAGTGTGCTGTCACAGGGCGGGGAGGACAGCTAGAGTTACATAGCAATGTGTATGTTAGTTTTTGTATAACAAATTGACTTAGATTGAAAATTTTCACTTAAGGCACAATAAAATATTTAAAACAACAACGAAAAACAGGTGGTTCCCACACTAGATTAGGCACAGGAGAGAAACCATGTAGCCAAGTGGTTAAGAGTGTGAGGTCTGCGGATATATCCTCTGGGTTGAAACTTGGTTTGCCCGTTTAGCAGTTAATGTGATTTTGAGCCAATAACTTAGCCTTTCTAGGCTTTGCTTTCCTCATCTGTACATGAAGAATAATAATGCTTTATAAATTTGGTGTTGGACTAATTAAAACAATGTTCACAATGTGTTTGGAAAGGCCAGCTCTGTAAATGTTAGTTTTTAATTTTTATAGTAGCATAGAGGCATGCTTCACATAACTTCAGATGAACAGAGGAGCTGGCTGCCTACAACCAGTTCCCGTAATAGATGCTCTACTCGACCTGCCTGCCTGCCCGTCTGCCCACAAGCAGGAGTTCACCAAGGATGATGGCCATTGGTGATGTAGCCTGAAAGAGCAGGAGCCCCTGGCAGGAAGCTGCTTTCTTGTTCTCTCACCCTTCCTCATCGTTGAAGGTCTAGACAGAATAGAAGGTCTAGACAGGATAGAAAAGACGCTGAAGCAGTGGACGGGTTCTTTCAGGATTCTTCTCTTAGCATATTGTCTTTCCCTATCCTCTTAAGTCTGATCTGGTCACAGCCTAGGTGGTAGACAAGCTCCCCATAGTCAGGACTGAGTTGATGACCAGATTGGTTTTGTGTAGAGTGCAGAGGAGTAAGGTTAAAGAGTTACCACGTATTGGGAAGGTGGTAGACCTCTTGCAGCTCAAAGTTCACTTAGACACCAGACAAGATTTTGTTGAACTTATTTTAATTTGTATTAGAGAATTAATAGGCTCCCCCTCCCCCTCTAAAATAATAATAACATCAAATAAACTTTTTCAGACTGTGCTTGTTTTGTTTTGTTCTCCCCTATCCTAACCCTAGGTTGAAATAAAACTCTCTAGGCAAGCATAGCCCATCCTCCATGGATGATTTCTACCCTAAATCAAGCAGTGATGTAGGAAACTCTCATGATGTAGTGGTTAAGACATACAGCTGCTAACCAAAAGGTTGGCAGTTCAAATCTACTAGGTGCTCCTTGGAAACCCTATGGGGCAATTCTACTCTGTCTTGTAGGGTCACTATGAACCAGAATCACCTCAATGACAACGGGTTTGGTTTTAAAGGCTTACAGAGGATACTGAGGAACCCAGAGGCATCTGTACATTGTGCCCACCTCCCCCAGTTTCAAGATGAATAGATTTTGATAGCAGTGGTGCATCAGCAGAGATGCCTTCTGCCTTCTTGTCTGGTTGCCTCAGTCAGGCGTCTTTCAGATTTGTGGCACTTTGGAATGTCATTCTGTGTTTTGTCTGACAATCAGATGGACTTGCCCCCGGGCAAGTGCCCAACTCTACTCCCCTGAGCTATGCCTCTGCACCTGTATCCAAGCATCTGACACCCATTTTTTCAATAACTTTCCATCATATGAGCCCCAAATAGAAATCCCAGTGGTGCAATGGTTAAGTTCTATGGCTGCTAACCAAAAAGTCAGCAGTTCAAATCCACCAGGTGCTGCCTGAAAACTCTGTGGGGCAGTTCTACTCTGTCCTGTAGGGTTGCTATGAGTTGGAATTGACTCAGTGACAGCAAGGGTTGTTTCTTTATTTTTTAGCTCAAAAACAAAAGCTTGTTAAATCTTCCACTTAACAGATTATGGTGGTACATGAAAATTACAGCTGTACCTTTCTTGCTTTTGCTGATGAAAATTGGTCTACAGTATGCTCAATGTCATTTTTTTTCGGTTTCTTTTCTATCTACACTTAGCAGAGCAAAATCACAATCTGTCTTGACTCATGGAGGCTTCAAATATGAAAGGATTACTTTTAATTTGCTGAATGATCTCTTGCAACTCAGGATGGAAACTGTGATGGTTAATTGATGCCATTCAGTGCCTTTCCCTGCAGGCAGAGCCCAGAGCACATTTCAAACCTGCTATACCTTGGATACACCTATGAAAGGGCCAGAAATAGATGTTCGAACAAGGCCTCCAGGTGACTCTTCTAATACATGTTAAAGTTTGAGAACCCATGTAACAAGCTGTCATTGTTCTCCAACTTTCCCCATTGTTCCTGGAATACTTACTAGTTTGCATCAGTTTATAGAGCAGGTGAAAGCTGATTAAATGAATGCTTGTTAACCCAAGGAAACCCTGGTAGCCTTGTGATTAAGTGCTACATCTGCTAAACAAAAGGTTGGCTGTTCAAATCTGCTTGGGGCCCCTAGGAGACCCTATAGAACAGTTCTACTTTGCCCTATAGGGTTACTATGAGTCAGAATTGACTTGAAGGCAGTGGGTTTTTTTTTTTTTTTTTTTTTTTTTGTTAACACAAATGATATGTAGTATAAACTCCCTTCAAATAATCAGAAACGTGTTCAGGCCATTCACACCAATGGACACATGCACAAGAATGTTTATCGCAGCACAGTCCACGATAGGAAAAATATGGAATCAACCCAGATGCCCAACAACAGAGGAATGGATAGGTAAACTATGGTACATATACTCAATGGAGCACTATGCAATAATAAAGAATAATGATGATTCCAGGAAACATCTCATAACCTGGTTTCAACTGAAAGACATTATATTGAGTGAAAGTAGTCAGTGACAAAAGGAAAAATATTGTATGAGACCCCTATGATAAGATCTCAAAAACAGACTTAGGTACAGAAGAATAGACTCTTTGACAGCTGCAAGGGAGGGGAGGGAGGGAGGATAAGGTGGGGAGGGTTTAGATTAGATAGTTGCTAGAAATCTGGTTGGGTGAAATCGGTGATAGCACACATTAGAAACAAGAACAATATTAAGTGGACTTCGGCATAACTTGAGTACTCTTTCCATCTTAACCCAATATTGCAAGGACAGAGTAGCTGGGGCAGGGGGCAAGGGACCATGCTCTTAGGTGAAATTGAGGCCAATTGGCACAACTAGCATTTTGCTAAGAGGGCTCTCTGCACCCTACATTGGTGAGTGGCGTCTGGGGTCTTAAAAACTGCCAAGTGGCCATCTGAGGGCACAGCAAATGGTCCCAACTCAGCAGGAAAGGATGCTCACCGAGGACCAAAATGATATGGGGTAAAGACAACCCAGAAGGTAGAGACCCTCATGAGTGGGTGCCTATATCAACTTGGGACCAGAAGAACTGGATGGTGCCCGGCCACTACCAGTGATAGCTGACCGAGTTCAGTCTCCCTGGCAACACAAGAATAAAAAGGGGTGCACCCCAAGATCTCCACTAAAAGACCTCAACTGATGGTCCAGGGGAGTTGGAGTTCCCCTGGGAGAATGGCCCCTGGCCCTGATGTTGTCCTTACCCATAAATCATAATGAAAGTCGACTCTTCAGACACGAATGGATTGGACTTGGCAATGCAGAGTGACCATATATTAGATGCACTTTATGCTTCTGTACATCTATAGGACATCATCCTGCTGACCTCTGGCTGGAGGAAGGAGAGTGGGTAGAGAGGAAGGGAAAGGAGACTGTTGGGAGGATGAGACATGTGTGGAGCAGAGAGGAATAGTGTGCTGTCACCAGGCAGGAAGAGCAGTGGAAGCTGCATATAGGTGGGCAAGTAAATTTATGTGGGAATGTACATTTTCATGCAGTCATAATTAAAAAAAAAAACATGTTCAGTAATAACTACTGTGATTACATTGACTATGCAAAAGAATTTGACTGTGTGGCTCATACCAAATTATGGCTAACATTGGGTAAAATGAGAATTGCAGAACACTTAATTGTGCTCTTAAGGAATCTGTGTATGGATCAAGAGGCAGTTGTGCAAACAGAACAAGGGGACACTGCATAGTTAAAGTCAGGAGAGACATGTGTCAGGTTGTATCCTTTCATCACAGCTTTTCAATCAGTGTGCTGAGCAAAGAGTCCAAGAAGCTAGATTACATGAAGAAGAATGAGCCATCAGGATTGGAGGATGACTCATTAACAATCTGCGTTACGCAGATGATACCACCTTACTTGCAGGAAATAAAGAAGATTTGAAACATTTACTGATGAAGATCAAAGTCCAGAGCCTTCAGTATGGATTGCACCACGACATCAAGAAAACAAAAATCCTCACAACTGGACCAGTAAGCAACATATCATAAATGGACAAAGGACTGAGGTTGTCAAGGATTTCATTTTACTTGGGTCCATAATCAATGCCCATGGAAGGAGCAGTCAAGAAATGAAAAAGACACATTGCATTGGGAAAATCTGCTGCAAAGGATCTCTTTAAAGTATTGAAAAGTAAAGATGTCACCTTGAAGATTAAAGTGTGCCTGACCCAAGTCATCATATGCATGCGAAAGCTGGACAATGAACAAAGAAGACATAAGAATTGATGCTTCAAATTGTGGTGTTGGAGAAGAATATTGAATGTACCGAGGACCACCAAAAGAACAAACAGATCTGTTCTGGATGAAGTACAACCAGAGTGCTCCTCAGAAGCAAAGATGGCAAGACTGTGTCTTACGTACTTTTGACATGTTGTCAGGAGGATTAGTCCTTGCAGAAGGACATTGTGCTTGGTAGAGTGAAGGGTCAGCAAAAAAGCAGAAGACCCTCAACGAGATAGACTGACACAGTGGCTACAACAATGGGCTTACGCATAAAGATGATCGTGGACACGGCACAAGACCAGGCAGTCTTTCATGCTATTGTTCACAGGGTCACTCTGAGTAGGAACAGACTCGATGGCACCTAACAACAACAACGGTGATTATAGAAGATAGGGGCAGGCAGGCATTTGGCAGACGAAGTAATCTGTCTTGTGTGTTTTGGGGATTCCAGTTGTACGAGATAACCACTTTTAGATTAACGTTGTGTTCTCAGATAGGAGAAGGGGTGTGAAAGCAAGATGTTCATCCACCTCTGACCTCTCAGGATTGAAGAACATCACAGTCCAAAGAGAGACTCATTCCCCAGAGAACAGTACTTCTGCTTGGTGTAATACTGAACACAACTAATAAAGAGACTTTGGGAGGGATAAGAGGGACAAGAAGTGAATTTAAGTCATGAAATAGGAGAAAGGCAGTGGATGGGGACAAGCAAATGAGCAATCATGAAGAGAGGGAAATGGAAACAGGGAAAGGCACGCAACTGGGAAATGGGGTAAGGATTTTATGGAGGAGAAAGAAAAGTAGAAGTCAGGACGTAAAGCAAAGCAAGGAGGAAATGGAGAAATTATGACCAAAGAGAGATGAGATGGGATATTGAATGGGAACCTGGTTATATAGGCCTGCCCCTTTCTCCTAGGAATGCAAGACTTCAATTATCTCCACACTAACTGCTTTGAGATCACACTGGAATTGAGTTGCAACAAGTTTCCTCCCCAAGAAGAGTTACAGCGAGAGTGGCTAGGTAATCGAGAGGCCCTAATCCAATTCTTGGAACAGGTAAAATCTCCTTTCTTAAATTTTATGCTCATTAAAAAAAGGTGTTTTTCATGCATCAGGCAAGGGTTTTCATGTGGCTCATGTCTGACCTTTGCTCTGACTCATTTCAATAAACCTGGGCTCTACCAACCACCTTCCTACAGTCAGCAAGTGTTTGTGGGGCACCAGGTATCGCGCCGTAGGCACCGTACGGAGACAGTGTACTGTGTGCTAGGGATGATGAGAGAAGAAGCAAAACTCTGTGTCCATATGGAGTTTATATTTCAGTGGGGAGACAAGACCATAAATAAAATAATCCATTTCATAGTTTGTTAGAAGATAAGAAATCCTATGAAGAAGGCCTTACTGAGAAGGCCTGTAGAGACTTACAGGAGGTGAGGAAGTGAACCACACAGGTATCTAGGAAAAAGTGTTCCGGGCAGAGGACACAACAGCAAAGAAAGGCCAGCCGGTGGATGTGGCTGAACAGTTGCCTGAGGAAGCGAGAGGGTGAGGACAACTGGGAGACGGGGGTTCAATCCCAGCAAGTACCGCCACTTGTCTGTGAGTGGAGACATGTGTTGCTGTAATCCTGATTTCAGCAGAGCATCTAGCCTATGACAGATTAGGGAGAAAGGCCCTGACAAGCTACAGCCAAGGAAAGCCTTCAATCAGCCAGTGAAAACCCTGTGGTTCACAACAGTCTGATCCCGTTGTGTGTGGGGTTGCCATGAGTTCTGAGAGACTTGGCAGCACTAACAAAGGAGAGGGTGGTAGGAGATGCCATCAGAGAGCTAATGAGGGACTTGAGCTTTAGAGACCATCATAGGAACCTCAGCTTTGGCTCTGAGTGAGTTGGGTGTTCAGCGGAGACTGATATGACTTGATTTAGGTTTTAACAATCACTCTGGCAACTCTATTGAGATAATATCATGGGACGGGGCCAAGGAACGAGAGAGACCAGTTAAGGAGCTATTACTACAGTCTTTTTGAAGAAAGATATGGAAATGCATGGTAAAGGACTTTGGGGGACTCTAAAACACTACAAGCAGTTTATGTTCCTAAGTCTACACTATCAACTTTTTCCTACAGGTTCACCAGGGCATCAAGGGAATGGTGCGTGATGAGAATTACAACAACGTAGTGGGGGCTGTCATTTCCATCAGTGGGATCAACCATGATGTCACTTCAGGTGGGTGGACCTTGCTTTACAGCATGAGGAGGAAGCCTTCGCTCCCTCATCTTCTACAGCATAATTAGGAGGCCAGTCTGTTGGCCAGTGAGACTAGCAGGAATGTCCAGGACATGGGAGGCTGGAAGACTGAAGGAAGGAAGGGTAACAGAAATAGGACCAGTGAATGACTAGGCTGGATGAAGCAACCAAGATGTTTACATGAAAAATGTCTTGCTTCTGAAGCAAGTAATCCCTGAGAGGCAAAAAACAGAACCAGTGGCCACTGAGGTGACACCTACTCTTGGTGACACCATGTATCGAGTGGAACTGTGTTCCATTGAGTTTTTTTTTAATAATTTGTTTTATTTTGTTGTTGAAAATAGACAGTAGAAAGCATACAGGAGAACATACACCAGTTCAAACAACTGATCTTTGACTGTGAAGCTATGGAGTTCTGCTTTTAGAATATTTTTGGCTATTGCTTGAATGAACCTTGCATGTGAGATGTGTTGGAACAACCCTAAGGAACATAAAGCTGAGCTTTCATCAAGTTTAAGCAGATTGTATGAGCTGTTAGATGCCTGTATGGGTATAAGTATTTGTGTGATAGACCCATGGAACAAAACACAGGGCTTTCAATGATTGAGATTTTGGAAGGAAATCACCAGGCCTTTCTTCTAAGGCATCTCTGGGTGGATGCAAAGCTGCAGTCTTTCACTTAGGTTGTCTTTAATGTTTGCACGCACCGATCCCTCACCAGAAACTCCAGCACCAGGAAGGACTACTGTACATGTGACTTCTCTCATCATTGAAAGTCACCACTATATACAACTTGGTTAGGAGGTGTTATAGTTCCCGTATGGAAAACCTAGTGGCATTGTGGTTAAGGGCTACACCTGCTAACCAAAAGGTTGACAGTTCAAATCTGTCAGGCTCTCCTTGGAAACTCTTTGGAGCAATTCTACTTTGTCTATAGGTTCGCTATGAGTCGGAATCGACTCGATGGCAGTGGGTATACTGGTATGAAATGGGATAGAAAAAAGAAGACTGTAAAACTGATCTTTAATCCTGTTGCTGCCTCAGGGCTTTGGCTACATCTCCACTCAAGGAAAAGTTAGTGTCTTAGTCATCCAGGGCTGTTATTACAGTAATAACATAAGTGGATGGCTTTAAAAAGAGAAATGTTATTCTGTCACAGTTGAGTAGGTTACAAGTCCAAATGCTGGGCATCAATCCCAGGGGAGGGCTCTTTCTGTTGGCTCTGGAGGAGGGTCCCCTGGTCTGGAAGCTTCTGAGGTGTAGGCACCCTGGGTCCACTTCAAAGGACACACACTGCTTCTTTCCTGATGGTATAAGGTCCCTAAATCTCTCCACTAGCCTCATGTATATCTCTGCCTCCAGGCACAATGCAGTCTTACACATTGAGTCCTGCCCTGCCAACACAACTGCTGCCCGTCCTCCCTTATTAACATCATAGGGGCAGGAATCTCTACCCATATTTTATAGGGGATATAACTCAATCCATAATGCTAGCAAGATTCATTCTATAGGCTTTCTGCAGGGTAAAACTGACAGTGGACAAGAATCTTCTTAGAGCCAGACAGGAAACTGAGTCCCAAAAGGTACAGAATAATATCTCATGGTGGAATGTTGCTACAAACTTACACAGCCCAATTTAATCACAGACAATTCTCCGGTTTGGGGTGGGGGTGTTCTTAATTTTTTATTTTTCTTCTAATGTATAGCAGTAGCCACCAAGGATCAATGGTTAGGGATGGGTAAGACTTGCCTACCTCCCTACAACCTCAATCCACCAAGGCTCAGCCAAATGTTATCATAGACATTTTTTTTTAATTTATATTTTAGGTGGCTAACAGAGTATACTAGTTTCTCATTAAACAATACACATATTGTTTTGTGACAGTGGTATCAATCCCATGGCATATCAACACTCTGCTCTTCTCAACCTTGTGTTCCCTATTACCAGCTTTCCCATCCCTTCCTGGCTTTTTGTCTTGCCTGTGGTCTAGAGTGCCCATTTAATCTCCTTTTGCTTCATGAGTCTGCCACCCAAATGTTTATAACCTTGCAGGCATCAAACAGATCATAAAATCCACCTAAACTTTTGATGAAAGCTCAGCTTTATGTTCCTTAGGGTTATCCTAACACATCCTACATGAAAGGATGATTCAAGGAAAAGTCAACAGTATTCTAAATATAGAACTCCGTAACCTCGTAAACAAACATCAAACAGAATCCTCCAGCCCAATAACTGGACCCAAGGACTGTTTGGGGATCAAACCTTGGACACCATCTCTTGGGACACAGACTACTGAGTCTGCTAGATTCTCAGATCCTCTTCATGCAGAGGTCCTTTGCAGCAGGCCATTTGATTTCTTGACTGCTGCTTCCATGGGCATTGATTGTAGATCCAAGTAAAATGAAATCTTCAACAACTTTGATATTTTCTGTTTATCATGATGTTGCTTATTGGTTCAGTTGTGAGGATTTTTGTTCTCTTTATGTGGTTCTTTATGTTTTGTTATGATATATGTAGGGTTGCTGAGAGCTGGAATAGACTCCAAGGCCTCTGACAGCAGCAACAATATCCATACAAGGTTGGGAATTGTCTCTGAAACACTGGAGCCAATCAACATGTATTGAAAACCACTAGTTTCACCAACAAGAGCCCAGGTCCAACAGACATTGTACTAAATTAACAAACCACTAATTCTACCAGTGAAAACCCGTTGCTAGCACTCATTATGCTACTTAACGAAGCATTTAGTGCTGATGAGTAATAAAAATATCTGAAGCCTTGGCAGTAGGGCCTTTCCGATACAACATTCAGGGTGGGAACCCCCAATTAAGAAAATGGCAGCCCCTGGGGTGTAACTTAAACTATCTCACTTATGCATAATAACATACAGCCTTTGCCTTTGCTTAAGCATTGTAAAGTAAATGACAGACATTCAATACAGGGCGGGAAGGAGACTCCCTCCTTGTTGTCTGTCTCATTCTTTATTGCATTAATTTCAATTATTCATTGCTATTTACATAAAAGAAAATTGATTCCAAAGGAGTAAAAAGTACTATCCAAAACACTACATCTCTGTCATGGAGAGAATATGGAGAAAATATATAGTCTTTCTTTCAAATTTTATCTTCCTTTTGACAATTTTGAAAGTGATAAGATGAAAATTAAAAACATGACTCTCAAAATCAGATCTCTAGTCTAATCCTCCCACTCAGTGTAAGATTACCCACATATGACATACTGGACAGCTGGTGGTCCATGAGCCCAGGCTGACCAATACGACGGTGTGACTTCATAAATGACCCCAATTCCAATTCTTCTGCATGCTCACCATCTCATAAGGCAGTCCTTTCTCTTCGGATATTCTACACACATTTTTGCTTCTGTTAAACAAAACTTGCTTCCCTATAACTTTCACCCATAGTTCTCATTCTTCTTTCTTTAGACAGATACCACTTGTCACAGGATCTTTTCAAACATCGAAACAGAAGCTTCTACTCCTCTTAAGAGAGCCTACAAAACTATTTTCAATCTTAACCAACTTCATCATGCTCTTAAGTAAAACCAAGCGTGTGGTCAGCCGACACCCCAAGATTCTTTTTCACATCAAGTTACATTTGGGGCAACTTTATAGGTAACAGACTAACTTGTATCCTTGTCACTTTTAGGTGATCAAGGAGATTACTTTCGGCTGCTGCTTCCAGGCACTTACGTTGTCACTGCCTCAGCACCTGGGTTTGACCCAGAGACAGTGACTGTGACCGTGGGTCCTGCAGAACCCAAACTGGTGAGTTAGGTTGTTTCAGAACCCCATAAAGGTCACTTATAAAAAGTTGTAAACAACTGATTGCATAGTTCTAATCTTTGCCAAGCTTCCTTATTGACCTTTATTTTTTTTAAATCAACTGCTTTCATATCCTGATTTTTCTTCTATCCTCTCTTATTATACCTTTCCTTTCTTCCTGTTGGCGTTTCTTCTTTTTCCTGTCTAGCTTGTTGTTGTTGATGTTGTTGTTGTTGTTGTTAGGTGCCATCGAGTTGGTTGTGACTCATAGCGACCCTATGCACAACACAACGAAACATTGCCTAGTCCTGTGCCACTCCCACAACTGTTTTTATAATTAAGCCTCTCTTACAGCCATTGTTTTTGATGACCCTCCACCCTGCCAAGCATGATGTCCTTCTCCAAGGACCGATTGCTCCTGACAACATGTCTAAAGTGTGTGAGACAACAATCTCGCCATCCTTTCTCCCAAGGAGTACTCTGCTTGCACTTCTTCCAGAACAGAGCTATTTGTTCTTTTGGTAGTCCATGGTACATTCAATATTCATCTCCAACACCACAATGCTAAGGCATCAGTTTGTCTTCTGTCTTCCTTATTTGTTGTCCAGCTTTCACATGCATATGATACAACTGAAAATACCAAAGCTTGGGTCAGGTGCACCTTAGTCTTTAAGATGACATCTTTGTTTTTCAACTCATCTGTCTACAGATGTTAGGTAAATTACCAAATCTCTCTCATCCATAGTTTCTTCCTCTGTAAATGGGTGATAATAATATCTTCTTCACAGGAGGTTTGAAAGAGTGTATGCAAAGCAGTGACTGACCCTAGAAAGTGCTCAGCAAACATTAGTTTGTAAATGCTGGAGACCCTGCCCAGGTATGCAGGTTCTCACAGCAAGTGTTATCACCAGAGGGCACTCTCCTACCCCATCTGCTGCCCCATGTACCCAGACAGCCTTGCGTTCTGCTCACACTGCAGCCAAGAGCCCCTTACTCTCCAATATAAAACTCTCCATGGCTATTTTTCATGGATAGGATGAGAAGCAAAAAATTTCTTTGTGATTGGTTGTATTAGCTTAGAATGTCAGAGATCACAGACACTAATGCTCATATTTCTGAAATCAGGAAGAATAATGAGGTGGTCCTCTCTAATGAGTAGCTACATACTTGATTTTTCAGAGCGCTTCTTTTCGAGTCTCCTGACTGCCTTTTTCCTTCTCTGCTTAGCCTTAGAGCTTAGTAGTAGGCCCCCCGCAACCCTGCCCAACACCTCTTTTTCCTTTTCTGTTTAGCCTTAAAGCTTAGCAACCTGACCCCTACCCAACGCTCCCCCCACCCCCCATCCTGCCAGCTTAACTTAATGTAATCAGGGCAAAAAAATCAAAGCAACTTATCTTTTTAAATACACTATTGTATCAAAGAGTCACTACGTGTCAGATACTGTAGGAGACCTTTACAGAATCATCATTTAACCTTCTCAACAACCCATTCGCGTGGTAGGGGAAACAAACTGGAAGGAAGAAACTTGTCCTATGCTACCCAGCGAGTAAACAGTGGAGAGGCACTGTGCAAACATATGTCGGGTCTGGGTGCTGCCACTCTTAGCCAGTGTACAACAGAGCCCCATGCTGAGCTGCATTCCTGACTCCTTGTTCTAACACAAAACACTGGTGGCATGATGGTTAACTGAGCGCTGTGGCTGCTAACCAAAACATCAGCAGTTTGAATCCACCTTGATTTGGAGGTTTCCACCTTGGAAACTGTGTGTTGCGAGTGGGGCAGTTCTGCCCTTTCCCCAATGGCGATGGGTTTGGGTTTTGGGATTTTGTTTTGTATTGTTTTGATACAAGGACCAAGAGAAAGAGCTATTCTTTAAGTCCTTTGAGAATTCTTCTGAATTCTGGGTGGTTTCCTCTTTCCCACCCCCATTTCCTATGTGTTATAAATTACTTCCACTTGCAGATTCAGGAAGATAAGGGTTGGTTCATTCCATCCTGTTGCCTGACTGCAATTGCCCAGCCTGTGCGTCCTGTTTCTCTTTTCTCACTGTTGTCTTCCTGCTCCTCATCTACCCTGAAATCAAGTGAGGGCTAGACCGCTGCCTAAGTCTTGCATTACAAGTAAGTTTACTCACTGCCACATGCAGACAACTGCATATCTTCTTGAGTGACCCAGTTACTTGTTCTGAAACATTTCACCTCCTTTGTCACATTGCCTGTAAGTAAATTAGCATAACTCATCATTACAACCAATGTTACTATAAGGGGAAAATCTATCATTTGGATGCAATTTCCAGATACAGTACCAGTTAAGAATCTATTTAATGAACACAGTGGAGTCTGCTTCCCTTTGCATTCCATAACAGGTACTCTTCTGGCTGGGGAAAGAAAAAGAGGAAAAAAAACTGTAGGGCAGTTCTACTCTGTCCTGTAGAACCGCTATGACTCAGAATCAACTTCATGGCAATGGGTTTGGTTTTTTTGATTTAATCTTTATGGGAACAGATTGCCATGTCTTTTTCCCAAACAGCTGTTGGGTGGGTTCCAACTGTTGACCTTTCTGTTAGCAGCCAGGGTGCTTAACGTTTACACCACAAAAAAAAAAAAAAAATTAGGAAAACACACTGCCAACAAGTCAATTCCTACTTATAGCAACCCTATAGCACAAGGCAGAACCGCCGCATAGGGTTTGGAAGCAGACTGACACGTCTTTCTCCCACACAGTAGCTGATAGGCTGGAACCACCAACCCTTTAATTAACCATCACAACAGGGGCGCCTTTTTCATGTCTAGATCTCTGTATTCTAAGGAAACAATATGATTGGTTCTGATTCTTTCTGCTTTTGAGGAGGTAGCAGGAAAACTTGTTGATTTTTGTAAAAGGGGCAGGAAACAACCTCGGTGCAGAGGCCTCTCTGTTGCCTGTTTTTTGGCTCCCAGCAGGGCTTAGGCAGCTCAAGCTGTTCTAAGTGCCTGAAAGCCAGGGATGCCTCAGGGGACTACAGCCAGGATGCTGTGCCACTCCCTCTCCATTCATGAGTAGGGTGGTTCCACAGCTTTCCCAGACCTGGAATGTGCCGCACTTCAGGCAGCGAAGAACACCTGCACATCTGCATGACATCGCAAAAGGGAAGTTGCCATGTGTCACTTAGAAGGATGCATGGACATTTAGAATTTAAGAAGCCATCCTAGTAATTTCCGTTAGCTCCATGATCTATGTTCCCAAGCAATTAAGGGTTCCTTGTGAAGGTCTGAAACGTTTACTGGCTTACTGGGACATGAACCTGTAATTCACACAGTTAGCATAATGAGGGTTATTTATGGCACAAACAATCATAGCTCTGGCCTAGGCAACAGCACTGGGGCAATAATTTGATGCACTGGATGTAACTATTTTCTAACACATGTAAGATAAATTTATAGTCAGTTCATTCCATAGACCTCATGTGGCACCAGTGATTCTATATTACATTGGGAGGAATGTTAGCCAAACCTATAGTGCAATAAGGTTACTAGGAGTTGGAATTGACTCGACAGCAGCATTTCTTTTTAATGTGACAACACCATTACTACCCTGGCTCATTAGTATGCTAATTCTCTTTAGTCTTTCGCCCTCAGAACCAGGAACTATGGCAAAGGAGTGTCCAAAAGGCCTCCCCAGTTTCAGTTCCAGAAAGAAGAAAAATAACTCCACTCTCCTAACTTCTTTTTCCCTTCCAGGTGGACTTTCATCTCAAGAGAAGTCTCCCTCAAGTAGCGCCTACAAAGCGAGTTCCCAAGGAACATGGACACAGAGTCTTGCCAGAGAAAGTGCATCCCCGGGCCCCAGGCAAGAAGGAAGTGAAGAAGCAGCAGCCCCAGCCTGTCCCTGCCTGAGACCCATCTCTTCAGAAGGGCCTTGCTCCTGCTCTCCAATCAGCTGGAGCAGCCTTTGTATTTTATTTTCTGGAACATATTTAACTATAAACGTACTTACAATAATTCACTATGTCTCTGTCTGTTACAGGGGTAAGCCCTCCTACTAGTTGCTGTTGAGTCAATTCTAACTCATGGTGACCCCATGCATTTCAGATTAGGACTGCACTCTGCAAGGTTTTTGTGCTTTTGACTTTCCAGAGCAGATTGCCAGGTCTTTCTTCCAGCATACCTCTGGGTGGGTCAGAACTGCCAAACTTTGGGCTAGTAACCTAGCCTTTAATCATCTGGACCACAGAACAACTTCTTTAAGCCCTCTATAGGCCATCAGCAAAAACCATCCGAACTTAAAGGAAATGGGTGTAGTAGCAAACACATCCGGTAGTGTTCAATGAGGTTTTAAGATTCTAGGGCCTGTTCTAGGCCCAGAGACCCCATGCTAGACCACTCTGCCCCAGAGCCTGGTTCTGCTGGTTGATCACTATCTCCTGAGTCTAGCACAGAGCCAACTACACAGTCAGTGCTCAATGAAGATCTCTGAGTGAATGATGGAAATGCTGAGATGACCTGCAAATGATGTTGGTTGATCCCTTAGCAAGTCTAGGTGACCAGTTCTTCTGAAATCCTGGAGGCCCATCTTAACAATAATAAATAGTTTTTAATAAGAAAAAGATTTGACACATGCCAATAACTTCTCCCACTGATGCTCATCTTACACTCTTATACAGGGCATTTTGAACAACGTGCAGCTTTGAATACATTTTCAAGATAGGTGCTTTCTGGGGCTGCCATAACTAAGTACCACATACTGGGTGGCTTATCAGAACAGAAATTCATTGTCTCACAGTTCTGGAGGCTCTAGTCCAAGTTCAGGGTGTCAGCAGGCTGAGCTCTCTCCAAAGGCTCTAGAGGACCATCTCCGTTCTCTGCTGGCTCCTGCAGGCTCCCAGCAATGCGTGACATTTCTTTGCTTGCCATTGTATCTGCCTCTGCTGTCACATAGTGTTCCTGCCTTGGTGTTCCTAATCCATGTGTCTCTTCTCCTTTTTTAGAAGGACATCACTCAGATTTGATTAGGATGCATTTACTTCAGTATGACCTCATATTAACCAATAACCTCATCCAAGAGTAAAGACCCTGTCTCCCAAACAAGGCCACGTTCACAGGTGCTCTTACACATTGCAGTCTAGTTGATTCTGACTCACAGCGAGCCTATAGGACCGACTACAGCTCTCCCTTATGATTTCCAAGGCTGTAATGTTTACAGAAGCAGACTGCCACATCTCTCTCCTGCAGAACAGCCAGTGGTTTTGAACTGCCAGCCTTTTAGTTAGCAGCCATGTGCTTAACCACTGGGCCAACAGGATGCCTCGTTCCCAGGTACCAGAGGTTGAAACTACAGCATAGTTCAATCCATAACAATTTGTTATTGTTAGGTGCCATCAAGTCGGTTCTGACTCACAGGGACCCTATGCACAGCAGAACCGAGCACTGCCCTGTCCTCACCATGCCCACAATTGTTGTGCTTCAGCCCACTGTTGCAGACACTGTGTCAATGTGTCTTGCTGAAGGCTTCCTCTTTTTTGCTGACCTTCAGTTTTACCAAGCTTGATGTCCTTCTCCAGGGATTGATCCCTCCTGACAACACATCCAGAGTATGTAAGACACAGTCTTGCCGTCCTTGCTTCAGAGGAACACTCTGATTGTACTTCTTCCTGGGCATACCTGTTTGTTCTTTTGGCAGTCCATGGTATATTCAATGGATGTATATATAATCCTGATGTCTTGTGGGATGGCTCTGTCCTGGCCCTGTGCCAAGCTACACACAGCACTCTCCACCTCACTGAGCTCCCTAGAATGAATCCATGTGTACTCTAAGCATTATTGATCAAAGGAGGTGTTACTAAGGCTACGGTAGTGTTGCTGTGAGTCAGAATCCACTCCATGGCAACGGGTTTGCTTTGGTTCTGTAGTTTTTCATCACATACTCAACAACTCACAAATTCATAAACCTCCACGGGGCAGGTTGGGGTTCCCGAGTCCTCTGTGTTCAGGGTTCGGTGAGGCTTCTTGCCTGTGTGCCCCCAGAGGGCTGAGCCTCAGCTAAGCAGGGTAGGCTCTAGTTGCCCCTGCCTCACCTTGGGCCTCTAATTAGCCTAGCCCTGTCCTAAAAAAATAAACGAAACCCGTTGCCATCCAGTAGATTCTGTCTCACAGCGACCCTGTAAGTATGAGCTCTTTCTCACCACAGAGCAAACTAGCTCCTTAACAAGCATTCCTACACCTATCAGGAAACACTGGGTGCTTGGCTATGACAACTGGCCTCCTCAGCCAACCATTAATGATTAGGACCAACACATTCTTTTATTTTTCTGTTAATTGAGCAATCTCAGAATCCCTGCTAGTGTAGTGGTTAGGTACTTTGTCTAGTAATCCAAGGGTCAGCAGTTCAAATCCATAGGTGCTCCTTGGAACCTCAGTCAGCTGTTCTACTCTGACCTATAGGGTCACTATCAGTCAGAATCGACTTGATAGCAGTGGCTTTGTGGCTTTTGAGCAATCTGTCAGCTGTGACTAAAAAAGAAAGGGAAAAAAAAACCTAGCTTCCCATTTAAAAAGAGAACATGTCTCCTCAGGTGATGAATCTTTTCTTTACTTTTTTTTCCTTTTGTTCTGCTTTTAATCTAATATTCCTTTATTCTTTTCTTGTACAGAAGCATCAGCTACCTGAAGGGGCCCTTCAATTCAGTGCAACTTTATACCTGAGATTTCCATATGCTCTGGGTATTTTCCATGTTGTCTGAATACACTTATTTTGCTTTGGGGTTCTCTGGTACATACTCACTGAACAGAGCTGATGTTTGCAAAATATGCTGACAATTCTTTCCCTGGCATAGCCATAAGACTTTCACTACACAGGGGATGTTTATCGAGTTTGTCTTCTTGATAACTACAGAGAAAACAAACAAGAATAAGACACAGTCCTTGACTCAGGGCGGCCACGGTGAGTGAGCTGGGAAGACAAGCAGGTCATTACAACGTATTGTGATAACTGCTGTGATTCTCTAAATACTTGAGGGAGGGTGAAGCTGCTATTGGGCGGGGCCCTAACAGAGCCTTGGGAAGATCAGCAAAGGCTGATCACAGCAACCCTAGACCTTCTGCATACAGTTTCCAAGGAGTGACTAGTGGATCTGAACTGCTGACCTTTTGGTTAGCAGCCGTAGCACTTAGCCACTACACCACCAGTGTCTCCAAAGACATCCCGGAGTTGGCAAAGCCTAAGGTGACAATGCAGTGAGAGAGGATAAAGGAACATCAGCCTGGTAAAAAGAAATTAGGCTATAAGTCCAAATATCCGAGAGCTTGAAGGCACGATGTGTTCAGGAGAATGGCAGGAAGTCTGATACAGTTGGAGCTGGGTGAGGTGTCAAAAGGTGAGGTCAGAGGGACCAGATCATGAAGAACTTTTGGACCATCTTCAAGAACCTGGACTTTATCCCGCGAAAAACAAAGAGCCGTTGAAGGGTTCTACTGAGAGGAGTGGCAGGATCAAACAGCATGAAGAGCTGGCTGGAGCAGGAGTGAGTCCTTGCCGGGAAGTCACTTCAGCCACCTGAACCCGGCCAGGGTTGCGGGGACACCAAAACACCTGGGAATCCATGAGCTATTAAGTCCACCCCTGGCTGTCCAGAGTGCTCTGTCCTCTCTTGTGGCTTCAAACCTCCCAGAAGCCTTACTTAGGACCCCTCCTTTCCTGCCACCCTGAGGATGTTAAGCACTGGAGGAGATGAAGGTTTTCAGCCAAGCCCTAGCTGAATCACTGACTCAAGCAACAAGTGATTGATTACGCAGACAGAATACTATATGGGGAATACTGGGTCTGGCAACGACTGTGTTAACATTTCTCACTGCACTCAAGGGAGTCAGAACTAAGGGGAGGAGGGGTAGGCAGGGCTGAAGTGGAGGACTCGACTGTTCCTGGCTGGTAGCCCTGTATCCCTTCTATCATTGCTATACAAGGACCTCCAGTTAAGTATGCAAACTCATCCTACAAATGTCTTACATACTCCATTGCTGAATATCACTACAGTCACCTCCCATCTACTCCCCTTGGGAAGTTACGCACTGATGCCAACACCTAGTCCACAATTCAAAGCAATTTTGGGACTCTTTTTGGAATGACCATCAGGGTTGTTGTTGTAATACCCTTGATATCTTGCATGTTATCAAAATGTTTTCCTTTTGATATTTCCTGTATCTTCCACTAAATGAAAAAGTCACTGGGGGCCAGATCAAATGAGTAGGGAGGGTGTTCCAATACATTTATCTGTTTACTGGAGAAAAACTCCCTTGCCAGCGTGCCACTGTGTGCAATGGCCATTCCAGAAACAGTTCCAAAATTGCGTTGATGGGTAGACAGGGTGCTGGTACTGGTGCGTGGCTTCCCAAGGGGAGTACTTTGAAGGTGACCACAGTGATATTCAGCAATGAGGTAAGTAGCACTGAAAACAATTAAATTTGCAGTCTTAATGTTCAGATGTTGCGGTCTTGATCCAGTATTTTTTTTTAAAAAAGAAATTTTTCCACATCATAGATATAAGGAAAATATGAGTCTAAGAGACCAAAAGGGTGACACAAACCACAGACTGCATCAACATGAGGTGGGAAGAACTAGACGATGCCCAGCTGTCACGAGTGACTGTCCTGACAGGGAACACAACAAAAAGTCCCTGAGGCAGTAGGCAAAATGCAGGGTGCAGAACTCAGACTCCAGTTAAAAGACCAGACTTGATGGTCTGATAGACTTGAGGGTCCTTGTTAGCCTAGAACTGAAATCATTCCCGAAGCCAACTCCTTAGACAAAGACTGAACCGGTCTAGGATACTAGTGAAGGGTGCTTCTTGGCTTAAATACAGGAGACTGACTGGGTAGCTCCTGTCCAGAAGTGAGACAAGAAGGCAGAGGGGGAGAGAGCTGGTTAAATGGACATGGGAAATCCCGGGTGGAAAGGAGGAGCACGCTGTCACAGTGTACGGAGAGCAGCTAGAGTTGCATAACCAAGTGTGCATAAGTTTTAGCACGAGAAACTGAGTTGAACTATAAACTTTCACTTAAAACACGGTGAAAATAATAATAATAAATTTAAATGAAAGGAACTGTTCCACACAGAATGCTAGCCTGGATAGGCAGTTCTTCCCAAGGGGGTGAATCCTTTATTTGCTACATGTGTTTGAGCAAGTAACTTGCCTTCTCTGAGTCAGTCACTCATCTGGGAAAAATGCAGCTCATATCTACCTGACTTGGGGTCTGTGGGGATTAAGTCAGTGAATCAGTCACTAAGGAGGGGAAGGCAACTCCTGCCCCAGACTCTCCTCAGAGGATTGTCAGGCTGGCTGGCGGGCACCCAGTGAGTCTGACGGGAGCACGGTGGGCTCAGGGGCAGAGGGCAGGGTGCCAGGGAGGCATCGTCTCCCGAGGAGCTGAGTCAAACCATTCTGTCTTTCTGGCTTTGTGTGCCCAGCCCTCAAAACAGTGTCTGGCACATAAAAGAAGCACATTTGGTGAGTGACCTCCAGTGACCTCTCCTCTTTTACTGTTTTTTTTTTTTGTCTCATCTATCATTAATAGTTTAAACATTTTTTTTTTTAAATCCTAAACCATGGTAGGCAGAATTCTGAGATGACTCCTAATGACCCTTATATAATCCTCTCTCCTTGCGGCGGGGCGTGGGGAGGGGGGGATGCCTGTGGCCATCATGAGCAGGGCTGGATTAAGGCCTGTGAGGACCCTAAACAGGGGTAATCTGTGGTGCCCCCTCCTCTGCTCACTCATGCATTTGAATGGGATGCATGAGTTATGTATACACATGCATCTGTGTGTGTGTTTCAGCTATCCATGATGTAACTTGTTTTTAGTGCGACTATAGTATTGGTGATTGAACCCCAAAGTGGTATATGCCATTTTAGTGAAATGAGGTGAACTGGATTATAAAATGCTTAGTGAAGGCAGGGTACTAAGATTTTTAGTGTACACCACATTTTCTACAAAAATATTTTTCTGTATATTCTGCAACAAATAAAATGAGTCAGTGAACTTAGTTGTTTCAACAAGCCGTGTAAAATTCTGTTGATCTTCCACAATGAAATATTGACTTTTTTCTTTAAATAGCTATTGACTTAAAATTGCTATTGACTTTTGCTTTAAACAGTTTGTACTCCTATTCTGATGTGTGTTTCATACTCAGTACTATCATTATAAATGAACAAATGAGAAGATGTAGTGAAAGAAAATTTAATGACCAGAAAACAAACATTACAGCAAATTATTTTATTTTGGGATAGATCTTTCATCCCTGACATGTTATAATTAAAAACATTTTTCCTATTTTTCGCTCTTACAAATTTGTCAATGATTTCATCACAACTAAGCTGCAGAACAGTATCTATTTATAAAATAAAGATAACCAAGTTTTTTTTGAATCACTGCTGTAGGCTGAGGGTTTTTCAGTCTCTTTAGGAGTGAAACGAGTGTTCTATCATACAGTTTGTAATCATTCAAGCTAGGAATGTATATAAGGCAATTTCAACAGTGTGAAAATACACTTTGCATTTTACCTTCTACAAGGAATCAGACATGCTTACATGGGTAAAATATGCTCTGCCTGGATTTGTAATTTAGTTCTCACATAAAAAAGGAAATCCTCACACCTCTTTGAAAATGTTTATATTTAAGAGATAAGGATAAGCCTGCACTAATTTTTTAGATGCTTTTTGCATTCTTCATCAAGTATATCCACATTCTTCACTGCTTTCTTGGAAGAAGAATTTAGAAACACACTGTCTTAGTCATCTGGTACTGCTCTAACAGAAACACCATGAATGGATGGCTTTAACAAAAAACGTTTGTTCTTACACAATCTAGTAGGCTACAAGTCCGGATTCAGGGTGTGTGCTTCTTTTTTGGCTCTGGAGGAAGGTCTTTGTGTTGCACCAGTCTTTGGTCAGGGAATATCTTGGTGTAGGAAACTTACATCTGAAGGACCGCTCTACTCCTGGTGCTGCTTTCCTAATCATATGAGTTGCCCACTTTCTGTTTGCTTCCCTTTTATTTTCTCTCTCGTAAGATGAAAGGATAAAAGGTGGTGCAAACCCTACTCCAGGGAAACTCTCTTAATAAGGATGTTCTAGTCCCACCCTAATCACCTTTAAACACAATCATCTTACCAGATCTGAAAATTAAGTCCTCAAACTTAATCATTCAAAGTGCTGCATAACTCATTGCTGACTATTTGAATATCTTTGAAGTACTCCCCTCTGGAAGCTATGCACCAGTGCCAGTGCCTAGTCCACGCTTCAAAGCAATTTCAGAACTCTTTCTGGAATGGCCATTGTGCACAGTGGCACGGTGGCAAGTTCATCAACTTAACTGTATAGTTGTCTGTGAGGGAGTTTTTAGGCAGTAAACAAATAACTAACTGTATTGGAGCACTCTCCCTACTCACGTGATCTGGCCCCCAATGAGTTTTTTCCTTACCCAAAGATAAATGAAACATTGAAAGGGAAACATTTTGGTGACATTGAAGACATCAAGGATAATATGACAACAGCTCTGATGGCTATTCCATGTATGCTAGCTAACATACATATGTATGCTAAGTGTATTTTAAAGTTAAAGTTATAACTATTATTGGTTGCAGAAGGTTTCTGGAGTTCCCCTTGGTTGTTCACCAAAGTATGCCAAGTGTATACCTTTGTGTTTGCATCGTGACAAGGAGCATGGCTGGCTTCCTGGATGGAGCTGCTGGTGCTGAAGACATGGAGGTAGAAGATGGTTCTTTCAAAATCTATCAGAGATCCATTGTCTATTAATATAATCCATCCTGACCTGCCAGCTGCTTATGTTGATTCAGTTGCATCCTGTGTGAATGTAGCAAGAGGTTACCTCAACAGCCTCCCTCCACTTCTTGTTTATTAGGAAGAACTAGTAGACTCCCAACAGACACACCAAGGTAAAGAATTTTAGTTACACCAGATAGGACCACGAGAGACAGATAGCAATAGTGTTGAAGTGACAGGGGTCTTACAGCTTAAACAACCTTGTGCACAGGTGCCTGTATGACACTTTGTATGTTTTGGACTTTATTTCTGGCCAGCACATTCTCATACGCTGGAGATCATGTCAGTTACATCTAGTGTGCCGCCAGCTCTCTTCCACTAAGTGCTTGCCTTTCCCTGTCTCCTGTCTGCTTGGCATCTCTGATGGTTAAGACTGAGTATCAGCTTGTCTGGGCCATGATTCTGAGTATCTACATGTGATCGTTCTCATCATGGAATCTGCTGTGAGTAGCCAGTCAAAGGGCATTTCCTTATGTGTGTGGTCTGCATCTGAATGTAAGTGGGCATGCTGGCTTTTGTCTGCTCTGGATCCTATGAGATAATAAATGTGTGCTGTCTTCAGCTGTTAAGTTTGCAGTAATGAGTTACTCAATAACAAAAAAGTAATAACCTGTTTTTCACTTATTGACATGGTTAGGTTCCAAAGTCTAGGTTATTACGCAGAAAATTGCTGTTATGCAAGGACTGGAGATTTTGAGATCTAGGCTTCCCTCCTCCTTGGTCCCAGCCACCTCGCCTCCCTGGTCCCAGCCCTCCAAACTGGGTGATCGCGTGGCTCCTGTGTACTTTCGGAGGTCATGGGCTTGCCCTGGCTCTGCTGGCCAGAATCAGAATCCATGCTACTTTGGGCTGCTATCTGGGCATCCTCAGCAGCTCAGTGTCCCAGCCTGGGTTCTCTGGTGCACTTGGTATGGAAAGCTGGGCAGCATGGGCTGGGCAGTGCCCATCAGACTCCACTAGGAGTCTGTTTTACAGAGGCCCATGCCCACTTGTGGTGCCAGCTCAGGGTAGAGAATAAGGTCTGCCAGAGGCACACAGGAGAGAGCCAGGGGGAAGGATGGGTGGCACAAGCAGAAAGGAGCTAGAGCATTGGGCACCCTCAAGGAGTCCAGACAGGTTAAGTACCCTGGCGGTGATGCTATTCCTCCTCTGCTATGTGACCAAGTTGGAAGCTCAAGGATGTATGGGTTGGCAGGGTCATTAATGCACAAAGTATTTGAACAGTTGATTTTTTTACCACAGTAATAAATTAGAAACATTGGAAAACAAGATAGTTGGTAAATGAAGAGTAGGTGTATGTCACGGATTGGGTTGTGTCCCCTTAAAAAAGTGTGTACCCATTTGGCTGGGCCATGGTTGCCCGTGTTGTGTGGTGTTCACGTGTGCCTCTGTGGTGTTGGTGGTGGAGGATGGGTGGCAGTTATGTTAGTGGGGCAAGACTCAGTATGCAGGCTTATGCTGTGCCTTGTGACAGTCTCTTGGGCTGTAGAGTGAGGAAACTGGCAGAGAGATTTGGGGACCTCATGCTGCTGAGAGGCAATTCTGGGAGCAGAGCATATCCTTTGGAAAGGACCTGGCGTCCCTGTGCCACAGAAGCTCCCAGTCTAAGGGAAGATTGACGACAAGAACTTTCCTCCAGAGCCAACGGAAAAGCCTCCGCCTGGAGCTGATGCTCTCAGTTTGGACTTTTGGCCTATTGGGCTGTGGTGGAATGGAATTTCTCATTTTGAAACAATCTACTTGTGGTACTTCTGTTGTAGCAGCACTAGATGACTATGTGTACCAGTGTACATAGCTATTCTAATTTTTTGCAAATTAAGTAGAATATGAATAAATAAAACACACATAACCAGTTGTGACCACCATACTAAGTGGTATAACTGCCATGCCCCTACCTCAAGTGAATGTAAAACAAAACAGGAGAAGCAAACAGAGCAAAACCAACTCTTTTTAAATAAGACAGCTGCATCGTCAGCGTGACCCAGGGGGTGCATGTAATAGTTTCTCTGTTTGACAACAGAGACTTTGGCCTCTGAGTAACTGTCGTATCTTGCTTTGAATGTTCCCCTTTTATTTGTACTAAATTAGTTTTTACTGGATTGTGGACATGTAGCCTTAAAATAAATACTAAAGCCAGAAAGGATGTAAAGAGTGTCCAGAAACATTATATGCAGCATTACTCTTCTTCAGATGGAGATTCTTCTCCCTTTTCCAAAGGATCAAAATCAACAAGGTCTCACATTCCAACCTGTTACATCCACCATCAGGACACTTTGAAAGAAAAGTGGGAGCAAGAGCCCTTTGAAAAGCCAAACACAGCATCACTCAATTTGAAATTTATTCTAGGAGGTGGAGTCAAGATGGCGGACTAAGCACACATCTGCTGATATCCCTCTGGAAACCAAGACCTGAATTGATAATCAAACAGAGTCTTTTGGTCACCTAGTGAGCCCCAAGACACGGCACAGGGCTGTTAATTTGGACTTCATACCACTGAACGAAAAACCTCTCCTCTTTCCCTGACTCCTGCTCCTGGCTAGCCCTGGCTCTCATGGACTGAAGGTAAATGCACCATTTTGACTTTTTTTTCTCTGTCTTGGCCAGTGGGTGGAGCTGGTCTTGCCTAGAGGCTAGACTCAGGTGCACTGCTGGTGGGATAGACAGGTGAAATTGCCATATTTTGAGAGCCAGGCTTAGGATTCTGTTCATCTAGTCACTTAAGGGCCTGTCTTTATATCACTGCCACAGCATAGTATGTACAGAACCACACTGTCAGAGTGCAGGATGCCATGAGGGATACATAGATTTTAGCGGGACCTAATTCTTAGCCTAGAAGCCAGCGCCTGCAAACAGGACAGTGCTTCTCTGACAGAAAAGCAGTAGTTTACACAGTGTCGTCTACCGTGCGGGCCCAGCAACAGAGGTGGAGGACTCACTATCTCTTGACACCTTTAGCCCCTCTATCTGCTGATCGTGTGGAGGGCGCCATCTTAGATATGGTGGCCACAGCTGGACCTATTTCTTAGCTTGGGAGCCAGAACCTGCCCACAAGAGAGCGTTTTTCTACCAGAAAAGCAGTAGTTTACACAGTATCACCTGAGGCTGGGCCCTGTCAGCAGAGGCCAACAGGGCAGTAGCATTGCTGTATTTTGAACTAGTTCGTATCATCTGGGGTTGGATATAGAGGTGCTTACTTTGCCAGTTGGGAAGAGGGACCTCTACACTTGAAAACCTGACTAACTTGGGAAGTGGTCAGATACCTTTTGTTTTACATTTTAAGACAGCCTAGATAAACATCTGCAGTCCATCCTCACAGTATCTCTCCCAGCCTTTACTTACTCACTTGAAACCCAAAAAGCAACAGATGCTTGTGGCATACAAGAAATCACCCATGGCTTCAGAAGGCTCACAAACAACACAACCAAGGAGTTTTCCGGATGAAGAAACTTTTCTGAAATCATCAGAAGGTGAATATAAAAGAATTATATACAGAGCTCTCCTAGACCTTATACAAAATGCAGCAGAACAAAAGGAAAAATTAAGCAAGCTGTTCGATCTGATGGAATACCAGTAGTCTGAAATCCAACAGATCAAGAACAAAATCAAAGACACAGAAACTTCCATTGAAAGCCAAGAAAACAGAATGGAACAAATGGAAAAAAGAATTTCTGACTTGGAAGACAGAGCTACTGATGTCAGCGTCTATGAGCAGAAATCAGAAAGAGGAAACAAGAAAAATGAAGAAGCATTAAGGAGCATGTGGGACTCTATTAAGAGGAACAACCTTTGATTAATTGGAGCCCCTGAACAGGATGAGACACCTGAGAACACAGAGAGGATCATTGCTGAGCTGCTGACAGAAAACTTCCCAGAAATCATGAAGGAAGAGAATATAGATATCCCAGATGCATATCGTACGCCACCCAATATAGATCTTAAAAGAAAGACTCCAAGACATATTATAATCAAGCTTAACAAAATGAGACATAAGCAGCAACTCTTATAAGGCAGCAAGACTCAAAGCAAAGCTAACATTCAGAGGGAAACCCTGCAGGCTTTTGTCAGGTTTCTCAGCAGAAACCACGCTGGCACAGAGACAGTGGTATGACACATTCAAAGCCTTGAAGGAGAAGAACTTCCAACCAAGAATTATATATCCTGCAAAACTGTCTTTCAAACATGAAAATGAAATGAAGACATTCCCAGATAAACAGAAACTCAGAGATTTTGTAAAAACCAAACCAAAACTACAAGAAATACTGAAACAAGTTCTTGGCTTTGGCTTAGAAGAACAAAACCACTAACTTTATATTTTAGAATGACACACTACTCAAAACTCTACTCAGAGAAGGCTCCAAAGTCAATCACAGCTTTAATATGGAAAGAAGCAATCCAGTGATCATCATGAAAACTATGGTGCCATCATATTAAAAAGAGGGATGTACTACAGTGGTTATAGTCCTTCCAGATGGAGAGGAAGAGGACAAGACTGGTAGTAATTAAAATTGGCTCTCTATATGGTTTATTAAGGGGGATCATGGGGCAGACATAAAGTGCAACATACCATGTGTAACATATCATATCAAGAAATGTAACACAGGTGTCTCAACAACTACAAAATCAGCTCTGAAGAAGGTGAAAAATCAACTCACAAAAAAGAATGTCCCAGAACAGACTAATAGGAACCACAGAGAAAACATCAACACAAAAATAAACATATCACAATGGCAGCACTGAACACATACCTATCAATAATTATGTTGAATGTCAATGGACTGAATGCTCCAGTAAAGAGACATCGAGTGACATCTTGGATCAAAAGACATGACCCATCCATATGTTGTCTACAAAAAACTTACCTGAGACTTAAAGATAGGAACAAAGTGAAAATTAAAGGATGGAAGAATATATATCAAACCAACAATGAACAAAGAAGAGCAGGTGTGGTAGTTCTAATCTCAGACACACAATTGCCACTGGAGGCTTCACTGGAGGCAGGGAGACAGACAGGCATTCTGATGTCTTTCATCTCTCCTTCCCTCAGATCTTATTGTAGTGCTTCCCTTTTGCTAGACCTACAAGAAAATAGAGGGCAAGACCAAACAAACAGACAAAAACCCAAACCATAGGGTGGGTTCCACCTCTTAGTGACCCTTAGGACAAGGAAGGGAACCTGAGAAATGCTGGCTGCTGCAGCACAGAGCGGAACAGTGGATGGACCTAAGGACCAACAGGGAAATGTTCGGCAATAATATCCCCTCCAGAATTATCCTTTAAACCTAACTGCAGACAGATGTACTGAAATTGTTGTGTTTATTTCTATACAAATAAAGCAATATTAACACCAAAAAAAAGAAAGAAATTTATTCTAAAATAACAAAACCCTGACACGATGGAGTCTAATTCATTTCTGTCAAAGATCTGTGCTACGATTTCAGACCAGTTAATTGTTTATTCATTCATTCATCATACACATATTGATTAAGTCCTAGTGATGCATCAGAAACCCCGGTAGTGTAGTGGTTAAATGCTATGTCTGCTAACCAAGAGGTCGGCAGTTCAAATCCATCAGGCGCTTCTTGGAAATTCTATGGAGCAGTTCTAATCTGTCCTATAGGGTCACTTTGAGTTGGCATCAACTCGGTGGCAGTGAGTTTGGTTTTTTGATTTATACCGATGCATCAGCAACTCTAGCATAGCAGTTAAGTGCTATGTCCGCTAACTGAAAAGTTGGCAGTTCGAATCCATGAAGTGCTTCTTGGGAACTCTTTGGGGCAGTTCTACTTTGTCCTATCAGGTTGCTATGAGTCACAATTGACTCGACGGCAATGGGTTTTTGTTGCTGTTGTTGTGAGTCGGATCCGACTCAATGGCACTTGGCTTGGCTTTGTTGTTTTTGTCTTTGATTTACTGATTCATCACACCCTGTTAAAAGTTGAGGAGACAGTGGTAAACTGTTTGGAATTGCAGGGACTCTGGAAGGAGTGACAAAGAATAAAACAAGGTAATAAATACATAGATGGATCAGTAACTGTGAGAGTGGTACTGACAGAGTGAATAATAGGGACTCTGTTTGAGATAGGATGATTAGGGAAGACTCTGAAGAGACAATGTTTGAGCAGAGACCTTTAGGATAATTTAGGATACGAAAAGGCCAAACATTCATAGAGGAGAAATAAAAGTTCCAGACCTAAGGAACAGCTAGCCCAAAGATCCTGAAGCAGGAAACAGCCCAGCTGGTGTGTGTGTCCGTGTGTGTGTGTGTGTGTGATTTCCCAATCTGATCTCAGCATGTTAGAAGCCTAGGTCCAATGCAGCATAGCCTCCAAACCACATTAAGTCTAGTCATAAGCGAGCCAGTACAGATTCACTTTTTCCACAGCCACAGAAAACACCCTGAATGCAAGCAGCCGTCTCAAATCTAAAGACAGAGAGAGAGGGACAGCACAGGACAATCTACCATCAGAGACAAAAAGTCCGTGCTCATGGGTCATGAGCATCCTCTTTATATAGGTGACATTATAATTTGTTTGATATAAAAGTTCCCAATGCACACAACATGCTACCATGCCCACCTCCCGCCTGGAATATTGCTTCATTTCTACTTCAACACTAATTTCATTCTCGCTATTAAACTGTGAATAAACACTCCCCCTGGGCAAATGCCTGAGCAAACATGAATCCTCGCCCTCTTCCCTAAAGTTAGCTGCCACTGTTTATGAAGGCTCTTTCTGCCCTACTTTCTCCTATTCCTCTCCTCACCAATTAATGTTCGTCCCCATCCTTCTACTCATGGATTTTTCTTTCTTCTGCTGTCTTCATTCTGTTCACTTCCCATACATTGCTTCAGCCCTTCAAGGTCACCCCAGCAAGGTGCTGCAGTATCTCAGGCTAAGATGTAGCATCACAGAAGATGGAATTGAGGGGAGACGTTGGGGGATGGAGTCGTCAGGTACCCACAGCCAAGGAAAAGCCCTCATTGTGTGACGCACTCCTGCTGCTGCCTAGCCCAGGGACAAGGCAAATGAAATCTTTGCTTGAGTCCATGTCCAACCTATGGGAGCAGAAAGGAACAGCCTCTCTGACTACCTTTTAGATTGTCGTATCTGAGTCTTTGGAATGAAGAGTCCCTCCTGGGTGTTAGATCAAAGGAGTCTAGTAAGTCTCCTTAAATCCTTTCTGGGGTCAGATGAGGTGGAAACAAACCAATAAATAAAATTATCACAATTTTATTCTTTTTCTAATATCCAAATATAGTACTGTACAGACACTGTAACTTGTAACAGACCTTGATTTCACAAACTAATGAAAAAGATTTTAGTGGAGAATGCATAAAAACATCCACTTTCTATTTTGCCAGATTAAGGACGATTAAAGAAATCACAACTTCTACTTACCATAACCATTAATCAATAAATACTTTACTGCCCCAAATTAGAAAGCTATAATCTCAAAAAATATTTTTAAAACTTGTAAATTATTTTTCTCATTTTGCTAAGGAATATTGTTTCATCTTAGACTCTCATTTGAAAACCTGTCATTTGTAGAAGGACCTTTGGTGGCTCACATATTTAAAAATTTATAGGAGGGAATTTTAGACACAGCTGTACCAAGCCACCAAATTATGTAGTCTGAAATCTTTCTCCATTTCTTAATTTCACCTTCAATGTCTTAGTGGTGTTGACTTCATTCTCATGGGAAAAATCAAAACACTACTTCCAAATAAAGAATAGGTGGTGATAGGAAAAAAAAAAGAACATTTTCATCTTATTTAATTCAACCTACTGCCATCGAATCAATTCTGACTCATGGTGACCCTATAGGACAGACTAGAACTGCCCTGTAGAGTTTCCAAGGAGTGCCTGGTAGATTTGAACTGCCAACCTTTTGGTTAGCAGCAGTAGTGCTAAGCCACTATATCACCAACTTCGGGTTATTATTATTGCTATTTAATTTAAGAACCACTTTAATTTTTTGTGTGGCTCTTAAACAAACTCAATAGTTCAAAAAACATTTATTAGTCACACCTATGTGCCAGGAATGTCCCTGGCTGGCATAAACAATTTGTGATCTACTCCTAACTGAAAGGTTGGTGGTCTGCTTCCCTAAAGATTTACGGCCTTAGAAAATCTGCGGGACAGTCCACTCTGTCCTATAAGATCCTTGTGAGTCAGAATTGACTTGATGGCAATGGATTTGGTTTTGTTTTTTTGTGAAATGCAGTCTGTACCGGCTTTGCCTTTATGGGTGTGACACAAAATCTTCTTTTAAAATCTTCTTTTAAAAACAGCGAACCAGTGGCTGTATGGTCCATCCCAATTTATGGTAGCCCCGTGTGTTTCAGGGCAGAACTCTGCCCTCTGGGGTTTTCAATGGCTATGACTTTGTGGAAGTAGAATGCCAGGCCTTTCTTCCATGGTAACTCTGGATGGATTTGAACCACCAATCTTTTGATGAGTAGGCTAGCGTGTACCTGTTCGCATTACTGGGGCAGCCCTTTAAAAACAAAATAAGTCAGTTTAAGTAAAAATCTTAAACAGAAAATAAAAAAGATGGTTGGATGTCTCATGAAGACTCATTACAATGGATGTCTGAGAGGACAAGACTTCGACAGAAATCACAAAATGGTACAAGGACGACTAAAGTGTGGGACACAACGGGAACTGGCATTACTCTTGCCAGCCAGGGCCCACTCTTAATGGGAACTAAGTGGCCCCTGGTGTCTTCTGCTACCAGGCACCTTTGTCCTCACCCAAGTCTACCAGATGGTCACCCGCCATCCACGCCCTCTTGGACACCTGCCTCCACCTGGGTCCGCCTTTAGTCCTCTCCTTTCTGAACCTCTGTCCTGAGACTTGTAACCCTAATGCTTTGCAGTATGTTTTCTTCTTTTCAAAATGTGTAATTGAGAACTTCACATAGCTAATGCCATAATGATACTTGAATAATTTGTGTTTTTCACTGACCCAGCTATTCTGGCCTCTTCACCATCCTCTTTGCAAAGAGGCAGAGCACGCTTTCAGCTCCTGTGAGCTTGGTCTACCTCCTCTTCTTTGCTCGCCTGAGGAATGGCCTTAAGCCTGAAAAACAGCAGCTAGGAAGGCTGCCTGGCATTTTTTGTATCCACGACTTTCTTTCTTGCTTCTTACCTCAGAGGGGATCTGGCAGGCTAGTTTCACTAGCTAAGAAATTTTAGTATTAAGTTTTGTCTTTGCCTGTTACAAACATGAAGATTAGAGTTCAGGTGTCTGACATACATATGTATCTGTAGTTTAATAAAGAGTTTCCTGTAACTGTTTTGTGATATGTACAGTCTTCCTTGGGCTACATGCTTAAAAACATGAAATATTCCTTGTTGAAATGATATATAAACTCTGATGTAGAAATTTTCATTTGAGACTCCGTGGAGAATGGCCTGCATGGCTGTCGAGTCTCTAGTGGTATCATATCTCCAAATAAACCTTCTTCCTCTTTCTAACTTGAAGTATGTTTCCTTGGCTCGACTGCTCCAAGGGCATGGACTCAGATCGGGTAACTGACTCTCAGGCACATTCTGGAACTATTTTAACTAACAGTATTTGCATGTCTTACACCTTTCTTCCTAAGACACCTTCTATATTCTCCCACTAAGTTGCGGGACCACATCTTTAAGAATGGAATGTTCCTTTGTCTGCACTCCTTCCAGAACTGAGCCTGTGGCCATTTCAAGACGAACAGTTTGTACCGTGAGCAAGCCTGGCTTCTCTCGGTTTCAGCAGCGTGCTAGGAGGACTGCCACGTAAATTCACGAACTCATCCTAGAAAAAGTGCTACATAGCTGATTGCTAGATATCGCTTATGGTTACCTTCAAAATACTCCCTTTGGGAAGCTATGCACAGATATCAGTGCCTAGTCCACCTTCAAAGCAATTTTAGTACTCTTTTTCCGGAATGGCCATCAGAGGTGTCATTGTATTACCTTTTATGTCCTGAATGTCATCAAAATGTTTTCCTTTCAATATTTCTTGTATCTTTGGCTAAAGAAAATAGTTATCGGGGGCCAGATCAGATGAATAGGGAAAGTGTCTCAACACAGTTATTTGTCTGCTGGTTGTCATGGATTGAACTGTGTACCCCTCAAAATACGTGTAGTGATTTGGCTGGGCCAGGAGTCCCTGTATTCTGTGATTGCCCTGCACTTTGTGGTTTTCTTATGCTGTAACTCCTAATCTCTGCCTGTGGTTAACAGTGTGGATTATGTTGGAGAAGATTAGGGTGAGACTGTAAAGCCCTTCCTAAAGTCACCTCCCTGGACCATTGGAGTTGTCCTGGAGTGTGGCTTGCTCCATCTTCTATCCTTTAGGATGAAAGAAAAGGGAGGCAAGCAGAGTTGGGAGCCTCATACCATCAAGAAAGCAGCACCAGGAGAAGAGTGCATCCTTCAGATCTAAGGTTCCTGTCCAAGATACTCCCTGACCAAAGACTGATGCAACACAAGGACCTTCCTTCAGAGCTGACAGAGGGAAAGCCCTTCTCTTGGAGTGGACATCCTGAATCTGGACTTGTAGCCAACTGGACTGTGTGAGAATAAACTTTTCTTTGCTAAAGCCATCCACTTTTCAGCATTTCTGTTGGAGCGGCACACTGGCTAAGAACTCACTCACAGACAATGATACAATTAAGTTTGCAAACTCGCCACTGTGCACAATGGCCATTCCAGAAAGAGTTCCAAGATCACTTTGAAGGGTGGATTAGGCTCTGGAGTAGGTGCATACCTTCCCAAGGGGAGTACTTTGATGGTGACCACAGTGACATTTGCTGTGTAGCACTTAGAACAATTAAGTTCACTCAGTTAATTGTCAGATGTCATTACTTTCTCTTGTCAGCTTGCCGTCGCTAACAGCAGCTTGTAACTCTGGAGTGTAACATTCCAGAGGAAAGCTATAGGAAGCTTGCTTCGATTTGGGGCCTAGACATGCCAAGCTGCTAGTGATACAGTACACTGGGACAGTGAAGGAAACTTCTAGATCCTGACTGGTTGGATTTAGGCTAAGACAGGAGGAGAAATAATGACACACCCCGATATTTTTAATTAATGAGATTAATCACAATGCACAGAGATTGATAATGCGTACAGCTATTATTTTTATTACTAACAATATTGTTCCACACATATTTCTCTCTTTTGATCATTTGCATTCCAGTTCTTTTAATTAAGGATATTTTACAGTGTATCAATTCATAGACTCAGCATGAAATTCATTCTCCTTACTATGGGCTGCTAGGCCTCGAGTGATCATGACCTCAGTCTGTTTTCCAGTCTCATCTCATAACACTCTCTTGCCACTTGCATATCAGTCTTCAACGGGGAGTGTAACAAATTACCACAAACTGGGTGGCTTAAAAGAACAGAAATTTGTTTTCCCATAGTTTGGGAGGGCCTAAAGTCCAAATTCAGGGTGTCACCTGGGCCATGCTCTGTCCGGAGGTGCTGGGAGCACATGCTTCTTTGTCCTTTCCACTTTCTGGCAGCCATTGGTGTTTCTTGGGTTTGTGCCAGAATTATTCTAGCTTCTGCCTGTCTTCTTTGACCGTCTTCGCTGTTTCTGTTTCTTCTCTTTTTATAAGGACATCAATTGTGTTGAATTAGGGCCTACACTATTGCAGTATGGCTTTGCGCTAACTAGTTGCTGTGGATAATTTTGCCAAAAGATTCAGATTTGGTAAGTAGATCATTCTGAAATGGACTCTTTCAGGCGAAAAAAAGAAAAAGGTCAGATTGATTGTGATCTATGTTAAGGCATCCTGAAAGTTTTCTTTTTAAAATTAATTTTTTTAAAAATATAGACATCAATATTGATTTTTAGTTCATCTTGATTTCTCTTTATACAGCATACTTTTTTGTCTGAAAAAAAATTAGCAAAGCATATCCACAAAAAACAAAATGATAGTTAACTGGGCGATGACAATAGTATCTCCAAAAATAAAGACATTATATCTGTAATGTTAATAATTTCTTGAGGGAAGACAAGGCACTATTTCACAGGCAAACAAAGCATTTGCTAAGAATTTTGCCAAAATCCAGGACTTTGGTATTTTGCCAGCAGTCTTCACATTCACCAGGAAGCAGGCGGAAAGGAAAAATGATACATTGCGATGGAATTTTTGAAATGAAGGTTTATCTTTGTTATGCACGCATAGCGATAGATTTACCTCATTCTTTGTAATCTCCGAGGTAGAGTACAATAATTGAAGCTACACAGCCAACCAGTGTGACTGTGTGACATTTAAAACACAAAGGGAATTTTGCGAGGATTCAAGAGAGACTGAGAACCGTTCCCTAAGCACCGCCCAGTTCTTGCCTTCTGTCATTCTTTGCTTTTAAAGTCCAAAACGTGTCCTGAGACACTTGGCTCAAAAGAAACATGATGGACAGACAAGAACGAGTTATTGTACGGCACGATAAAGGGAATTGCCCAGGGATAGCAGGCAGGACACCAGCACAAACAAAATTAGGACTAGAAAGGGGTTTTCTAGATTGGATTCTGACTTTTTTCTGTGTTGGAGAGCGGTGGGGAACGCGAGAACAGTAAACTTGCTGTTAACTACAGCAGCACGAAGGTAGTGGGCGCCCGGCAACCAGGGGGCGCCAAGGCAGCAGCCAGCCTGGCCCGCGTGCTGGGGCTGGGGGCCGCCTAGGTAGAGCCGGGACCGGTCCCAGGCGGGGCTTTCGGCAGCGGCTCCGCCCCCTGCCTCAGTTTCCCCCCGTGGAGGCCCTTCGAGCTCCGCCCCCTGACGTCCGGCAGAGGGCGGGGCCGGGGGAGGGCCGCCAGGGGGCGCGAGCGCACGGCGGGCGCTGGGGAGGTCGGCTCGCGGGGAGTCGAGCGGGGGGCCCCCGAGACCGCGCGGGCAGCGCCGGCCGAGGCGGAAGCCTGGGCGGGAGGCTGGAGGCGGGGCGGCTGCGCTGAGTCAGACCGGATTGACCCGCCCGCGGCTTCCAGGGGCCCTGGTGACAGCGGGCCCGGGACAGGCGGCCGCAGCTGCCGACCGCTCCGAGGGACCTGCGGGCTGCGGAGGGCAGGTCAGCGGCTGGGCCGGGGCTGGGCAGGGAGCCGGGGGCTGCGGAGCGGGAGCCTCGGGGCTGCGGAGCGGGAGCCGCGGGGCTGCGGTGCGGGAGCCGCGGGCCGAGGGCGCTCGGCTCCGGGGGGACGTGTCGCGCGACCGGGCCTGCACCGGCCCCTTCCCCGCGGCAGCCGCTGCACTCGGCTGGGAGTGCGCTGGAGCCTCTCCTCGAACTCCTCACGGCCGCGATCGGTGGAGCCGCTGTGAGGTCCCCTAGGTGGAGGGAATGGGTGGCTTCAGTCAGAGAACGTGGGCTTTTTTGGTGTCAAGCCCAGCGTTCTTTTCACTGCACCACCCTGACGCTCAGGCAGTGAGGTGGAATTTGAGAGCTGGATTTCAGCATTAGCCCAGCCCTCTTATTTTACAGATGAAGAAATTTTTACTTGCTCAAAGTCACACATTCCATCGATACAGAGTCCGTGAGTTTTGTGTTAAGGAGACGGAAATGGATGATTTCCGAAGCAAGAGGGAGACCTGTTTGGCTGGAGATGCAAGTTAGGTTATGGTGGAGTTTACAGTTACTCACAGACTCCTTTATTCCAGTAACAGGTACTGATGTCCACCAGGCATGAATTTCTCAAAGCGCTTCTCCTGAAAAGAATGATCCCTTGACAGAGATGATAATCTGTCACTCTCACTGATGATGAGTAAAGGATGATGTGAATAAAGGTTTACTGATCAGAGTTCCAAACTAGCCAGGATCTGCTGCAAGTTAAGAGCTATGGAGAATGTTTCCTGTCCAAATGCAGTTTCATTATTCCTTATTGCCCATCTCATTCGTACGATAATGAAGACACTCGTATTCTGCAATATTGGTAACATGCTTTTAACCACTATCCAGTTGTTATTGAGGGGACTCATCTTTTACTGAAGCGGATTACCAGGCCTTTCTTCTGCTATAACACAGGGAGGATTTGAACTGCCCAACCTGTTAGTAGTTAAGCTCTTAATGGTATGTACCACCCAGGGGTCTTGACTTGCCTTCCCTGTGATTATCCCCTGTTTTGTCAATTCTGACTAACTGCTACCTTAGAGGACAGAGTGGAATAGCCCCATAGGGTTTCCAAAGCTATAATCTTCACAGCAGCAAATTGCCACATCTTTTCTGGTGCGGGCATCTCTCCTTGAAACACTGTCTTTTTGTAATTAGCGATCCTGGAGTATCTGCTGAGTTACCAGATGGCTGCTAACACTAATATTTAGGGTTTGAGTATAGATTAGCTCCTGTCATTTCATAGCAGAGTTACAGGGGAAAAGTAGGACGGTGTAATCCATAGTGGTATTTTCTAAGACTGAAGTATCTAACAGCATGTTGTTAGATGCCATTGAGTGGATTTTGACTAGTAACAACCTATGTGACAGAGTAGGACTGCCCACAGGGCTTTCTAGGCTGCAATCTGTACGGGAGCAGATTGCCAGGTCCTTTTTCCCACAGAACACACGGGTGGCTTTGAACTGCCAAACTTTGGATGCGCAGCTGAGTAGCTGAACTGCTGTACCACCAGTCAGTGATTGCTCAGTTAGTGCTGTATTTATTACCCTGTCCCCAGCACGAGTAGATTCAAGGGAGGTAGCAGGGAGCAAGTTAGTTTATCCCCAAGGACCTGTTTTTTCCTACAAGGTTGAGTGAGAAGACCTCTAGGGCTCCCTTCCATTTCTCAAGTTCCCTGATTTTACACATTAACTTGACACGTATGTCACTAACTGTGACAACAACAAAAAAGTGATCATGTATGCGAGACTGGAATGGTGTGCTTTCTACGTGGTGGAGGGTGGCTAGAGTCTGACCTGGGAGTGGGGTCCTGCAGATAACTTGTGCAGTGAGCCGAGAACATTCTGACTCAGAAAGTGTGATAAGGTGTCTGTATACAGTGCTCATAGCGTGTGTGTTTTTGGCTGAGATACAGTAACCTTTGTAGATACTCTGTCCAAATAAGTGCAAGTTATTTTGTCATGCAGCCCCAAAGGAGAGCCTGGTCCTCGTCTTGCTTCCATCTGTCGTTTGTCTTTCTGTTTCTTTCTTCTCCGAGTGCCTTGCTTGTCTGCAGAGACCCACCTCACATTTCTCATCATCTTAAGTTCCTTCAAGCACTGATTGAACTTAGATTCCTTTTTTTTCCTCCTCAAATCTTAGTTGAACTTCATCAGTTATGATTTTTAGGTAACCATTTAAGACCTTGTAAAAACTTAGGCTAGATATTCATTTTAAGGACACAGCGTCAGACTCTGAGTGGCTGTGGTTCTGGAAAATGGTTAAGTGGGCCAGGCTTAGATTTTTATCTTCTGCTGCTTGGAGCCTCCAGAGCCCGTCAACTCAGGTATCTCTGCCTCTGATCGGAACCCTTTCACTGTGAAGTGTAGCTGGGCTTCAAATTTGTTTTAATTCTCAACCCTCCTGGTTATTCTTAAGCATTTGGCTGAAATAAGCCAAAGTTGATTTTTCAAACTGCAGATATGTCAGTGTCAGATTTGCCTTTGGAGGTTTTCTTTTTAAATGATACAAGCACTTAAAATAGAACACAAATGGAGGCCTGCATACTTATTGCCAAGAATAAAGGCTTGAATATTTTTAAGGTTCATTATTCTGTTGATTCTGAAGTCAGTGCATTGCTTCACAGCATGGCATTACTAGAGAATTATTTGCTATGAAATTCTGCAGTGTTGATGGGCTTCTGCTAAAGCACCCTGGACCCTCATTCACCATATTTCTAAAAAGTTTCACATCGTCATTTCGGTTTAGTGTTAATTTGCTCTTACACCCAGCTCAGGAGAACATCTGAATAAACTAATTCTCAAGACTGGATAACTTAGTCTTGTTGGTTCAGAGTTAATTATGAGGTATCAGTCTGTTTTCTGGAAAGACTGAAAGGTCTAAAGTAGCAGCCATAAAATGCGATCACAAGGCAGCCCCATAGTGAAGGAACCCTTAAATCAACCAAGGGGTTAACTTTTGGTTGGGTATTTTATCTTTGATACTGTAAAAGTCAACCATCGGGGTAAAGTAGACATACAGTAGCTAGAGTTATGTTATCTCTCTTTAGATTTTTAAGGTCTTCTGACTTGAAGTATGGGGCTGTCAAGAACCAGGGCAACCGGGAAGAGCAAATAGGATTTTGTGCTAGGAGTCTGAAGGCACGGACATAGTGCTGACTTACTCATGAAGTCCACACATAGATGCTTTAGGTGTATGTTTTTATTGTTGACATTGAGTAGATTCCAGTTTACGGTGCCATGTGTGCAGAGTAGAACTGCTCCACAGGTTTTTAAAAATATTTTATTGTGCTTTAGGTGAAGGTTTATAGAGTAAAATTGTTTTTGTTTCACCAATTTGTACATAGAATGTCCAAAGACATTGGTCTCAGTCTCCTTCATGTGTCAGTACTCTCCTCACTTTTACCCTGCGTCACCCTGCGTGACCTTTCATCCGATTTTCCTTCCCCTTCCTACCTTCTCATCCGTGCTTTTGGCCAGATTTTGCCCGTTTGTTCTCATACAGTTAACTCTTCTAAGGAGCTTGTTCTTCTTGAATGTTACTGTTTATTTTGTAGGCCTTCTGTTTGTTAGTTGAAAGACGGTGTCGGGGATTGAATTGTGTGCCCCCACAAAATATGTGTCACTTTGGCCAGGCCATGATCCCCTGTATTGTGTGGTTGCCTCCCATTTGTGATTGATGTCATTTTCCTATGTACTGTAAATCCTAACCTCTGTCTGTGGTTAATGAAGCAGGTTTAGGTTATGTGAAGAGAATTAGGGTGAGATCCAGTGACCTCGCATAGATCACATCCCTGATTCAGTGTAAAGGCAGTTTCCCTGGGGTGTGCACTGCCCTACTTTTTATCTTATATGAAGTTAAAGGAAAGGGAAATTAGCAGAGAGTAGAGGACCTTAAAGCACCAAGAAACCAGTGCCAGGAGCAGAGTGGCCTTTGGACCCGAGGTTCCTGCATGGAGAAGCTCCTAGTCCAGGGGAAGATGGATGACAAAAGCCTCCCTCTGGAGCCAACAGAAAAAGCCTTTCCCAGGAGCTGATGCCCTGAATTTGGACTTTTAACCTACTAGACTGTGAGACCCTAGTGGTGTTGTGGTTAAGTGCTATGTCTGCTAACCAAAGGGTCAGCAGTTCGAATCTTCCAGGCGCTCTTTGGAAACTCAGTGGAGCAGTCCTGCTCTGCCCTGTAGGATCACTGTGAGTCAGAGCTGACTTGACAGCACTGGGTTTGGTTTTAGGTTTGTAGATTGTGAGAGAATAAACTTCTCTGTGTGAAAGCCATCCATTTGTATTACAGCAGCACCAGATGACTAAGACAGGTAGACTCTGGGAATGACTTCAGTTCCATGTTAGAAGGGCCGTAGTCCTGGGGCTTCCTCTAGTCTCTTATCAGAGCATTAAGTCTGGAGTTTTCCATAGGGTTTTCAAGGCTGTGACCTTTCGGAAGCAGCTTGCCAGGACTGTCTTTCCAGGTGCCTCGGGCATGAATGAAACAGACCAAAAAAGCAACCCACCAAGCCATTTGCCATCGGCTCAGTCCTGGCTTTCATGGCGATCCTGTATGAGTCAGAGTAGAAATGAGCCCCATAGGGTTTTCAGTGGCTGATATTTTGGACATAGATTGCCTGGCCTTTCATCCTCAGCACCTCTAGATGGGTTGAAACTGCCAACCTTTTGGTTTGTAGTCAGGCGGTTAACTACTTGTACCACCTAGGGACTCCAAAGCAGAAAAAGCCCTGCCCTAAAGGAGTAGGCAGTCTGGTGGGGTGCAAACAGACAGTAAATAAAATAAATACGTGAATGGATAAAAGGTCAAATGATCGTTAAGTACTATGGAGTGTTTCACAGCAGTGTAGGAGGGAAAGGCGTGTGTGTGTGTGTGTGTGTGTGTGTGTGTGTGTAAGGGGATTTACTTTTTATAGAGTGCTCACTGAGGGAGTGAGCAAGAGGCCAGGGGATCCGCAAGTGGCCAGCCGTGATGCAGGAGTGTGCTTGGCATGTGTGAGGAGCAGCGGGGTCAGGGTGGGGGCTGTGTGGCTGTGGGTGAGGGAGAGCCACGGCAGACGTGGGGGTGGGCGTGGGGAGAGCCAGCTCAGTGTAGGCCATTGTAAGGATTTCAGCCTTTGCTCTGAGTGAGGGGGAAGCCGTCAGAGGGTTTTGAACAGAGAAGCTTATGTGGTAACGTGTTTTGAAAAGGCCATTCTTACTGCTGGTTTGAGAATAGACGGGGAGGTACTGGGCAGACTCAGGGAGACATTCTTTGTTTTCTCTGGCTGTGTGACCCTAAAGCTTAATTCTCCTTTGGGCTTTCATTTCCAATAGCTCTAGGGTCTCTGAGTGATGTATGTAGATGGTTAGTGCTGAAATACTAAAGGTTGGTGGTTTGAACCTGCCCTCCCCACCCGCCAGTAGGGCTGCAGATGAAAGAGCTGGTGACCTCTTTCTGTAAAGATGGTAGCCAGGAGGATCCTCTGGAGCAGTTATGCTTTCTAACACACAGGGTTGCCATGAGTCGGAATCGACTCGGCAGAAGGAATTTTCTGTCTCTTTTTTTCCTTCTAGCTCTAGAATTTTGAGATGCTAGGTAGCATGGAATACTTCTGTAGAAGTGGCAAGAGGATTGCATTTGGAGAGGTTTTAAGAGGAAATGGCTTCAAATGACCTGAAAACTTAACAGCAGACCCACCTTTAGCTGAGTCACCCAAAATGAAGAGGTAATCCAGTCCTTTCAGCCCGACAGGTCATGAGAACAAAACGATTCTTTCGTGAATGTTCTCTGCTGATCCCGTTAGGACTTTGCTGATCCCTAAATTTTCCCTTCCTGTTTGAAAAAGAGCAAAAAGCTGTTACTCATCAACAGAGCTGGCAACCAGAATAGCTTTTGTTGTTAACAAAATTGGAAACGTTTGAGGAGGAAACAGATCTAATTTTTAAAAAAAATTATCACAGGACATTTGAAGTCTTTTATTACAGGCAAGGAGTCTAAAAGATTTCTTATGTTTTAATCCCCTTGTCCTACTCCCACTCCTTTCTTGCCTCTTATGTGCTCATTCTAATGTGTCGATGTGTTTCTTTTTTGTCTGTATAGTATCTTGCAAAGTGGCACTGTGAGATTCATAAACCAAAAACCAAACCCATTGCCATCGAGTCGATTCCAGCTCATAGCGACCCTGTAGGATAGAGTAGAACTGCCCCATAGAGTTTCCAAGGAGTGCCTGGTGGATTTGAACTGCCCACCTTCTGGTTAGCAGCCCTAACACTTAACCACTACATCACCGTGGTTTTTGTTTGATTTATATGCATGTACTTAAATTTATGACGCACTGTCTCATTATGCTCCTTTTTTCTGTAAGTACTGTTTTTAAGATCGATCCATGTTGCTCTGTGGACATCTGATTCTTTGCTTCTGAATGGTGTGCTCCCTGCGTAGTCCCCGACTTACCAGCATCTGAGTTAACACAAACTGCACTTAGAACCATCTGGGTTTTTTTTGGTGTATCTTATCATTAGTTATATGTACTACATGCAGCGTTGCAATGTGTAATTTGCTGATGTGATCATTCTCAGATGTTCACTCACAGATGTTCAATGTTATGATTTACTGTTCAAAACACTGCTGTATAGCAGGCTTTGAAATCTGAAAAAAAAAGGTACTGGACTTAAGTCAGAACTGACTTATGATGTTGTTGTTGGAACAGAAGAATCCTGTCGTAAGTTGGCATCTACTTGTCTTGAGTGCCGTGTGCAGCTACATCAGCTTTACTTAACTGCTGTCTCTCTGATTGGTACTCACATGGTCCTTCCTCTCTTCTGTTGTGTGTGGTCAAGTCAGTTTTAACTCAGATCAGCCTCAGGTAACACAGTGGAACTGCCTCGTGGAGTTGACTGATCTGTAATCTTTCCTGGAGCAGAGTGCCCAGTCTTTCTTCTGTGGCACTGCTTGGTGGGCTCAAACCACCAGGCTTTTTGTTGGCAGCTGAGTGCTTTGCTATTGTGCCACTAGGTCTCCGTTCCATTTTCTAATACCACAAATACTGCTTCAGAGAACACCTTCAGACATGTCCACCTACAGAGCTGTCTAAGATTCTATGGAATATATATTTTGAGGAAGTTGCTGGATTACAGGCTTACCTGTGCTGACTTAGTTCCAGATTCTGTATGCAGTGGCTGCCCCAGACTCTTGCCCACCAGCAGTAAGCCCCCTTGCAGTAAGCAAAGGTTCCTGTATTTGCACCACAAACAGCTTCATCCAGCTGTCCACCTTTTTTAATCTCATAGGTGCAGAATGACAATTTAGCATTTCAATTTTGATTTCTTTGATTACTAATGATTTTGAGTATTTCTTATGCAAACGAGCTCTGTAGTGCTTAGCTGCTAACCCCAAGGTTGGCAGTTCAAACCCACCTGCTGCTCCATGGAAGAAAAATGTGGCAATCTGCTTGTATAAAGATTTACAGCCTTAGAAATCCTGTGGGCAAGTTCTGCTTTGTCCAGTAGGGTCACTGTCGGTCAGAATCAACTGGATGGCCATGGGTTTGATTTGGTCTTCTTAGGCTTCTTCTGCAAATTGCTTGTTCCTGTCTTTGCCCATGGAAATCCTGGTGGCGTAGTTGTTCAGTGCTATGGCCGCTAATCAAAAGGTTGACAGTTCAGTTCTACCAGTCTATGGGGCAGTTCTACTCTGTGCTACAGGGTCACTATTAGTCAGAATTGACTCAATGGCAGTGGTTTGGGTTTTGGTTATCTTTGCCCATTTTCAGGAGTTGCTGTTTTCTTGTTGCTGCTGTTGACTTGCAGAAGTTATTTTGTAGTAAAGATATTAACTTATTGTCATATGTAGACTTTGCTTATATCTTCTCATTTGGTCATCTGTTAATTTTGTCCCTGCTGCCCTTTGATCAAAAAAAGTTATTAATTTCAATATCACCAAATAAATTATTTGACTTAGAGTTTATGCTTTTGGAATTTGGCTTAAGCAGCTCTTCCAAATCCGTGGTTTATCTCTGTATTTTTAATCTATCTCAAGCCAACACTTAACACGTAGTTTTAGATAGAGCTCCAGTCCTGTTAGTCTCTATTTAATCAGCTATTTTTTCCAATAACACCTCCCCCTCCCCCCAAAACAGGAAAAAAATCCATGTTTTCCTCCATTGAGTTGTAGTACCCTGCTTTCTCATACGTTGTTTCCATGGTTTATTTTCTAATCCTGTATTGTTTTGCAGGTCTCTGTCTCTCAGTTCTTGCTTCATTTTTTAATTGCTGGTTTTATTATGGTAGCTTTCTAATATGTTGCAATGATGGGCACAGCCAATCCCTCACCTCTTCTTCATTTTAAAGTTTACATAGGTCATCCTGGACCATTAATCTTTCATATATGTTTTAAATTTTGGAGTAAGTTTATCAAAAATTGTTTTGGGGTTTTTTATTGGTATTCCCTTGAATTTGTAAATTATTTGGAGGAGAGGATGTCTTTTTAGTATTAACTCATTCCATCTAAGAGCATGTAACGTGTCTCTTACAAGAGCAATTGGGAGAATAATACAGATAACTCCTGTATATCCCACTCAAATTCAGCAAGTATTAGCATTTTGCTGTATTTGCTTTATTAAGTTTTTGTTATTAGACCTCTAAAATTTTCGTCATAGACGTCTAAGAGGATGTTCTTGGTTAAACTAATTTCTAAATACTTCTCAATGTTGGTGCTGTTGTGAATCATGCCTTTTTTAAAATATAATTATCATTTTCTAGTTGGTTGTTGCTAGTTTAAGAGAATTAGCATTGATTTTTGGAAGTTATCTTGTATCTAACAGCCTTACTTCACTGTCTCATTGTTCAGGTAGTCAATTGATTTCTACTGTTTAGTTTTTTATTTTCCAAGTAGTTAATCATTTGAAAACACCGATGGTTTTGTTACTTCCTTCCTGGTTTAGTCATCTGGTATTGCTCTAAGAGGTACCACGAGTGGATGGCTTTAGCAAAGAAAAGTTTATTCTTGCACAGTCCAGCAGGCTCAAAGTCTGAATTCAGGCTGTCTGTTCCAGGGAAAGGCTTTTCGTCTCTGTTGGCCCTGGAGGAAGGTCCTTGTGTTGCATCAGTCTGTGGTCAGGAAGCATTTTGGAGCAGGAACCTCAGGTCTAAAGGATGCACTGCTCTCCTGGTGCTGCTTTCTTGATGGTATGAGGTTCCCAACTCTGCTTGCTTCCCATTCCTTTTATCTCTTGTAGGACAAAAGGTGGTACAAGCCACCCTCCAGGGAAACTGTCTTTATATAGGAGCAGGAAGGTGATTTTAGGAAGGGTTTTACAATCCCATCTTAACCCTCCGTAACAAAGTCCACTCTGTTAACCACAGGCAAAGATTAAAATTTGCAGCATAAGAAAGTCACAAAATGGAAGACATTCACAGAATATGGGGAACCCTGGCCCAGCCAAATTACTCCTCATATTTTGAGGGGGACATGGTTCAATCCACGACACTTCCCAACCTGATACTACCTGTTTGTTTCTCATTCCTTGTTGCTCAGTCTTTACAGAACTGTGTCAGAACAGACGCTCCGCTAGTGGGCATCTTTGTTTTGTTCTCAGTCTTAAAGTGAATCTACTTTGTTGTAGGTTTTGGTGACACACTGTTATCAAGTGAAAGCATTCGTTGTCCTCTGTTTTTCATTTACTGAGTTTTCATTGTAAATAAATGTTAAATTTTATCAAACACTTTCTCAGGATTTGTACCCAAAGAAATCAGACAGGATCATGCAGACTGCACACTAAAATCCTAACCATGAGGGAGATTAATTATAATTAATAAAAAGAGTCCTCAGCACTTCTGAACCCTATGCATAACTATCCCACGATTCCAACGTAGGCTTATTTCACAATTAGGTCAGCTTTTTTCTCCTACTTTTAAGCATCAGAATTTAAATAGCTGGTGTGAAGAATGAGAGAAAGAGCTATACTCAGTATCATAACTGAAGTCGTCAGCTTAATTGTAAATATAAGATATGTAAAATTATAGTCTCCTTATTCTTGAGTTAGTCTCTCCTCCCGGTACAGATCTTACCTAAGTATATCTCATGTAACATTGGGGTAGTTGAGCAGGGGATTGGGCCATAGGTAGCTCTTAAGCAGTGGTAACTATTGTTGGGTAATTGGGTCTCTTAGTCACCTCATCCTTTCTGTAAATGGCTGATTTAAAAAAGCTATTTTTTTATGATTATAAAAATAGCTCTTTATTGTGGAACATTTGCAAAATCTAGGAAAGCAAATCCCTAACCCTGCCATCTAATACCCTCTGTTAAAGTGTTGGCTATTTTTCTTTCTCTAGTCCTTTGGAGAGGAGCATATTTGTATGTATGAGGGGACTGTATAGTTCTGTGTCACTCTTTCTCAGTGTTAGGCCATCAGCCCTTGTTCATCTTGCTTGATTGGATTGGTTCTCTGAAAAAAACAAGAAAGATAAGATTGCCTTATGTTATTGTTGTTCTAACTCATAGGAGGCCTATAAGAAGTAGAATTGCCCCTAGGGTTTCTTGAGCTGAAGTCTTTACAGAAGCCGGTCCCCAGGTGTTTTGTCCTGTAGAACGGTGGGTGGGTTCAAACCTTCCACCTTGTGGTTAGCCCAGTGCTTGCCTTCTGTGCTACCAGGGCCTCTCATGATTACTGTATATGGCTGACTGCTTATTCCATACAGGCCGTCCCTGAGGGAGCCAAGGCACGCCAACCCGCCCAGCTTCATTAGGCGGTCAGGATGAAACATAGAGAACGGAAGTCATGACAATGCTGACCCACTGTGCAAATTGTAATCAATGGCATGAAACCATTTGCATAGATATTGTTAGAGGGAAACTTAATTTGCTGTGTAAACTTCCACCTAAAACACAATAAAATATCATTATAAAAAAAGAAGTAGAAAATTCTATGGCGCATTGTTCGGCTGTGACACACCTGGGGTCACCATGAGTGCAGTCACTTATCTGTGGCTGAAAACTCTCAGGTTTGGGCATCACCCAAATGCCAGCAGGCCAAAGACCAGCTTAGGGAGGAAGGGGACGGTTAGGATGTTTGGCGCTGCTGAGCTTCAGTCAGGGCCTCAGTTTCACCTTCCTTCTTCAGGCCACGTTTACTTTCATCTTTCAGAAAATAAAAAAGAATGGGGAAATTAGAAATCACCTATCGTCTTTTGATTCTGAAAGAAACATGATGGTTTTTCTTCCCTAAGCCCCTTTTGCTGGTGTGGTGTGTGGTGAGTATCAAACTTCACAAGTTTCACAGACTGTCAGATGGTCTACAGCTGTCCCGCGTTGCTCCCACCACTCCCTCTTCACCCTGCTCTCTTTTTCCCATTTTGCTGTAGCCTTGTCACTGTTTCACATGCTGTTGTCTGCCTTCCCGTCCCCTAGGATGGAAACTTTTCAAGGGCAAGAACCTTGGTGTTGTTCACTCATGTGTCACAAGCACCTCTAGCACTGCCCTGAACAAATGAATCGATAACATGGATAACTTCATACAGAGTCAGCACAGTGACACAGGACACTGAAGGGACCAGTTGCCGATGAGGTGACTCCAAGTCATGGTGACCCCATATGTGTGTCACAGGAGAATGTGCTCCATAGGATTTTCTTTTTCTTTTTTTTTATAATAATGTTTTTTTAGGTGAAATTTTACACAGCAAATTGAAAATTCCCTCCAGCAATTTCTATACAAACTATTCCATGCCATTGGGTGTCATTTGTACTGTGTGTGTGTCAGTGTTCTCATTATTTCCATTCTCTTTGTTCTGTGTCTTTGCTCTAGCTCCCCTGCCCCTGCTTGCTGTCTCATCTTTGCTTGTGGGTAAATGTTGACCATTTGGTCTCATACAGTTAATAGTTTAAGGAGCAAGTGACAATGCTTGCTTTATGAGCCAGTCTGTTATTTGGCTGAAAGGTGACTTGCATCCATAGGCTTTTCAATGGCTGATTTTTCAGAAATACATTGCTAGGCCTCTCTGTGAGATGGCTCCAGGTGGACTCAAACCACCAACCTTTTAGTTAGCAGCTGAGTGTGCTAGCTGCTGTACTACCCAGGAACTCCAGAATTCTTTTAGCGTCCTTTAAATGTATGGGTTCTGTCGGCCAGTAGAATCCCCATTTCCTCCCTGATGTTGTAAACATAACCATCATCCAAGCCGGGGCTAATGTGTCTGCATCTATTTTAGCCCCTCCTGTGTAATCTGTGGTTTTCTGAAAGCGGAGGGTGAGCATCTGTGTTGCTGACAAGCACGTGGCCGAAGTAGGGAGAGAATAGTCAGTGCTGACACTGGAGCTGTGGGTTCTGGGCCCAGCGCACACTGCGTTGTTTGCATGACGTGGTTATCTTAGGAGAGATGAGTTTGCACCATCAGCTGAAAAAGTTGCAATGGATGTGCCGAGTTGTGCTTATCTCCCCAGACTCACACCCCTGCCCCTCCCACTTGCTAGCTTATTCTGTCCTCCCATCCCCGGAAATATAGAAACCTTTTCACTCTTTTGTCATTTCTCAACAGTAGGTGTCTTAGTCACCTGGTACTGCTCTAACAGAAAATACCATGAGTGGAAGGCTTCACAAGGAAAAGCTTTATTGACACAGTCGAGTAAGCTGCAAATCCATTTATAAATTGTAAGTCCATTCAGTAAGAGAATTTGTTACAGTCCAGTAGGCTGAGTCCAAATCCAGTGAGAGCATCTCAGCAGAGGAACCTGAGGTCCAAAGGACATGCTCTGCTCTCAGTGCTTCTCTCTTGGTGGTATGAGATTCCCAACTTCTGCTCACTTCTCTCCATTATATTTCACAAGTTTGTAGTTTGAGACCTACCTCACTAACACAACTGTTGCCTGTTCTCCATCATCAATCTCACAGAGGCAGGATTCACAACACGTGGGAGGAAGGGCACCATGCTGGGACTCACAGCCAAATCAAATCAGCGCAGACATTTTTGGGGGGACATGATTCAGTCCATGACAGTAAGTATTTTGGATCTGGTTTAGGATTGTTGTGATGAAGAGTTGTGCCCGTAATGTTGTTGTTAGTTGCTGTTGAGGTGGCTTTGATTTCTGGTGACCCCAAGTACCACAGAAGGAAACACTGCCAGGTCCTGCACCATCTTCAAAGTCATCGGTGTGTGTGAGTCTGTTGTTACAACCACTGAGTATCTTGAGTGCCTTCCAACCTAAGGGATTCATCTTCTAGGACTGTATCAGATGATCTTCTGTTATGATCCACAGGATTTTCATTGGTTAATTTTACAAGTAGATCACCAGGCATTTCTTCCTCTGTCTTAATCTGGAGGCTCTGCTGAAACCTGCCCACCATGGGTGACTCTGCTAGTATTTGATGTACTGGTGGCATAGCTTCTAGCATCATGACAACATGTAAGCCACCACAGTATGACAAACTGATGGACAAGTGGTGGATGCCTCCTAATACCTTGTCACTTTACTATAAAGCAAGGTCTCAAATCATGTTAATAGCACCATGTAAAAAACCAAACCTCTGTTGCTGTCAAGTCAGTTTTGACTTATAGTGACTGCCGTGGATTGAGTTGTGTCCCCTAGAAATATGTGTATCAGTTTGGCTAGGTCATGATTCCCAGTTTTGTGTGACTGTCTGACATTTTGCCATCTGATGTGATTTTTGTATGTGTTGTGTGTAAATACCAATCTCTGCCTGTGATTAATGAGGCAAAATTAGAGTATGTTAAGGAAGATTAGGGTGGGATGTTACACTCTTGCTCAGGTTGCATCTCTGATCCAGTGTTCCCTGGAGTATGGCCTGCACCACCATTTATCTTAGATGAAACAAGAGGGAATTCAGCAGAAGGGGGCTCATACCACCACAAAGCAGCACAGGAAGCATAGCATGTCCTTTGAACCTGGGATTCAGCGTGGAGAAGCTCCTGGTCCTGGAGACGACTGATGAGAAGATCTTTCTCCAGAGCTGACAGAGCAGGAAAGCCATGCCCTGAAGCCAGTCCCATGGATTTGGACTTCCACCCTAGTAGACTGTGAAAAGATAGATTTGTCTTTGTTAAAGCCATCTACTTGTGATACTTGTTGTAGCAGCACTAGATAACAAAGACAGTGACCCTATAGGACAGGGTAGAACTGCCCCATAGAGTTTCCACAGAGTGGCTGGTAGATTTGAACTGCTGACCTTTTGGTTAACAGCCAAGCTCTTAATCACTGTGCCACCAATGCTCCAATAGCACTATATCCAAAACCAAAAACCCACTGCTGTCGAGTCAGTGCTGACTCATTGTGACCATAGGACAGAGTAAAACTGCTCCATAGAGTTTCCAAGGAGTGCCTGGCAGACTTGAACTGCGAGCCTTTTGGTTAGCAGATGTAGCATGTAACCACTATGCCACCAAGGTTTCAATAACACTATATAGGATGTTTTAAAAAAAATTGCTATAAACGCACCCTAATACTATCCTTGAGGTCAATGCCGTGTACTCTAGTTTGTCTTGGATAAACAAACCATTGTTTGACACATCTTCTGAAACTGTTTACATTTGTTATTCTACCACTGCAAACCTGTTACTGTTGCCTGCCACCTCCTATAACAAATTTTAAACTCTGCTTCCTAGCCTTCATGTTTCATCCAAGTCTACATACATACTCATTTATATCTACCCTTTCTACTCTAATCAGATTGGTCTCTTTTTGTTTCTTACAAAGTAATACATTTATTATTAATTATAGCTGAGAATATTTCTTTCCATTTTACTGGCTTTCAGTACCAGTCTGAATTCAATTGAAGAAACAAGAATGCATAGTAACAACAATAATAGTGTACCAGTAAAAAAAAATAAACCCACTGCCCTTGAGTTGTTTCTGACTCGTGGTGACCCAATAGGGTGTAATAGAACTGCTTCCTAGAGTGTCCAAGGAGTGCTGGGCAGATTTGCATTGGTTAGCCGATGTAGTACTTAACCACTACATCACCAGGGTTTCTGATATTTGTCAGTCTCTGTGCTCAATTCCTTCTCCCATATAATCTTCAAAATGGTATATCATGAGGAGGGTGCATTTTACAAATGGAAACACTTAAGGTACAAGTTTGTTGAGAAACTGGCCCTTGAATTATGCAGAATTGGAATTCAGACTCTTGTTTGTTTATCTCCAAAGCCTGTGCCTGCTTATAACCACTGGGCCATAATAAGCCTCAAGCAAGCGAGGGACTGAAGATAGAAGTGAATTATAAAGTCAGCTACTGAGGTTTATCCTCTTTTCACATATGCCAGACTAACTGACCAGCACTCTGCATTGTGAAGGAGGTTGGAGGATTTTCCTGGAGCTGGAACTGCTGAGATCCTGCACTGCCAGCCCCAGACAGAAAGAGGTGGACCCCCAAAAGGGAAAGGCCTCAGACACTATCCATTCAGGCAGTATCCTTCAGCTTTTCAACCCTTTCATGGGGAGGTATTTAAAACTTAAAAATAGAGAATAAAGAACAATACAGCAAACATCTAGGTATCCAACACCCAATTTAAGATCTATAAAATGGAGTTGGCTTCAAAGGCTCTGGTGACTTTTTAAAAAAATAAGCTTATCTTTTGTTTATATAAAATGTCAGTGACATTATTATTGCCTAAAAATACAGTGCAAATTCCTGAATGAAAGTCCCGGGGTGGCACAAACAGTTAAGCGCTTGACTGGTAGCAGAAAGGTTGGTGGCTTCAGCCTGCTGAGAAGTGCCTCGGAAGACAGGCGTGGTTAACTGGTTCCGGGAGGTCACAGCCGTGAAAACCCTGTGGAGCAGTTCTGCTCTGCACACGTGGTGGCACTAGGAGTCAGGACCACTCAACAGCAACTGACAGCCGTAGAGTTCCTTAGTAGAATCAAGAATCCAGTCTGTGTTCTAATTTTCCCACTTGTCTTCATTTTGTTTTTAAAAGTAATTAATTTCTTTGAATCAGGATCTAAGGAAGGAGTACATGGTGCATTTAGTTAATATGTTTCCTTTTTAATAATTTATATTTTTGTTGTTGTAGTTGAGAATATACATAGCAAAACATATACCAGTTCAACCATTTCTGCATGTACAATTCAGAGACATTGATTACATTCTTCAAGTTGTGCAACTGGAACAGCGTAACCACACCTTGGCACATTCTGAAATGATAAGCAACTTATTATTATTATATCACCCACACCCAGGGATGAGTTCCTTAAATTATCTCTAAAGTCATTTTTCAGAGAAGCCAGTTTAGACCCTATTCAGAGACATGTGCAGAGGAGACAGGTGACCGCTATATGTGTTTCCACGGGGGGCACTGGAGAGCTATAGTCAGGACCAGGGAATCGAACTAAGATAATAAGAAACTGTGCAGGTGCGACACCTCATATCAAGTCCTACCACTAACCCCAGAAGCCCCCATGCCAGGAGCTATCTTGGAATCAGCGTGTGCGTGCTGCCAAGGGACAAGCAGCTAGCTGCCTGCCACCCAAAAAGGAAATTCTTCAGATTCCTGTTGCTGATTTGTTGTCCCCTGGACATTCAGGGGCTATCAAAACTCAACCCCGAATTAACTCAGTGGCACATCCTACAGGAGTGGCATACACTCTGCTGTTGCTCTACTTCCAAATGCTCTCATTTTCCAATAAAGATTTCTCTTGTGGGCCAGCCAAGTCTCCCCAAGTAATTGTTGTGGGTGTGACGGGGACCCTTGAGGGTCTTCAGAGACCCCCAGTAACACAACCATTCTCACAGTCTATGTGTTTCTTAAGTGACTTTTAATTTATAAATTCTTTTTAAACAATTATTTACAATTCATTTGCTGAAGTCACTGGTCATTTGCTCTTTAGAATTTGCCGTATTCTAGATTTTTTAACGGTTTTGATATAACTACGTAACTTCATGGACCTATTTTCTCTGTGGTGAATTTATCTTTTAATCTGTTTGTTGTTCACTACAGCAAGTTGTAAGTCTGGCTTAATTTTCCAGTGCTGCTATATAGCAAAAATACCATAAGCGGGTAGTTTTAACAAACAATTTATCTTCCCATGGCTTAGGAAGCTAGAAGTCTAGATGCAGGGTCTGGTTCTAGGGGAAGGTTTTCTCTCTGTGTCACTCTGGAGGAAGGTCCTTTTTTCTTCTGAGTTTCTGTGCCTGGGTGGTCTTCATGTGGCCTGACACCTTGCTTCCTGCATCTCTCCCTCTACCTGCTTGTTTAATCTCTTTTGTATCTCAAAAGAGATTGATTTAAGATACATCCTACACTAATCCTGCCTTATTAATATAACAAAGACAACACGTTCCCAGTTGGGCTTATGGATCCAAGGGCATAGCAGGTAGGATTTAAAACAAGTATTTGGTGGGAAGGAACCCTGGTGGTGTAACGAATGAGTGCTACGCTGTTAATCAGAAGGTCGACAGTTCAAATCTATCAGGCAGTCCATGGAAACTCGATGGTATAGTTCTACTCTGTCTGTAGGGTCATTATGAGTCTGAATGAAGTTGATGGCAGTGGGTTTGGGGTTTTATTTGAGGGGGACTTAATTCAATGCATAATAACAAAGGCATTCAGGCTTCCATAAATACAAAGGATCCACGCACATAGCTTGGTATGGTTCCTAAGGTCGTTTCTCAGGAGTCTTTGAAAATGTCCCAAATGGCAGGGAGTAACATTATGAACAGCAGACCATATCTATTTAAAAATATATTGCTCCAGAAATAATTCTAGAACTTACATTTGGCCAGATGGATCTCACTTGAAAGCAGAGAATACCAGAAAGATGTTTACCTGTGTTTTATTGACTATGCAAATATATTAGATTGTGTGGATTGTAACAAATCGTGGATAACATTGCAAAGCGTGGAAATTCTAGAACACTTGATTGTGTTCATAAGGAACCTGTACAAAGAACCAGAAGCAATTATTTAACTGGAACAAGGGGATGCTTTGTGGCTTAAAACCAGAAAAGGTGTGCGTCAGGGTTGTATCTTTTTACCACACCTGTTCAATCTGTATGCTGAGTAGGTAATCCAAGAAGCTGGACCGTGTGAAAAAGAAACTGGTATCCAGATTGGAGACAGACTTACCAACCTTCTGCAATATGCAGACAGTACAACCTTGCTTGCTGAAAGTGAAGAGGACTTGAAGCACTTACTGATGAAGTTTGAAGACCACAGCCTTCAGTATGGATTACACCTGCACATAAAGAAAACAAAAATCCTCACAACGCAACCAGTATGCAACATCATGACAAACGGAGAAAATACTGAAGTTGTCAAGGACTTCATTTTACTTGGATTCATAGTCCAAAGAAGCAGCAGTCAAGAAATCAAACAATATGTTGCATTGGGTAAATCTGCAGCAAAAAACTTTTTAAGTGTTAAAAAGCGAAGGTGTCCCTTTGAGGACTAAGGTGCACCTGCTGTTTGCTGTCGTCTCATATGCTCATGGAAACTGGCCAGCAAGTGAGGACAGAAGAATCGATACCTTTGCATTATGGTGCAGAATTCTGAATATACCGTGGACTGCCAGAAGAACAAACAGATCTGTCTTGGAAGACATACAGCCAGAGTGCTCCTTCGGAGCAAAGATGGTGAGAATTTGTCTCACTTACTTTGGACATACGTCCCTGGAGAAGGACATCAGACTTAGTCAAGTAGAGGGTCAGCAAAAGAGAGGAAGACCCTCAGTGAGGTGGACTGACCCAGAGTGGTTGCAACAGTGGGCTCAAATATACCAGCCATTGTAAGGATGACACAAGACTAAGTGGTTTCATTTTGTGATGTAGGGTGGCTCTATAGGGTCACCTGCTGCCGGCTGGGAGCTACTGTGTCTCACCCTCTTACCCTCCTCCCTCTCCCCATGTTTGTGCCTCTCTGCTTGGCACCTTGAAACTGTTTCCTTGGGGCTATTTGCAGTGTAATAAGCCCAAAGCTAAAACTATCCTTGAAACTGTTTACAGGTTAATGGCTCAGGCTAAAACTGTTTGCCATGTCCCTTCCTTTGTTCTATGACAAAATGTTCAGCTGGTTCTATAACAAGGATTGTGACCAGTTTGAGCAGTGTCCTGCCCTGTTGACTTCCTACCTGTTAAGCCTATAAATAAAGCTTGTGAAAGCAGACTGGTGTCCATGGTTCTCCAGCAGAGACCGTGGGCCCACGTAGCCCCAACTTTGTCTTGTGTGTGTGATGTGTTTCACGTGTGAGTGAGATTTCTCATCCTCTCACCTGTCCACTTCGACCTCGGACCCTATCCAGCGCTGGCTGCTGGATTGCTGGACGCGGCAGTCACCGAGAGTCAGAATCAACTTGACAGCAGTGGGTTTGGTTTGGGTTTTTTTCTTTTTTTAATGAGTCAGGAGCAACTCAGCAGCACTTGACCGGGTATTTTCATGATCCCTAGAGTTACAGAAAAGAGTCGAGGAGCTAGTAGGTGTTCTGGTTTTCTTCTCTTAGATAGTGCTTGTTGCTTTAAGGATTTCTGGGCTCAGGGCCAGAGCTTCTTTGGGATATTATTGTCTTACAGTGTAGATCTGCTTATCAGGAAACATCTGAGAATCTCTGGAGGGTCAGGTAAGAGGAGAATGAGTTTACATTAAAAACCAGACATTTGTTAGTGCCTGTTGGAGTTCTATATTCTTGAGCAGCTAGCTGAACTTTAGAGAACAGTGCATATGGTTTTTACATATGCAAAGTTTTCATTACCTTTTCACTGCCACTATCTAGATGTTTTTTTAGTAGGTACCATATCTGGATCACTTTAGACATGAAGGAATCAAATTCTGTTTTATGTTTCCTTTAGTTACACTGCCTTGATCTGCTTGTCAACTACGATAGGATAATGAGTCAGTTTTAAAGTAAAATGAATGGAAATTGTTGAAGTGTGAAGCTGTATTTTGATTGATTTATTTACTGATTTTGAAGGCTGTAAGAATAAAGCATCTCAATGTCGGTCTTTTCATCTAGTTTTAAAATGATGTGATTGATAAATCAAGGCTAAAAATGTGGCATCAAGACATTTATGAAGTTTATTACAGCCCTACTTTTATTATTGTTGTCAGGTGAGAACCCCAGGTTTTTCTCAACATGACTTGTTACAGCCAGTAAACAAGAAGCCGAGGGGGGTGACTGGAAAGATGCCTTTGTTCTATGAGGAAAGGAGCGGTCAGGGCTGCTGCCTCCAAGACTTTGCAGGCAGTTTGGGGAGGTGGGCTTTTATAGAGAACAGACAAGAAAATGTAAATTTATGGTAAATATTCAAGATTGACCTTGTGGCAGGTGCTAAGAGCTAGGGGCTGATTTTGCAATTTTTTTAATACAAGGGTTCAATCCCCCAGGCTGGAGGAAGAGATTGATTGTCTTCCATTAGTAGGTTAAGTGTCCACTCATAGGCAGTTGGGAGCCATTTTTTACCTGTTCTGTGGTTGTCTTGTCAAGGACAGTTTTAGAAGAATGTGCGGCTTATTCTGCTGTCTCCTCAGTGCAGGGGGATAAACTGGTGTGGGTAGTGAAAGGTCTGGACTCTGGCTGCCTGCCTCACCACTGCTTGCCTTTGGGTGTTGGTCACTCACGGCTAATGCTTGTTTAAAACTATTAGGCAATTGTGAACCAAGTCTGGTGTGTCTTGGAAGGGAGTAGGGCCTCTTTAGGGAACTTTTAAATTAGCAGAGGAGGTGGGGAATGGATAGCAGATCTAACAGTTGTTCAGGTTATCTCTCTGGGAAATGGAGTTGGACTGGGCTTGTGCTGCAGGAATTTCATGGAGAAAGATAGCAACAATCATTACCATTTTTCATGGTGGCCGGAGTCATTATGAGGGAGGATGGACGTGACTGCTGGCTGCAGAGCGTTAGAGGGCTGTCAGCCTCTTATCAGTTTGGCTTGTTTAAACACGGCGTAAAGAAACAAACAGGCAAACAGTGTATAGGATAAAAGGAACAAAATTAAAAAGTTAGTTTGGAATTGGATCTGTGCAGGAGGGTGTTTTGTAAACAGATACTTAGGTCTTTAATACAGTCGTAAATCTACTTCTCACAGTTCTAAGGAGTTTGAACTTTGGAGCTTTTTAGTTAGCAGTAACCCCACCAGCATTTCATTTGGTAGGGGCTGCCAATCTGTCGATGGTATCTTTTCAGGTGGGGAGGAGTTCTCCCACTCACTGATTTTAAAACCCAGATAAATTACCTCCTTTTGGTTAACTTGGAAATCCTGGTGGTGTAATGGTTAAGAGCTACGGCTGCTAACTAGAAGGTCACCAGTTCAAATCTACCGGGCACTCCTTGGAAACTCTATGAGACAGTTCTGCTCCATCCTGTAGAGCCGCTTGAGTTGGAATCGACTCAACAGTAGTGGATTTGGTTTTTGGGTTTTTTCATTGGCTTGAGATTTCTCTTCTGTGGCTCGATACTCTGCGTTTTCCAAGAGTTTAAAACTTCTGTAGTGTTCTGGACTGAGGCATACTCACTGTGGCTGGCAGTCAGCAGGTCATCCACATGTTGGAGGAGGACACCACTGGTCAGGGTCAGTTGTCTCAGTTCTTGGGCCAAAACCGATCTAAAAAGAATAGGACTGTTGTTAAAATCTTGGGGGAGGACTTGCCAGCACAACTACTATTTCTGCCCTGTTCTTGAGTCTTCCCAGGTGATGATTTCTTGACTTTTCTCCTCCATTCAGATGCAAAACAAGGCATCTCTCAGGTCTAATACAGTGAACCTGGTAAAGGTGGGCGACAAGGTTGACAACAGACTGTATGGGTTGGGGACTACTGGGTGAAATATAGCAGTTACCTGGTTCGCAGCGTGCAGATCTTGAACAAACCAGCATTCTCCGTTTTTCCTGTTCACTGGCGGGATGGGGGTATTGAACTACCACTGACAGGGTCTGAATGGTCTGTGTTTGAGATGTCTGCTGATGATTTGGCCCAGTACCTGTGGTGCTTTTGTAGGCTACTGCTTAAGCCTTAGGCGAACTCTACCTGGTAGCAGTTCAGAGACAACAGGAGGAATGCTTTTTGCTCTCCTTTGTCATTTGTTGGCTTATACGTGTGGCACCACTGCATCTCTGGTGTCTGGATCAACAAACTCTTGGTAATGTTCTTTATATCGCATAGTTGGTGGCCTGGTAGTGAGGGCCATTTTTTCTTTTTAAGTGCTTTAAGTGAAAGTTTACAATTCAAGTCAGTTTCTCATCCCAAAACGTACCACACACAGTGTTATGTGACCCTAGTTGCTCTCGACTGTTTCTCTCCCATGTCCTTTCAACCAGCTCCTGTCCTCTTCTGTATTCTCGTCTCCCCTCCAGACAGGAGCTGCCCGTTTAGTCTCCTGTATCTACTTTAGCCAGGGATCACACTCTTCACCAGTATCATTTTATGTCTTACAGGCCACTGTAATCTGTGTCTGAAGAGTTAGCTTCAGGGTGATTTTAATTCCGGGCTAACAGAGAGTCCAGAGGCCATGTCTTCTGGGGTCCCTCAATCTCAGTTAGACCATCAGGTCTGGTCTTTTTACTAGAATTTGAGCTCTGCATCCCACTTTTGTCCCATTCTCCATCAGGGACTCTCTGTTGTGTTCCCTGTCAGGGCAGTTATTGGTGGTAATGGGGTACCGTCTAGTTCTTCTAGTCTCAGGCTGATGGAATTTCTGGTTTATGTGGCCCATTCTATCTGTTGGGCTCAAATTTTCTTTATGGCTTTGGCGTTTTTCACTTTCCTCTGCTCCAGGTGGGTTGAGACTAATAGATACGTCTTAGATAGCTACTTAGGTAGCTTTTAAGACCTCAGATGCCTCTCACCAAAGTGGTATGCAGAACATTTTCTTAATCAGTTTTGGTGTACCAGTTGACCTAGGTGTTCCCTGTAACTGTGATCACTAGACCCCCACAATTGCTGTTCTATCCCTTAAAGTGTTTGACTGTATTCAGGAAACTGCTTAGCTTTGGGTTTAGTCCAGTTGTTCTGATTTACCCTGTTTATGTGTGTTGTACCTCCCTTCACCTACAAGACTGCTTGTCTGTTATTTAGTGAATACTCCGGTCTCTTGCTCTACACCCACATAGCTGTTGAAGAATGTTTTCTGTGTTTAAAACTTTTCTTGAGTTCTTGCAATAGTGGTATTATATAATGTTTGACCTTTTGCAGCTGGCGAATTCACTCATCATAATGCCTCTCAGACTCATCTGTGTTATGTTTCACGGATTCATCATTGTTCTTTATTGTTGCTTAGTATTCCATTGTGTGAATGTAACACAGTTTGTTTACCGCATTCATCTATTGACAGGCACTGTTTTAGTCAGTGCTGCTTGAACAGAAATACCACAGGAGTGGATGGCTTTAACAAAGGGAAGTTTATTCTTACACAGTCCGGTAGGCTACAAGTCCAAATTCAGGGTGTTTGCTCCACGGGAAGGCTTTCCCGCTTGTTGGCTCTGGAGGAAAGTCCAGTGTTGCATCAGGCTCTGTTTAGGGAGCATCTTGGCACAGGAACCTCAGGTCTGGAGGATGTACTCCCAGTGCTGCTTTCTTGATGGTGTGATGTTCCCAACTCTCTGATTGCTTCCTTTCCCTACAAAGGATAAAGGGATAAAAGGTGGTACAAGTTGCACTCCAGGGAAACTCCCTTTACAGTAGAGCAGGGAGGTGACTTTAGGAAGAAGTTTACAGTCCCACTGTAATCCTCTGCAACATACAGCATAGAAAAAGCACTAAATGGAGGGCAGTCACACAATACTGGTAATCACAACCGAGCCCAATTTCTATACGTATTTTTTTGAGGGACACAGTTCAATCCATGACAGGCACCTGGGATGATTCCATCTTTTTTGCTATTGTAGACAGTGCTACAGTGAACATGGGTGTGCATGTATGTATTTGTGTGAAGGCTCTTAATTGCTCTAGGGTGGATTCCAAGGAGTGGGGTTGCTGGATTGTGTGGTATTTCTATTTCTAGCTTTATAAGGTATGCCAAATAGTTTTCCAAAGTGGTTGTGTAAGTATTCTCTCTAGCATTCATTATTTTGTGTTTTTTGGATTAATGGTAGCCTTGTCGAGGTGAGGTGATACTTCATTGTAGTTTTGATTTGCGTTTCCCTAGTGGCTAATGATTGTGAGCATTTCTTCAGGTATCTGTTAGTTGCCTGACTGTCTTCTTTGGTGAAGTGTCAGTTCCTATTCTTTGCCCACTAAAAAGTGTTGTTGAGGTTTTGCCGTATCTAATAAACTTTAGAGATCAGATGTTGATCAGATTTGTCATATCCAGTTTTTTTTTTCTCCAATCTATGGATCGTTCTTTTACTCTTTTGGTGAAGTCTGTGGGCAAGCGTAAGTGATTTTTAGGAGCTCCCATTTATCTATTTTCTCTTCTGGAATTTGTGCATTGTTAATGATGTTTTGTATTCTGTTTATGCCATGTGTTATTGTTTTAGATTTCGTATTTAGATTTTTGATCCATTTTGGGTTAGTTTTTGTGCATTATGTGAGGTACTGGTGTATTGTTTCATTTTTTTTTTCTTTTTAGCAGATGGACATTCACTTATACCAGCACTGCTTGTTAGAGACTGTCTTTTCACCAATTATTGGGCTTGGGGCCCTTGTTAAATATCATCTGCAGCGAGGGCCACTTGTAATCATCTGTTTTCTAGAGAAACTTCTATTTGTTTCCATTCTCAAAAGGGATTTGTGTGTGTAGTTTCCACAGTTAGTCCCTTCTGAGCAAGGGGATGGGGCAGTCAGGCAAATAGAGGAAGTAGCGTGTTAGAGATGTCTCTGACGTAGAACAAGGTAGAGCTTGTAGAAAGAAAGGGTAATCTTCTTTCCCTGATACTCGTAAGACTGACATCATCTCTCTTGTCTGGACCACTTTTCTGAGTTAGAACTGAGTGGGTCGCCCAGGTATCACTATACATTTTAGAGATTAGAGACCACCCCCCTTTGTTACACCTAGCAGCTGAGGTGGAGGATGCACCTCTGGTTTCTTCTCAGTCTGACTCATCTTTTAGTGGCATGACCAGACACCACATCACTGTTTTTTGTTGTTCTTTCATATTTGGTATACTGTCACTTACAGTGTCTTTTCTCATTATACCAGCTGACTAATCTCTTTGTAGACAGATACGGGTCCTGCTCAGCTCGTGTGGCCTTGGTCTCCCTCGTTTTCTTTGTTCTCTTAGGTGATGGCCTTCAGCTTGCAAGGCGGCAGCTTGGAACACTGCCTGGTGTTTTTGGTCTGCAACTTTCTTTTTTGCTTCTTATACCAGTTATAGTAAATTTGGCAGGCTGGTTCCACTAGCTGAGAGATTTTTTAACCCTATACCTCTTTCTTTGTGAAGCTTTCTTTTAATAATGGAGGTGCTCGACGGCACTTGGCTTGGCTTGCTCTGTAAAAATTATACTGACTGTCTGGGCATTTTTAAGACTCTTAGGATGTAGATCCATGAATTGCGAACATGGTCTTAGGATGCCGTGGTTCTGTTGAGGTTTATCTTGCCTGGGATATTTTCATAGCGGAATCAGGGTACCCAAAAGTCATTCCGTTCTGTGTGGCGGGAAGGAGAGCCTGCTAGCAGAACAGAAGGACCCAGGTGGGTGAATACAAACGCTGAGAGGGTTTAACAGTGGGGGCTGCCACTGGCACAGTGGCTCCACTGGGTGACAGCAGGACATAAGGAGAGGGTGTCATGGGTGCTGAAGTGGCTGAGCGAGAAGATCCCCCTGAGGGTCAAGAGAAAAGACTGGTAAGTATGATTTATCAGTCCTTTTCTCAACTAGGAAACCCTGGTGGCATAGTAGTTGAATGCTATGGCTACTAAGCAACAGGTTGGCAGTTCAATTCTACCAGGCTCTCTGAACTCTGTGGGCAGTTCTGCTCTGTCCTGTAGCGTTGCTGTGAGTTGGAATCTACTCAACAGCAGTCGGTTTGCATTTGGGGGTGGTTATCAACTAAGATGTCACTTTGTTGGTAACCTTTTGTTCTGATACAGAATCATGAAAGCTTTTGCATAATACGTTTCATCTTTTACCCTCGCAAGCACAGAAAAGATCAAGTTGGAGGGCAGTGTAATTTAGAGACCCGTTTCCTGGCTACTTTTCTTCATTTGCCAGTTCATATTGAGGCCTGCAGTGTTACAAAAGCAAATCATGCTTTTCTTTTTCATAGGGCCTGACCTGAAATAGTTCTAGTTCCTAAAGATGCCTCGCAGTAAGCCTCGTTTTAGGATCCCTTGAACGTCCTTCGTTTTTCTGGACACACACACAGACTTACACATCTTTGGTCCTTTCTGTGGTTATTGTCAGGGACAATTTCATGAGAAAGTGGGGCTTATTTTATTCAGTGTAGGAGAATAAGCCAGAGCAGGTGTCTCTCAGAAGGGTTGGGCTCTGAGGCTGCTTGCCTCGTTATGGAGGTTTATTAGTTATTTTAAGTAAAATGTTTGCTTTGGTGAGAACCAGCTGCTGTGGAGTGAGTACCAGCTCCTGGCAGCCCGGCATGTGTCACAATGGGACTGCACTCCCCAGGGTTCTCAGTGGCTGATTTTTCAGAAGTAGATCACCAGGCCTTTCTTCCTAGGGGCCTCTGTGTAGACTTGAACCAGTAACCTTTCTAAGCAGCCAACCATGTTAACCCTTTGCATCACTCAGGGACTCCATGTACTGATTAATGACCTGGATAACAGTAAATTAATGAAAATCTTTAGATAGGATTTTATCAGTATTCTGCAATTCTAGTTTTATATTCTAAAGGGAAGATTCAAGCTCTAGCAGTGATTCCAAGTGCTTAAAAATTAAAATATGATTACTGTTTACAGTAAAAGTGTTCATCAGAAAGTGATTTGCCATGTTACTGGTTGTTCCTTTTTGCCGTGATCAGTTAACAATGAAAGTAAAACTAAATACTTAAATAGTCACACCTGATCACAGGAAGCAGCAAGTAGCCACATACATCAGTGAGATCATATGTATAAACAGCTGTGGGCAGATCAAATTGTATATATATTGTCAACCTGTGTTGTACTTTGTATTTGATGGGGACAGTTACTTTGGGATGTTCCAAATATACTGCATTTGGTTGTGTTTTTATCTCCCTGGGCAGAAGGACTCACAGGTGCACAGGCACATATGACTTTTCAGAGACCTGCCAGTAGTTTGTTGAGACTAGGACTTGAGGTATTTGGTAGGTGGCGAGTGTCTGGGAGTGAGGTCGCACTTGTGGGGAGAGACCAGCTGGTGATGAGCTTTGTGTGATTGCACATGGGTTTTCAACCCTTCCTGCAAGTGGTGGGAAGCTCTGGAGGAGCCTCGAGCAGTAGAGAAGGAGGAGATTCTGTTCTGAAAAAAGTAATGCTAGCTGCAGTGTGGGAAATGGGACATGTGAAGATAAGACTGGTCTGGGAAGCTAGTGCAGTAGTCCCACAGGAACGATGATGAGAGCCCAGACTAGGGCAATGTCAGTCTCACATTAGTGAACTTCAAGCCCCGAAGAAGAATTATTGAAAGGTCTGTGTGTTGGAAGGGTCTGACAGTAGTACCAGTATTTTTCCTAGAAGTACAGCAGGTTTTTTTCAAAAAAGTAAATCCATGAATTTCATCATCTCCTTCTGTTCCTTGATGGCGTAGTGGTTCAGTGCCATGGCTGCTAACCAAAAGGTTGGCAGTTCAAGTCTGCCTGGTGTTCCTAGGAAACTATGGGACAGTTCTGTCTGTAGGGACTGTGCGTATAGGAGTTGACTCAGTAACAGTGCATTTGTTTTGGTTTTCTTATGTTCTTGGAAGGCGTTTGGCAAGGCTTTCCTTGGACCCGTATTCAGGGATCTCATTTGTAAACGGCTGCCAGATCGTTGTGGGTCTGTTGTGGGTATGCAGTTTGTGTAGAGATTAGAGGGAGATGTCGCTCGCTTTGTTGTTGTGACCAGTAGCCAGAGCCGCACTCCCCCCTCTTTGCTTCTAATCATACACTTAGCTGTATCCCATAGATTTTGATATGGTGCTCTCCTTTTCATTCAACTAAAAATGTTTTCTCATTTCCTGTGAAAGATGACAGAAGCAGTTTGAGAAGTCCCATCGGGAACTTGTTGCCTCGTCTGTATGACTTCTGTCCCAATCAGTCTGAGTGTTGATGACAGCGCTCCTCCTCCTCTGTTGTCGTCCCCACTTCATGTTTACCGAGTACTTCCTGTTTGCCAGGCAGTGCGTTAAATGCTTTCCCTACATTATCACATTCAATCTTCATAATACCCTGTGGAGTAAATGACTGTGTACTCAGTTACAGATGAGAAAACTCAGGTTCAGAGGGTATAGGTAAACAGTGCCCAAGGTCACTGTCTTTATTATCTAGTTCTGCTATAACAGAAGTGCCACACGTGCATGGCTTTAACAAACAAATTTATTCTCACAGTTCGAGTAAACTGGCCCAAGGTCACATAGTTCGATAAATGGCCGAGCCAGAAATGGAACCTTATTCTCTCTGATATGACAGTCTGAGCTCTTAATCACTATATATACATATATGTATATATAAAACTTAATGTAATTTAATAGTGAATTTTTTTTTAAATCTGCTCTTTTATGTAGCCTGCACCGCCACTAAGTAAGAGTCCACTTACTTAGTTGAATGTTACTACCTACCCTCCCTACCCTGCCTTCCCAGGAGGTTTGAATTCACTCAGAGGTGTCATTTTATAATGATAAAAGGGTCGATTTAACAGAACGGAATAGAAATTCTTAATGTATGTTTACCTAGCAGCAGAGCTTTAAACTATGTGAGGCAAAAAATTAGCAGAATTAAAGGAAGAAATAAACTAATGGACAGTAAGAGCTGGAGATTCAACAGCTGTTTCTCAGATCGATAGACCAAGTAGATGAAATCAGCAAGGATGTGTATGATTTGAATGATGCTGTCAATCACTTTAACCTCACTGACATTTACAGAACACTGTTCTCAATAGCTGCAGAATATATATTCTTTTTGAGTGCACAGAGAGCACCTACCAAGACAGACCATTTTCTGAGCCATAAAACAAATCTGAATAAGCTTAAAATAATATAAAGCACATTATCTGACCATAACAACATTAAATTGGAAACCAGTGACTCAAAGATCTCTGGAAACTTTTCAAATATTTGGAAATTAGATAGTATACTTCTAAGTAACCCATTGTTCAAAGAAGAAATCTCATGAAGAATTAGAAAATAGTTTTAGTCAAATGAATAGGAAAGCACCACATCCGCATCTAGGAGATACAGCTAACATTATGATTAGAAGCAAATTGATAGCTTTAAAAGCTTACATTGGGGGTGGGGGGAGATTTCTAAATCTGTTATATAAGTTTCCATATTAAGAATCTAGGAAAAAAATATTAAACCTAAAGTAAAAGGAAGGAGATCACAAAACTACTAGAAGAAAGGAATAGAATGTAAAACAAACAAGCAATAGGGGAAGGGTCTCAGGTACCTTTGTTGTTGTTTTTAGTGTATTTTCAGTAGAAATATATATAGCAAAACAGGTCGCCATTCAACAGTCTCTGCACATGCTGCTTAGTGATGTCAGTCCCGTTCTTCACACCGTGTCAACACTGACTGTTTCTACTATTTCTGTTCCAGTCGTCCTGTTGCCATTGCCCTGCTCTCGCAGCTCCCCAGTGTTCTCTTCTGTGCTCTAGAGCATAGATGCCGTTTGGTATCAGTGGTGTTTTGGAGACCCTGGTGGCAAAGTGGTTAAGCGCTACACTGGTTGGCAGTTTGAATCCACCAGGTGCTCCTTAGAAACTCCATGGGGCAGTTCTGCTTTGACCTGTTGAGTCTCTATGAGTTGGAATGGACTCAACAGCCATAGATTTGATTTTAGGTAGAGAGTGTTTAAAAAGAGCTGAGTGCTCAAGTGTAATTTCATGACTTTCTGGGCTAACCTAATCTGTAGCTAAAAGGTGACTTGAAGGGATAGTTCACTTCATGGCTTAAAGACCATGGGATTCTGGGATTCTGGGATTCAGGGATTCTGTAGTCTCAGTGGGTCCATTGTATCTGGCCTTTTTTTTTTTTTGACATTTCATTCCACTTTTCCCTCCTTCTCAGGATCCGTCTGTCGTGGCCCTGATCAGAATGTTGAATAGTGGTAGGCAGGCAGCATCTGGTTCTTTTGGTCTCTGCTCTTACTTTTTTGTATTGTGGTGTCAGATTTAGTTTTGTTATTCACTTTGCCTTGATGTAGTATTGTCTTAGTCATGTAGTGCTGCCATAACAGGAAAACCACAAGTTGTTGGCTTTAACAAAGAGAAATGTATTTTGTCACCGTCCAGTAGGCTGCAAGTCCAAATTGAGGGCATCAGTACCAGGGAAAGGCTTTCTCTGCTGGCTTGGGAAGAAGGCCTTGGTTGACATTCTCCCCCTGGACTGGGAGTTTCCAAGGCACAAGGACCTCAGGTCCAAAGGGGAAACTGCTCCCAGCATAGCAGTGCTTCTCTCCTAATGGTATGAGGTACCCAGCTCTCTCCACTAGCTCTTTTTCTATTTCAAGAGACTGCTTCAAGGCATAGTACAGTCTTACACATGGAATCCTGCACCGCCAACACAACTGCCTCCCATCTCCCGCAGTTAACATCATAGAGGCAGCGTTTACAGCGTTTAGAAACATCACATAATACCAGGAATCATGGCCTACTCAAATGGCTACACAGGTTTTTGGGGAAACACAGTCAATCCATGACAATTATATAGATACTCTAACCTCTAAGTTTTGTTCCAGACTAACTTTCAGGTTGTTTTCCTTTTCCTTCATCAAACATAATCCTGCATATTATCCTACTTTTAAAAGCAGTTTTCTATCTGGGGCTTTTTGTTTCTTTCTTACTCTCCTTTCCATAATTCATTTTAAAGGGATTGTAATGATTTGGGCGTATTTCCTGCCAAATACATTCTTCCTTGCTTTGTTCGGAGTAGCCATGCTTTGCCAGAAATATATCATTCTGATACTGTGAGTTCCTGGTATATTGTGTTCAGGTATTACTAACAGTCACTAAAGAGCTGAAAATTTTAAATCAGAACTTTAATAAATAAATGTAGGGGTCAAAATTTTTCTGAAGTAGCAAGAGCTTTATTTTTATTTTTTTTATTGTGATTGAGCAAAAGTAGTATACAATCCAAGTGAAATTTGCACAGCTGCCTAACTGCAGTTGCCTCTGGTCTCCTTGCCCAGTGACAGCACACTCTTCCTTTCTGTTCTACACATGTCTGTCTTGATAAGGATCTCCTATCCCCTCCCCTTCACCTTTTCCTCTGTTTTCTGGTAAGAGGCTGGTAGGACGGCATTCTGTAGATACATAGAACCATAAAGTGGACACACCATATGTTCACCCTCTGTCTGCAAGTCCAATCCATTCCTGTCCAAAGAGTTGACCTCAGTAAAGATTTATGAACAGGGGCAGCATCAGGTCTAGGGGCCATGATCCCAGGAGAACCCCCAGGCCTTCAGACTACCAATTGTGGTCTTTTAGTGGAGTTCTCAGGGTGCACCCCTTTTTATTCTCGTATTGCCACTGGGACTTAACTTTGTGAGCCCCATCACGGCTATCACTGGTGGTGGCCAAGCACCATCTGGTTCTTCTGGTCACATGTTGATGTAGCCACCCATTCACATGGGTCTTTCTGTCTTCTGGGTTCTCTTTCTTCCATGTCATTTTTGTCCTTGGTGATCATCTGTTCCTGCTAAGTTGGGACCATTTGGTGTACCTCACATGGCTGCTCGCTAGCTGTTAAGACCCCAGATGCCACTCACCAATATGGGGTGGAGAAGACTCTCTTAGCAATAGTTATGCCAGTTGGCCTCCATGTACCCTGAGAGCATGGTCCCCAGACCTCCGCCCCTGCTTCTCTGTCCTTGCAACATTGATTTAGGATTGGAAGAGTGTTCAGGTTATGTTGAAGTCCAGTAAAACTGATCTTCCTTTATTCATGGGCATTCGCATATGATTTCTCGAGCAGATGAGAAAGCTGTAAGTTCTTTGTGTCTTAGAGAGGGAAAAAAAGGTTGAGATATCATGAGTTAGAACATTAAATCCTTATCGTTGACATCATCTAAGGAGTCAGCTGTTCATTTTGTTAGCTCATCTTGAGTAACAAATACGAGGTTGCATGGATACATATTCCCATGGGAACTATGGGACAGTTCTCCTTTGCCCTATAGGGTTGCTATGCATCAGAATCAACTGCAACAGGGTTTTCAAGTTTGTAGAAAAGCACGTGACAGATTTTATTTTTGTTTGTGTAAAGCAGCATTTATTGTTAACTGCCATGGACTCAGCCTCAATTCGTGGCAACTCGATGAACAGACACCAGAACTAGACAGCATCCAGTCCTGTGCTGTCCCCCCGGGTTGATTGCAGTTAGGACCATTGTGATCCACAGACTTTTGGCAGTAGATCACCAGGCTTTTCTTCCTAGCCTCTCATAATGTGGAAGACCTGCTGAAACGTGTTCAATATTATAACAACATGCAAACCTCCACTAACAAATGGCAGTGGCCACATGTCAGGTACGTTGTATAGGACTCAAACCTGGATCTCCTGCATGGACAGTTAACCCAGTACTCCTTGCAAAGCTGCTAGTCCTTACTTGGAAACTGGCATTAATTGAAGTCCACCCTGAGAGTGATCTCAGATATTTTTAACTCCAGTAGGATAATTTCTTTCCTCCATATTTTTTTTTTTCAGGATCTTTCATTTTCTAAATTCCTTTCCTGATTCTTTCTTCCAAAATGGCAAGAATATTTTACACTTTTAAATAAGCTGAAGGTCAGAGAAGTTCCTCCAGACTGTTTTTCTTTTTTAGCAAAACTAGTTCGTACTTGAAACAAATAAGGAAAGAAAACAAAATACTTACCTTGTAGTTTTCTGTAGTGTTTGTAGCTTTTGGAACACTGGATGTCTTAGTTTTCTAGTGCTGCTGTAACAGGAAAATTACAAATAGATGGCTTTAACAAACAGAAATTTATTCCTCCACAGTCTAGGTGGCTAGAAATCTGAATTCAGGTGCCAGCTCCAGGGGAGGTTGCCTCTCTTTGTTGGCTCTGGATGAAGGCCATCAGTTTTTCCTTGATCTGGGAGCTTCTCTGCAGGGACCCTGGGTCCTAAGGACACACTGTGCTCCCAGTGCTACTTTCTTGGTACCTCTGAGGTACCCCTGTTGTCAAGGTCGTGCAGTTGATTAGACCCCTGAGTGACCTGATTTGGGTTCCGGAGATCGAGCTAGCAAGTTCGGTCTCCTGAAGGTGGCAAACTGGGCTCCGCTTCCCCCAAAGCACATGAGGATGCATCCTTTTTGGTTGCAAATGACGCAAAACTTTATAAAGGGAAAGTACATTCCAAAGAGGGAATGGGTCGTTCTCCATGAGTGGGGAGAAAACACAGTATACATTTTCAGAGCGCTTTGTATTGGGAAAAGCAAGGGTGATGTCTTAGGTGGGAGGGGGGGTAATAACTTGGTTTTTGATTGGATTTGAGGCTACTGTAGCCACCTCAGAACTGCGAGGAAGAACTTATATTTGCATCACAAACTGCCAGGGAGAGCTGTTGATATGGGGCAGATCAAGTTCCCTTGGTAACCTTATCAATACTGTGTGTGTTCTATAATGCAAACCATGACCTTTGTTATCCCTAGAACATGTTAGATTCTGGAGTAAAATATGTTAGTAAGTGGTGGCAGAGATCAGGTTCCCTAGCTAATCTTGACACTGTCACTCTACTTCTCCGTTTTCTGTCTTCAAAGGACTGGAACTTAAGACACAACGTGTTGTAGGTCGAGTCCTGCCTCATTAAGGTAACCGCTGCCCATCTCACCTCATTAACATCATAGAGTTAGGATTTACAACACATAGGAAAATCACATCAGGTGACAAAATAATGGACAGTTACCCAGTAATGGGAATCACGGCGTCAGTAAGTTCATACACATTTTGGGGGGACACAGTTCAAACAGCAACAAAAATATTCTGTTTTCATATGGTTCATTGTGTTCCTTGTTTTGTGTAGCTACACCCTAAAGTTTCACTTTATAGTTTCACTTTATCTGCACTTCTGCAAATGCTGTCATGTGTATTATCTGAGCATTTATTACATATACAGTTTAGTGGAACAGTTCATTTGAATGTGTGGCTAAGCTGCTTAGCTCAGGCATATCTAATTTATTTAGTTATGAGTCACGATTCTAAAATTTCCACCTGTCATTGAGATTCACATATAATTTAAAGAATACTTAAGGAGCTTTTAGATTGACCCCTTAGCAGTGTTTCTTTAATGTAAGTCTCCTCAGACTTGCTCAGTCCTGAAATATAACCACATATCTTTGAAAACATATGAACTAGTTCTCACGGATTATTTATTTATTTAGCACTTCTATTCAGAAGTGAGTAGGGAAGACAGGTTTATTTCTTAGTCAACCTATTGTTCTTAGAAGGAGATAAACCAGATGAAACGCTAAATCCTACTTGCCGTAAGATACATGTAACAGGGGACTGCCTTCCACCAGTATACTTTGGATAAAAGGACAAAATTGGTACAGAGAGATGCATACACTTTTAAAAATGGCTAAAAAGGAGAAAAAAATCAGTTTAAGGTGTGTGTACGTGTGTATAGAATCTTTAGGTTAGTTAAAACTGCTGTACCCTTTGGGTCATTGTTGACATCTTCATTTAAATTGTGTGTGTGTGTGTGTGTGTGTGTGTGCTTTATATATATATGTGTGTATATATATATATACATACACGCACGGATGTGTATATATATGAAGTATTAAGTATATATTCATATATAAAGTGTGTGTATAAAGTATTTGGGTACTTTCAATGAGGGGAGTTCATCTTAATTCCTGAAAAGGGCCACGATTAGTGAAACTCTGATATATATCCTGTTGCATCTGTGGAGGTTGTTCCCTTCTAACTTTGGACAAGTTTGGAATAAACAAAACCTTGTAATGTAAATTGTAAGACAGTTTATGACTGCAGATTCCTTTGCTTTTATGCTCTAGTTTCTCTGATCATTCCACCTAAGCCAGAGCAGAATTTTCATTTCTTCTTACAGTTCAGCCTTCTGCAACCTTAACCAGAGTACTGTTGTGGGGGGATAGTGGCTGGAGAGGAGGCCACAGTCACGGGGGAGGTGGGAGATGCTGCTGAAAAAGAGCGATCTGGAATCTGGACCGATGGGCCCAGGCCATGGGGCTCAGCCTTACAGGACACACTGTGACATTGTGGGGTCTGCTTTTGCTGATCACCCATAGCTACTTGTGAACAGTCACTTGGCAGTGACAGATGACCTTCTGTCTATAAAAAATTCCAGTCACATAAACTAGAGGAGGAAATGGTGTTTTCCTAGCCTCTCTCGTTTCCTTCCTGAAACAGAATTAGACTTCATTTTCCGATATCTCATTTTTTCACATAAAGGAAAGAGAGTATTGTTTTTAGCCTGATACTGTCAGGAAAAAGAGAAATGTGTAATTGCTTTTAAAAAAAAAAAGATATGCTTTGTTGTTGAGAACATGCACAGCAAAACGCAGACAGTTTCTGTGTATGCATTTTAGTGACATTGGTTACATTCTTTTTTAATGAGTACAAAAGTGATTTATTTCTTTTTTCAATACATAGTTTATTTTTTGGTTGTTGAGAATATACACAGCAGAAGCATGTCCCAATTCAAGCTTCTACACATACGCTTCCCTGATGTTGGTGACACTCTTCAAGTTGTGTAGCCTCTCCCCCCTCCTCTGAGTTGATCCTCCCCCGTTGGTATAGACTCATTGCTCTGTAACATTCCTGTATAATGTTTTGAGTTGTTGTGAATTTGATGTGAAGTTGCTTTTGAAGTTAAATATTGCATCTCATTGCTGGGACTGGACATTTTAAAAATGGATTCTCATCCCCCAAAAGTAATGATTTCTGGAGAATGAAGTCCTGAGACCTAAGGAAGTCTGTAGATGCTCATGAAAGCATATTCTGTCATAGAAACCTGTGCTAGAGAGTCCCTACAAAGAAGGACCTCTTTCCAGGCCTTCTCAGGTAGGCAGAGATGTGACCAGGTGGCTTCCACACTCTTTTCCCCCACTCCGCTTTGTGGGAGTAAACAGGAAAGGAAAAATAGCAGTCTGTTACTCGCAGCTAAGGAAACCCCTTTGGAAATTTTGTCTGCTGGCCCAGAATTAATTAGCTATTAATTTTTTGGTAAAAATATGTACAAAACGTGTAACAAACTGATTTGTACATGTGCAATTCAGTGACATGGACTACATTCTTCAAGTTGTACCACCTTTCTCAACAGTCTTTTTCAAACTGTTTCATCATCATTAACAGAAACTCACTTCGCCCCAAGCATCTCTTCTGTCTTTTTGAGTTTCGTTTGTCACTTTGACCACATTTAGATAATTCTCTTTAAAAGAGTACAATGGTTAATGCAGCATTCTTTTCTATTTAGGCTAAACTATTTTTTTTTAATTATGAGTGAATGAAAATGTACATTCCCATATAAATTCGCATGCTCGTCTACATGCAGCTCCCACTGCTCTCCCTGCCTAGTGACAGCACACCCTTCCTGTCTACTCTGTATATGTCCTATCCTCCCAGCAGTCTCCTATCCCCCCCTCTCCACCCACTCCCCTTTCTCCAGTAAGAGGTCAGCAGGATGACATCCTATAGATGCATAGAACCATAAAGTTCCCACAAAATACAGTCACTGTGTCACTAAGTCCAATCCATTGCTGTCTGAAAAGTTGACCTTTGTTATGATTTATGGACAGGGGCAGCATCAGGGCCAGGGGCCATGCTCCCAGGGGAACCCCGAAGCCCCTGGACCATCGATTGCAGTCTTTTAGTGGAGATCTCTGGGTGCACCCCTATCTATTCTTGTGTTACCAGTGAGGCTCAATTTCGTGAGCTCCGTCATGGCTATCACTGGTGGTGGCTGGGCACCATCTGATTCTTTCTGGTCACGAGTCGATGTAGAGACCCACTCACGTGGGTATCTCTGTCTTCTGGATTCTCTTTCCCCCATGTCGTTCTAGTCCTCGATGATCATCCGTTCCTGTTGGCTTGGGACCATTTGCTGTACCCTCAGATGGCAGCTTGGCAACTTTTAAGACTCCAGACGCCACTCACCGATGTGGGGTGCAGAGAGTCCTCATTAACAAAATGCTAGCTGTGCCAGTTGGTCTCGATTTCCCCTGAGAGTATGGTCCCTGGCCCCCCACCCAGCTACTTTGTCCTTGCAATCTTGGGTTAAGATGAGAGGACTCAAATTGTATTGAAGTCCAGTTAATATTGATCTTCTTTCTAATGTGTGCTGTCACTGATTTCACAACTAAATTTCTGTTAACTATCTAATCTAAACCCTCCCCTCCTCACCCTTCTTCTCTCCCCACCCTTGCAGCTGTCAAAGAATCTTTTCTGCCATACATGAGTCTGTTTTTAAGTTCTTATAGTAGGGGTCTCGTACAATATTTGTCCTTTTGTCGCTGACTACTTTCACTCAGCATTATGTCCTCCATTTGAAACCAGGTTGTGAGATGTTTCCTGCAATCATCATTGTTCTTTATCATTGCATAGTGCTCCATTGAGTATATATACCATAGTTTACCTATCCATTCCTCTGTTGTTGGGCATCTGGGTTGAGTCCATCTTTTTGCTGTTGTGGACTCTGCTGCGATGAACATTCATGTGCATGTATCGGTTGGTGTGAGTGGCCTTAATTCTGTAGGATATATTCCAAGCAGTGGAATTTAGGCTAAACTATTACTTGGTTTAGAGATGGCTTCAGATGACAGTTTTGGTTCTAGGTTTAAGGTTATAGTTTCGGGGGGGGGGTAGTTCTTCTGATGTCAATATCCCCAGAAAGTCTGTGTTCCATGAGAATTTGAAGTTCTGTTCTGCATTTCCCCTGTGTTGTAATTAACTAGTGCTTCTATAATAGAATACTACAAGTGGATGGCTTTAACAAAGAGGAATTTATTTCTTAACACTAAAGTAGGCAAGAAGTCTAAATTCTTAAGGCGTCAGCTCCAGGGGAAGGCTTTCTCTCACCGTTGGCTCTGGAGGAAGGTCCTTCTCATCAGTGTTCCCTTGGACTAGAAGCTTCTCTGTGTACAAACCCTGGGTCTAAAGGACACACAGTCTCTGCTCCTGGCACTGCCTGTCTTGGCAGCCTGAGGGTAGAGGTCCTCTGTCTTCACCTACTTGTCTTTTTTGTATTCCAGTAGAACCTGGCTGGTGACACAGTCCAATCCCATAGATTTGAGTTCTGCCTCATCAACCCAACTGTTGTGTAGCTGCCCTCATTAATATCATAGAGGAAGGATTTATAACACATGGGAAAATCATACCAGGTGACAGAATGGTGGATAATCACGCAGTACCAGGAATCATGGCCTAGCCAAACTGATGCACACATTTTGGGGGTATATAATTCAATCTGTGACACCCCCTTTTGAGGAGAATTCTTCTGTAGACTCCCTGATCTAAATGTTCAGTAAGGATAACTGCGCACCATCCAGTTCTTCTGGTCTCATGGCAAGGAACTTGGCAAAGGAGACTTGACGTGTATTGCATGTCTTCTGCTAATTCCTGACCCCCCTTCTTCCTCTGGTGCTCCCAGTGAAGAGGGACCAAGTACACCTTGGATGGTCATTTGCAAGCTTTTAAGATGAGGCTCAGAATTTAAATTTATACTGTAAAAATCAAAACCCAAACCAAAACCCATTGCTGTTGAGTCAATTTTGGCTCATAGTGACCCTATAGGACACAGTAGAACTGCGCTATAGGTTTTCTAAGGTGTGCCTGGTGGCTTCAGACTGCTGGTGCTTAGCTGTAGCTCAGTGCTTAACCACTGTGCCACCAAGCCTCCAAATTTATACTATGGATTAAGCAATATTGGAAAGACAGCATTATCATCAGTGCTTTTTGAAAGAATATTCTAAATTTTCAAAACTCACTAATAGCAAAATAGTTTGGGGTTTTGAAGCAAGAATTTAGATTCTGAATCTTACCCACCAAATCCATCAAAGGTGGTGCTTTGTTTTTGGTTGGGGAACCAGACATCAGTATTTTCCTAATTTTTTTTATTGTTGTAAAATACATGTAACACAGCATTTGCCAATTAAACATTGTTGAATTAATGACATCAGTTACATTTATCGTGTTGTCTAGCCACCACCCATAATTGCTGCTGAGTTTTCCATCAATGTAAACAAACACTCACTGCTTCCCTTACATTTTTTTAAAGCCTGTGAAATTAATACCTCAAGCATTTATCGCTCCCCTGGATTTAGAGTGGTACATTTTGGCTAATTTCATGTAGCCTCTCTATCCTCCTTCCTTCTGTGCATATTTCTCATAAATCTCAAATCCTTTAGGCTGTGTATGGATCAGTGGCCCAGCAGGAAAGAGAAAGCGTACATGAACTGAGTAATTTTAGGAAGTCCTGATTACAGCGGCATGGACATGTTTAGGGAACATAACAAGGAATTGTTTAATACACCAAGGACTAACAGAAGAGCCACCTGAGGCTTAGAAAGGCAAGGGTTGGAGTGATCACCGGAGCCAAGAGAAAGCTGTGTGGGAAGGGGCTTTGGTTTTCAGTAGAGCAGAGGAGCCAACTCACGGCTGAACCAGAGGAGTAAATGTCCCAGCCTTACAGTCCCTGTACTCTCAGATCGCCCGCTGCTGCTACGCATTTGCTGAACCCAGCTGATCATCAGAGATGTGAAAGTGCGTTGACCATGGTCCTGGTGAGTCGGCCTCCCAGGCCACAGAGCAAGTAGATAAGGGTCAGGATGGACCTGGAAGGCAGATGAAGGACATCCAGCCTAGGCTTGTTGGTTAGTGTCCTCAGGTTGTACCAGGTTCAGACCTTGACTCAGAAGACAGTGTTGGAAATTACTTAGTAAGCTGTTTGATATCAGTGTCTAGCAGAGTAAGCTTGTGATCTCAGCAGATTTCTAGTCGAGTATGCCCAGGCTTGTAGATGTGTTGCTTCTTAAAGAAAGATTACCAAACTTCCCTTAGGCCTTCTTTCACATTCTATGATTTGCATTTTAAAAACGTTTTTCTTTCTTTGTTTTTTTTTTTTTGTTAACTAAGTATGCTTTCGTTAGCACATTCCTGCTCATGGCTTTAACTTTCACATGTCTGGTCTGATGTCCCCCAAGTCTACAAGATGATATAAGAACAAAGGTTATAGGCGGTTAGGGACATGAAAGATTAAGGTGGGCTTGAGCAGGAGAGGTGGGCTTCATCTGGAGGAAGTAAAAGGTTGGGAAAACCTGGGGAATCCACCACAGATTAAAGAAACCCGGCAAAACCCACTGCCATCGAGTTGGGTCCTACTCATAGTGACCCCATAGGTCAGAGTAGAACTGCCCCATAGATAGATTAAAGAGATCACTGTAAAGAAAGAAACAAATTATGGGGAGAGCCCAGACGAGCAAATTCTTTCTTTATAGGGGCAGAGACCATTTAGATCAGATAGGATTCCACTGAGGAGTACTATTTTTATTTTCTTTTGTTGTTGTTATCGTTGAGACACATAAGTGGCAACTTAGCCTTTTCTACCAGTACAGTTCATTGACTGCTTATATTTCATTGTTCCAGTTGTACAACCATTTTCACCCTCCTTTTCTGAGTCGTTCCTCCTCGATTAACATAAATTTGCTGCCTCCTAAAAGGTTCCTATGTAATCTTTTGAGTTGCTATTGACAGTTTGATCCTATATAGACATAGATTTTATTTTTATTGCACGTTAGAGGAAAGTTTACAGAGCAATTAATTTCTCATTAGACAATTAATAGACATACTGTTTTGTGACATTGGTTGCCAGCCCCATGACATGGCAACACTCTCCCTTTCTCAACCCTGGGTCCCTTCTTCCTAGCTTTCCCGTCCGCTCTTGCCATCTTGTCCTTCCCTCAGAGCCGGTGTGCCTCTTCAGTCTCATTTTGTTCTATGCACTTGTCTGATCTGTGGCTGAAGGGTGAGTCACAGGAGTGACTTCAGTATTGAGTTAAAAGGGTCTCTGGGGGTCATATTATCAGTTTCTCCAGTCCTTGTCAGACCAGTAAGTCTGGTTTGTTTGTGTGAGTTAGAATTTTGTTCTGTGGTTTTCTCCAGCTCTGTTGAGGCCTCTGTATTGTGATCCCTCTCAGAGCAGTAGGTGGTGGTAGCCGGGCACCATCTACTTGTGTTGGGCTCAGTCTGGTGGAGGTTGTGGTACTTGTGGTACATTAATCCTTGGGACTAATCTTTCCTGTGTGTCTTTGGTCTTCTTTGTTCTCCCTTGCTGCAGATAGGGTGGGACTAGTGGGGTATCTTAGGTGGCTGCTCACAGGCTTTTAAGACCCCAGATGCTACTCAACCAAAGTAGGGTGTGAAACATTTTCTTTATGATCTATGTTATGCCTGTTGGGATAAATGTCACCCCAAGACCATGGTTCCCAGCCCTCAGCCCAGTAATTTGGTCCTCAGAGAGTTTGGATATGTCCATATGGATAGATTTGAAAAGAGCATAGTACTTAATGCAGACATTTTTTACTAGTTAAGATAGACTGTTGTTTGGCTTGAAGAAGACTTCTGGGGATATTTCTGGTTTAAGGTTTAAAGATTATCTCAGGGCAATAGCTTTGGGGATTCATCTAGCCTCCTTGGCTTCAGGAAGTCTGTCTGGTTCACAAGAATGTGAGATTCTATTCTTCATTTCTCTCTTTTTGAACAGGATTCTTCTTTAGAATCATTGATCAAAATGTTCAGTAATAGTAGCCAGACAGCATCCAGTTCTGGTCTGATGGCAAGGAAGACAGTTAGCTACACATTCTTCTTCTTCTTCTTCTTCTTCTTCTTGACTCTCCTTCCTCTTTTGCTCAGGAGTACTATTTTTTATTGATAAGCAAAGTGAGGAGAGGTTATAAAAAAAATCTAAAGTGTATCCTGTACAGAGTGCCATGGCCAGAGAAGTTTAGAAATGCCAAATTAGAAAGGGCTTGTCTGAATAATCTCAGTTTATAAGACACTAGTATTCTTTATGCCCCTCCAAGAAGGGGGAAATACGTTTTAGAGCCTTTCCCAAGTTGGTTATGATTATGGAGCTTTTGTATTTTGGAACATGGAGGTTAGTGTCCTCAGAAATGTTTGGAGAAATGCTAGGCTGAGCTTCTTGGGGACAGGGGCTGTAGCTTGTCTCATACAGAACATCTTGAATGGTCCTGGTTATATCATGAAAACAAAGAAGTAGTTGCCAAAGGCATTAATCCCATAGAAGGTGTCAAAACATTCTTGTGGCAGTGAAAAGCCATTGCAGATTTAAGAGGATGGAGACTTTGCTTCTTCCTCTTTTGCTCTTTTGCTCTCTTTGGATGGATAAGCCCCGAATATCTCCTAAGATGAGCGGTTGTGTTATTGGCAGGGTTTTATTTTTTCCTAAGTAAGGCGGGTACTTTGGGATAGATGTGGAATTACTTAGGAGAATAGAAAACTCGACAAACATGAACTTGCTGCCGTAGAGTCAGTTCTAACTCACAGCAACCTTATAGAGTAGAGCGGCCCCACTGGGTTTCCAAGACTGTAAATCTTTATGGAACCAGACTGCCACATACTTCTTCCACAGTGCAGCTGGTGAATTCAAACAGCCGACCTTTTGGTTGGCAGTTGAGTGTTTAAACCACTGTGGCACCAAAGCTGCTAGGGCAATAGAAGAGAATCTAAATGCTGCTGTCAGCCACCAACAAAGTTAGGGAGTAAATATTTAAAGAAGATTGAGCGAAAGGGTATCAAATGACTACTGTTCCTGGTGGAGCCAACTTCTTTAACCTATATGGGAATATGATTGACTGTGTTTGGTTCAGTACATATTTGTTAAATAGATGAATGAATGGGTTATAGAAAAAAATAAAGGGACCTTGTGAATTCTTAAGCAAGTGAGTAGTATGTAAAAAACAACATTTTAGGAAGGTGAATCAGGTTCACTGACAGATTAGTAGAAAGAAAAGAAATGAAGCATTTTTTTTTTTTTTTTATCTGACTCGACGGCACTTGGCTTGGCTTGGCTTGGCCAATAAGAAAGGAAAATTCTACTCCAAAAAGGAAAACTATAAACAGGTACTGAACTCTAGTTAAGAAATGTTTACCAAACTATTGAGGAGGATGCAGCTGTGATTTATTTTGAAATACGTCAAAAATAGAATTTTTTTGGAATGCATCAAAAACTGACATGGATTAATAAATGGATAAAGGGAGGGATGACATGTGATAAAGTAACTATAAATCCATTGTCCTTGAGTCACTTCTGACTCAGAGACCCTATAGAACAGAGCAGGACTGCCCTATAAAGTTTCCAAGGAACACCTAGTGGATTTGAACTGCTGACTTTTTAGTTTACAGCCGTAGCTCTTAACTACTGTACCACCAGGATTTCCAAAGTGACTATTAAGAAAAACCAAACAAACACAGAAAAAAGTCACTGTTGAGTCGATTACCTTGGCAACCCTAAAATCACTGCAAGAAAATGTGAATGATAGAATCTAGATGAGGAATGTGAAATTCTTTCAAAATTTGTGGAATAAAATGTTGAGGAAACAAAGGAAAATGGAAGTCTAGAAGATTTTGAAGGAAGAACCAACAAGTTTAAGAAAAGTGATATTTGCCTGAAAAGGATGTGGGCGTTTCAGCCTACAGAAAGGATTCTAATTCTAGTTTAGTTTAATTGCTTGGTGTGGGCACTGGGATTTGAACCAGGGCACCCTGAGTCTAGAGCCTTGCTGTCTACTTTGCAGTGTAGTGATCATTCAGTGTTGGGTCTGATACACGGCAAATACTCAAATGGTGGCAGCTGTCATCAGTCGGCTGTTGGCGATGAAGTTTTTAATGTTTGCTTGAGAAGAGCTGTCTTTTGTACATCAGCAAATTGGAAGGTAAAACTATTTATGGGAAAGAGATGGTTACTTTAGTTCTGGGTATGTGGGCATGGAGATTTCAATATGAATAGTTTGATGTATTTTCCTAAAGTACAAGAAATCACTTATTTATCAACAATTTGAGAACATTTTATGTGTCGAGCAGTGCTCTAGACCTAGTGAACAAAACCTTGCATTCTAATAAAGGTTTGAAGAATTATCTTTCCAAGGATATTATTTTTGAAAGACAGAAGGGAAATGCAGACTTTCACCAGCAAGGGAGGAATGGGTTGTTGTTTAAGAGCTGACTCTCCTGGGGCCCCTGAGATCGTGCCATAGAGGCGGCTGTTTCCTCTGCTTCCTCTCAAGCCCGTCTGTGTTCTGATTTCCTCTGCAGTTCTTTTTACTTCCATCTGGAGTTGATGGAACAACTTATTTAAGCCATTTATGGTTAAACTTCAAAATATATATCCAGGCCTTCAAAATGACCCAGGCGTGAATACAATGTTGCTTTTCATAGTGTATATAGGACCGAAAAGATGGAGGTAAAATTCATGCCACTCTACATAAAGTAGAAGACAGTAAGGCCTGCTTTCTGAGCTCACACGTGAGTCACTTAGCTAGGCTCTGACTTCAGTACCACACCAGGGTGTGGATTCAGCGATTGCGCACTCATTCCAGTAGGGTAGGAGGTCACTCCGTACAAGTATTTATTGAGTCAGATCCTCCTCTGCTTCTGACTCATTTTCTGGTGGAGTAAAAAGGTTCCCAGGGAGAAGCTTTAACTCTTTTAGATCACAAGCATTATTCCTTTATGTAATATGACATTGCTGTAAGTAATCATGGACCTTTTGCTAATTCTTTACTTGATGTTTTGGATAATAAGACATGTATTTTGTCTGATAGTGAGAGAGCACTGGAAAAGAAGTAGTATAAGGAAAATGATATACATCCTGGCCCAATTTTGAGGAGTTGTTTTAATAATGTAAAAGATGGCCAAGAGGTTTGCAAAATATTATGTTTGGCAAAAAAAAAAAAAAAAGATTATGACACTGCTCTTATGCAGAAATTCAACATCTGGCCACTTCAGTCCTCTGGACCACAGCCAGAGAACAGGAGCAGGGCCTCAGACCACAAGAAGAATAGCTCTTGGAAACCCTGGCACTAATGTGTGCACTTGACCAGCACAAAAGAGTTAGCCTCTCATTTGGAATGTGTTCACTTTTATTTATCCAGGAACATTCAGAAACTTTAGTGGTGTATGTGTGGTCCCTCTCCTGCAGCAGATTATAAACAACAGTCTAGAAAAAGGTTTGGCGAGTTGACAGAGATAAACTGATCTCAGTGGGAAGGCTGATGTTAAAGGAGAAGGGTATGCAAGTTACAGTGTCCTGGTATTATGTGTTACACAGCACAGCAATATATGGTCTTAATAATGAACTCGTGTCCACAAGCCAGAGAGCAGACCATGCTTGATGAACTCTATGGAAGAAGGCAGGGAGAGGGTAATGTGTCTTTTTTTTTTTTTTACCATAGAACTTAGCAAGTTTTGATGTATGGAAATGGTGTGTTCCGTCGTGTTTATCTACTTGAAATAGTACATTCTTTGATGATGCTGTATCAGTGACTATGCTGTGAGCTTGTAGTTGACTATGGAAATGACATTTTGTCATAACCACTAATGTTTACTCAGCACATTCAGTCTCGCTGCTGTTCAGGGCACTTTTACACCAGTAGCATGTTGGTTAAGGCCTTGGAGACACACAGGTCTGGATTCCCATCGCATCTCACATGCTGTGTGACACTGGACGGATGGCATCACTGATCTGAGTCTGTGTCCTCACCTACACAGTGGGAACCAGTTGTACCTGATACGATTGTTACTGTGAAACAAGCCCTGGTGACACAGTGGTTAAGCGCCAGGCCACTGACAAAAGGTTGGAGTTCAAGAGCCACTCTGCAGTTAAAGGTGTGACAGTCAGCCTTTGTAAAGATTTCAGCCTTGAAAACCTTAAGGGGGCAGCTTTACTGTGTCCTGTAGGGTTGCTATGAGTTGGAATCAACTTGGTGCCAAAGGGTTTATTGTTGTGAGGACTTCAGTGAGAGGGAGGTATGTAGCACCAAGCATGGCACATAGTAAGTGCTCAACAAACACTTGACATTATTGTAATTATTTTCATCAGTATAATAATTCTCTGTGATGATTATGAGGAGTATTATTTCATTTTTCAGGGCAACAAAACTGAAGTCCAGAGAGGTTAAGTAATATGTTCAAGCTGAAATGAGTAATAAATAGTGGAGCTAGGGTTTGAACCTTGGCCGCTCTGACTCCAGAAGGCCAGTGCTTAGCAGTCACATTATGCTGCCTTCCCAGCATGTAATTATAGCTATATATGTGTTAAAAAAAATCCCCTTGATTATATGATAAAAGAGAATAGAGGATGTGAAAAATGTTATTACTAATCACTTCTCTTTTCTACTTTCAATTCAAATATCTCACTATGGAAAAAGAGTTCCGGTAACACAAAGAAAGCTACATTTACTCAGTAGTACAAATGAAATATGTAGTGTTTCATTGTGTTGCATGATTCACTGAAATCTTGTAAGTGTTACCTCGCATTGATACACCGAGCTACTCATATGCCTAACACAGTACTCAGTGTTTTCTGAGGCTCTGAAGAGTCTGCAACCATACTGACACTCATTTTAGGGGGACGCAGTTCAATCCCTAACACATACTTAGGCTCCGCAGACACAGATGCCCAGGTGTAACGGAGTCATACACTTATTACAGCAAAGACAGCGTAACAGTGCAAGGGTATCAAGCACGGTCAGGCTGCCAATTTCTAAGTAAAAATACACACTTCATCTGGTGTATTTTATTCGATCTTGCCTTTCGGAACCATCTGCAGGATGCTTTCCTGTTCCTTTATTCTTTTTATTGTGCTTTAGTTGAAGGTTTACAGAACAAATTAGTTTCTCATTATACAGTTAATACACATACAGTTCTGTGACATTGGGTTGCTGACCCAGTGACATGAAGCACTCTTACCTTCTTGACCTTGAGTTGCCCATTTCCATTCATCCAGCTTTCCTATCCCTGCTCTCTCATCCTTGTACCTGGGCTGGTGTGCCCATTTAGTCTCATATACACGGTTGAGCTATGTGTACTCTTCTTTGTTTTACGAGCCTGTCTAATCTTGTTTGTTTTATGAGCTTGTTAATCATTGACTGAAGGGTAGACCTCAGGAATCTGACTTCAGTACTGGTTAAAAGGGTATCCAGGGGCCATATTCTCAGATACCTCCAGTTTCTGTCAGACAAGTAAATTTGGTCTTTTTTTGTAAATTTGAATTTTGTCTCTAGCTTGGTCTGGGACCTTCCACTGGGATCCTGGTCCTTTTTGTGTGAGTTAGAATTTTGTTCTACATTTTTCTCTATCTTTATGTGGGATCCTGTATTGTGATCCCTGTCAGAGCAGTTGTTGGTGGTAGCTGGGCACCATCTAGCTGTGTTGGACTCAGTCTGGTGGAGGCTGGGGTAGTTAGGGTCCATTAGTTCTTTGGACTAATCTTTCCCTTGCTCCAGATGGGATAGGACCACTGGAGTATTTTGGATAGCTACTCACAAGCTTTGAAGACACGAGATGCTTCTTACCAAAGTAAGGCATGGAATATTTTCTTTATGAACTACGAGGACTGACAATTAAGTTTATGAACTCATCCTAGAAGAAGGGCCACATATGTCGTTGCTGAATATCACGACAGTCACCTTTGAAGTCCTCTCCTTGGAAAGTTATGCACCAACCCCACCCTTCAAAGCAGTTTTGGAACTCGCCTTCTGGAATGGCCATCAGAGCTGTCATCATATTACCCTTGATGTCCTGAGTGTCATCAAAATGTCTTCCTTTGAATATTTCCTTTGTCTTCAGGTAAAGAAAAAAGTCATTGGAGGTCAGATCAAGTGAGTAGGAGGGTGTTCCAGTGCAGTTATTTGTTTACTGGATAAAAACTGACTCACAGACAACTATACAATTAAGTTCATGAACTTGCCACCATACGACCATGCACAATGGCCATTCCAGAAAGAGTTCCAGAATTGCTTTGAAGGGTGGATTGGGTGCTGGCATTGGTGCACAGCTTCCCAAGGGGAGTACTTTGAAGGTGACTGTAGCAATATTCAGCAGTGAAGTATGTAGCACTCACAACAATTAAGTTCATGGACTTAATTGTCAGACCTCTTATACCACGCTTTCTTGTTCATTTTAAGAATCTTTACTTTTCAGTACATTGTAAATCTCGGCCATTGGGGTGTGGTCCTGCTGTTGTTACTGGGGTCGTGTTACATTTTTGTAAGTAGAGTCTCAGCAGGAAGGAAAGCAGAAGGCTCTCAGTTTGAATCCTGGCCCTGTTCTTTACTAGTTCTGTGATTTTGGACAACTTAAAATTTCTAACCTTGTTGAACCTCAGATTTCTCTCAGATGGTTATGGAGAACAAATCAGATGCCTTATTTAAAATTTCTGCTTCTAAGTAATACAGTTAATGCCATGCAACACTAACTTTTTTACAAACCACATTTAAGACGTACAGTGTTACCTTGTGCTTTAAAAATGTTAATTTCCTTAACCCTCAGGCATGCTAGAAAGCCTTTTCCAATTTGCATGCTTTTAATCACTCCGGGGTATAAGTCCCTTTCTCTTTTTCCAGTTTTAGAAGTACTTTGAGAATCAAATGAATAAATATTTGAGGAAATTATTATAGTTAATGAAGTAAATGAGATGACAACAACCTCAGAAGCCTCAGAAGTCTGTGCTAATAGGGAGGGACAACTCAGCAAAGGAGGGCAAGAATGGTTGCACAACCTGAAGAATGCAGGCAGTGACACTGCCTCACACATGTAGAAATTGTCAGGTTGGTGAATGTTTTGCTGTGCATATTTTCAACAAACAATTATTAAGATGCAAAATATATATATATATGTTTGGGCTTTTGTTTAAGTATAAAACACAGGCTTTTTACTTTCTTAGCTTTGACTTCATTGTAAATATTTTTGTATCTTAAACTTTATCATTCTCAAGAAGTAGATGTGTATGACAGATACCTTAAGTCTCTGTGCGTCTTGTTCCTTTTGCGCTTTCTTTCCAGGTGAGAAGACATGGAGCCAGGCTCTCTGGTTCGGGCCGTCTTTGACTTCTGCCCCAGTGTGTCTGAAGAGCTGCCCCTGTTTGTGGGAGATATTATCGAAGTGCTGGCCGTGGTCGATGAATTTTGGCTTCTAGGAAAGAAAGAGGATGTTACAGGTAAGAGGTCTGTGATTTCCCATGTATCAGATAGAGCAGAGAGCTGCTCTTCTTTCTGTATGAAAAACAGAAGTTAAATGGAAAGCCTGCTTTTCTCTTTTCTATCTCAAAAGAAATAGACTCAAGGTACATTAGATTTTATAAGCTTTAGAATCCTTTTGTATTTATACTCGCATCTCTACCAATGAGGAGAAAATTTCTGTATATCATTCTACTTCTCCTTATTAATTCATTCAAGCAAGTCACTTGTCCCCAGTCCAGTTCCCTATTCACATCTTTTTCTTCCCTTTCCTTCCCCTTCCCAGGTCTTTATCCTTTGTATTTCATGCTGTTAGTTCTCTTCTCACAGTATGCACACGTCCTGTGTTTAGAACAACCTGTTTGGTTACCACTGCCTGTCACAATCAGTTTTTATCTCTGATTTATGGGAAACAGGTACTATCACCTGGTTTTCCCTGGCTGCATTCTTTTAACTATTTTTTCGCCTTTCACTCTTACGAAGATAACATGATTGATCCTGTTTATTCCTTCATAGATTCACGGTTTGCCCAAATGTATTAAAGCTGTTATCTAACCTACATGCTGCCTACTTTCCCCATCTATACACTAGCTTACCTTTCATTGTTGGTTTAAAATATATGGTAAAACCAATCGCTTTCATTGATTAGCTTATGGAAAGTGAAGGTTTTTCACACATGATCAGCACCTGTGTTAGTCTAGTCCTTAGATATCGTTATGTAAGTTGGGTTGGAGTGTGTTATACAGTCCATAGAACAAACTTTGTCCTTGTTCATTCATTCATTCAGTCATTTATTCAACACTTGTTAAATGCCCACTGGGAGGAATGTAATGATAATTGCTGTATGTCCGTTCCTATCCCCTTCTAGAAGGAAGGCAGTTAACCACACGGTACAGCCCAAATGTCACATGTGATAGATACGTTTAAGAGAGACACTGAACCCACATTTGGGATAGTATAGATTATTTACTGGTAGAAATAATAATTTCAGTTGAGACTAAAAAGATTAATAAAAATTAGGAAGCCAGAGAGGATATGGGTCAACAATTGCTTATTCAGAGACTCTGGAGGGACTTAGAACATGACAAGCTTGAGGGATGGAGAAAAGATTTTTGTGGCCCTGAGTGTGAGTGATTGAGGTAGGAGAGGTGGGTCTGGGGACTGAGCACAGGCTGTCTCACAGAAGGCATTGTATGCCATGGCAGGGAGTTAAGGAAATGGGAAATTGTAAAGTGTTTTAATCATGATCATATTGGCATTTTAGAAGTCTCACTGCTACAGACTGAAGAATGATTTAAAAAATCATAATAACGTGGTGATGTAGTGTTTATGTGCTATGGCTGCTGACCTTCAGGTCAGCAATTCAGATCCACCAGATCCTGCTTGGAAACTATGGGGCAGTTCTACTCTGTCTGTAGGGTCACTCTGGGTCAGAAGCGACTCAGCAGCAGTGGGTTTGGTCTGGTTTTTATTGGTGTCAAGTTGATTCTGACTCACGGCCATCATCCCATGCATTATGGAATACACGGAATACAACTGAGCTCCATAGGGTTTTCTTGCCTGTAAGCTTATGGAAGCAGATTGCCAGGCCTTTCTTCTGTGGCAACCCTGGGTGGGTTCAAACAGTCAACCTCTCAGTCAGTAGTCAAGTGCAGACAGTCTGTGCCACTCAGGGACCTTTGGAGAGTGATGGGAAGTGGCAAAACTGAAGGTCAGTTGTCAAGTTGTTGCAGGAATCAGGTGACAGATGATGACAGCCTGAACTTGGCAGTGAGGCTGGAGATAAGGAGATAGATACAAGAGATAAGTGGGAGGTAGAATCAACCAGACTCTCTTATTCTTTTCAGCTGGTAAGCTCTGCCTTTCTGCCACTACCTATTAAAACCCTGTGCCTCTTCCGAGACCTACTACAGACGGCACCTTTTTTATCAGTGTTCCCATTCTTTGTTTCTCTAGCTTCTCTAAACTCTCGTAGCAACTTGTGTGCCTGTGTTGTGACACTTGCTTTCAGAATCAAATCATGGTGTGTCAGATTTTATGTCTGAAGGAGATTATAAGATTCTTGAGGGCCAAGACAGTCTTCTTATTTTTCCTTCTGCAGTGTACCTAGCACAGAATGACACCCAGTAAATGCTAATTGAATTGCATTTTTAATTTTGTTTTCTGCTGGCATTTAATTTTGCGTATTTTTCTCCACAGTAGACCCCTATTTATGAGTACTTGGTGATTTCTTAATCCAAACTTTGTGGATGGGCTCAGAAAAAAACTTTTTTTTTGTGTCTGTACAGAGCAAGAAAAAAAAAATTCAGTATTGGAAATGTCATTTGTATTTTCAGGACAATTCCCCAGTAGTTTTGTGGAAATCATGACCATTCCCAGTCTGAAAGAGGGAGAGAGGCTGTTTGTCTGCATCTCCGAATTCACATCCCAAGAACTGAATAGTCTTCCCCTCCATCGAGGTAAGCTGGTCATCAAAGAGTACAAAACTGTTCAAAAATTATGTTGTGGAGTCTGCCCATTTTTAAGCAGCTAATGCTGGAGATACCAGCACTAGCAATACCAAGACAAAAAATATAAACTGAGTGCTGTCAAGTTGATTCCGACCCATAGTGACCCTATAGAACAGAGTAGAGCTACCCTATAGTTTTCGAGAGCACCTGGTGGATTTGAACTGCCAGACTTTGATTAGAAGCTGTAGTACTTGACCACTGTATCATCAGAGTTTCCTAGTACTAAGATAGTCCTGACAATACCAAACCCATTGCCGCTGAGTCGATTCCAATTCACAGTGACCCTGTAGGACAGAGTAGAACTGCCACATAGAGTTTCCAGGGAGCACCCAGTAGCTTCATATTGCCAACCTCTTGGTTAGCAGCCGTAGCTCGTAACCATCATGCCAACCAGGGCTTCCAGTTCTGACAGTGGCAATGCCTTATGTTTAATAACTGCTTTCAGTTTCCACAATATTTTCTCACAAATGCATTCTCATCCTCAATATAAATCTAGAAGGTAGCAAAGTGACTAATATTATCTGTAGGTCACGGAAGATTGAGAGAATAGTATTGTAGTTAGAAGTTTTGACCTTAGAGTGTGACTTCATATCACTGGATTCATACCACCCGTATTCTCTTTCCATGACTCCATGTTGTAGCCACACTTCAGACTGTATCTGCCCTGCCATAAAAACAGGTAGAACTTTGCCAACAGTGTTACCATTTATTTATTAATCCATAATTTGGACATCCTCATGGTGTAGTGGTTAAGTGCTACCAGCTGCTAACCAAAAGGTTGGCAGTTTGAATCCATCTGGTGCACCTGGAAGCTCTATGGGGCAGTTCTCCTCTGTCCGACAGGGTCACTTTGAGTCAGAATGGACTCGATGGCAATAGTTTTTTTTTTTAAATATTGAAAAAGGAATTGCTGTATGGAAATTAAGAGAGTATTTTTCTACTTTATCATTAGACAAAGTTATAAAAGTTCTCATCAGAACTGTTCTAAAAGGGAGAAGTACACAATAATTGCAGCCATATCTCAATAGTAGTCCTGTCATTTCTTGCTTCTTGCATTTTGACCAATGTTTGGATTTCTAAAGTTGCAGTAGAAGCCATTTCGGTGAATATATGGTGTTCCACAAACTGAGGATTATAATCGGAACAATTCTGCAATGACTCAGACACTCATCAGAATGGTAGAACGCATTAGCTATATATTGTTGCTTGCTCCTTTCCCTGTGGTGCTGTAACTTCTGAAACCACATACACATGAGATACAGAGACAGAAATCTAGCAAAATTATTTGAAGTCTGAGTGAGAAGAAGGAATATTATATTTTGACCATAATCTTGAAAATCTATTTTGAGAGTTTCTTGTGCTTCGCTTTACACTCAGCCCTGACCTCTGTGTTCTGTGTACTTCCCTGCTAATCAGTCAGTTTTGTGAAGCCAGAGAGAAATAGGTGAAGATGTTCTAATTGGGAAACGTACTGCCCTCACCCGTAGGTGTCTCAGTGGAGGCCCACAGTGAGAGACAGGATAGAGAAGGAGCAGGAGTGCAGTGACTCCCACCAGAGCTGTGTAGACAGTGTGAAAGGCATGGACTTGGTCTTTGCCTGCTCCTGGTTCCTGGAGTAAATAGTAGCTATAGAATATATAGACATGGGAATCTGCCTACAGACTACAGCATTCTGGGAAATTGGAGGATGTGGCTTGTAGAACCAGCATTTTTGCTTCATAATTATACCTTGTTAAGTCAAGCCTTTGGTACTGAAAAGAGAGGCATTTTTCTGAATGACTAGCCTGGTCTAATGTGTTCTGAAGTTGCTTTCCAGTAAAATATGTGTCAGGAATCCAGGACAGGTTGACAGATAGACGTTCAGGAGGACCATGGTGCAGACCTTTCAGAATGACTCACTTGTGCCAAGACTGACGTAGGTTCAGCTGGGTCGTGGAAGTCAGTAGATCTTATCTTGAGTAGCTTTTAATCAGTGAATCCTGGTCATCTTAAGGATTTACACAGGACCCAAAGGAGAAGGAGACAGGGCAAACGTAGCACTTAGGAAAAGGGAGAGGACAGCAGGAAGAGGTGTAATAATTTCTAGTGACTTTCTCTCATGCTCTTGGGGACACTTGACTTCCAGCTGTCTCTGGATGGGATAAACAGTTAAGCACTTGACTACTGCAAAGATTGGTGGTTCAGACCTCCCCAAAGGTGCCAGGTGTGGAAATCTGCTTCCTGAAGGTCACAGTCTGGAAAACTCTATGGAACCGTTCTCAGCACACAGGGGGTCACCCTGAGTCAGAATCACCTCCACAGCAATTAGCAACAGCTGCCAGTAAGCACCCTGATAAGTCAGCTCTTTTTCCTTCTGTGCCTTTCGTGTCTCTTCCAGCTGTGTGCATGTTCTGGTTTGAAAAGCCTCAGGCTTTGGGCATGGGAAAGTTACATGTACCTTGGTGTACCTTTTTTCTGGGAAGTTTAGTATGAGATAACAGGAATGATTTTAATCTTCTTGTAGTTTTTTTAACAATGCGTGACAGTTCACATCAACAAGTACTAATTTTGCTAGCTGGAAACCAAATTTCTGAAAATGGAAGGTATTGTTTTATACTGCACATAGTTTGTAAGCCTTGAGTCCAGGCTCCTTTATCTTCAAGCTTAGTGCTTGCGATGGCCCTTCTTTTTAAGACTGAAAAGCATTTTTTTTTCCATGAGATCAGTGTTTCAGCTTGTAAGTAAGTGATTTATCTAGTGCTATGGCTTTCTGACCAAAAAGTCAGCAGTTCAGCTCCACCAGGCATCCCTTGGTAGTTCTATGGGGCAGTTGTACTCTGTTCTTTAGGGTCGCTATGAGTCAGAATTGATGGCAATGGATTTTGGTTTTGTAGTAGTTTTACATTTCTTGGATAACTCAAAGAGTGACAGTGTGGTTTCTCCTCTTCTATGTAAACAAAACTTTGGCAATGGAATATATGTCATGAAGAGATTTGGAAACCTTAAGAGTGTGAAAGATAACGTTTGAGAGTTTGAGATCTGTTCGATTTTACTCTGCTGCCTTTTTGGTTAATTATAATATATCTATCATTCAGAAGTATCATTGAAATTGATAAGAGGACACACACACACATACACATGCACTTGGAACAGACAGTATAGTTTAGAGGATAAGAATTCTGACAGCACTAGGCTTAAACTCAGCTCTGCCACTTAATAACTATGGCCCTGGGTAAGTTAAGTTCTCAGCCTCAATTTCCTGATCTACAAAATGGTGCTAAGAATACCTACCTCAGGGTTATTTTGAGGATTACATCAGTTGTACATGTAAGGGATCTGACACAAAGTAAGCATTTGGTAAACATTAGATATTTTTATCATTCTTCACCTTGAGTTTGTGGATGTGTTTCACCTACCTTTTCTCTCCCGTGATAATTATGGGTGAAGTTTTGTGTGTCTGTACGTTTTTCCACCTAGATCGTTTGTGGAGTCAGAACCAAAGTATTTCTTCCAGCAGGTGTCACTCTTTCTCCTTTTTGCCAAGCTATCCAATTGTGCGTTTGTATTTTGAATTACATTTAAACTCAGAATCAAGACTGTCACCTAGAAGAAGGGTCTGTGCAGCTGGCTGTTCCAACAAATAGAGTAGCAGAGAGACAGAGAGACAAAGAACAAAAACAAAAGAAATGAATATGACAACACAAAGAGGAAAAACAAAAGTATGTACATATTATGGGAAGTGATAGATCCCTAGTAAGTGCCTCATATATGCAGGATACATAGCCTTTGCCTGTACCTTCCTGTTTCTAGACCACCCCCCCAAAAGCCCATTAAAAAATGATGACGAACATCGCAAATAATCCTTATCAATCAAAGCTCATGCTTTGCAATGCAAAGCCACATGAGTGAGATACTGGGGATAAAGCTCTGATACAGCTGAAAATTAAATAACATCTGTGGTCAGTCTGCATAAAGGACATGGTTCTTTGGGTGTTTAGAGCCACAAGAGGCTGCAGTGAGGAACCTAATACTGCAAGGTCACACTGCCTGTAGTCACATCCTGAGATCTGCATTCATTCTTACCACCGTATCTCAAATGCATTTCTTGCTCAAATGTAAAATCCAACCAGAGGAAACAAGCAGCATGGCTGAGACTGTATGTCAGCCAAGAGACTAATGCTAACCCTGTGGTCACCACACTCTGTGGTTTCTCTTGTCGTTATGCTTGAAATCTACTCACACAGGCTATTCAGAAGTTTCTTACATCATTGTTTCAAAAGTCTACCAACGACCACAAGGTAGCCTCCATACCTAAGGTGGCACCTAGGATCCTAGGAATAGCTTCTGTGGCATTCCTTCTGATGAAAATGAGAGACTCATACAAAAACCCAGTCAGGGCTATAAAAGGAACTACATTTGCTGGACAATTTGATGATGCCTGTGGGACATGCTTTCATGACTTCATTAATGCCATTGATGTCACTGAATTGTACACCTGAAAAATGTTGAATTGTCCGATGCTGTGTTTTATGGTGTGTGTGTGTGTTTACAACAATTTAAAAAAGTATATTTTCATTACTGTGCTTTCCAAGGTCTAAACTATGATTTTTAAAAATTCATCTTTGTTATTCAGACATGACCAACCATCTGCCAAGTAATGAAGCTTTTCAGAACAGTCACCCAGGTGAAAACAGACAGAAAAACAGGTCTTGTTATATTGGTTTCATGGAGGGCTGGGAAAACAAGAAACATACTGTAATTCTGCAGCTTTCAGAAAGCCAGCTCATACCTAAGCCAACACAGTGGGAGTTGTGGCATGCTTGTAGTCTTCCCACTCACCGAGAGGTCATTGTGTTTGAACAGTGGTCACCAGTGACTTCCTTTGCCCTCCTCCCGGCAAAGGAATGGCCTCAGAGCCAGTGGGGAGAAAATTACTTGTTATAATTCTCAGAACCCCAAGCCCTGACCTAGTAGGTATTAAGTTATAAATTAAGTATAGGACCAACATACAATTGTTTGAATTACTGACCTCATATGTATAGACAGAGAGTGACAGGCAAGATGAATGTGTCCTCTAAGGTGTTTTAGAGAAGATGAAGAGAACAGCGTGAGTAAGGATTTGGAGTTAACATGAGCACAGTTAATACAAAACCAAAAACCAAACAAACAAACAAAAATTGCTGTCGAGTCAGTTCTGACCCTAGTGACACTCTAGATCTTCATAGCACTGCCCCAGAGAGTTTCCAAGGAGTGCGTAGTGGATTTGAACTGTTGACCTTTTGGTTAACAGCCATTGCTCTTAACCACTATGCCATAACCACCGTGCCACCAAGGTTTCCGAGGTTTCCTTTGGGACAGTGAAGGTCATTTTTGTGTGGAATAGGGTCTCATAGGTGAGATTGGATAGCTGGGGAGAGAATTATGGCTGGATGTGAATGCCACCTTGAATTAGAGTAAAATTCTGGGAAGTAAATGTTTTTAGAGAGTATTGAGAGCAAACTTTTTTTTTTCTATAAATATTTCAGGTAATAAGAGTGAGAGTATTTGAGAAGAAGCCTTTAACAATAAGCTTTTCATGCCTCCCGGTAAAAGTTTAAGCAGGAGAGGGATGTAATAAAGTTGGTACATCTATAAGTGTTAATTTGGTGTGAATCATTTTGTAGACTGGGGGGCAGAGGCAGTGCCTGGGGCCAAGGTGTACAGGGGTGAAATGGTGAAAAGTAGACTAGGGTAGGAGTGAAGAGTGAGTCATGGGTGGAAGAAATATTTTGAAAGGAGAAATTAGAGGGAGAATGGAAGTTAGTAGCATGAAGCTAGTTCTGGAGGGAAGATACAATGAATTTGTTTGGGAGTTGAGGTTGAAGAATCATCCTCATTAGCCAGTGGACGCTGAGTGCTTGCTATATGAAAGGCATTGTACTAAACTCTTGAAATACAAAAGAGGATACTACTGCCCTCAAGGAACTATAATCTGCTTGACAGGATTAACCACCACCACCAGTTGCCATGAAGTTGACTGCAACTCTTGGTGACCCCACATGTGTCAGAGAGAACTGTATTCTCAGTTGGGATTTTCAGTGGCTGATTTTCATCTGTGGTGATGGTGCTTGGATTCAAACTGCCAACCTTGAGGTCAGCAGCCAAGCACTTAACTGGTTGCACCATACAGTGACTCCTACTTGAGAAGATAGGACAGACTTAATATTTTAAACATCAATAGCGTATATATTGATATCCAAAAGATAACCTAAGCTTTAAATATGCTTCATTCTAAGATGAATCATGAGATTTTGCTAGGTGATATGTCACCCTGGTTTTCTTTCATTTAAGCCATCCGCATTCCTTGAGCACCTCAGTTCATAGCAGGAAAAATTCACTTAGGTGCTAAGTGAAAGAAAAGTTAGAATGTGATTAAAACTGATACTCAACAAAATGAATAGTTCATAATCAGATAATTAAAATTTTGTTCCAAAAAAATTGGTGATGAAGCTAGAGTAATTATTTTTAAAACTCATATAAGCCAACTTCAGTTTCAGTTTTTTTAGACACAAACACTATTTTATCCTTTCTTTATTGTAACTTACTTCTTCAACAGTAAGACAGATGCTTACTGTTCAACCTGTATTTTGTGAAGATAATGTTAAATGCCAGTACTGGAACTATTAGTTGTTTTTTTAATCCACAAAGTGTGGATTACTGGAACCTTCTTTTGAGATTTTATGATGATGTATTTTCAGAGCAGAGATGGTTCAAGAAGGCCTATAGAGAAAATGAATGAATAGTTTATTGCTCATTCTTGAAATCTCCAAAAAACAACCCATTACTGAAGACTTCTTTCTTAACTGTCTCATATTTGATATTGAATAATTTGGCTTCATAAATTAGATCCATGACAAACCCTTATCCAAAGGTTTGTACTGGACCTGAATATATTCTTTTATGATTTATGAACTGATTCAGTAGTATGGACTGTGAGAACATTATTTACTGTGGCATTTCTGATTTTTTTTTGGCTTCAGAATTCCCTAACACTCGAAAGTTACTGATACCCCAAAGAAAGGTTGCATATGTACATTACTGATGTTCATCATATTCTGTTTAAACTGAGAAATCAAAACATATTTGCCAGTTCATTAAAAAAACAAACTCATGTTAACATAAGTTACGTATTTGCATGTTACATAAATGTAATTTTCCAAACAAAAAATTTTAATGAGAAGAGTGATGTTATTCCACATTTTCACAAATCTCTCTAAGGTCTGACTTAATAGACAGCTGCATTCTCATATTTGCTTTTACAGTCCGTCTGTTGCAATATGTTGTTGAAGTGTGCATAGGGAGTCCAGCCTCACACAGAGATGTAGTGGAAGATGGGAGGAGTATTCTAGTAGCCTTTTCAAATAATTGTGAACATTCTTCTTTGACACTGCTCCAAAATGGGGCAGTAGTTTCTTAAGTGTGTAATCTGAAGCTGTATCAGTGAATTTTTCTGCTCTCTTATATTGGAATTCATTCGTCTGTCTTGCCTTTGGAATGGATTTTATCCATGAATGATTTAAAAAAAAATTTTTATTGTGCTTTTAGTGAAAGTTTACAATCCAAGTTAGCTTGCCATAAAATATTTTCACACACGTTGCTGTGTAACTCTAGCTGCTCTCCTCACATTGTGTTCCACCGTGTATTTCGTGTATCCATTCAGGTAGCTGGTGTCTCCTTCTGCCCTCTCAACTTGCCTCTGGACAGGAGCTGTTGAGGTAGTCTCATGTATGTGCTTAAGCCCGGAAGCACACTCTTTGGCAGTATCATTTTATGTCTTATAGTCCGTTTCCATCTCTGTCTGAAGAGTTGGCTTTGCAAATGGTTTCGATTTGGTGCTAACAGAGAGTCTGGGGGCCACATCTTCTGGGGACCCTCTAGCCTGTCAGGCCATCAAGTCTGGTCTTTTAAATAGGGACCGAGTTCTGCACCTTATTTTTCTCCTATTTCGTCAGAGACTCTGTTGTGTTCCTTGTCAGGGCAGTCATTGGTGGTGGCCAGGTACCATCTGGTTCTTCTGGTCTCGTGCTGATGTAGTCTCTAGATTATGTGGTTCTTTCTGTCTCTTAGGCTCATGTTTGCCTCATGTCTTTGTTGTCCTTCATTCTCCTCTGCTCCAGGTGAATTGGGCCCAAGTGATGCTTTTAAATGGCCACTTGCTGACTCTTAGGACCCGGATGCCACTTACCAAAGTGGGATGAAGAACATTTTCTTCAAAGATTTTGTTATGCCAGTTGACCTAAACATCCCCTGAAACCATGGTCCCCAGAGTCTTGCCCCTGCTACTTTGTCCTTTGAAGTGTTTGGTTATATTTAGGAAATTTCTTAGCTGACTTCTCCTCTATTACATGTTGTTTCCCTTTCACTTAATTTCTTATCTATTACCTAATTAATGAATATCTCTTCCCCTCTCTCCCTACCCTTGTAACCATCAAAGACTGTTTTCTTTGTTTAAATCATTTCGTGAGTCCTTATAATAGTGATCTCATACAATGTTTGCCCTTTTGCAACTAATTTCACTCAGTATAGTTCACTATAGATTCTCCATGTTATGAGATGTTCCCTGAATTCATCATTGATCTTTATCATTGCATAGTATTCCACTGTATAATTATACTAAAGTTTGTTAATCTTTTCATCTGTTGATGGGCACCTAGGTTGATTCCATCTTTTTGCTGTTGTGGACAGGGCTGCAATAAACATTGATGTGCTGTATCTATTTGTGTGAAAGTCATGAATGATTCTGTAATATCATGGTCCCATCATTTGGAAAATACTTGTTTCAGTGAGCTATGCAGCTTTGCGAATATTGACCATTGCATTGTATCATATCAAAAAATTGTATTTGTTTATATCTCTAGTAATTGCATCAGAAGATTCTTTACCTATGGGACGCTATCAAGCCCTTGGTCACATGTACAAGTTTTTCAAAATTTTAACTTGCACTTGACCTTTGGAATTTTATTATTAACAACAAATACAGTAATTTATTTTCATTGAAGTTGCGTGCTTCCTCCTTTCAGTGTAGAGAAAATGTTTGCCAGATACCCAAGCCCAACTAATAGTTGTCTGTCACTCTTGGAAGTAAAAATGGTGGTCTGGCTGGTTCAGGCTGCAGCTCAGTCACACGAGTGCTTTTCCTTGAGACAGCCATTGTCCTTCACCTGGTAGCAGAAGTACTTTTGGCATACTTCCCATTCTGTCACACAGAATATTACAAAACATATTTCTCGAGAGTTGAGATTTAAAATAGAAATTCTAATTTGTATTGCTTCTTCAAGGATGGTCTTAACTGAAACTGGCTTCTTTTCCCTGTCATGAGTACACTGGTGGTGAAGGGTACAGTGGCTACCCAGTACCCACCTGTGTAGTTTGTTGCAGTTACATTGGTTCCTGCTAGGGCACCAGCGTTGCACCCACCATAGCTTTTGCACCATCGTTGCAGATGTCAATACAGTGAGAAATGTAGATAAAGTCTCAGTATTGTAATTAAAATAACTTTGGGCTCACTGCCCTTCTGAAAAAATCTCAGAGATCTGTCTCCGCCATCCAGGGTATTGATGACCACACGCCAGAAATCTCCATTGCGTGGTAATGTTCTAGTTACTAAATGGCCAGGCTCATAAAATACTAGTAGCATATTTCTTTGAATACTATAGATATTTGAAACAATTAGCTGTAGATGTATTTATGGTAATAGTCTGCTGGGGTGACCACTGAGATTATTTTATTTGCTTCTTCTTTTTTAGGTGACCTAGTGATTCTTGATGGCTCTCCCACTGCTGGCTGGCTGCAGGGTCGAAGTTGCTGGGGCGCTCGAGGCTTCTTCCCATCTTCATGTGTCCGTGAGCTGTGTCTGTCCTCACAGAGCCATCGGTGGCACTCACAGAGCTCCCTGCTTCAGATTCCTGAATATTCAATGGGACAAGCCCGGGCCCTGATGGGGCTCTCTGCCCAGCTGGACGAGGAGCTGGACTTCAGAGAAGGGGATGTGATTACTATTATCGGAGTTCCAGAACCAGGCTGGTTTGAAGGGGAGTTGGAGGGTCGAAGAGGTATTTTCCCCGAAGGTTTTGTAGAGCTTCTGGGACCCCTGAGGACTGTGGATGAGCCAGTAGATTCTGAAAATCCAGATGGATGCACTGTTAATGGTGTTGGAGACAGCCCTGTGGGAGAAGAAGAGAGAGGGCCAGAAGAGGACGAGGAGCAACCAGGAACGTATGGAATTGCCCTTTACAGATTCCAAGCCCTGGAGCCAAATGAGTTGGATTTTGAGGTGGGGGATAAAATCCGAATTCTGGGAACCCTGGAAGATGGTTGGCTAGAAGGATCACTGAAGGGCAGAACAGGCATCTTTCCGTACCGCTTTGTAAAGTTGTGTGCTGACACAAAGGTGAAGGAGACTGTGGATCTCCCACAGGAAAGCAGCCTCGTCAAGATCCCGGAAACGTCTTTGGATGATTTGGAAACCTCCTTGGTAGTGGACAAAAAAAGACCTGAATCTCCTGAGTATAGAGCAGAGAAGTCCAGCTGTGTTACTTCTGAAACACTTGTCTCTTCTCTAGATCATCTGACTTCTGAGTATGAAGTAAGCCGAAACTCTTATCTAGGTAAAGACATCTTAGGAGGGACCCCAAGAAGCCCAGGCTTGGTGCATGAATGTGAGAAGCCTCTTGTCAAAGACTCCTGCATGAATGATCCTTTAGAGGTGGTCAATGGTGTTTCCTCCCAACCTCAGGTATCTTCTCATCCCAAATTGCAGAAAAACCAGTATTATTCTACAGCAAGAGAGAGCTACCGAAGCTTTGAAAAGTACTCTGACTTTTTTCCCCTAGCAGCAAGGAGTAGAGACTACTCCAGTCTACCTCTTAAAGGCTCACACTCCCAGCTGAAAAGTGCTCAGAAGCCGGTATCCCCTCTTCATAGCAATTCTTTGCTTTCAGTGTCTAGGGCAGTCAAACCCACTGAACTGAGCCTTCAGCAACATGCCATGACCAGGTCTGCTAAAAAGCAAAAGTCCAAAGAACGTGCTGCCAGCGGTAGCTCTGTAGTAGAGAGGCCAGAGACAGTGCCTGCTCTGCAAGGCAAGGGGCCTGCTCTGGAAGCAGTGGCACTTGAGCAGGGAGATGACAACATTGACTTAGATTCTAAATTGACCCAACAGCTAATAGAGTTTGAGAAGAGCTTGTCGGGGCCTGGCACAGAGCCAGATAAAGTCTTACGCAATTTTTCAATCATGGACTTTAACTCTGAGAAGGATATTGTCCGAGGTTCCTCAAAATTTATCACTCAGCAAGAGCTGCCTGAGAGGAGGAAGGCCCTGAGGCCACCACCACCACGTCCCGGTTCCTCGATATCCACCTCTCCTCCTTTGCTGGTTGACCAGAACCTGAAGCCTGCACCCCCCTTGGCAGTGCGACCCTCTCGCCCAGCTCCCTTGCCTCCCTCCACACAGCAGAGAATCAACACAGTATCCCCCAGGCTTCTAAGCTATAACCGTCCTAGCAGTGAGACCTTAGAAAAGGAGAGCCCTGAGACTATGGAAATGACCCAGGACCAAACTCCTCAGTGTCCCTTAGTGTTGGTGAAGATTCAGGAGATGGAACAGGACTTGGATATGTATAGCAGGACTCAGGAAGAGCTAAACTTAATGCTGGAGGAGAAACCAGATGAATCACTGAGAGCAGAGACCCCTGAGGATCCTGAGTTTTATGAGAGTAACATTGACAATCTGAATATGGAACTCCAGCACCTTAGGGGTAAGTGACGAGGAAATAATATATCCTTGTATCTAGATACCTATAAGTCCAAATAACAGACCACCCATACTTTTGAAGTTGCCTATGCTTTTGATCTTTTATTTTTTTTTAATTGTGGTGAAACTGTGTACAACAGAAGTTTTACCCAGTTAACAATTGGCACATGTACAGTTCAGTGGCGTGGATTACATTCTTCATATTGTGCAACAATTGTCATTTTTCTTTTGCAAATTATTCCACCATCATTAACACAAACTCTGTGCCTCCTAAGCAAAAACTCCCCCTTCCCTCCCTTCTCACACACCTGATAACCACTAATCTTTGGTTTTTATGTATTTGCTTATTTCATATACTGTGTTTATAGACAAATAACGCACGCCTTCTGTGTTTGCCCACTGCTCCCTGCCCCCTGCAAGGTATTTTTGTAAACACCACTATGCCTATTATTTATTTATTTTTAATATGATGTGAAAAAAATATTCACATAACGTGCTTGAGACAAGGGAGCAGTTGGCAAAAAATGTAAAAGGCACGTGGTATTTGTATAAAAACATGTCATGTTAGATCATACAGTATTTGCCTTTTTGCGGTTGACTTGTATCATTCAGCATGGTGTTTTCTAGGTTCATCTGCTGTGGCATGCTTTTGGTGCTAAGAATGACAGCTTTTTTCATTACCTAGTTTCTTAGCCTGTTACCACAGCTAGATTGCTCTGTCTTGATACAACCTGTAACCACTGTGGCCTCCTGACTTCAGTGGCAACTCAAATAAAGAAGCTCAAATCTCAGTGATGTTTGTATCCCAACTGACCTTTGTATATCCTGTACTGCAGTGGAGGGCGTAGCGGGGAAGTGCTGCGTCTGCTAACCAGAAGGTCGACAGTTCAGATCTCCCAGGCGCTCCTTGGGATCCTATTCTGTAGGATCGCTATGAGTCAGAATCAACTTGACAGCAGTGGTTTTTTTACATTGCACTGGGGAGCCTGCTGGTGCAGTTGTTACAAGCTGTGGTACACTATAGCAGCTCACCGAAAGGTTAGCGGTTCAAATCCACCAGAATCTCCTTGGAAACCCTGTGGAGCAGTCTTGCTGTATGCCATAGGGTCACTATAAGTTGAAATTGGACGGCAGTGGGTTTGGTTTGGTTTTATCCTGCAGTGGCATTCATAACAGTAGTACAAATGGGAACTCTCTGAATATAACTTCTTTCAACCAGTTTCTACTTAAGACTAAAGCCTTCAGGCTAAGACTCATGGGAAAACTGCATCTTGATCTTGTGTCTTTGTGGCCCAAGCACTCAATTTCTATGATATAATAATATTTAGCATTCATTATCGTATTCAAACCAAATGAAACTTATTGCCACTGAGTTGATTCCAACTCATAGCAACCCTGTAGGGCAGAGTAGAACTGCTTTGTAAGGCTACTAAGAAGCATCTGGTGGATTGGAACTGCTGACCTTTTTGGTTAGCAGTGGTCACGCATTGTAATTCTTAACCACTTTGCCACCAGGGTCCCTATTAACATGTTAAAAAGCATTTATTACCATTTGCTTATACATGGAATCTTCACAGCTACCCTATGGTACTGGAATCATTAGTATCCCTATTCTAGAGGGCTTAGAGCTTAACTCCGATTGTGAAGACGATGAAGGACCAGGCGATGTTTCCTTCTGTTGTTCACAGGGGCCCTCTGAGTCAGAACTGACACACAGCACCTGACAACAACTTTAGAAGTCAAGAAACATAAATTAAGTAACTTGCTTAGAGAGCTGATATGCAAACTTAAGTTTGGCTTTATAACTTATTGAGGTAAAATTTAGGTTACAAAATCAATGAGGTGAACAATTCAGTGGCACTTAGTATATTCAGTGTTGTACAGCCACCACCTCTGTCTAGTGCCACCAGGTTCATCACTCTGAAATAAAGCTCCATATCCATTAAGTAGTTTCTCCTTATTCTGTCTCTCATTCCTCCATGCCCAGCCAAAGGCAGCCACCCATCTGCATTCTTTCTCTATAGCTTTACCTATTCTGGAGATTGTGTATAAGTGGAACGATACAATATGTGACCTCCTGTGTTTGTAACTGTTATAATATATTGTGTTATGCCTGGCACATTTAAAAATTCAAATTTTTCCCCTTAATTTGAGGGTAACTGGCCTCTGGAGGGAAACCCTGGTGGTGTAGTGGTTAAGTGCTATGGCTGCTAACCAGAAGGTCGACAGTTGAGTTCAAGTCCACAAGGTACTCCTTGGAAACCCTGTGAGGCAGTTCTACTCTGTCTGTTGAGTCACTGTGAGTCAGAATTGACTTGATAGCACTGGGTTTGGTTTTGGTTTGGCCTCTGGAGACTTTATTCATATGAGGTGCCAACTTGCTACCGTGTGCTTCCGTTGGCAGCACTGTACATACAACTCAGTAAGGTTTCATAACCTTGGTATATTAGTGTCTCACAGTTGTGTTTGTGTTGATTTGTGGCTGTGTCTTTCTGAGTGGCGTTCATTACTGTTGTATGTTTTTGTGTGCTGTTGTGAGCATATCAGAGCTTGAAGAGCAATGAACAAACATTAAATTTCCTATTAAACTAGGCAAGAGTGGAAGTGAAATCAGGGACATATTAGGCCAAATTTGTGGGGATAATGCCGTGAAGAAAAAAGCGGTGTGCAAGTGGAGTAAACATTTTTCTGAGGGGAGAGAAAGTGTCACTGGTAATAAGAGGTCACAGTGGCCAGTAATGAGCAGAACTGGTGAAAACATTGCAGATGTTTGTCAAATTGTGTCTTAAAATCATTGGCTGACTGTGAGAATCTTAGCAAACCAAGTAAACGTTGATGGAATAATAGGAGAATCTTCACTGAAAACCTTGGCATGAGAAAGATAATGTGCAGTTTGCCAAGACCTTTTGGAGAGGCAAGACAGTGTTTGGAGCCTGTATCACTGGTAATGAAACAGGGGTGCACCAATCCAACCCTGAAACAAAATGTCAAAATGCACAATGGAAGTCAGCCGGTCCTCCACAACCAAAAAAGTTCTGTCAGTCCAAATCAAGAGTGAAAACAATGTTGCTAACTTTTCTGATATCAGAGGGATTGTTTCTTGTGAATTTATACCAACCAGACAGTTAACCGAGTTTGCTATTCAGAAATGCTGAAAAGTCTGCATGAAAAAGTTAGGTGAAAATGACCTGAACTTTCTGCCAACAACTTGTGGCTCTTGCATCACGACAGTGCACGAGCTCACCCAGCATTGTCTCTGAGGGAGTTTTTAGCTAGTAAACAAATTACGCACCTGCTCTGGCCCCCAGCGATTTTTTGCTTTACCCAAAATATTGAAAGGAAGACATTTTGATGACATTGAAGACGTCGAGAGTAATGCGGTGACAGTACCTGATGTCCATTCCAGAAAGAGTTCCAAATGGCTTTGAAAGGTGGACTGTGCGCTGGTGTCAGTGCGTAGCTTCCCAAGGGGCGTACTTGGACCACAGTGATATTCAGCCATGAGATGTAGCACTTTTTCTAGGATGAGTTCACAAACTTATTTGTCAGACCTTATTTTCATTAGACTCAACAGGAGAAACGTTTTATGAAGTAGGAAGCATAGGGGAGTGAAATGGTTGCTGGGCACCTCCACCATGTGGCCAGAGCTCTCTGAGCCATCTACAGTGTAAATAATAAAATGTCTTCTGGGGCTTTAGAATTGCAGGATGCTAACAGCAAATAGAAGGTTGTTGAAGAAGAGGAAGATCCTCAGTGAGGTGGGCTGACACGGTGGCGGCAACAGTGGGCTCAGACAGAGCAACGATTCTGAAGACGGTACAGGACTGGGCAGTATTTTGTTCTGTTTGTACATGGGGTGTCAGCAATAATAACAAATAAAAGCAAGACACTATGGTCTAGAGACTGGCTAGCAGATCAAGTATACATACCTACTTCTACTTTGTTGTTGTTAGATGCTGTCAGGTTAGTTCTGACTCAGTAGTGATCCTTTGTGCCACAGAGTGAAACACCATCCTCAGAATCATTGCAGTGTTTGAGCCCATTGTATGACTCTGCCTCACTGAGGGTCTTTCTCTTTTTTGTTGACTGTCCACTATGCATGATGTCCTTTTCCAGGGGCTGGTCCCCCCTGATACCATATCCAGAGTAAGACAAAGTCTCACCATCCTTGCTTCTAAGCAGCGTTCTGGCTGTACTTCTCCCAAGACAGACTTGTTTGTTCTTCTGTTTTGTTCATTCTCAGCCATCACCGTAATTCAAAGGCATCAGTTCTTCTTTGGTCTTCCCTATTCTTTGTCAAATTTTCTTTTGCATAGAGGCAACTGAAAATAGGCTGGGTCGGGCACACCATAGTACTCAAGGTGACATTCTTTACTTTTGAATAAGGAGATCTTTTACAGCAGATCTGCCCAGTGCAATGTGTCGTTTGATTTTCTTGTCTCCTACTTCCATGGGCATTGATTATGGATCCAAGTAAAATTAAATCCTTGACAGCTTCCGGATGATCATGATCTTTCTTATTGGTCCAGTTATGAAGATTTTTGTTTTGTTTATGTTGACGTGTAATCCACACTGAAGACTACAGTCTTTGCTCTTCATTAGAAAGTGCTTTAAGTCCTCTTTACTTTCAGCAAGCAAGATTGCATATCTGTAAATAGCATGTTTTTAATGAGCCTTTCTCTAATCCTGATACCTCGTTCTTCTTCATGTTGTCCAAATTCTTGGGTTATTGGCTCAACATATGGGTTGAATAAGCATGGTGAAAGGATACCACCCTGGTACACACCTTTCCTGATTTTAAACAGTGCAATATCCCTTATTTTGTTCAAATGTCTTCCTTGGGGTCTATACACAGGTTCTGCATGAGCACAATTAAGTGTTCTAGAGTTCCTGTTCTTTGCAGTGTTGTCCATAATTTGTCATGATCCACACAGTCAAAAGCCTTTGCACAGTCAATAAAACACATTAAACATCTTTCTGGTATTCTAGTTAGATCTCCAAAAATGAATGAAAAAAAGTAAGTAAATAAAATGGTCACTAAGAAAGAGTATTGCTTGAAAGGCCAGAAATGGACTGCTTTTCTGAAAACAGATGGTATTGCAGAGAGAGAGGAAATGTCTTATCCAAAAGGTACTCAGGGAAGGACTGCCATGCAAATTGGTACCGTTCTGTGGGAATCCTGAACTCAGACATGTGGCAGCTGGAGGGTGTCCTGTAGCAAAAGCAGTATGGGGAATTAGGGAGTAGCTAGGCAGCTGGGCGCCTGGCTCCCCTCTGTTACACAGGGACTGCAGCAATGTTGACCTTTTCACTCAAGTACAAGCATGGTGGCTTATACCTGTCCCCCAAAAGATGGTCATTTAATGAGCACCTGAGCTCTTGGAAGAATGCCAGGTACCTTGATGATTTCAGAGTATCCGAAAAGGAGTACTAAGGACACTTTGGTTGCGTGCTGCATCTCCAAAGCCATAGCCGTTCAAGGATTTCTCTTGCCTTCCATACAAGTTTCTAGATATACTAATAAACTTTTTTTCAATTGTATTATGCTTTAGCTGAAATTTTACAGTGCAAATTAGTTCATCATTCCAAAATACATATACAAATTGTTTTGTGACTTGGTTACAATTCCCTCAATGTGTCAGCCCTCTCCCTTTTCCCTCCCGTTGTTCCCTGTGTCGATTCATCCAGTTTTCCTGCAACTTCTGCCTTCTCATCTTTGCTTTTGGGCAGGTGCTGCCCATTTGGTCTTGTATGTTAACCCCCCACCCTGTGTGTCATTGTTTTATTGGCCTAGCTGATCTTTGGCTGAAAGGTAGGCTTTGGGAGTGGCTTCATTTCTGAGTTAGCAGTGTGTCCAAGGGCGATAGTCTAGGGGGTTCTTCTTCCAGTCTCTGTCAGATCAGTAAGTTTTGTCTTTGTGAATTTGAATTTTGTTCTACCTTGTTCCCCCCACTCTATCTGGGACCCTATATTGTGATCGCTGTCATAGAGGTTGCATAAAGGTTGCAGCCGAGCATCGTCTAGTTCTTCTGGGCTCAGGCTACTAGAGACTATGATTCATGTGGTCTGTTAGCCCATTGCACTGATATTTTCCTTGTGTCTTTGGTTTTCTTCATTTTCTTTTACTCTCAACAAAATTCTCACAGGACACCCCTGTACTTACACTTGAAGATTGAGCCAGGTGCATTGTCATGGTGGAAAAAAAAACAAAACAATTCTTCCATGCAACTTTCATGGCCTGTTTCTCACCCATGCAGTTTTTAGTTTCCTTAAAACTGCTCCACAGTAAGCACTTGTGATCGTCCTGTGTTCTTTGAGAAAAATCTGTTAAGATTATGCCTGTGGAACCCCCCAAAACAATCACCATGACCTTCTGAACAGTCTTAACTTCTCTTTACTCATCTTTGAGGTCTTGTCCACTTGAGTTTTGTTGCAAATTTGGTATTAGCCCTGACCTTAAAATCATTTTTACCATGGCACAAAAAAAGTACTCTTTTTTTTAAAGGCATCTTAACGAGACTAGGACAGGTGTATTACTGAGAGAACTTGACAACACCATCTTCCGATTGCAGAAATGTGTATAAGCACTTTTTGTTTGGTATAAATCCATGCATGTATGACCTGGAACTCTAGTAGCAATAATCGTTCACATACTCATATGTGTATTTTTTTTTTACTTGTTCTTCCTGTTACTGATTTCTACTTTTGTGGCATTGTGATTAGAGAGAACTTGTGTGTTACATAGACAGGTGACAGAACAAAGGTCCCCCAGATTCTAGCTATCAAAAATGTCTCAACGGTGATACTTTTTAGCATTGTTTTCCACCAAAATTTTGTGTCATCTATGCTTAAGAGCACTGTGCATGCAGTGTTTTTAAATGAATATGTGGATGAATGTACTGGTACTGAGTGAGTTCATTTATTGGAAACAAAAAGCCTAGTATTGGTAGTTCTAGGTAAATTGATATCTGACTCTGTGTGAGAATTAGGAATTTAGGATTATCATCTAAAGTCAGGTGGAATACTAAGAGGCACTTACTATTATTGTGTGTTGGGCGAGGAAAATCTGGGGCTTCGGGTTCGTCACTCATTAATTTAGAAAATTCTTGTTGATTTTTCACCAATAAACAGTTTAAGGGTATGATATTTAGTGATGAACAATATAGTTGTGGTATCTTCTCTCAAGGACCTTCGAGTCAAGTGAGTTGCTAATTGATAAGTTAAGGTCCGCATCTAAACCACACTACTGTACTTTGACATCTGATGAATGGATTGACTTCCAAAGCAATAGAAACATTCAGGGTCCATCCTCAGAGTTTCCAGTTGACACATTACTTTAGAAACCCTAGTTAGAACTGCCTTGATGGTATAGTAGTTAAGTGTTCAACTGCTAACTAAAAGGTTTGAAGTTCAAATTTACCAACCACTCTTTGGAAACCCTTTGTGGGCAGTTCTCCCCTGTCCTGTGGCTCCCTACAAGTCAGAATCATCTCAATAGCGTGGATTTTTTTTTTAGAAAATCAGAACTGCATAACATCACCCTTCAGAGACTCTCACTGTAGCATATCATAGTGCTTTTCTGGTTATCAGGTGGTGCAGATGGTTAAGTGCTACATTACTAACCAAAGGTTGGTGGTTCAAACTTACCCAGAAGCACTTTGGAAGAAAAATCTGGAGATCTGCTTCTGAGAGGTTGGAGCCTTGAAAACCCTAGGGAACACAGTTTTCTCTGACATGTAGGGGGTTACCATGAACTGGAATAGATTCCACTGCAGCTGGTTTTAGTGCTTTTGTATCTCTAGAAGAAGTTCATATGTCTGGATTTGACAGATAGCCTGCATTTATTCTTTTTATTCAACGAATATGTCAGCACTTACTGTGAGCCAGGCAGAAACCGCGGTGGCATAGTGGTTAAGTGCTACAGCTGTTAACCAAGAGATCGGCAGTTCAAATCTGCCCAGTACTCCCTGGGAACTCTATGGGGCAGTTCTGCTCTGTCTTATAGAGTTCCTGTGGGTTGACGTCAACTTGACAGCACTGTGTTGTGAGGCAGGCACTGGCGATACAGTGCTTCTTAAAAAAAGCATAGTTGTCTTAGTCATGTAGTGCTGCTGTAACAGAAATACTGCAAGGGGATGGCTTTAACAAAGAGAAGTTTATTCTCTCACAGTCCAGTAAGCTACAAGTTCAAACTCGGGGTGTCAGCTCCAGGGGAAGGCATTCTCTCTCAGTTGCCTCTAGAGGAAGGTCCTCGTCATCCTTTTCTTGGTCTGGGAGAATTTCAGCACAGGAACCTCAGATTCAAAAGAGGCATTCTGCTCTTGGTACTGCTGTTTTAGGGTGTGAGGTCCTGGTATCTCTCTGCTGACCTCTCTTCTATCTCAAAAGAGATTAGCTTAAGCCACAATCCAGCCTTGTATATCTCAGCAATATAACTGCTGATAATCCATCTTATTAAATCACAGTGACAGGATTTGCAACACATGAGAAATCCTCATCAAATGACAGAACAGTGGACAGTCACACAATACTGGGAATCTTGGCCCAGCCGAATTGCAGCACACATTTTGGGAGGGGGGTGTGCATAATTCAATCCATGAGGGTAGTCATAGTAACATTCTCATTTGTTTATCTTAGAAATTCTAGTGATGATGCTGATACTGAACTCTGCCTTTACATCATGCAGCCTGACTTACTGCTTTTGAATCGTGGCCCTACTGCCCAGGTGGCTTGGTGCCAGGAACCCATTGTTCTAGATCAGTGCATTGTGGACTGGCTTCACTTCCTCCACATCAGCAGACTTGCTCCTAAGCTTCCCTCTTCCCAGCCTTTGTGGTCATGCCAAGAGGAAGGTTGAGCAGGGACTCTTGGAGTAACTTTTAGTCAGGACTGGTGCAGATCAGATCAGAATATGGTTTTCAGTAAATTAACATTTTCAGCAAGATGTTGGGTGGGCTTTAAGGTCCACAAAAGAGTCAATAGATTTATAAATTGGAGAATTACTGGTGTAGAACAATAACATCTTTATATTAAAGTGATCCATACAATTGTAGACAAACTTTCAGAATTTGAAAGGATCATTTTTCTACTTAAAGAAGCCCTTTGTTGTTCTGAAGAGTCCTTGGACCGTGTCAGGTGTGAGAATTCTGTCTCAGACTAGCAACAGACCTCAATAGCCAAATCAGTTGGTGGTCACTCAATATAAAAGTTCACATGAAGGAAACATAGTCTTCCTTTCTAGTTTTTCAGTACTTAAGTATCTGTGACTTGGGTAGCGTCTGATTTGGGGTGTTGGCTCAATAAATATTAGCTCACTTCCTTCTGATGGATGTAATCCGGTAAAAACCAGCCATCATAGTCAGAGGCCATTCGTGGTAGGTGTTAATTCAGGCCAGAAATTAGTTTTTCTTTTTTAGGATAGGTGGTTTAATGTATGTCAGGAAATCTAGCTTGGAATAGTTCACTTAGTTACACTTAACCTATGAATTATTATTTTTAGCAGTTTGCAGTATCATTTTGAGAACATTCCCTAACCTTCAGCTCCCGGCAGGGGTGAGTGGAGAAGCTGGACAGCTACTTCAAGTATCAGTTTCAGATTTCACTGTGGCTTTTGCCATGCATAGTAAAAGGCTTGTCTCCAGCTAGTATGGAACCCCTTAACCACAGAATTTACAACATTTATGGCCCTACCTGAGTGTGCTGCCTACTTTTACTGTTCTCTTTACCAGATGGTAGTAAGACCCAAAAGACTAAAAACTCTGGGGTAGTCATTACCAAAAACCCAAACCCAGTGCCGTCAAGCCAATTCTGACTCATAGCAGCCCTACAGGGCAGTGTAGAACTGCCCCATAGAGTTTCTAGGCAGCACCTGGCAGATTCGAACTGCCATCCTTTTTGGTTAGCAGGCGTAGCACCTAACCGGTACGCCACCAGGGCAGTTATTATTCAACAAATATTTTGGAGCTCCTGCTATATTCGAGGCAGTTCCAGGCACAGGAGTTACAGCAGAAATTGCTTTTCTTGTAAGATAAGATAAGCAATAAGTAAATAAAAAGGTGTAGTATATTTAAAAGCAGAAGAATCTATGGAAAAAAGAAAACAGGGAACACTTCACTAAAAAGTGGCGTTTGAGTGGAGATCTGAAGGACTGTAGGAAGTCAGCTAAACTATTTTTGGGGGTGGGGTGACTCATTTTAAGCAGCTAGGACAATACGTAGGGGGCCAGTTCAGCTGGAGCAAAGGCACAGATAGGCCTTGTAGGTCATCATTCAGTGTAAGAAGGGGCCCATTAGAAGGTTTTGAGCAGGTGAATAATATGCGCTAACTTAAAATTTAAGAGAGTCGTATTCTGAGTTTAGTGTTGAGAATAAACACAGTGGGTACAAGGGCAGAAGAGAGGGAGACCAGTAAGGAGGCCATCATAATGATTCGGGCAAGAGTTGATGGGCCCTGGACTGGGATGGTAGTGGTGGAGTTGATGAGAAGTGCATGCTTAGGCATGTTTTGAGTCAGAGCCATGCAGTGGGGCGTGCTAGTGGAGTGGATGGAAGATGGAAGAGAATGGAAAGAGTCAAGGATGACCTTGAGGTTGAATAGCTGGAAGGACTGGAGTTGCTGTGGTTGATATGGTGAAGACCACAGGAGGTGCTGGTAGGTGAAGGGAGGGGATTACGTCAAGCCTGGGAACCTACATCTGGGAATTGACAGCACGTAAGTGTTCTGTAAAGTCATTTCAAAGAAAAGTTGAGCTGGATGAGAAGAGAAAAATGACAAGGGGCTAGCTTGACCAAGAGTTCTCTGAAAGACAGGGAATGAAAGAGTGGGGCAGTGGCAGTTACTGGAAGGTACTGAGCCCTGACAGTAAAACCAGAGCCTGTGTAAGGTAGAACCCGTCACAGGAGAACTCAAATATTTCCCACTAAAACAAGTGGTAGGAAAGTGGTAAGACTGCATCCTATCAAAGGAAGAAAGCATGCAAAACCTGGAAAAGTAAAGCGGTCCTGTCGTGTGGCAGCTATCACGGGTTTCACTGTATTACTTGTCCAACAGTGTGCTAAGAGCTTTTATATGGTTTTTCATTTCTTCAGCATTGTCCACATTTTGCAGAAGAGGAATCCAAATTTTGCCTAAAGTAAGTGATAGGGCTAGAATTGCTTTTAGCTGGTGTCATGGACTGAATTGTGTCCCCCCCCAAAATAGGTATAGCCATGTGACCATGATTCCATGTATTCTAAGAATGTCCCCCATTTTCTGATTTTCCTTTGCTGTATGTTAAAGGATGAGGGTGGGACTGTAAATCCCTTTGTAAGATCACCTCCCTGCTCCACTGTAAAGGGAGTTTCCCTGGAGTGTGGCTTGTCCCACCCTTAGTCCTTGTATCCTACAAGAGATAAAAGGAAAGAGAAGTAGGCAGAGAATTGGGAACTTCACACCATCAAGAAAGCAGCACCAGAGAAGAGTGCGTCCTTAAGACCTGAGGTTCCTGCGCCAAGATGCTCCCTGGACAAAGACTGATGCAGTACCGAACTTTCCTCCAGAGCCAACAAGGGGAAAGCCTTCCCCTGGAGCGGACACGCTGAATGTGGACTTGCAGCCTACCGGACATGTAAGAATAAACTTTCCTTTGTTAAAGCCATCCACTCTGTGGTAATTCTGTTAAGAGCAGCCCTAGCTGACTGAAACAGCTGGTCTTGTACACTGCCTGATGTGCCTTTTCACTGTGCCCTTCTGTAATGTGTGGAGTTGCTATGAGTTGGAATCATCTTGATGGCACTGGGTTTGTTTTTTGGTTTCCTGTAATGTCAGTGTATTTCAGCCTAACAAGGGACCTCGTCATCTCTGAGACTTGGTGGTAGGAAGAAACAGTTGGAAAAAATCAGATTCTAGTAAGAAGGATCCCAGCTGACTTTTACTGTTGTGCTTCCTAAATAAGATTCCAGTTGTTACGTTTTTCCTTGCTCTCTTCTGCTAAAGACCAGTGCTGAAGTGCGTATTTTCATGGGCTTCAGGGAACCGTGGTAGCATGATGATTAAGAGCTCAGCTGCTACCCAAAGGACTGGCAGATTGAATTCACTGATTGGTACTTGGAAGCTCTATGGGGCAGTTCCACTCTGTCCTGTAGGGTTGTTGTGAATCAGAATTGACTTTTTTGTTTTTTAAGAATGTATATTTATATAAGCATATATGCTTTCTTAGAGATAAAGAGCCCTTTCTTAGAGATGTAGTTTTGACTGCTAACTTCTCATGAAGTTACTCAGATTTCCAAAATGTCTGCTGATTTACCTATTTGTGCTAGTAATACCCCTAAAGCTGCTGGCAGTTCCTGAGTCTCCATTTGAATTGTCACTTAAGTCATATAACCATTTACGTTTGCCTGGCCCCAGAATACTCTAGGGGGCAGTTCTGCTCTGGTCTCTAGGGTTGCCGTGAGTCGGATCTGACTCGATGGCACTGGGTTTAGGTTTTGGGGCCCCAGAAAGCTCTTCTGACAACCCTGGCCCATTTAGAACATTTACACTCTGTCAGAGTCCATCAAAAAAGTCTCTTGGGGGCACAGATGGTTTGCACTTGACCACTACCTGAAACAGAGTTCTGGACTGATTATATTGATTGGGTGTCTTGCCAAGAAATTTGGAGGACAGGTACCTGGCCAACTGACTGAAAGAGATCTGTACTTATGCCCACTCCAAAGAAAGGTGATCCAACCGAATACGGAAATTACCAAACAATATCATTAATATTACACACAAGTAAAATTTTGCTCAAGATCATTCAAAAGTAATGCAACACTATACTGACAAGAAATTCAAGCTGGATTCAGAAGAGGATGTGGAACCTGGACTATCACTGCTGATGTCGGATGGATCTTGACTGGATGCAGAAGATACCAGAAAGATGTTTAGCTGTGTTTCAGTGAGAATGTAAAGGCATTCAACTTTGTGGATCATAACAAATTATGGCTAACATTGCATCAAAGGGAATTCCAGAACACTTAATTGTGCTCTTAAGGAATCTGTATATGAATCAAGAAGTAGTTATATGAATGGAATAAGGGAGACCACATGGTTTCAGGTCAGTAAAGGTATGTGTCAGGGTTGTATCCTTTCACCATACCTTAAATCTGTGTGTCGAGCAAATAATCCAAGAAGCTGGGTTATAAGAAGAACGAAGCATCAGGATTGGAGGACAACTCATTAACAACCTGTGTTATGCAAATGACACCACCTTGTTTGCTAGAAGTGAAGAAGATCTGAAACACTTACTGATGAAGATCAAGGACCACAGCCTTCAGTAGGAATTGCACCTCAACATCAAAAAAACAAAAATCCTCACAACTGGACCAGTAAGCAATGTCATCATAAATGGAGAAAAAATTGAGGTTGTCAAGGATTTCATTTTACTTGGGTCTGCAATCATCATCCATGGAAACAGCAGTCAAGAAATGAAAAGATGCATTGCATTGGGAAAATCTACTGCAAAGGATCTCTTTAAAATATTGAAAAGTTAAGATATCGCCTTGAGGACACCTTGGAGTGCACCAGACCCAAGCTGTGGTTTTATCAATCACATCGTATGCATGAGAAAGCTGAACAATGAACAAGAAAACAGAAAGATTTTTGATGTCTTTCATTGTGGTGTTGGAGAAGAATGTAGAATGTACCATGGACCACCAAAAGAACCAACAGATCTGTTCTTTGCTCCGTGGAAGCAAAGATGACAAGACTGCATCTTACATACTTTGGACATGTTATCAGGAAGGGTCAGTCCCTGGAGAAGGACATCATGCTTGGTCAGCGAGAACAGAAAGACCCTCAACAAGATGTATTGACACAGTGGCTGCAACAATGGGCTTAAGCATAAATACGAATTGTGGACATGGGGCAAGACTGAGCCATGTTTCGTTCTTCTTGTACACAGGGTCGCTATGAGTTGGACCCGACTTGGCAGCACCTAACAACAACGACTACCTGAAAAGTTGGCAGGTCAAACTCAGCAAGTGGCACTGCAGAAGAAAGGCCTGGCAATCTGCTTCCATAAAGTCAACAGTCAAGAAAACCCTGTGGAGCTCAGTTCTGTTCTGTAACACATGAGATCACTGTGAGTTGGAACCGACAACGACAGTGAATTTTTTCTTTTTTTAAAGAATATATTGTATTTTCCCCAAACACACTTGTTTTCTCATATTCTGGTCTTATTTCCTTTTCCAGTGCGCCCAGACTCTTTTTTGTTTCTGTTTCGTGTCTTCCTTGTTAACCTTTTTCCCCAGTGGTTAGCCTCCTCGTCTGTTGGTTTACTTTGCTTTGTGTCGTAGGTGCCTTGTCACTCACTCCCTCTTTGTCAGACCCTCTCACCGCACAACCAGAGACTGTAGCAGTGTTGACATCCTATGCAACAACATCCTCTGCAACTCTTCCTCATTAATCCTTAGGCTGAAAGGCAGTTGCTCTCAATAAGAGTGGGAACTACGTTCTTAGTCGTATCAATATTTATTGAATTCTTATATGGTAGGTTTTTGGGTATATAGGAGAATACGATACAGAACTTCTCGCAAGATGCATATTATATATATGCACATACATGTATGCATAATGCACACATACATACACATGTATGTGTTAATATACTTGTATTGCACTGCAACATAAAAAAACTCTGGGGAAAGAAAGGAAAAAAAAAGAACTTAGCCGTGGGCTGTTCCAGTGTTTGGAAGTATGGAAGACAAGGAAGAAGAAGACAGAGAAGGAACAGCCAGTCAAGTAGAACGTAAGCTAGGAGAGTGTGATGTATGGAAGAGTGTGAAGTATGGAAGACAAGGAAGAAGAAGACAGAGAAGGAACAGCCAGTCAAGTAGAACGTAAGCTAGGAGAGTGTGATGTCCTCAATGCCAAGAGAAAAGAGCTTTAAGAAAGGGAAAGTGACTGTGTCATAAATTGCCAAGAGGCTAAGTAAGGTGAAGTCTCAGAAATGACCGTTGGATTTGCTGACCTTGCCAAGAGCAGTTTGAGTGAAATAATTATTTTTAAAAAAACACACCAAACCTATTGCTGTCCAGCGTATTCCAGCTCATAGCAAGCCAGTAGGACAATGAGAACTGTCCCAGAGGGTTTCCAAGGAGCAGCTGATGGATTCAAATTGCTGACCTTTTAGTTAATAGCTATAGCTCTTAACTGCTGTACCACCAGGGCTCCAAAGTGAAGACAATGGGACAGAAATTTTATTGGAATGGATGAAAGGAGAACAAGAGCTCAAGAAACAGACACATGGAGTATTTGATTTACTTAGAAGTCTTAGGGTTTTGCTGTAAAGGAAAGGAAAGAAATGGAGTGGTAGCTGGAGAGGGGCTAGTGGAAGGGGATTGAGAGGCAAGCAGAAGTTGTTGATAAGATGGGAAATATTACTATAGACTCGGACTGACCCGCCAGTGCAGGCACATTAAAGAAGCAAGAGGGAGGACCTGATTACTGGGAGAACCGTTAAGGAATCGTCAGGGGCTGGACTCCTGTAACCCAGGAGACTGATTTGCCTTGGATCAGAACAGAGACAATTCCTCCATTGTAACAGTAGTGTATATGGGTACATGCAGGTAGGTTGGCAGATTTGATCATGGAAAGATAAAAAAACAGATCTAGAAGGATTAATTTCCCCAGGATTGTATACCTGGTAAATGGCAAAGGCAGGATTCACACCAACGGCTTTGAAGGTTACTCTTTGCTTCTAAGTTATACTGCCCTTTAGCATCTAGCATATGTCAAATAAATGCACAAGAGTCAACTCATTAAACACTGAAATACAGAGCTATGCCGGATGGAGATTGGAGGATAAACGAGACAAGATCCGTGTCTTCAGGGAGCTTTCAGTCTAGTAAAAGGAGATAAATAATTAGCACATGCAGTCAAGTAACACAGATGAGATGAGAGAAGTATCCACAGGGTACTCTGAAAACAGCAAGAGCTACAGGATCAGGAGTCCCTGAATGGTGGACCTGGTTAATATGCTCTGCCACCAACTGAGAGGTTGGAGGCTTGACCCCACTCACTGGTTCCTCAGAAGAAAGACCTGGTGGGCTACTGCCAAAAAACTCAGTCATTGAAAACTCAGTGGATCATAGTACTACTCTGAGGCACGTGAGATTGCCAAGAGTGATTGGTTATTGGAACCAGAAAGCCACCTTAGGGCAGAATCTCAGAAAGTCAGGGGCAGCTGATGATCACCCCACTGGGGGAATGGCTGGGGCAGTTGCAGAGGCATTGAAGATGTTTTAGAGAATTACAAGCTCCTGCTAGTTCTTTTTTTTTTTTTTTTTTTTTTTTTTTTTACCATCTCCACCCTTTGTTTAGGAAATCCTGGTGGTGTAGTGGTAAAGTGCTAGATTTGCTAACCAAAAGGTCAGCAGTTCAAATCCACCAGATGCTCCTTGGAAACTATGGGACAGTTCTGCTCTGATCTGTAGGGTCACTGTGAATGGTAATTGACTCCACAGCAGTGGCTTTGGCTTTGGCCCTTTTTTTAACCCTTTCCTCTACCTTTGCCCTCTTCTTCTGAATCTCTGGCATTCTGTGCATAGGGCTAATGCTGATAGTCTCTATAGCTGATAACTCACCCTCAAGTAACAACAAACATCATAGGTGCTTTTCTATTGTGGTTGTTATTGGTGCTTTCAAGTCCATTCAAGACCACATCCCATGTGACAGCATAGGACTGCCCCAGAGGGTTCACTTGTCTGTAATCTTTAAGGTTACTGGAAAAGCCAGTGAGATCTTCCTGTTTTATAAGGTAGAAGGGAGATCAGAAGAGCTCGATAACTGTCTGCAGGGTTGCATTTCACCAGCAATACTGGGACTGAGAAGAATAGACAGGTTATTCTCCCATCCCCCTTGGTTGCTTTTCTTTGTACACAGATTTATCACACAAAAATAGCACCCATTCATGGCTTTGGTTAGTTCTAGGCCATAGTAATACAGAGGTTAAGCTGAGGCTGTTGGGCATTTATTTTTATGCAAACTAAGTCTTTAATACCTCGAATGCAATAGAGCTAAACCTACTGCCATCAGTGGATTTTGATTCATAGTGACCTTATAAGACAGAATAGAATTGCTCCATAGGGTTTCCAAAGAGTGCCTGGTAGATTCGAACTGCTTATCTTTTGGTTAGCAGACATAGCACTTAACCACTACGCCACCAGGTTTTCTGCAATAGGACTGAGAAAAGGAAAAGGAGTGGGGTCCCCATATTATAACAAACTACTCATTTGTTTTTTGGATTTTTGATTAATTCTCCATTTACCCAGCGCTTCATTTTCATTTCTCCACTTTTGCATTGCTTGTGAAATGAAATGCTTCAAACACTTTTCTCCTGGTTCATTTTATAACTAGTGTGTTTCTTACCTACAATTTAGTCCTCTCTTTTATCTCTTCTCCTGGTTGAATTAGTAGGCATGTGTTTCTTATGAAGTTAGCTTTATTAAATATAGTTGCTAAGAGAACTTTGTTTTCCGTAACAGGGAAAGATTAATCTTAACTTTTAATTGGATTAGAAGTGAGTAAGCTCATAAAATTTGAGATCTAAAGTGGCAGAGAAAACATTAACTTTTCCTCATCTCACACATAAGAAAACTGACATTAAGGAGGTTAAGCTAGCTGCAAACTAGTTTTTAGCAACAGTTGAATTTCTAGAAGCAAAACTGCTTAATTCTTGAACTCAGGTAGTCTCTCTCTGTTATATTATCTCCGTGTATAACTCATGGTGAAGTCAGTCCTTCCAGATAACTTTGCCATCCTTGTTGGCTTAGTGAACCAAATCATGATCTGTAGGCAGCAGGATTTGGATTACCAAGTCAAAGTGTAGTGGACAGTCTTACATGTTCCTGTGCTGATCTGTGTGTTCTTGTGGTTGAGTGTGGAGGGATGGCACTGTGCCACGGTAGAGGGCAGCCAGGACTGGAGAGAAAAAGGAAGGTAGCTTTGGAAGGGAGGAAGAGAGAGAGCACACCCCAAACCTGCTTTGATTGTGCACTGCTACCTTTGGATAGCATGGTAGAGCTGGCTTGTGGATTGAGGGAAAGTGAGGTTTTACTACATTTTGAGATACTCCTCTTGATTTAATGCTGTGAAGTCCAACAGATCTGAATTTAAGCTGTAGTCCTACTCCCTGCTAGTTTATGTGACTTTGGACATGTTATCCACCCTCTCAGAGATTATCTCTTCATCTCCATTAAGATGGGGACAGTACCTACTTCCCTTGGAGAGTAGGGGAAGTCAGAGAAAAATTCCATCCACTTTGGAGCCCTGATGGGATGCAGTGCACTGAAGACCTGGAGGCTGCAGGACTGTGCTGTGGCCAATGTTGGTCATCGGAGACAAACAAGCAAAAAAGGGTCTCCATGTGAAAATCAAGTTTGGCAGTTTTAAGAGGTTCATCAATAACTGTTGAGTAAAGAATCCAAAAGGGCATAATAGCATATTAGATATTGAAAGAAAGAAAAAAGAAGTGAGGACTATGGAACCACAGATTGCCAAAACTGAAGGATCACAGAAACCATTGAGGTCATTTCATAGACAGGTATATTGAATCTCAGAAAAAATTAAGTGGTTTGTTTACACACGAGTCAGCATCTGATATTGACACAGTATGTAATCCTAATCTCCTCAGGGTTCTTTATATTGTTCCACAAGTAGGATTAAAAAAAATGTTGAAGGAATCATTCCCAGTCATTCAGTAGACTGTTGTCATTAGCTACTGTGAAGTCGTCCCAGACTCGCGGTGACCTCACACACAACAGAAGCAAACACTTCCTAGTCCTGCACCCTACCATGATCGGTTGGGGGTCACACCTATGTGATCCATAGGGTTTTTGTTGGCTGCTTTTTGGGTGTAGATTGCCTGGCCTTTCTTCCTAACCTGTCAGAGCCTGGATGCTCTGCTGAAACCTGTTCAAGCATCGTAACAACATGCCATGCCTCCACTGAAGGATGAGCAGTGGCTCTGTATGAGGTGCAGTGGCCGTGAGTTGAACCTGGATCTCCTACATGGGAAGCAACAAGTCTACTACTCAGCCACCAATGCCCCATACCCAGCAGATTCCTAGATAGACAAAAAGAGTGATCTTACTGAAGCCATTCTCTTGGGATGTTATTATACTACTCAGAACCACAGACGCTTCGTTATCTGTTGCCTACGATAGGTAACATTCAGATCCCTTGAGGTGACCCCAACCTTCCCTCTGTTCTTGTCTTCTGTGATTTTTGCATGTATTATGCCCCTGGGGTCGCCATGAGTTGGATCCGACTCGACGGCACTTGGCTTTGGATGCCCTTTTCTTGGTTCTCTGTTCCTAGGAGGTCTATGGAAGTCTCGCTTATCTGTGAAGGCATTGTTCACATACCACCATGTCCACAAACCCTCCATTTGCCCCACCAGGGACTTTGCTTTGTTGTTTTTGTGTTTCTGGTGTAACACATATCCCATGTGATTTTACTTTAAAGCATATTGTTCTTGCATTGTATGGGACTAACTTGAACAACTTTCTCTTCCACAGTACCTCTCATGTAATAGATATCTGCCTAATGTTTACTGAACTCAGGCATTTTTATACCCATCCATCAGATCTCCAGCCTCATTTTAAAATATTCTATATGAAGTGGATGGGAAAGACATTTAGGAAATCAGAGGTTTAATACTTCTGTGGCATTACAGGTATCTAGCCAAGTGAAAAGGTGTGCGTAACTATGTTCTTCCAGCAAAGAGTCTTTGTGCAGTAAGTTACTGGTATACCAGATGAGAGTTAAAGGAAGTATGCTTTCTTCCTTCAGTGGGATGTCTAGTGTACTCACATACAGGTGCTTGAGTGGTTTCTGATTTGAGTGCACGCTAAGTGGTAACTTCAACTCTATAAAAGCAAAGATCTCAAAGGAGGAAGAGTTCTACGTCTAAGCAGAAGAAAGGGAAGCCTGAGGAGTTTCAGATGCCCAAGAATGAGACAGCTGGACTTGGAAGTCCCGTTCGAGTTGCACGTGAAAGTATTTATTGATCACTGAAGGATTAAAGGAGCAGGTCAGCCTGATATATGACCTGACCTAGAATTTTTGAAGGGGGTTGTTTCAATTTCATATTGCTCTTTTTGGAAAATCCTTAAAGCAGCAGAAAACTTCAGCCAGAGCATAAAGCAGCCAAGCCAGTTTGACCAGGTTGAGGGAAACACCACACAAAGCTGCCTACTCCAATCACATGAACGCTAGTTACTAATTATCTTCTGGCCTCTGTGGGGAAGGACAGAGCAGCTCACTGATTGGATGTTGAGGCTGAAGTAACTACACATCTCTTCTTGTTTCAACCAGAGGGGCCAGAAGAGTGTCTGGAGTGCTTTGGGAGACATTTTAAGGACAGATACAGCCTCAGGCTAAGCTGCACCTGTCTGCATTTGCCCAACCAGGCCCATGGAAAAGAGAAGCAAAACCTTTAAGCACATTGAATATGTGTGAAACCCAGGAGTTGAAAAAAGAAAGAGAAGGCCAGAAGAAAGGGCACTGGGACTCCAGCTGGGAGTATGAGGACTGCAGGAGTCACCAAAAGAGGGACTTTGCAGAGCCTGATGGATTCAACAGAGAAAATGACTGGGATCCCAGCTACCAGGCCAAGGGGCAGAAGCGCCCCTACAGGAAAAGGGATTGTGGGTACTGGGATTTTGGACAGAGTGAGCCAAGCTGTATGGACTATGAGGAAATGAATGGAGGCGGAAATAGCTGCATGTACCACGGAAGTATGAGCAGAGACTCTGGTGGTTATAGGAATTCCAAAAACGTTGATTATGAGAATCTGAGCTCAAGAACCGAGAATGATTGGCTTACAGGACACCCAGATACAACAGGAGGACGTGGAAAAACTAATGGCCACATGGACTGTAAGAGACTGAATTGTAATTTCCAGGACCCTAAAAAGACTAAACAGTGGAGAGATTGTGAGGATTTGGATGATTCTTTGGGAAATTTTATTCAACCTCAAAACTGGCATATGGACCGCAGGAATTTTAATTGTAAGCTCGAGGATTGCAAAGAAACTAATTTTTATCACAGAGACCACAAGAGTTTATATCATGTTCCTGGGAATTATTGTAATAGTAATGATCAATCAGATTCACATGGTGCCAGGGAAGGTGAGGAGTCTGCCCAGGACTGTAACAGAGCCACGAATGGTGATCAAAATGATAACATCTATTGCAAAGCAAAGACTCATACTGTGGATCAGGATACTTTTGGTATAGAAAATAAGGATTATGACACTTTATTTGCAAATTGTGAGTATAAATTTAGAAATTACAGAGGAATAGATTCTCTCCATCAGATGAAGAATTTGGAGTATAATGGTGTAGATAAACCAGGAATGATGGCTCTTAGAAACAGAGGGCTTATCTTGGATGGTGTTCAGTATCGGCATCCCAGGGGAGACAGAGATCACTTTGGGGTTCCTCAGAGCTCATCTACAGAGAAGGATACCTGGTGTTTGGAGGAAGAGAGACAATTAAATGGCCCAGACCCTTGGAGAAGGAATAGTTGCCTTCGCCGCACGGCACCCAGCACCCTGAGATGCTCAGAGTTTGTGCAAAACAGAAAGAAAACCCAAGGTATGTTTCAGCCTTCCCAGAAGGATAAAGCAGGGAGATAGATTTAGAGGGTGGTCATGCCAGGTACAAGGAGTACTTGCTTGTCTAAGGAAGTGGGCTCTGGAAGTTCTTACTGACTATGTATTGAGTGAGAGAGGTTTGATCCCTTTGGGAGGCCATTTATGGAGCAGGAGAATTTATGTAATGAAGCAGAGCTTTTCAACTCAGAGTAACATTTTTGTGGAAACTTTTCTTAGGTGTCTCTAATCTCAAATATTTTTCCAGTATTACTTTGTTTTGTTCCATCTTGTGGGGACAGCAAGTTCATTATCAGGCCACCAAGCTAAAATTTATTTTCCTGGTATTCTTCTGTCTCTTAAATCCCTATGCTGCTTTAGACGTTGCTGAAAAATACTTGTACTAGTTGTTCATTCCTTGACATTCAGGAGTCTTAAATGAATGGTGAACTCTAAAATTCTTACGAGATTCAGAAGATAGTTTCTGTTCTTCATAGTGCTTTGTACATGTTGAGTACTATATCACTGCATCTTTGTGAGCCTTAATTAAGTTGTCTGCAAGAGTTTTTGGTTTCTTTTTGTCTTTAAATCATGTGCAGATTATTTCTTGTTTGCTGTGTGTCTTGTCCAGTTCTTGACAACGAACTTGGTCAGTTTCTTCTTGTTGTTTTTGCTTGACTCTCTGTTCAATCCTCCTTTTGATGTTGTATGTGGCTTCATTTAACCTGTCAGGTTCTGGCCAATTTGGGGGAGGCCTGGTTATGACTAGACAGTAAAGGTTAGGGTTAGAGTGTGAAAGGCTTGGAAAATTGATTTGACACTGCTCTTTTTGATGGGAAGTTTCTCCCCTGAGTTTGCTTCAGACAGGCTCACTGGTCAGATTGTACCGCATGCCATCAGAAGTGCAAAAATAACCCTGGAGCTGCTGGCGCTTTACCTGGTGGTTCTCCAACACAGGCTTAACTTTACTTGAATTTCTAAAGTGCTGGTTTTGGACAAAACAGGCCTTCTACTTGCTTTTAGGCAAGATAAAATGAAACCGAACCAGGCTTTAGTTGAAAAGCTGAGATATGAGCAATTAGCCCTTTTGTTCTAGGCACATTTTATTCTCAGAAATGGTAAGGACTGGATGACTTCTAAATTCCTTCCAGCTCAAAAAAGTTAGATCCTCTGATTCCTCATGTTGGCTTTTGGATTGTGCCTCTCACCTCCCCCATATCTGTTCCTGAGGTGAACTTTGTTTCCTTTCTCTAGTTCCTTATTGTATGAAACCTCCAAACTGTAATCACATGTGTTTACTGTGTTTAACTTAACAGGAGTCAAACCCTTCTCTCTGCAGTGTTGTAATGTGCCCTATGATCTTTCTGAAACCAGCTCAGTTCCACCTTGTATTTTTTCCCTTTTTACAACTCTGTTTATGTTTGAGGACTCCTGTGCTCTTACTTAGCTCCTCAACTGACATCTTTTTAGTACAGCTAATACTCTAACATTCTTCTCCAGCTGCCTTACAGTACAGATACCTCTGTGCCACCTGATTGTTACACTGTAATGTCAGGTAATTACAGAAAGAAAACAAGCTGTGAAGTTGGTCAGTTTTGATTTCGAGTCTCAGCTCCACCACTTACTAAGAGGTTGTTGTTTGTTAAAACCAAAAAACTCATAGTTGTCGAGTTGATTCCGACTACACCACCCGGGTTTCCATTGTTGTGAGTTGGTCCAACTCACAGTAACCCTATATGTAAGAATAGAACTGTCCCATAGAGTTTCCAGGAGTTCCTGTTGGATTGAACTACTGACCTTTGGGTTAGCAGATGTAGCATTTAACCCACTACGCCACCAATGTTAGGTGCTATCGAACAGATGCTGACTCACAGTCACACCACCCTACAGAGTAGAATGATTCTACAGGGTTTACTAGGCTGTGATTTTTATAGGAGCAGGTTGGCAGGTCTTTTCTGTCATGGAGCTGCTAGGCAGGTTCAAACAGTCAGCCTTTCGGTTAGCAGTTGAGTACTGACCCATCGTGCCTCTAGGTCTCCTTACTAATAGCGTAACTTGAGATGGATTACTTAACCTCTCTGAGCTTTGGTTTCCTTATTTCCATGTTTGTAAGAATGAAGGTAATACCTGTGTGATACATAGTGAGATATTGTTGTTAGGCGTCGTTGAGTCAGCTCTGACTCACAGTGACCCCGTGTACCGTAAGAAGAAACACTGTCCAGTCCTGTGCCAACAATGGTCTCAAGCCCGTTGTTGTTGCCACTGTGTCAGTCCGTCTCATCGAAGGCCTTCGCCCTTTTCACTGTAACCAAGCATGATGCCCTTCTCCAGGGACTGGTCTCTCCTGAGAACATGCTCAAAGTACATGAGACCAATTCTTGCCACCCTTGCTTCAGAGAAGTATCTGACTGTATTTGTTCCAAAACAGATGTATTTGTTCTTCTGGGCTATGAGTCAGAATTGACTCGTCAGCAGTGGGTGTGGTTTTTTGGGGTTTCTGGCCAAAAAAAAAAGTCAGACCTGCTGTTGTCAATTCCAACTCATAGCAACCCCATGGGACAGAGTGGAACTGCCCTCTAGGACTTCCAAGGAACACCTGGTAGATTGGAACTGACGACCTCTTGGTTAGCAGTCAGGCTTTTAACCACTACGCCACCAGGTCCATGGTGTATTCAGTATTCTTCACCAAGATGATGATGCAAAGGCGTGAGTTCTTCTTGGGTCTTCCTGATTCATTGTCCAGCTTCCACGTGCATTTGAGGTGATCAAAAATACCGTGGCTTCAGTCAGGTGCACCTTAGTCCTCAGAGTGACATCTTTGCTTTTTAAAACCTTAAAGAGATCTTGAGCAGCACATTTACCCAATACAGTACATCATTTGGTTTATTGACAGCTGCATAAAACATGCAATAATGTGCCAGGAACATAGTAAACCCAAACCAAACCCATTGCCATGAAGTCAATTCAAACTCAAGGAGACCCTATAGGACAAAGTAGAATTGTGGATAGAGTTTCCATGGTCTTGTCTCCCAAGAGCCAGATTGATATTTACTATTTCCCGTTGGACAACTCACTTTGAACCCTGTGATGCCTCAGCTTTAATTACCATACTGGAGCTTCCCATGCCTCCCTGCACTCCACCTCTTCTCCTCACCCCACTGCTCTTCCATCAGCAACAAAGCTGTGTTTCATGGTTCCACCCCACCCTGTCTCCTAGGCTGGAAAGCAAGGAAAGTGTCTCTCCCTTCCCTGGTCTGCTCCAACAGTTGAAACATTTGGTAGGACTGGTCTGTTGCAGTTTTGCCTTCGTTCTAGAATGTGACCCGTAGTCCTACAAAGTGGTCTTTACTTCTGAAGTGTGGCTTCCTGAGCCTCCTAACTTGATGAGACTGAAATTTCTAGTTGTCTTCCCAGCGGAAACCCTGGTGGCCTAGTGGTTAAGTGCTACATCTGCTAACCAAAAGGCTGGCGGTTCAGATCTAGCAGGTGCTCCTGGGAAAAAAATAGACAAATACTGCTCTTACCTGGTTTGCTTCTCTTATTTCAAGTCACGTCCCTGTTACCTCTGCTTTTGGTTGCCTCCCAGTGCTTTCATACGTGTGTGTGTAAGTATACGCTAAGCCCGGCTGGTGCAGACAGTTAAGCTGTTGAACTTGCTGAAAGGTTGGTGGTTCCGACTCACCCAGAGGCACCTCAGAAGACAGGCCTGGCAATCTGTTTCCAAAAGGTCACAGCCTTGAAAACCCTTTGGAGCAGTTCTGTTCTGCACACGTAGGGTCACTGTGAATCAGACTGGACTTGACTACAACCTGTGAAGTGTGAGTTATACTAAGACTATCTGAAAAACACTGACTTTCAGCCCCACTCATTTTATAAATTAACACAGAGATTGAAATTTGTATCCAACTGAACTTAGTTCATCTGCAGAGCAGAAATACAATCTTGACCTCTTGATGCCTAGACTGTTGTTTTGGTTAAACCACCACAACTGAAACTAGAAGCCGGAGGGTCTTGCTGCATACAGGACTGCAGAGGAGCAGAAGAGTACTCTGTTAGGTAAGCCACATGAGGGCTTCACAAGGGGTGGGGAGCTGACTTACACGTAGCAGAGGTGTGAAAGAGGGTGTGGAATGAGGAAGACCTTTGCTAGTGAGTGCCTGGAGAGGGGTAGAGTAGGGACGGCAGAGGCAAAGCCGTCTTACAGGGTGGCACAGCAGTTAAGAACTTGAATGCTAACCAAAAGTCTGGCAGTTCTATCCACCGGGTGCTCTTTGGAAACTCTATGGGGCAGCTCTGTCCTGTTCTGTTCAGTCCCTGTGAGTCAGAATCAACTGGAAAGCTATGAGTTTGGGTTTTTTTTGGAGGAGAGTGTTAAAAAGGAATTGGAGATAAGAATATAAAAGCTGTTCCTTAAATTTTGGGATAGTAACTGCAAAGGAGAAGCAGAACCCTCTTCGTTTTTCCCACAAGATAAGAGAAAGCTGCATATATCTGAAGGCACTGTCTGCCTGATTAGTTTCGTATGTTGATTACAGGCCATGGTATAGCGGGCATCGGGAGATTTCTGCCATTCTTGACACAGGTCATAGGAACGAACTGGACAGTAGTAAAATGGCCAGCAAATCTGTCTTGAGCAGAAGGAGAAGTAGTAATGGTCCAGTGAGAGCTCTGAGAGCCCAGACTCAACAGGACAGCCTTTCTCTTCTGGTCTCACACACTTTCTGCCTCATACAGGGTACAGCGTTGCCACTTCTCTGTTAATTCATTTTAGTGGAAAACAGGTGAGTGTGTCTTCTGTAATAGGTTTCTCATTTGGCTTTTGAAGGTTTTTCTGTAGTAGCAGTGTTAGTTCAGAGCTTGGCTGCTAACCAAAAGGCTGGCAGTTCAAATCTACTGGGTGCTCCTTGGAAACCCTGGGGGCAGTTCTACTCTGTCCTATAGGGTTGCTATGAGTCAGAATCTACTTGATGACAAAAGGGTTTGGCTTGAGTTTCAGGAAGAGTAGTAGTAATGGTGTTATTGTCAGCTGCCCTCAAGTCAGCCTGATACACAGCGACTCTGTGGCCCAGTCCTGTGCCATCCACGTGACTGGTCACAGATCAGACCTTTGTGATCCGTTAGGTTTTCAGTGGCTGCTTTTGGAAATAGATCACCAAGCCTTGCCTCCCAGTCCCCCTTAGTCTGGAAGCTCTATTGATTCCTATTCCGTATCTTAGCAACACACAAACCTCCAGGGACCAACGGGTGGTGGCTGCACATTAGGTACACTGGCCAAGAATTGAACCTGGGTTTCTTGCATACAAAACAAACAAACCTACTGCCGTCAAGCCAATTCCACCTCATAGTGACCCTGTAGGACAGACTAGAACTGTCCCATAGGCTCTGCTAGGCTATGAATCTTTACAGAAGCAGACTGCCACAGCTGCTCCCATGAAGGAGCAGGTGGCTTCGAGCTGCGGACCTTTCAGTTAGCAGTGAGCGCTTAACCACTGCACCACCAGGGCTGTTCTCCCACACTGTGCCACCACTGCTCTCAGTTGTGATAGTAGTCCAGGATCCGGCCCCACGGTTCCATCATAAGTTGGTTCTGACATGTGTTGAATACCCTTTTTTTCTCTCCGTTTTCTTTATCATTGATGTCTTTATAAATTCAATCTGTGTTTGTCAGCATCAGTATTGTAACAAGGAAGTCACTGGATTGTAACAATCAAGTTATAACAGTGGATTGTCAGGCTTGTGCACAGTTCATTTGTTGTATGTCATTAGAGTTGAACACTGCCCAACTTTCTGTCTGTTGTGACTTCCTACACCGACACAGTCTCTGTTCTAGATCAGGCCATAGCTTTTTACACAACAGTATTTGATCAGCAAACCGAAACACTGAACATGGGCAAGTGAACATCTGAGAAGGGTGTGTAACATCCACAGATTCCGTGCTGCAATGTTGTATGTGGTGTTATCGGTGATAAGCTTATACAAGAAAAAATAGTCTTAAGTGTAATCTCTTGTAACTCAAATACGTCCTAAATTGGGGAGTGCCTGTACTACCTTCATTTACATGTTTTATGGTTTTCAGAGCACTTCTGCAACTCTTACATAGTTCATTCTGTTACTAAATAAATATGAGTCATTCATGTATTTACCTAACAGATACTTACTGAGTACTGAGCAAATGTTAGCACTCTAGTTAGACAAAGGTTACCGTAGGATCCCGGAGAGGGGGCCTATTGTGCAGATACAGTTAGGTTACAACTAGATATCCCAGGGACTGGTTGTCTTCGTTGTCTGCCTCCCTCTTTTATGGACCATCTTTTTCATGACGTCTTTGCATTTCTTTGAACTTCTGCTATGGTTGCTTCTGACTACAGACTGACACTTTCCATCTATTCACAGTTTCTGCTCCCTCTTTGTCTAGATTACACAGAACCCTAGTTGTCCCAGCCCAACCGTGGGGCATTCTTGTAAATTCAGTTTTTGCTTCTATTCCTGTCCAGTGTGTCTGCTTGATGTTTCTTAATTCAGATTCCCACAGGAAAGTATAATCGACTCAGCTTGAATTGTTGAGTTAGGACACATCAATTGCATACTCACCTATGGCCCATTTAGTACTATTCTAAACATCTGGACGTTGGGGGTATCCAAAGGAGGATACGTCTCTCTCCCCAAGGCAGGAATTTATAAAACCAGTTGGAGAGACAAAATATACAAATATGAGCAATATTAGATAAAATACAGAAATATATAATATAAACAGTAAATGCTATGGACAATCTAAGGGAGGAAAGATCAGTTTTGTTTTGTTTTTTTCTGGAAACTCAATTTTTATTGTGGTTAAGTGAAAGTTTACAATCCAAGTCAGTTTGCCGCATAAAACCCCCAGCAGCCTCCTCTGTGCAACTGTCTGCTCTCCTCCTCCTGTGACAGCTCCCTCTTCCTTTCCACTCTGTACTTCCAGTATCCACTCAGCCAACACTTGTCCCTTCCTCTCTCTCCTTTAAAAAGAAGCCAGGTGGGCAGCCTCATATGCATATTAAACTATAAAGTACACACACCACCTGCATCACTCTGCGTCCCATAGTCCGGTCCAGTCTTTCTCTCAAGTCTTGGCTTCAGTACTGGTTTCAGCTCTGGGCTGGCATCACGTCCAGAAACCGTGTTCTCAGGGGCCCCTCTAGATTGTCGGACCAACTCTGGTCACTTAATAAGTTCTAAATCTGCACTCCCCTGCTTCTTGTGCTGCATCAGGGACTTGACGTTGTGTCCCTGTCAAGGCAGTCTTTGGTGGTGGCCGGGCACCAGGAAAGACCAGTTTTTGATGGAGCTACTGAATAAGACCTAAGGAAACATTTGAACTTGAATGTAAAGGAGTAAGAGGCCAAGAGATCATTTCAGGTTGGGGAAACCGAATGAGCCACGATCCACAGTTGTGGTGACTGGAGATGTGGAAGGCGGGAGGAACGTGGGGGCAGGCTGGGGCTCGAGACTAGAGCGACTGACATACTTGGAAGCAGGTGGGACTTTGGACTGCAGCTTGAGGAGGGAGTCGGAGCTGGGCCTGTGTAAGGTGAGTCATCCTCTTAGATATAGTCATGGAGATGGTGAGTAGGTGACTTCTCTGAAGAGAGGAATGACGGGGGAAAAGAGTGGTCACGGTGCTGAGTAGTGTGAGATGAGGTCCACATTCCAAAGCAAACCAGTTGCTGTTGAAGCCTCTACTGCTCGTGGCTGCCCCGGTGTGTCCGTGTGAAATGGTGCTCCGTAGGGGAGCAGTCAGGGTAGCTCACACGTCTCACTGTATCAGTTGGGTAAACCCGTCTGCGGAGGCTGAGACCACCCACCTCTGACGCCAACATGTGCAGTGGATGACACCACCACCCCACAGCAGCTTCGTCCTGTAGAAATTTCAGCTTCCCTTTCCTGGTCAGTTCAGACTACACCCACTCCACACAGCCCTCATCCTCATTCATCTGCGGTGAGGTCAGCAGGTTCTGGCTGCGTCTCTCAGTAGAGCAAGGTCAGGGATTTCAAAGAAACCTAACTTTCAGAGGGCTGATAACTCCTCGAAATGTCCCAGAACTGCTGGGAAAGAGGCTGTCTTTTAATCTAGTAGAAAAACGTGCTGAGGTCCGGGTCCGGCAGGGATCCTGGGGCAGAGCTTCCCCAGAGGATCCCCAGGGGCTGTGCTTACCCTCTTGAGAGCCGATGTTCTCCTCCTACACCTGGGAGGCTCTAGTGAGCCTACATAAAATCTTTTATTGGCTTTCTGAGGTTTAATCAGAAACCCTAGTAGCCTTGTGGTTAACTGCCGTGTCTGCTAACCAAAAGTTCAGCAGTTCGAATCTACCAGGCACTTCTTGGAAACTTTATGGGGCACTTCTCTTCTGACCTGTGGGGTTGCTATGAGTCACAGTTGATTTGATGGTTCTGGATTTGGTTTGATTTTGAGACTTAATCCACATGAGACTCTCAAGTACTTCCTCTTGGTCTGGTCAACCCAGAGGTGTCACAAAAAAAAAAAAGAAAAATCTATTGCCACCAAGTCAGTTCCAGCTGGTGACAGCCCTGACCGAAGGGAGTAGAACTGCCCCATAGAGCTTCCAAGGAGCGCCTGATGAATTGGAACTGACCTATCAGTTAACAGCTGTAGCACTTGAACCACTGCACCACCAGGGTTTCCTCAGTAGTATCACTAGGGTCAGTGTCACCCCGTGCAGTAATTCATGATGTCACCTACCCCCCCATGGACCTGCTCCTGTACCAGACCATACAGAATCCTTAGTAATGTTTTTTGTTCTCACGTTACTTGTAAGCCGTAATCTTCGTATATTACTTCTTTTCCTGTAATTACTGCTTCAGCCTCAAAAAAATGATTGATACAGGTTCATAAACACTAATTACTACAACAGTGTAGCTAAAATGCCAGAAAATCAGACAGAAATCTGCTGCTATAAAAACACTGGCAACAACAAAGACAGCAGGAGCTGTGCCCTGTGCTGACTGTGGTCTGCGCAGTCGGACACCACGTGGTTGGAAGCACTGTTGCACTTGGGTAATAATGACGGCTTTAAAGGGGGCTGTAGAAGGATCAAAAGATAAATTAGTGGAGAGCCTTAGGCTTATGGGTATTCTGATACATGTAAGCTGGGCTTGTGAAAAATGTTTTTCTTGTTTTAACTAAGGGGATATTTTTATATAAAATAATACATTTCTGCTGAAACACTGCACAAAAAAATTTGTAGGCGGTCATTTTAGTGTCACCCCCTCTGGCAGCATTATCCCAGTGCAGTCTTCACCTCTCTAGTGATGTCACTGGATCAGCCCCACTTGTTGGCCCCAGTGTGGTCAGGCTGTCAGGAACCAGGACTAAAAGCCAAACTGTTTACCACAAGTGGGTTCCATACCTCTTACTAGCATTTCAAAACTATGACTTTTTGGAAGTAAATCACCAGGCCTTTCTTCCAAGGCACCTTTGGGTGGCTTCAAACCACCAACCTTTTGGTTAGTGGCTGCAGGCTTAATCGTTGGCTGCAGGCTTAATCCTAGGTCCACACTGAGAATGCCGAGAAGTCTATGGAATCTAAGCCCCGTGATGGCAGGGAGGAGGATGTTTCCCAGAATCTACCATAGTCCTTCCCATGTAACAGTAGGTCCTTGATAAATATTTCTTGTCAAGTGAAATATTGCTCTGTTTTGGGATACAGAACATGTACATAAAAAAAGGTAAATTGCAAGTGTTCTTTTCTATGGTTATTTGAGAAGTAAACTTGAGAGGAAAGAGGACTCCAAGGACTGTTTCTTGTAAGAAGCTTTCCTGGAGTGGGAGCCTTAAAGAAGAGTAGGCGAGCAGAAACAGTAGAAAAGGAGTAGACACGCTGGACTTTGTCGTGTTCAAGGAATAGTAAGGAAGAGGAAGTGACAGTCCGGATGAACCCAAAGAAGCCTCACAAACTAAGTGACACTCCTTGAGGAACTAGCCAGAGGCCAGTTGGGAGGAGCAGGTGAGGCAAAACCAAGGGAGATCATGTAAGATTTTAGAGCCAGGAGGCACTGCAGAGGCCCAACCTGCTCATTATCACACCTGTGGCAACAGGCCTGGGGAAGGCATGTGACGTGTCCGAGATCACACAGGTAGAAGGGGAGACAGGCCTGGACCTCAGCACTCTTGGTTTGTAGCCCAAGTGCTTTATTTATTACACTTGCTGTCCTTTTTTAAAAACTTGTGCCTTAGATGAAAGTCTACAGAGCAAGTTATTTCTCGTTAAACAGTTAATACAGAAATTGTTTTGTGATACTTGTAAAAACCCATGACATGTCAACAGTGTCTCCTCCTTGACCTTGGGTTCTTCCGTACCAGCTTTCCTGTCCCCTGCTGCCTTCTAGATGGGCTGATGTGCCTCTTTAGTCCGTTTTGCTTTACGGGCCTCTCTGATGATGAGCTGAATAGTGAACCTCAAGGGTGACTTCAGTATTAGTTGAAAGGCTCTCACGGGCCATACTCTCAGGATTTCTCCAGTCTCTGTCAGAACGGTAATTGCAGTCCTTTTTTGTGAGTTAGAATTTGCTGTATTTTTCTCCAGCTGTGTCTGGAACCCTCTGTTGCGATCCCTATCAGAGCAGCTGGTGGTGTCAGCCAGCCGCCGTTTAGCTGTGCTGGACTCCATCTGATGGAGTTTGTTGTAGTTGTGGTCCATTAGTCCTTAAATATTCTTACATTTTTATAATTAATATTTTGTACAAGATTACAATTCAGATCCACTGATTTTTTTATTATTATTTTTTTTGGAGTAGACAATTATAAAAGATACATAAAGTGTCATGAGAGCAAATGGAAGGAATAACAATAAACCACTTAATATAAACTGAAGAAGGTCTGGTTTTATAGAGTAAGATAGAAAACTAGCCAGAGGGGAGATTTGGAAGCATCGCTGTAGTGTTATTATTAAGAATAGAAACAGAATGCAGGAAATGGTTGCATTCTCATGGAACAGACATGTAACTTAGACTAGGCCTTGAAGTTTAATGGAAAGAGCACGGGCTTGGGATGCTAGTTCTGAATATACTGCTTTATTAGCAGTGTGGCCTTAGGTATGCCGTTTCATTCCTTTGTGCCTCTGTTATATTTATACTGGTGAGTGTAACGTTAGCTATATCTATATGTGTATGTGTTTAGTAAATAAAGCTTTTAAAAGTTATTTTGTTGAGAATACACATAGCAAAAACATACTCCCAAGTTTCTGCATGTACGTTTCAGTGACACTGTGACATTTTTCCAGGTGCGCAGCCATTCTCTTCTTCCTTTTCTGAGTTGTTGCTCCCCACTTAGCATACATTCCTTGCACCCTAAGTTTCCTATCTAATCTTTAAAGTTGGTGTTGTCAGCTTGATCCTAAGTAAACCCACCCCGGGAATAGATTCCAACTCAGTAGAGACCTTATTTTTTTTTCCCCTTCTTTTTTCTTCCAAAATGCTAGTTGTGCCTGTTGGCCTCAATTTCCCCTAAGAGCATGGTCCCCGGCCCCCTGCCCCAGCTATTCTGTCCTTCCATTATTGGGTTAAGATGGGAGGAGTACTCAAGTTTTGTTGGAGTCCAGTTAATATTGATTTTCTTTCTAATGTGTGCTGTCACCGATTTCACGCAAAAAAATTTCTAACAACTATCTAATCTAAACCCTCCCCCCCTCGCCCTCCCTCCCTCCCTCCCCTGAGACCTTATTAAATCCACTGAAACCCATTGCCATCAAGTTGATTCCAACTCATAGTGACCATATAGACAGAGTAGAACTGCTCCCTAGAATTTCCCAGGAGTGCCTGGTGGATTTGAACTGCCAACCTTCGGTTAATAGCCATAGTACTTAACCACTGTACCGCCAGGGTTTCTAGACACCTTACAGATAGAGCATAAGGCTCAAGGCAAAATACTCTGTACCAGTTAAGCTAAACTACTGTTTAGTTCTAAGAAGACTTCAGGACTTCAGGAGATACTTTCAAGGTTTAGAGATGATCTTAGGGCAGTTGTTTATGTGTATATGTGAGGGGGGGGGTTTCATCTAGACTCCGTGGCTCCAGAAAGTCTGATTTACATGAGAGAAAATGAAGCTTTTTATGCAGAGTTTTATGGGTTGACATATAATAACCAAAACTTTCTTAATAACCTGTGATAATTTGTAATTAATTCTTTTACAAAAACTGTATTCTGATTATTTCATTTGTGTTGCTGCCTAAAGATTAAAAAAGTATAATAGTCTGACAGCTTTAAGCAAGCAGCGCTCCAGGATTTATGAGTATTTGGTGAGCCTTCAAAAGCAGTGTTTGAGTTGGTCCTAATATTAAGTGTCCTGTCCTGACACAAGAAGAAGTTGGAGAATCTTGTCGTTTAGATGCTTGACTCTTGCTGGCTCTTCTGACAGCCTGAATAAAAACCGAAAGCCAAAACTACTGCCATCAGAGTCAAGTCCAACTCATAATGACAACCTGGATAGGGGCCCGGAAAAGGAAGGGGAGATGGAAGTTTTGAGCTAGGTTTCCTGAGGTGGGAACTCTCCCAGCAGGGGTTTTAATCCAGGCTCCTGGCCACAAAAAAAAAAAAAAAGGCAGGGCAGTTACTGGGCAAAAGCCACAAGGAAGGTTTTTTTTTTTCCATTTATTATAGAGATTTAGAGCCTAAATGTAATAGATTCTGCTGGAAATTTGGTCACCCGGAGTCAAGCCACAGAGAAAAGACAGTGACTACAGTGTTGAAAGTTTTATACTGTGTGAGCTGGATAAACTTTCTCCAAGAAGAAGTGAATTAGGTGCTAAAGGAAAAGCTGTGGGGCCTGGGGTGGCCTGGCTGGAGTGGTGGGGTAGTCCAGAAAACCAGGATTTATGATTCTTCAGCCCGCGCTGGTGAGAGGCTGGGCAGGTTTGCAAAAAGATTGTGTGCACCCTCTCAGGGACTTTTAGGTAAAGATTGATAAGCAGGTGGTCATGTCTTTGCTTTTCTTGCTAGACTAGCAAACTGTTATTTTAACAGTGTGTGTAAATCCACTTTCTCCAGCAGTTTAAAGACATCTCAAGTCACAAAGGAAACCTCGGCTTGTTAAAAGAAGAATGAGTATGAAGTGGATTAACAGCGTAATTGAGAGTTGGCTGTTAGTATTACAATAGCCTTGTTTTAGAGCAGTTGTTCTTTTTTAAATTATTCTTTATCATATCAATATTACATATTCACTGTAGAAATACTGGAAAATACAATAAGTGAAAAGAAAGAGAAAAAATGGCCAGAATTTCTGTAACCTTCAGGAATCTTCTTTTTCAAATGTATAAATTTAAAATATTCTTCCCTTTCTAACAATTGGAATCCTTCTGTGAATTGTTTGGAAACCTGCTTTTTTCACTTAGCAGCACGTGAGAGACATCTTTCCATGTTAATAAATATACCTGTGCATCGTAACAGCTCTAACTGTGGCTGTGAGTTGTTGCTGAGCTGGCCTCAGCTCGTGGAGAATCCGCATATTACAGACGGAAACACTGCTGAGTCCTGTGTCGTCTTCTTGTCGTCTTACTGTGTTGGAGTCCACCGTTGTGGCCACTTCGTCAGTCCTTCTCATTGAGAATATCCTTTGCCTTCACTGGCGCTCCACTTGATCATACGCGATGCCCGTCTCCAGCATTGGGTGCCTCCTGGTGATACGTCCCAACTAGTCAAGTCAAAGTCTGGGACAGCGGTGTTCTGTGATCCACAGGGCTTTTAACTGGCCAGATTTTGGACGTAGCTCACCAGTCCTTTCTTTCTAGTCTGTGTTAGTCCAGGAGCTCTGCTGGAACCTGTCTATTACGGGTGTTTGACACACTGGTCGCTTAGCTCCTAGTATCATAAACCCACTGCCATTGAGTTGATTCCAACTCATAGTGGCCCTAGAGGTCACAGTAGAACTTCCCATCGAGTTTCTAAGGAGCGCCTGATGGATTTGAACTGCTGACCTTTTGGTTAGCGCTTAACCCACTATGCCACCGGGGTTTCCTCTAGCATTATAGCCACACACAAGCCATTTACAATATGTGACCCTCACAGATGGCTAGTGTTTATAATAGCATTCTGTTGTAACAGTACATCATAATTTATTTAACCAGACCCCTTGTGCAAGAAATTTTGGTTTTTTCTGTTGAGATTTTTTCCATAAAACGTTGGGAAATGTCCCTGCATGTACATCTTTGTATGCTTGTCCAGATGTTTACTTAGAATAAATTCGTAAAAGCAGTACTGTTGAGTTAAGGTATAGACATTTCTTTAAGATATGTGTGAAGTCTCTCTGGTAACCAGGAAGGAGCTGCGAGTTTAGTAGGGGGTTCTCCCGTTGTTACAGCCACTGTGCCTGTCCATCTTGTTGAGGGTCTTCCTCTTTTTTGCTGACTGGCGGGAGCCAGCCTCAGCACTTTTCAGGGTCCCGCACGGAGGGAGGGAGAGGCGTCCGCGGGAAATGATTTGAGAGAGACAGCCAAGCCAAGAGAGTTTTTTGGTTTAAGGCAGCCCGACCAAGAGAGAGTATGTGTCGAGAGCTGTCTGTCATTATTTTTTATAGATGAGGTGACATAGTGTTCACCCTATTTTCTTCATCATATAAACTATTGGTTAACAAGAAACTGACCCATCATTATTGGCTAACAAGAAACTGACCCCTTGTGGTCTTTTTCTTCTAGTTAATTGCCAAGACCTTTTTGGATAATGGTCTGAGGCAGGTGTTCCTGGTGATAAATGTCAGTGAAAACAAAGTTAACAGTGAAAACAAAGTTATGCTTTGAACTTCATGATTCTATTCCTGCCTCAAGGTGAAAAGCACAGAAGGGTAGACTCCTCAAAGCCTCATTATGTAGCTATCTCTGTTTGTTTTCCTAAGTTTTTATTTATCTCTTCCTGTGCAGATAGTAAGTGTCTGCCATCCCCTTATCAAGCCCAGCTGCTCTAAGAAAGATGTTTCTTTAGTGTTTATCAGTTCGCCATACCAGCTATAATGAACCTAGAAGTTTATTTGCTCTTTCTGCTGTAGGGAGTGAGATGCTTGTGTAGTTTTAATGGCCCCGTGGAGAATTGTCCTTGGAAAGCCTTTCAAGGGTTACTTTGTAAACCTGTGTTTGTGGAGAAAAGGGAGGGGGGAACGCAATTAGGGGGAAGCCAGTGAGGCTGGGCAGGCCTCAGTGCTATTAGGCATGCTGTATTGAAATCCATTCCTCTGATCTCTGTTCCCTAGAAGTTCCTGGTCAGATTTCCCCAATATAACTTCATAAGCTGAGGGGGTCATAAAGCCTCTCTTAGAAGGCACCTCCTTGATCCGCATGTTGGGAGGGGGGGTCCGCTCCCGACAGCCGACCCTCTGCCTTACCAAGTGTGATACCCTTCTCTAGGAATTGCTCCCTCCTGATAACGTGTCCAAAGTAAGTGACATAAACTCTCACTATCCTCACTTCTAAGTTGTGTTCTGGCCGTACTTCTCCCGAGACAGATTTGTTGGTTCTTCTGGCAGTCTGGTATGGTCAATATTCTGCACTAACAGCATGTTTCAAGGGTGTCAGTTTTCCTCTATCTTTCTTATTCCTTGTCCAGCTTTCATGTGCATAGAGGCAATTGAAAATACCATGGCTTGGGACGGGCGCACCTTAGTCCCCAAAGTGACATCTTTACCTCTTAACACTTTAAAAGTCTTTTGCAGCACATTAGACCAATGCATTACATTGTGTGAGTTCTTGACTGCTGCTTCTACAGGTGTTGATTGTGGATCCAAATAAAATGAAATCCTTGACAGTTTCAGTGTTATCTTGATGTTGGTTATTGGTCCAGTTGGGAGAATTTTTTTTTTTGTTATGCTGAGGTGTAATCCACACTGAAGGCTGTGGTCTTTGATCTTCATCAGTGAGTGCGGAGTGGTGCCATCTGCACATCACAGGTTGAGCCTTCCTCCCACTCTGACACCAAGCTCTTTTGTACATACGTAGTTCAGCTTTTCAGATTATTTGCTCAGCAGACAGAGTGCATATGTATGGTGAAAGGATAAAACCCTGGTGCCTGCCTTTTTAATTACTAATAACATATTGGTATATTCTTGTAAAATTATTAAAATAGCAGTTGTGTTCAAGTTCCCATTGATCCTCCCACCCCAAATTCCAGTCCCTTTGCTGAGGCATGAATTTGGCATGCCCTGTTTCCAGACCTTTCTCTGCATTTACAAGTTTTTATGTATATCTGGAAATAAGTATGGATTCAAACATGCAGCAGTGGGTTCAAACATACAGTCGTAAGGATAGCACAGAACAAGGTAACACTTTGATTTTGTCACATACAAGATTGCTGTCATGGATTGAATTATGCCCCCCTAAAAATGTGTGTGTCAGTTTGGCTGGGCCATGATTCCCAGGACTGTGTGGTTGTCTTCCATTTGGGGGTTGATTTTCCTATATGTTGTAAATCCTAATCTCTGCCTGTGGTAGATGAGGCAAGATTAGACTGTGTCAAAGAGGCTTAGGATGGGATTGTAATAGCTTTACCCAGGTCCCATCCCAGATCCAGTGTACAGGGAGTTGCCCTGGGGTGTGGCCTGCACTACCTTGAATGTCTCAGGGGATAAAAAGAAAAGGGAAGCAAGTAGAGGGGGCATAGCATACCACCAAAAAAGCAGTTCTGGGAGCAGAGGGCCCCTGCACAGAGAAGCTTCCAGTCTGGGGGAACATTGATAAGGAGGCTGACAGAGAGAAAGCCATCCCCTGAAGCTGATGCCTTGAGTTGGACTTTTATCCTACTTACTATGAAGAAATAAACTTCTGTTTTCCAAGCCATCCACTTGTGGCATTTCTGTTATAGGAGCACTGGTTGACTAAGACAGTTACTATGAGCCAGAGCCTACTGGAGGACCACTCACAACAAAGGAATACGTGAGGGTTCTTGAAAGTTTTCCTGTCTGACTTTTTCCACCCCTTTTTTTTTCTACAAAAATAGCATATTGCTCTGTTGTTTCCTCTGGTTTCTTTTAAAGTATAGATGTTTGTGAGTGGGGTGCTCAGTCCCTGTGAATACTCTACAGTGTGGCCATCCAGGCATCACCTGATGATCCGCAGCATTGTTATGGCTTTGGGGTAAGGAAGGAGTCCCTTGGGGGAGCAAATGGCTTATTGCTCTGCTGCCAGCTGCCTGCTAACCAAGGTGCCTTGGAAGAAAGGCCTGGAGATCTACTTTAGAAAAGCCAAAGCCACTGCCATCAAATTGATTCTGACTCATAGTAACCCTGTAGGACAGAGTAGAACTGCCCCATAGAGTTTTCAAGGAGCACCTGGCTGATTCATACAGCCAAATTTTTGGTTAGCAGACGTAGCACGTAACCACTGTGCCACCCGGGTTAAGCCAGTCATCGAAAACGCTATGGAGCTTAGTTCTACTCTGACACATACGTGTTCTCCATGAGTCAGAACTGATGCTACAGCAGCTGGTACTTACTTGCAAACTCCTGTGGCATAGTGGTTAAGTGCCACAGCTGTTAAACAGAAGGTCTGCAATTCAAACCCACCAGGTGCCCCTTGGAAACTCTGTGGGCAGTTCTTCTCTGTCCATTGAATCCCTATGAGTCAGAATCGACTCGACAGCAGTGGGTTGGGTTTGGTACTGTATTTGAAGTAAAAGCCCAGGTTCCTTTGGAAAAGCCCATGGTTAAACAGAGGGCTTCACAAGGGCTGCATCTGGCCAGGAAGCGGGGCTGCAGAAGGAATTCCTAAGGCAGACAGACAAATCCTGCCTTTACAGTTTTACCTTTAACACTCTGGTGTCATCAGAGGAATGGATTGGCCTTCAGAATCCTTCCATGAAGTGGGCTTACCAAAATATGAAAGTTTGTCCCAAGTGCCGCTGCTGTCGAGTTGATTCAGACTCCCAGTGACCCTACAGGTCAGAGTAGAACTGCCCCATAGAGTTTCCAAAGAACGCCTGGTGGATGTGAACTGCCAGTCTCTTGGTTAGCAGACACAGCACTTAACCACTACGCCAGCAGGGTTTCCTGAAGTTTAGCAGGGGATAGGAAAAGCAAAGGTAATAATCTTGGATTAAAACCACTGGAAGTAAAACTTTGAGGGTCTTAGAAGTAGGAAAGGAGAACAGCTAGAAGAGACAGGTGTTGAGCTTGAGCAGAGCCAGGCCCGCTAGTCTGCATGTCAGTCCAGTAAGCATAGAAATCCGGCTCCATCCTTTGGAACTCGCCCTGCTTAGATAGCCTGTCTGACTTGAGGCAATTCATATGTAAATACGTGAAAGCCTGGGGAAATGCCGACCCAATTCAAAGGATTTTAGGGGGTTGGGAGCATTCCTGAGCTCTGGGAAGAGTCTGCTCTTCCCACTTTGTCTTTGATCCTCACAAATGCAAGGGCTGCAATTTCGGGGGCTGCAGGTACCTCCTGGGGTTGCATTAAAGTTTGTGGGACCCTCGCCTCCTTCTACTCTTTCAAGGGCAGCTGGGGACCTGCCAGGACTTCTGAGAGTTGCCTCACCAGGGATAGAGCCAGGAAAGGAGTAAGCAGTGAGTGATTTTGTTGAACTCGCAGGCATGTTTGTTGCTGTTGAGAGTTGCAGGGAGCTGTGGGTTAGCTAAATCTCTTCCTTAGAATGTTGAAAATCGTGGTGGAGGTAAAGCACTAACCCCACGGGGGTGGGGTAATCTGGGAATGTGTGGAATCAGGACTTTGTGGGGTTGGGAGACAGACCAAAAACAAACAGACAAAAAAACATGCTTCTAATATTTTACCCCAGAAAGTGTGTGCCCTCTGTGCTCTGATGATTGAATAAGAAACTGGGAGCTGATCTGCACGGTTTATGGGCAGATTGAACTTGGGCCTGTGTTCCCTCCACGTGCTTCCTCATCTGCAGATGTTATTGTTCTTGTAGAAAAGCAGAGTTTTAAAACGTATGAACAGGTTATTTCCTGCTTGGTACATTTTACCTTAAATCTGATGCAGGAGGCATTTTCTGACCCATCTGGGGAAAAGGACTAACTTTTGTTTTTACTTTATTTCTCTCAACAACCTCACAGAAACCAGAACTAAACCCACTGTTGTTGATTCTAACTGGTATCGTCCCTGTAGGACAGAGTAGAACAGCCCTGTAGAATTTCCAAGGAGTACTTAGTAGATTTGAGCTGCCAACTTGTTTTGAAAAGCCTGTAGCACTTAACCACTGTGTTACCAGGGTTTCCAGTCTCACAAAGTATGTGTTATTATGCCCATTTTACAGATAAGGAAATTGAGGCCCGGAGGTAGAAGGTGAACTTTCCTGAGACACTTCAACAGGAAGGTGTAAGTCCAAAGCCTGTTTCTGCTGCAGCTGGCTGGGGGTTGGTTGTCCCAGATTTTAAAACTTGAGATCAAACTGTTTTCTTAGAGTATCTTTGGCATAACTGGGAAAACAGTTTTATGTCTTAAGTCATTTTTGTTTGGGTAGTTTTATATTGCAGCTTTGAGTAATTCAAGCCAGATGTTTTTATTTGGACTTAATCTTTGAAAACTTTTTTGAAGCATTAATTAGTATAAGATTGTGGAGCTGTGTTTCATGAAATACAGTATGAGAGTCACTTGTATGTTCAGAAATACCTAGGCTTTTTTTAAAATTGCAAATTCCTGGGTCTCACCCAGATCTAGATTTGCTGAATCAGAATCTCAGAGTTGGTGCCCTGGAACTTAGTAGAAACATCCCAAAGGGATTTTTAATCACAGTGAACTATTGTGGGTTTTTTTTTTTAAAGGCTGTTGAGATTGTAAGTTTATCTGCGCCCCCCCCCCCCAAAAAAGTTAGGTTGATAGTTTAAAAGAATTGTTACCATTTCTTTTTCTTTTTTATATAAATAAAAAGTTAACTGAGTATGTTGCTGGTGCCTGCTAGTTCAGTGCTTTCTTCGACTGTGCTTTTAACTATTGTCATTAATAAAACTTAGATTCCTGGAGGGGAGAATTGTTTCTAGGGAACTTTCAGGATTTGAAGCAGAACAACCCCTCTGACCTTTTTTATTAGTGGAGATTCCCAGCCAGGGAAGCAAAATGGTGCAGGATTAAGTGGATAGAATTTGGATTTAAATATGTTTACATTTAGGTTCTAACTGTAGAAGTGCTGCTACGGAACCGCGGGTAAATTGGCCAGCCTCCGAAGTTTTGGTTTTCCTATCTATTAAATGGAATTAATAATACCTACTTCCAGGTTGTGGTGTGATTGTTAAATGAATTAAGGGGTATAATATGAAGTTCCTGGCACATGGTAGGAACTCATTAAATGGCCTTTTTCCAAAGCTATTTTTAGTACTGTTATTAAAAATTAGTTTCTCTTTTCAACTCACCACTTATGAAATGACGTTTGGGACTGAGAGTCTATTGTTTTGAAATATCAAAAGTTAAACGGCCATTAAACAAATTTTACATGAGGTAGAATTAACTTAGAATTAATTTCAGTGATGTGATGAATTCAAGGTTATGCTTTAAATTTTGTTCTACCAAGAAAAGAAGTTAGATATTCTTTCCATTGTATGTCTTTTTAAACTTTATCTTGAATGATACCAAATTTATTTTCTCTCTCTCCATATATAGTTTTTTCTTCCGAAATGTGGAGTAGTTTGCATGTGTCACGTCCCTTAATACTTAAGTGTGTTTTAAGAAAATGGATATTCACTCACACGACCACAGTAAACGTGCCGTTTGGGGAAATCCAAAGTTGATCTAATCTTTTATTCGATATACATAGTGTAATTTCATAAATTGTCCCAGTAATGTCTGTTATAGTAATTCCCACCCCCCTCCCAACAGGATCCAATTCAGACTCACACTGCATTTCTCTTTAGTTATGTTTTAAACCAGAACTGTTCCTCAGGCTTTGTCTTTTGTGACATTGATGTTTTGGAAAATACAGATCCCTAATTTGGGTTTGTGTCATGGATTGAGTTGTGTTCCTCAAAAATACATACAGATTTAGCTAGGCCATGATTCCCAGTATTGTGTGGCTGCTCACCGATGTGGTTATCCTTTGCGTTATAATCCTGACCTCTATGACGTTAATGAGAGGAAGCTAGAAACAGTTATGTTAATGAGACAGGACTCATTCCTGGTTGTGGTTTGAGTTAATCTCTTGAGATTATAAGAGATGAGCGAAAAGAGAGGAGCTACCAAGCAAGAATAACCAGAAGGAGGCATAGCTTGTGTCCTTTGGACCAGGGTCCCTATACTGAGAAGCTTCTGGACTGGGAGGGTGGGGCTGATGACAGGGGACCTTCCCCTAGAGCTGGCAAGAGAGAGAAATATTCCCCTGAAAATGACACCTTGACTTTATACTTCTAGCCTTCTTCACTGTGGGGGAATAGATTTCTCTTCGTTAAAGCCTCTTGCTTTTGGTATTTCTGTTGTAGCAGCGCTAGATAACTTAGACCGTTCATTCACCTAATGTTTTCTCAAGATTCCTTTCCAGTGAGGCATTTTTGACTGAAATATACTACACAGGGGATATTGCATCGTTTCCATATAGATCACAGGGAAGCACACTATGTCTGTTTGCCCCTTACTGGTGATGTTAGTTTTTATTACATGGTTAAGATGTTATCTGTTTTCTCCACTGCATAGTTACTATTTTTTGCTTTTGTAATTAATCAGTAATTTATAATAAATAATTTGGAGCTATATGAATATCCTGATGATCATCAGTCCCTCTCTGATTAATGATTTGTGCCTGAATCAGATTTTATTTTCATGGTTACTAAGAGATGGTTTTCTAACTCTGTCATTTCTTCTGTATTTATTTGTTGGCATCCTAATTTAAGAAAGAGCTTTATCTTCCCTCCCCTTTCTTTATGTATTCATATACAGTGAAAGCTGTGAGAGCTGGAACTTTAAGGAACTGCCTTGTTTTGGGGGATCTTACTAGTTTTCCTCAAGGAGGTGCAGGCCTTGTCACTTTTCTATCATTCTGTTAGTGGAGCATGTTTGAGTTTTTCCTCTCTGGTTTTACTGTGCTATCAGTGTGAATTCGTGGTCTCTTATTTTATTAAACAGAGTATATAACCCATTGCCTTGCTTATTTATTTTGATACTCAAATTGTATCCAATTTGGCCAGTGGGAGACCCATCACACTTGCTCCTGAGTTCTTTCAGCATACCCTCATTCCTTGGTTGGATTCTTCCTTGCTTGCCTGTCGCAAGATGTTTCCAGTTGGACCTTCCCTACTCCAGCCCTGGAATTTGCCATTTCTTCAAAGAATCCTGATTGCTTTTTAGAGGAGAATGGTGTTTTCCTGATTGCTTTTTAGAGGAGAATGGTGTCTGGAAACCAGGCCCTGAGTTACATTTTTTTTAAATGTTGGAATTCCTAAATAATCTTAGGGAAGGAGCAGTGGGGCAGACTTTTTTTTTAATTGTGATTAAATAAAAGTATACAATCCAAATCAATTTTGCAAGCCCACCTACCTGCAGCTCCTGCTGTCCTCACCTGGTGACAACAAGGATGTGACACTTCTCCTTTTCATTCTGTACTTGTCCTATCCTAACAATCTCCTGTTCCATCCTCTCCACCCTTTCCTCTCCCATCTAGAAAGAGACCAGTAGGACAGCATCTTATAAAAGCATAGAACCATAAAGTACACAAACTATATGATCACATTGTGTCCCCAAGTCCAGCCCATTTTTGTCTGAGGAGTTGACCTCAGTAGTGTTTTCTGTGCAAGGGAAGCAGCAGGTCTAAGGTCCATGCTCCCAGCGGTTTCCCAATGCTGTTGGACCGTCAGTTGTGGTCTTTTAGTGGAGTTTTTGAGCTGCAGCCGTCTTTTTGTCACATTGCCACAGGGACTCTACATTGTGTGTGCCCCATCATGGCTGTCTTTGGTGGTGGCTGGGCATCATCTGGTTCTTCCAGTCAGATGTTGATACAATCACCCATTCCTATGGGTCCTTCTGTCTCCTGGGCTCTTTTTCTCTCGTAGTCTTTGTTGTTCTTGGTGATCTTCTGTTCTGGATGAGTTGGGACTACTTGGTGTACCTCAAATGACAGCTTCTAACTTTTAAGATCCCAGATGCCACTCACCAATATGGGGTGCAGAAGACTCGCTTAGCAATAGGCTAGTTAAGCCAGTTGGCCTCATTGTCCCCCAAGAACATGGCCCTCAAAGCAGTGGGGCAGAGATTTGGAGAATAAAATTTGCTGTGATGTGATGTGATGTTACATATGAAGATTGTTGAAAGATCAAATGTTTTGTTACATAGGTGTTTAACACAACTTATTTCTTGTTTTATTTTTCTAATTTCAATTTTTTGAGTGAAAGCTTACAATTAAGTTTTCAGTACAAGTTTACAATTCGAGTCAGTTTCTCATACAGAAACACTTTTGTTATGTGACCCTAGCTTCTTTCCCCACGCTGTGACAGCAGTTCCTCCCCTCCACCCCGTATTTCCCATAACCTGCTCCTGCCCTGTCTGCCCTCTCATCTGGACAGGAGCTGCCCAGTAAGTCCCGTGTATCTACTTAAGCCAAGAAGCACACTCTTCACCACTATCGTTTCATGGCTCACAGTAGACCAGTTCAGTCTTTGTCTGAGGAATTGGCTTTGGGAATGGTTTCAGTCCTGTACTAACAGAGTCTGGGGGCCACGTACTTCAGGGACCCTCCAGTCTGTCAGACCATCAAGTCTGGTCTTTTTACTAGAGTTCTAGTTCTGTACCCCACATTTCTCCCACTCCATCAAGGACACTTGCTGAGTTCCCTCTAAAGGCAGTCTTTGTTGGTGGCCAGGCACCATCTAGTTCTTCCGGGTGATGAAGTCTGTTGTGTATGTGGCCCCTTTAATTTACTACAGTTTAAAAAATAAAAACAATTAAAAGGAAAATAAAATCTGCTATGAAAGGCTAGCTTTTTAGAATTAGTTTGAATACTGGTTTTGCCATTTAGATATGGGTAGAAATAGTCTTACAATCCTATTCAAACTTACTAGCAGGTGTATATACTTAGAAAATTTGTATTTTTTTTTAAGAAGGGCTTAACTAATAAGTTTGAGTATTTTAGAAACCCTGGTGGCATAGTAGTAAAGTGCTATGTCTGCTAACCGAAAAGGTAAGCAGTTTAAATCTGCCAGTGCTCCTTGGAAACTATAAAGCAATTCTACTCTGCCTTCTGGGGCCACTGTGAGTCGGAGTCAACTCAACACTAGTGGATTTGATTGGATTTTTGGCTAAGGAATTTCAGTTAAAGCAGACATTGCTTCATTGTGATATTTCTTTCAGTTTTTTTTTTTTTTTTTTTAGCATTCAGGGTTTGTGTTAATGAACAAATGCTGCCTCGTCTCTGTTATGAAGAGCAGTAAGTCAGTCTTGAAGGAATGTGGGAACTGAGCTCTTTAGATTCATGGAGGGGGAATAAACAACTTTCTTGTCCTATGTATCTAAACAACAGGTCATTGTAAAAGCTAATGACAAAGTCAAGTAATTTTAAAACTAATGACTAGATAAATATTTGTTTTCATTTCTAGAATCGTGCAGTCTGATTCAGTGGATAGTCTTTTAGTCAGAGCTACTGTTTAAAAACTTCATATTTGTAATACGTTTGCATCTACTAGAATGTTTGATAGTAACAAATTAAAACCTGCTTGAGACTTCGTTAACATTTTGCTAGGGGACCATAAGAAGCTTTGCATATTTTGTCATTCACTGATGGTGAGCCGCTGTCACCATCACTAGAACATGATGGGCTTTGCAGTTCCCCCAAATCTCAGGCAGATAATTCCCACCTAGTTTGTCTTTCCCTTAGAGGCCACTTCATTGTTCTCCATAATAGTGTCTGTTTTTTTTTTTGTTTTTTTGAATAGAACTTTAAGAGAAATTTTAGCTTTACAGAGAAATCATACAGAAAGTAGAGCTTCTGTATACTCCCTCTTCCCCCGTCCACAGTAGTCTTTTTAATGTGCTGTGTCAACTATGTTCATTTGCAGCGTGATGTTTCTGCTGCTGAGCTCCTGGGACTGGTTTTATACCAGATGTAGGTAAAAGCAGTCCTTGATACAGGAGAACACTTCTTTCAGAGGGAACTCACCAGGAAGTTGTGGCCACTTGATTTGTCCTTTTGAAATGAGTTGCTACTCCTTTAGGGGGGCCAGTTTCTACAAACAATATTGTACCCCAAATCAAACCAAACCCACTGCCGTCCACTCAATTCTGACTGACAGCGACCGTATAGGCAGAGTAGACCTGCCCCATAGGGTTTCCAAGGATTCGAACTGGATCCCTAGACGTCACTGTGTTATCACAAGGTCTTCCCAGTGAAGTGCCGAGCGTTTGCTGAGCAGCTGTAGCGCTAAACTGCTGTGCCACCGGAGTTTCCACGGCATTGTACAGGATCAGAGAAATTCTTCGTACAGGTTGCTGAGCGCTTTTGTCGTTCATGTTTAGAACTGATGTGTGGGCTCTGCTTTCCTGGTGGTTTACAGTAATGAGCCCCGGGATCCTCAAGGAAATGGGCTCTTATCAGAACCGTGCGGTGTTGGCAAGCCCTGCTTTTACACCTGGAGCTGCTCACTGGTTCTTTTCCCTTCTAGAAATGACCCTCCTCTCAGCCCAGTCGTCATCGCTGGTGGCCCCTTCTGTGTCTGTGTCCCCTGAAAACCCAGAGCAGAGGATGCTGGAGAAGAGAAGCAAGGTGGTAGAAGAACTTCTTCAGACAGAAAAAGACTACATCCGGGATCTGGAAATGTGTATCGAATGCATCATGGTACCCCTACAGCAGGCACAGGTGAGGACTTGGAGAAGGTTAGCTTTGCTTTAGAGGGTAGTCCTCAGAACAGTAGGATGTGAGAGCTTTTACCCCAGAGATTTATTGGATTTTAAATGAAGGCCGTGACTGCTGCTGCTGCTTCCTGTAATTAAAGGGCCCCGTAGTATGTGTGTCATTGTAAGCATTCAGCGTCCTGTCACTGTTCACATCCAACATTAACTTACCAGGCTTACCTGCGATTACTCGCAGGACACTCCGTAATTCTGCAGTTCCTGGAAACTGGTGAACAGTTTCGGGGAGCCTGAATTGTTGCTTTACTGGGAAGACCTTGGAATAATACAATGAAGTCTAGGGGTAATGGGACATCACTGGCTCTGGCACCTGATTATAGGCTATTCATTCACTCGAGGAACCTTTGCTAAGGGTCTGCCATGTGTACACAGGTGCTTGATTGTAAGACGAGGCTGTAGTCTCCTGAGGCTTTGCTGTCCTTATGGCTTGTTACTGGACCTTGGGTGTGTCTCTTGGAGCAGTCATTCCCAAGTTCTTCCTGTAGGAAGTGGGCACTGTCATCAGATTTGGGGTGCTGGATAGGAATGTGTAATCCACCATAATTATAGACCAAAACTGGCTCTGTAGTCAGTTTATTAGGGTGCGTGGGAGGGGAGTGGAAAGTAGTTGGATTGAGGACAAAGGGTGATAGAAAAGGTGATGCTAGATATCTTTATTCTGAGACTACGTGGGAGAGTCAGTGAAGAGGACCTTGAGCAATTTTATACAATCCTTCAAGAGCTGTTTCTGTTGTGACTTTCACCTTCGTTCGTCTTTATGTTTTGCTTCCCTTTCTCAGATCCCAGACGTTGATTTTGAGGGTCTTTTTGGAAATATGCACATGGTGATTAAGGTCTCCAAGCAACTGCTGGCTGCTCTGGAAGTCAGCGATACTGTAGGTATGAACTTCTGTTGTTGGTTCAGAAGCAGCTTTTTTTTTCGCCAATGGGAGGAAGTTCTTTTCTGGTGCTATCTAGTCACTTCAGCGGTTAGGTGGCCCTCTGCTGCTCCTTTTGGCATACAGCCTGCGTAGAGGTAATACAGGGTGTTAGCAGGCCAAGAAGCTGAGATGTCGTAAAACCAGAGCCATTGCCGTGGAGTCAGTTCTGACTCGTAGGACAGAGTAGAAATGTCCCATATGGTTTCAAGGCGGTAAATCTTTACAGAAACAGACTGCCACATCTTTCCCCATGGAGCGGCTGGTGTGTCTAAACCACTAACCTTTCGGTTAGCAGCTGAGCACCTGACCACTGTGCAAACAAATGCCCTACTCAGGTGTATTTCGTACTGGTAGTTGTAGTTTGAGGTTATCAGTTTAGTGAGTCCCACATCCTGTGTATGTGTGTGTACACACATGTGTGCAGTGTGTGTGGTGTGTTTTAATAAAATAGAATATACCAGAACGTAGTACAAATAATAAATGTAATTACTGTTTTTTAAAAATTGACTGCAGTTCTGTGTCGATGTGTGCTGAGTCATGATTTACAATGTATTTATTTTTGTGAATCATTGTCAGAAATGTTTAAAGAACAATCATCTAATTCTTTGTGAATTAAGAAAACTCTATTAGTTATCCATTGTTGTGTGGTAAGTTACCCTAAAACTTAGCAGCTTGAAACAACACCTACTTATCATGTGAGGTTCTGTGGGTCAGGAACTGACTGGGAGAGGCCTGGCAAGCTGCTTCTGGCTTGAGATCTGCTGGGGTTCCAGGCCAGTTGCTGGCCTGGGCTGCAGTCACCGGGCCTGGACGGTTTGCTTCCAGGGGTGGTTACCCCTATGACCGTTGCAGGTCCCCGTTCTCATCACCAGTCTCTGCATGGAACAGCTTCCTGACATGCCATCTGGCTTCACCCAGAGCAGGCGATCTAGGAACAGCCAAAATGGGAGCTATAGTGTATCTTCTCACCTAATCTCAGAAATGACAGGCCATCGCTGCTGCTGTGCTTTATTGGCCCTGCAGTGGGGCATGGAATCACAGCCCATCATTCTGCTGTTTTATTGGAATCATAGTTACACAGCAGCTTCGGCAGTTCCATCCATCCCACCACATGCTTGACAACATCCAGCAAAAGGAAACAGTGACCCATGTGCCTTTTTTAGAGTGAGCTGACCTTCTCCTGGGCCCTCTAGCAAATTGCTCATTATTTCTCGTTGGCCAGAACTGGGTTACCTGCATACACCTAAAATGATCACTAGAAAGGGGAACAGAGTCATGATGTTGGCTTAGACTGGGCAGTACTTACCTGAGTCACCTGGGAGAGAAGTGAACCCAGGAACCACAGCAGGGTTCTACCCTTGTGAAGGAAGAGGGAGGTGCCTGTGGGACAGTGACAGACCGGTGTGATGACGTTGATGTTCCTAGAGTGTTTATCAGTCACCAGGCACTCTCAGCAATTCACTATAACTCTGAGGTTTAAGTACTGTTAGTCTTCTTTTACAGATAAGGAAACAGAGGCAGAGCCATTTACTTATGGTCACATGGCTAGTAGTTGATAGGACTGTCATTTAAACTGTTGGACATCAAAGGCATACTGTTGACCATTGTATAGAATACAGGTATATATGTCTAGCACCTTGGCAGGCCCTTTATCAGATGGTAATAGCAACTGAAGCTTGGGGCCCTTGTGCTTGTCTAACTGGAGAGGGCAGGGAAGTTGGGGAAGCAGCAATATGTAGCGTGAAGGTGAGGTCTGGAGGGAGCACTGTGTTGGGTGTCTTAAGTCTTGGTGATCGGGAGGCCGGGTGGGGCATTAAATGGGGAATTAACTAACAAAAGACAAGGGTTTGAGCACTGTGATAAGGTTCTGACAAGTCAGAGAAAAGCAAAGTAAAGCTTTTCAGACCCATTAGCAAAGAGCGATTGCCATGAATTATATAAACTTCCCTAGCAAGAGTTTTTGTTTGTGTGAATTTAGCTTATTTTAATATATTTTTAATTTAACTCAATTTTAATACATTCATGTGGTAGAGCATTAGAAATGTACAACAAACTAATGGAAGTCTGCTACCATCGCCTTCCCTAACCCCCAGTTCTCCACAGCAGTGTTACCAGTCTCCAGTGTCCCCTCCCAGAACCCCTTGATGATAGCATCATTTGCATTTTGCCTTTGACCAGTCCCTCAGCCCTGGTGGCATGCTATTCTCCAATGTCCTTGACCTCTCCGTTCTTCACGTTTCTCTGCATGTAGCTTTTGACTCTCAACCGTAGATCTTCCAAGAGATTTGTAGACCCAGGGCTAGAGACAGAAAAAGTATACAGCAGAAAGTCAAGGAAAATGGATGTTGGAGAAGACAGTGTTCATTTACAGAGCTGTCATGGGAGAAGGATTCTAGCACAGCTGGAACACAGTGTGGTAAGTAGGGAAGGAGGTATTGGAAGTTTGGATCAACTTGAAGATACAGAGGTTGAGATAAGAATTTAAGATAAGAATGAAAGACCAGGAGTCTCTGGGTATACAAGAATAAAGCCTAATAGAGTGGCTTTTAAGGTATTTCAAACATATCCCACAAAAATAAATATTTTAAATGATGACTCAGTATACATTTGTATGTATGTGTGCAGGGTTATATGTACATAAGCCTAACAAATGTCATGACACAATGCTACCTGGTATATTCTATGCCATTTATTTCATTAAAAAAAAATGCTGATCGTGACCCACAAAATAGATCTCATGACCCATCTTTGGGTGTGACACACATTTTGAAAGACAATTAAGGGGTAGTTCTGATAGTGGTTGATAAAGAACAGATCAGGGAGGTTGAAAAGCAGTGGATCAAGCCGTATGAGTCATCACTGTGGATAGTGCAGGCTCTCCGAGTGTCAGATGGGAACAGCATAAGCCCAGTAGCAAACTCGTTGCTGTAGAATCAATTCCAACTTGTATGTAAATACCATTTTAATGTAATAAGTGTCGTTTGAGGTCTTAGGTATTTAATTTATGCACGAGGAAAAGGTTGGAAATAATTGCCATAGAAGGCTGCCTTCAGCTCTGTGGGTATTCTCTCAGGGTTTAGAGAACGGTGGGGTCCCCACAGAGTTCTGATCATATGCCCAGTGATGAGGGTGCTTACAAATGCCTAACGTTGCCTGCCTGAAAAGGAGCAGAGCCTCTGTTGCAGGGACTAGATGTCCTACATAGCTCCAAATCCTGCTTTGAAAAATAAATACGTAGATGACATGGTCTTTTGGATTTTGCTTTAAATAAGTAGAACTTAGCACTGTCACTTGGGAATTTCTCATATTTAGTTAGGGATCCCTTTTTCTTGTGGTGAGATTTAACTGATATTCGGGTTTAAAGTCAAAGAAGAAAAAAATACTGAAAGCACTGTATGTTGGTTTATATTCCAAAGGGACTGTGTTCCTTGATCACCGGGATGAGCTGGAGGGAATATACAAGGTGTACTGCCAGAATCATGATGAGGCCATCTCACTGCTGGAAGTCTATGAGAAGGACGAGAAGATCCAGAAGCATCTTCAGGAGGCCTTGGCGGATCTGAAGTAGGAGCTGTGACCACTTCACATCCGTGCTTTCTCTTTAGTTCTGCCTTGTAGAAGTCACCACATATATATGTCTAAATTTGTGATAACATTGATATGGCTGTTTACTATATCTCTGTATTGTAAACGTAAGTGTTGTATAACTTGCCCTTTTCCCATAATAGATCATGAAAATCTTAGGTGGCTTAGGTGGCTTTCATCCACTAAAATCACTTTTATCTGCCCATACAAAGTGTTAGGTTAACATTTTCAGTTAAGAAGCACTCAAGAAAGGTAGTTTGGTTCCTCCAATCTTAGGGAGGCAGGTTACAAGGATTTAGGGAATGTGTAAGTAGATCAAAGTGAAATTAGGGGCTTACTCACTTTTTTAATAGGTTAGATGTATCTGCATGCAACAAACAACAACCAGTTACCACGGAGTCAGCTGCAACCCATGTCAACCCCAAGTGTGTCAGAATAGAACCTGTTCCATAAGGTTTTTGATGGTTGAATTTTGGGAAGGAAATAAATTGCCAGACCTTTCTTCCAAGGTGCCTCTAAGTGGACTTGAACCTCCAACCTTTTGGTAACAACTGAACATGTTAACTGTTGGTATATGCCAAAAACCAAACCCACTGCCATTGAGTCAGTTCCAACTCATAGCAACCCTATATACAAAGTAGAATTGCCTCATAGAGTTCCCAAGGAGCACCTAGTAGATTTGAACTGCTGACCTTTTGGTTAGCAGCTGTCACACTTAACCACTATACCACCAGGGTTTCCTTGTTAATACATAGACATTCCTAATCTCCCTTTTGTCCCATGTGATTTTTGTCTACCAGATAATAGATATGCTTGCGAAGAATGTGAAAATGAACAGCGGCAGCATATCTCTAATCAGCTGTCTCTTTTCTTTTCATGCTCACTGCCCTGTAGGAACCTGTACAATGAATGGTAAGTTCCCTTACTACTTGATTTACAAGCTCATTTCTTCGAATTATTTTCAGACCCTTAAAAGACTAATGTTCTTTCTTGCTTTGCAGACAGAGACTTAGAAGTAGAATTGCATGTTACATGTTTTTCCATAGCATGAACCGCTCAGTGGTGCTCTGTGTTCTTTGTTTACTGCTGAGCTCCTCCTCTGAGGGCCAGGACTCTTTGTGTCTTACTCCTGACTCCACAGCACCTACAGACTGCCTTGAGTGTATTGTGTGTTCAGCAAAAATCTGTCAAATGAATGAAAGAGAAAAGTAGGATGTAAGCACCACATTTCAGGATAGCAGATCTTGCCGGTAAGCCCTATAGTATTGACAGTTAACTAAAGCCTCTCTCTCTCTTTCTCTCTTTTTTCTTCTCTTACAGGGGATGCACAAACTATATTAACCTGGGCTCCTTCCTTATCAAACCGGTGCAGAGAGTAATGCGCTACCCACTGCTGCTGATGGAGCTGCTGAACGCCACCCCAGAGTCCCACCCAGACAAAATGCCTTTAACCAGTGCAGTCCTCGCAGTTAAGGAAATCAATGTTAACATTAACGAGTATAAACGTCGAAAGGATCTGGGTAAGAGATGCATAACTGATGAGAAGGAAATACGCCCTTGAGAACCCTTTCTTTTTTGAGATGTATTACTTCACTGCAAGACAGGTGATATTTGATAGGACTGTGATGAAGGAAGAACGAGAATTTGGGAGACGTGATGTGAGTGTAGGAGCCGTGGTGGTGCCGTGGTCAAGAACCAGCCCCTCCTTGAAAGTCTTGTGGGGCAGTTCAGCTCTGCCCCAGGGAGTCACTATGAGTCAGAATTGATGGTAGAAGATTTTTTTGTTTGTTTTAATGGGTGATGTAAGGGCCAGAGGAAGCCCTGGTAGCTTAGTGGTTAAGTGCTACAGCTGCTAAGCAAAAGGTTGGCAGTTGGAATCCACCAAGTGCTCCTTGGAAACTTTATGGGACAATTCTCCTCTGCCCTGTAGGGTCACTGTAAGTTGTAATAGACACAATAGCAGTAGGTTTTGGTTGGGTGGAGGAAAATAAAAAGCAAAACTAATAGTAGTAGAAGCATAGCCATGGAATATTGGAATTAAGCCATCTGATAAAGTTTCTAGAAATGAGAGTCTTGCCCCAGAGATTGGAGAACGGTTGGTCAGCGTGGGGAGCTGCCTTCTCAGCTCATTTAAAGCAGTCCTCCACAGTCCATGCTGGGATTTGTTTTCTCTGAATTTCCAACTGAGTGTCTCCTTCATTAAAGTAGAGCTTTTTGTCCTATTTATTTTTTGTTGTTAACAATACACACAACAAAAACAAGTTCCAGTTCAAGTTTCTACATGTACAATTGATGACATTCTTTGAGTTTCGTAACCATTCTCACGCTCTCTCAGTTGTTCCTCCTAGTTGACATAAACTATCTCCGAAGGTTCCCATCTAAGCTTTTGAGTTGCTGTTGCCACTCTGATCCTGTATAGTTCTTAAAAGAGCATAATCCGCAAAGCAGACACTTTTTACTAAGCTTCACTGTTTTTGTTAGGCACCATCAAGTTGATTCCAACTCCTAGCAGTCCTGTATACAGCAGAAGGAAACGCTGACTTGTCTTGTGTGCCATCCTCACAAATTACTGCTTTATATCTTCATTGTCCAGTGATGCTGTAACAGAAATAGCGCACGTGGTTGGTTTCAACAAACAGAATTTTATTCTCTAGGCTAGAAGTCCACATTCAAGGTGTCGGTTCTAGGGGAAGGCTTTCTCGGCGGGCTCTGGAGGAAAGTCTTTGTCATCCGTCTTTCCGTGGTGTAGGAGCTTCTCAGGTGCAGGGACCCTGGGTCCAAAGGACACACTGTGCTCCCAGTGCTGCTTTCTTGATGGTATGTGGTGCCATGTCTCTCTGCTCTGCTTCTCTCTTTTGTATCTCAAAGCAGATTGTCTCATGACACAATCTGATCTTGTAAATCTCATCAATATAAGTGCTATGAATCCATCTCATTAATATCATGGTAATAGGATTTACAACACATAGGAGCATCACATCAGATGACAGAATGGGTGGACAGTCACACAATACTTGAAATCATGGCCTAGCCAAATTCATAATCATATTTTGGGGGCACACAGTTCAAGCCATGGCACTGTATTTAAGCATGGTGTTACAGCTAGAATCAGTCCATCTTTTCAAAGGTGTTTGCCTCTCTTGGTGATCCTCTACCTTACCAAGTATGATGTCCATCTCCAGGGACCAGTCCTACCCCTGATGACACATCCTAAGTATGTCAAATGACATCTCACCATCCTTGCTTCCAAGGAGTATTCTTCCAAAATAGACTTGTTTCTTCTTCTGGCAGTTCATGGTATATTCAATAGTCTTTACTGATACTGTAATTCAAAGACATTAGTTCTTTGGCCTTTATTACTAATTGTCCAGCTTTTGCATGTGTAAAAGGCAATTGAAAGTACCATGGCCTGGGTCAGGTGGACCGGAGTCTTCAAAGTGACATCGTTGCTTTTTAGACACACTAAAGATATCTTTTGCAACAGGTTTGTCCAGTGCAATACATCATGTTGTTTCTTGGGGGCTACTTCAGTGGTCATTGATTGTGGATCAACATAAAAAGGCATCTTTGGCAATACCACTATTTTCCATTTATTGTGACGTTGCTTATTGATTCAGTTTTGACCATAATTGGTATGATCCACACAGTTGAATGCCTTTGAGTAGTCAGTAAAACATAGGTAAACATCTTTTTTTGTATTCTTTGCTTTCGACCAGGGTCCGTCAACACATAGTGACCCTAAGGACAGAAATAGAATTGCCATCTGGGGTTTCCAAGGAGTCACTGGTGCATTTGAAGTGCCGGTCTTTTCAGTGTTTCTTTATTTTGTGGTATAACCTGTAATGAAGGCTGTAGACTTTGACCTTCATTCAATAAGTGCTTCAAGTCTTCTTCACTTTCAACTAGCAGGATTGTGTCATGTGCAAATCACAAGTTGTTAATAAGTCTTCCACCAGTCTTAGACTTCATATAGTCTAGCTTCTTGGATTGTTTGTTCAGCATGCAGATTAAATAGTAAGTATGGTGAAAGGATGCAACCCTGATGCACACTTCTCCTGATTTTAAACCACGCGGTATCCCCTGGTGTGCTGTTCAAACAACTGCTTCTTGGTCTATGTACAGGTTCCTGTACATAACACAGTTAAGTGTTGTGGAATTTCCATTCTCTGCGGTGTTGTTATCATCCACACAGCCACATGCCTTTGCATAGTCAAGAAAATAAAATTAAACACCTATTCTGGTATTCTCTGCTTTGGGCCAAGATCTGTATGGCGTCAGCAATGATAATCCTCGTTCCGTGTCGTCTTCTGAATCCAACTTGAATTTCTGGTAGTTCTTTGTTGATGTAGTGCTACAACTTTTTAGTTAATTATCTTCAGCAAAATTTTACTTGCCTATGATATTAATGATACTCTTTGATAACTTCCACATTCTCTTGGGTCATCTTTCTCTGGAATGGTCACACATGTAGATGTCTTCCAAATTTCTTGACCTCGGCAAGTGAGCACTTTCAGTGCTGCATCCATTTATTGAAACATCTTGGTTGGTATTCTGTCAAGTCCTGGAGATTGGTTTTTCACCAGTGCCTTCATTGCAGCTTGGATTTCTTCCTTTCATGCCATTGGTTCTCGATCACGTGCTGCCTCCTAAAATGTTTGAGGAAACCTTGGTTGCATAGTGGTCAAGAGCTGCTGCTAACCAAAAGTTCAGCAGTTTGAATCTACCAGGATTTCCTCAGAAACACTGGGGGCAGTTCTGCTATGTCCTGTAGGGTCACTGTGAGTCTCACATGACTCGACGATGATGAGTTTGGGTTTGGTTTTAAAATGGTTAAATATCTACCAAAGCTGTTTGGTAAAGTGACTGTATTCCTTCCGTCTTCTTTTGATGCCTCCTGCATCATTCAATGTTTTGCCCATGGAATCCTTCAAAATTACAACTCAGGGCTTGAATTTTTTTCTTCTTTCAGCTTCAGAAAAGCTCTTCGTACCTTTTGATTTTCTAACACTTATTCTTTGCACATATAATTCTTTACTGGGTCTTAAGCTACCTTTTGAAATTGTCTACTTAATGCTTTTGTTTCGTCATTTTGTCCATCCACTTTAGCTACGCTTGTGTTCAAGAGTGAGTTGTAAGGTCTCTTGACAACCATTTTGATCTTTCTTTCATGGCACTTGGCTGGCTTCATGTCATGTATGATGTCCTTGTCGTGTATGATGTCCTTTGTGTCATCCAACAACTTGTCTGGTCTTGGGTCATTATTCAGTGCTCAAATCTGTTCATGGGATGGTCTCAAAATTCAAGTGGAATATATTGAAGGTAATCCTTTGGATCTTACAGACTTGTTTTAACTTTCTTCAGCTTCAACTCAAGCATGCATATGAGCAGTAATGGTCTGTTCTGACTGATGATAGTGAGCTTCTCCCTTGTCTTTTTCCATTGATTCAGTGGATTTGATTCCTTTGTTCTCCGTTTGGTGAGGTCAGTGTGTATAGTCGCTGTTTATGTTGTTGCAAAAAATGCATTTGCAGTGAATAAGTCACTGGTCTTGAAAATTTTATTATGTGGTCTTTGGTGTTGTTTCTGTCATGAAGGCCATATTTGCAAACTATTGATCCTTTTTCTTTGTTTCCAACTTTTACATTCCAGTCACCAGTAATGATCAATGCCTCTTGACTGCATGCTTGATAGAGTTCAGACTGCAAAAGTAGGTAAAAAATCTTTGATTTTCTCTTCTTTGACCTAAGTGGTTGGTGCACCATTTTGAATGATAGTTGTATTAACCGATTTCCATATAAACATACGGCTATTATCCTGTCACGGTCATTGTTGTGTTTCAGGGTAGACCTTGAAACGTTCTTTTTGGTGATGAATGTAATACTGTTCCTCTTCGATTTGTCATTTCTGGGATAGTAGACTAACTAATTCAGAATGGACATCCAATTTGTTTCAGCTCCCTAATGGCTAGGATAATTGATCTTTATGTGTGCCATTTCATTTTTGATGGCTTCCAGTTTTCCCAGATTCATGTTCTGATAATTAGTGGATGTTTTCAGCAGTTTCTTCTCATTTTAACTCATGCCACATCAGCAAATGAAGGTCCCGGAAGCTTAACTCCACCCGCATCATTTAGTTGGACTCAGCTTCGAGGAGGCAGCTCTTTCCCAGTCATATTTAGAGTGCCTTCCATCTTTAGGGGCTCATTTTCCAGTTCTGTATCAGACAGTGTTCTGCTGCTGCCTATTAGGTTTTCACTGGCCTGCTTTCTTCAGAAATAGAAGGCCAGGTCTTTCTTCTAAGTCTGTCTTAGTCTAGAAGCTCTACTGAAACCTGTCCTCCATAGGTAACCCTCCTGGTATTTGGAATACAGGTGGCATAGCTTCCAGAATTACAGCAGTGTGCCAGCCACCACGGGCAGACTGACAGATGCATGGTAGAAGCTAGACTGTAAGAAGACTTCTGGAGCTCTTTTTTGGTTTAAGGTTTAAAGATTATCTCAGGGCAGTAGCTTCAGGATCGCACCTAGTCTCCGTGCCTGCAGAAAGTCTGGAGTTCATGAGAACTTAAAATTCAGATCTACATTTCCTCCTTTTTGATCAATTTCTTCCATGGGATCTTTTATCAAAAGGTTAATAATGATAGCTGGTCATTATCCAGTTTTTCTACTTTGATGGCAAAGAAGGCGTTTGTATATGGAAGCTGTTAGTCACGTGTTCCATTTTCTTCTCCTGTGCCTGGTGGTGCAGTGGTTAAGTGCTACATCTGCTAACTGAAAGGTCGGCAGTTTGAATCCACAGGTGCTCCTTGCAAACGCTATGGAGCAGTTCTTCTCTGCCCTGTAAGGTCATTATGAGTCAGAATTGACTCAACAGCAGTGTATTTGGGTTTTTTGTTTGTTTGTTTTTATTCCTGACTCACCTTCTTTGAACTTCTGTTTTGAGAAAACCCCAATTTGCCCATCTTTCTGGGCCTCTTCATTTGTTCCGACAGCTGACAACCCACCTCTCCGAAACTAGTTGATTGCCAAACCATCCATCCACTCAGGACATCTTTTATTGAGCTCCTTGTCTAACACTGAATAAGCATAGCATGGTGGTTGTGCTGAACTGGTATACTGCGCTTATTTTCAAAGAGTCTGTAGTGTGTAACTTGTTTTTTCACATTTTATCTGATAAAAATCATTTTATTTCTCGTCTGCTTCCACCATGTCACCTACACTAGTATGTCATGGTCACTGCGGCTCTTGGAACTGTCTGGCCATCTAGCCCTTTCTCGTGGTTTATAACTCCTGACACAGTCTTCATCTTCAGTAACAGCAGAGTGTGCCTTTTTACTGTCAAAGTGTCCCTTGATGCCTTTCCACTCATATCTCTTGACTTTCTGTAGGTTGTGCCCAGTGTTTATCGCAGTAGTTTATCATGTAACTGCTGTATTGCCTTTTACTGTATGATATAACTGCATATACATCCCCATTGCATATGAAACCATTGAAGACGGTCTCGTAAGACAAGTACTGATCCTTTCTATGGTTTGCTGAAAAGGAAAAAGAAGCTCCAAAAAGTTAAGTGGCTTATATAAGGCCCCACCTTAAGTAAGTGACAGCCCTGGGCACTGAACTTACAGAGATCTCCTTGACTCCAGATCTGCCACCTTTTGTTCTTGGTCATGAACCCTTTCCCAAGGTGACCGCGCAATGTCTCTTTGCTTTTCTTTAAGGTATTATGTTTGCCTCTGAATGATTGATGATGTTAACTTGGTGTCTCTGCCCCTCGCTTAGAAGTTCATTACAGTTACGGACTCTCAGGTTGGGTTGTACAGTCTCGGATAGCTCAGTAGTCCACACCCTTGCTCAGGAGAGTGTCTTCTTAACTCCCTCCCTAGTCCTCAAGTACCGGAAGGGCGATGAAGACAGCCTCATGGAGAAGATTTCCAAACTGAACATCCACTCCATCATCAAGAAGTCCAACCGAGTTAGCAGCCACCTGAAGCACCTCACTGGCTTTGCTCCTCAGGTGAGATCCTTCTACTTGAAGGTCTGGTGTGCCTTCAGCAGCTTTCCAGGGCTCTGAGGGCAGCCTGCAGGGTGTTTGCCAGCTAGTGGGTACCAGAACAGGACAGTGCAGATACTAGTAATTGTGCAGCCGCCCACCCAGCCCTCCATTGCTCCACTGGTGAAGCTGTGTAGTGTATCTGAAGGCAAATTGGAAGGCCACGTAAGTCAACATAGAGTAATTGTTGGTGGTATTAGATGATAGGTGCTTATAACCTGTTAAGAGACCGTCTAGTTCAACACTGTATTGATACAAATAAGGAAACTGAATGTCTAAAAGATTGAGTTGGAAAACAGTTAAATTATAGTGCTGATGATAGACATGAAGTCTTCAGACTTCATTCCATACACATACCATGTGTACCTGATACATTTAGTGGAAAATACAAGCTAGAGAATAATCAGTTGCTGAGTTTTGCAGATTGTTCCCTAAATGATGTAATAGTTTGAAGGCAGGAGCTCAGTGAGATGAGCTTCGTGTTGGCGTGAGATTTAAGCCAAGCCTTAAATGACGAGGCGGGCGGTTTGGTACAGTGGGAGGTGAAGGCCTAACAGGTGAGGGCAGCAGCCAGGTGAAGGCCCTGAGGACAGCAGTGTGACACGTGCCAGCCCCTGTGCCAGAGTAAAGGATTTGCACCAGGACAATGGGAAACGAGACTGAAAGACAAAGAAGGGCCTATGTGCACTTTGGAGGTTTTTCAAAGCAATGGCAAAGTGTTTAATCCAGTATGATTCAGGCAGCCAGTGAAGGTTTAAGATCTGAATGAAAGGTGTTTTTAAAAAAGATGAGTTTGCCAGTAAAACAGATTGAGGGAGAGTGCTAACTCGCTGCCAATACTTGTTTATTTTGAACAGATAAAAGACGAAGTATTTGAAGAAACAGAAAAGAATTTCCGACTGCAAGAAAGACTGATCAAATCTTTTATCAGAGACCTGTCTCTCTACCTCCAGCATATCCGGGTGAGTGAAGACATCACTCTTCTTAGAATCTCATGCAGTATGATTATCGTCACCTAAAAACCAGTAAAACATCAGTAGCCATCAAGTCCATTTCAATTCATGGTAACCCCACAACTGTCCAAGTAGAATTGTGCTCCACAGGTTCCTTGATAATTCGTTTGGAGGGAAATAGATTGCCAAGCCTTTTTTCCAAGGCACCTTCAGGCAGACTCAAACCGTCAGCCTTTTTCAGTTAGCAGCCAAGTACGTTAATGGCTCATGACACCCAGGGACATCTTAAAATGAAAAGCCCAGACAAATAATAAAAGTGGATAGACTGACTGATAGAGAGCCAGCTGGGGGACATTGACCATTAGTGGGGATAAAAGGGCATGGATACTCAGTGTTTTCTTAAAATCTGTGTGTACTGATGGCAGGAGAGCACCAGTGTAAATTTATCATTATCTAGATTTAAACCTGCCTTTATAGGAAGAAAGGCTTAACTATATACTTGTGAAAACTCAGTCCTAGAAAAGACTACAGAACACAGCTCTACCCTGACACACACAGTCACTATGAGTTAGAATCAGCTTGATAAAAACTGGTTTTTACAGTATAATTTGGTTTATCTGTGTGGAGCTCTGGTGACACAGTGGTTAAGAGCTGAGGCTGCTAAGCAGAGATCAGTAGTTTGAGTCCATCAGGCCCTCTTCGGAAGTCACACAGGGCAGCCTATAGGGTTGCTTTGAGTTGGAATCAACTCAGCGGCACACAACAACAGTAGATAGCGTATGGCCTGACATTCTGGAAGCTCATATTGCTCATTTCAAAATAAGTAGACATCATGTTTCCCATTAATTGTCCCACTTGGCAGGACTTAGAAAGATGTCTCAGTTTACCCCTCTGATACAGCACTGGTGTGACAGTACGTACCCACTGGATAAATTGAAATGGGTAGTGTATTCTTTGGGAGCAGGAGAAAAGTAATAGAAAGCTTATAAGCAAAAGTTTGTTTTAAGTAACAGCTGAACACAGGAAGTTTGGCTTATCCTCCATGTTTTAAAAGTGTTTACAATTACAGATTGTAAATGCATACCCATTGCAAAATACTCACTTTAGGTTTCTGTAGAGTAAGAACTGAATGGTTTCCCTTGTATTTCTCCTCTCCCAATCCTGTTTCTTTTTTGCTGCACAGTGTGCATTGAGTCTTTTTCTATGAATGAATACATGTATTTTCTATGATTTTTTTTTCCAAAAATGTATCTTCGCTATACCTTCATGTATCTTTACATGTAGATGAAGAGTCTAGGCATTAAAATAAAATAACCAATTTACAAAGTCTTGATATTTGTTGCTTAGGGATTTGAGTTACCTTTACTATGTTACTAATGCAATTTTTACTGCATTTAGGTTTTCTTTGGGTTGATAGCAACATAAATGGGCATTCCGTAAACTTAAAGCAGGCATAAGTTCGGTGTTGCACCGAGTAGCCAAGGAAAACCAGGCTGGCATTCAAAAGCTGTCAGAATTAATCAGGAGGTGTTAACTATCCATTGACTCATTTATTTATTTTTCATTCAGCAAACAGATAAATCTCTCCATTCATATAGCTTACATTTTAATGAAGTTGGGGGTGGGGTGAGAGAGAGATAAAGATAATAGACAAACAAAAGTGAATTATATTGTATGTGGAAAGGTATGTTTTGCTCTGACCAAGAAAGGAAAAAGCAGAGCAGGACGAGAGGAACCTGGAGTGTCAGAGTCACAGCCAGGGGCAGTAAGATCATATTGTTGGTGGGGGGTGGGGCAGCTACCATTGAGAAGGCAGCAGTATGAGTCAGGACTTGAAAAGATAATCTACTTACTGCAATCCTGGCAGAGTCGTCAGGGTTCTAATTTGATGATTTACTTTTTGGTAACTTCAGAAACCTTACAATTAGGGAAATAGAATATATGACGAATTGCCTTCTATGCTATGAAACTAGTACTGGATGGTACCTGGCTACCATGACTGGACACTTTGATCAAAGATTCTATAGAAGAATCAACATTTAAAGGGGATGACATTGTGGAACAGAATTGCAAATGTGCATGGAATCTAGAATTTATAGAGTTAATTGAGGCCAGATGAAACCTTGAAGCTATATTGCCCTAAGATAATCTTCAAACCTTAAAACAAAAATAACCCCCAAGTTTTCTTTAAAGCAGACAGTGTTATTGTGTGCCCTAGAGGAGATTCTGACTCACAGTAGCCCCGGAGAACAGAGGAGAACTGCCTCCCAGAGTCTTCTAGGCTGAAATCTTGACAGGAGCAGCTCACCAGGTCTTCTCTCCCACGGAGCCACTGGTGGATTTGAACCCCCAGCCTGCGGGTCAGCAGCTGAGTGCTCAGCCACTGTGTCACCCCAGGTCACCATAACCCAAGTAGTCCAGGTTATCTCTGACTTACAGCACATTGGAGTTACAGCGAATCTCACTTACACAACTGTATTTTGGTACAAATTGTTTTTTTTGGGGGTGCACCTCATCATTAGTATTACATACTCTGTACAGTGCTGCAGTGTGTGATTTGCTGCTGTTATTCTCAGATGTTCAATTGTAGGTGTTAAGTGTTATGATTTACAAAGATACGAAGACAATAATAGTGAAAACTAAAAATATGACATATTCATTCAACTTGCTGCAAAACTGACGTGCGATGGAACGGAACAGAAGGCCATCTTAACTAGAGAACTACCTGTCGTTGAACCTCATGAGTAAAGAATGTCCGCCTCGAGCCTAGTGTTCTTTTAAAGATTTGATTTGGGGTCCAATTGGCCTCGGCCCTCAAAAGCTTAGCTGGGGGCAGTAAATTTACGTGAAGGAGGAGTGAGGGTGACAGTGACAGCAGTATATAGTGCAACAGGTGTCACTGCATCGTGTACATGTAGAGATTATTGAACTGATGTGTATTCTGTGTATATTTTCAACAGCAATGAGAACCCCTCTGATTAGAGGCATAAGGAACTACTAAGGAGATGATAAAAGTCTTAACCAGTTTTTCTGGAGAAGATTTAACCTGTTCTGTGTTTCCCATAACCAAAAACATCAAACCCAGGCTTAGAACTGCCTGGTAGGGTTTCCAAGGAGCAGCTGGTGGATCCGAACTGCCAGCCTCTCGTTTAGCTCTTAAGCAGTAGCCTGTGAAACATGTTTATTTCAAAGCTAAAATATTAGCCAGCCAAGTGCCATCGAGTCGGATATGTAATTGAAAAAATTTAATTATGAAACCCTGTGTCCCAGACTGCTATAGAATGAAGGCTGATGGCTATAGAGTTCTGTGGGGTCTCACTTCCGTTTGTTCCCACCTGGCTGCAGGAATCGGCGTGTGTGAAGGTGGTGGCCGCCATGAGCATGTGGGACGTGTGCATGGAGAAGGGGAACCGAGAGCTGGAGCAGTTTGAGAAGGTGCACCGTTACATCAGTGACCAGCTCTTCATGAGTTTTGTAAGGGACACTGGCTTCTACCCATTCTCCATGGTTCGGACTTCTTCCTTCCAGAATTCTCTTTGAAGTCCAAACAAAAACTCATCGCCATCATGTCAATTCTGGCTCTGAGAGACCCTATAGCGCAGAGTAGAACTGCCTCACAGGGCTTCCAAGGCTGTAATTTTCACAGAAGCAGACTGCCCCATCTGTCTCCTGGTGGAGTGGCTGGGGGCTTCACACCGTCAACCTTTCAGTTAGCAGCTGAGCACCTAACCACTGCACTCTTCCTGTAATGTCCCCACCAGGGCTCTTCCTGTAATGTCTAGCTCTTGGAAAAGTTAATTCAGCACAGACATGCTGCATGCATCAAGAGTGCTGTTTTTTAGCTGTATTCATATCAAGGTTTTAACAGGGCTTCAAGCCAGTTCAAACTGGTTGAGTCATAGCCAACAAAGGAAAATCAGAACAGACCTGAATTTTTAAAAATTGGGGTAAAGCAGACTGACTCATAACTGGAACAGGAAAAATTGCAGGTTGAAGCCCTGGAATGGGACACTCAGAAGAGGCTTAGTTAGTAGCCCCCTCAGGAGCCTGGTGCAGAAAACTTGACTATTGACAGAGCCATGGAGAGCAGTACAGTTAAGCTGAGCACCACTTTTTCCAGCTCTCCTAGTCAAGAGATTTGGTTGCTATGCAACACACCTGCTGCTCTTGTTTTCTAAGAGGAGATTAAGTTTCTAGTAAGTCTTCAACCCATAATTTTTCCCACTCTGGTTATTAGCCTGCTCCACCCTCATTTGAAAAAGGTGTGTCTGCAAACAGATACATGCACAAAAATGTTTATTGCAGCACAGTCCACAATAGCAAAAAGATGGAATTAACCCAGATGCCCAACAACAGATGAATGGATAAACAAACTATAGGACATATACTCAGTGGAACACTATGCAGTAAAGAGAACAGTGATGATTTTAGGAAACATCTCATAATGTTTTCAATCAGAAGACATGCTGAGTGAAATCAGTCAGCAGCAAAAGGACAAATATTGTATGAGACCCCTAATATAAAGACTTAAAAACAGACTTATATTCAAAAGAAAAGACTCTGTTGGCTGCAAGGGTGGGAAGGGAGGGAGAGAGCTGGTCATAGATTAGACAGTTGATAGAAATCTGGTTGAATGAAAGCAGTGACAGCACACAGTAGAAAGAAGATCAGCTTAACTGGACTTCAGCATAAACTGAAAACTCTTCTAATCTTAACCCAATATTACAAGGATAGAGTAGCAGGGGTGGAGGTTCTGAGGACCATGCTGTCAGGGGACATCGAGGCCAGTTGGCATAACTAGCCTATTGCTGAGAGAGTCTTCTGCACCCTATATTGGTCAGTGGCATCTGGGGTCCTAAAAGCTAACAAGCTGCCATCTGAGGTACACCAAATGGTCCCATCTTGTCTAGAACACATAATCACCAAGGACAAAAGAGCCCAGGAGGCAGAAGGACCCAAGTGAATGGGTGACTGTATCAACATGTGACCAGAAGAACCAGATGGTGCCCAACCACCACCAAAGATGGCCTTGATGGGGCATGCACTGTTGAGTCCCAGTGGCAACATGAGAAAAAGAGGGGTGCACCACAAAAACTCCACTGAAAGAGCATACTTGATGGTCCGGCCACCTGAGGGTTCCACTGGGAGCGTGGTTGTTAGACCTGCTGCTGCTCCTGACCATAAAATATTACTGAGGTTAAATCTTGAGACAAGAATGGACTGGACTCAGGGACACAGTGTGACCATATGGTGTGGTGTACTTTATGGTTCTGTGCATCTGTAGGATGCTGTCCTACTGGCCTGTTACTAGAAGGGAGAGGCGAGGATGGAGAGGAGGGGACAGGAGATTGCTAAGAGAATATGACATCTATAGAATGAAAAGGAGTGTGCTGTCACCAGGCAAGGAGAGCAGAAGGAGCTGCAGATAGGCAGGCATGCACATTTAATTTGGATAAAAAATTTCACAGATTTCACTGCGTCTACCATAACTGAACCAGACAGAACTGGTACAAAGTCCTGACTACAAGTGTGATGTTCAGTTACTTGAAGGGACAGGAAGGACTTGTGTGTATATATTCAGAAGGAATTTTACAGCTGCTGGTAACTTAGTTTCAAAGATAAAATGATAACTAGAAGATTTAATCTGGCATTCTGTTGCTAAAATTAAAAAATGTATAGGTGTGATAATTTTAAAAGGAATATTTAAGAGGGTTAACAAGAGTACAATCATCAAAGACATCTTTGAAATGGTATGAACTGTAAAGAAAGAACCAAAAGCCAAACTGCTTAAAGACTCCTAGATAGATAGATATGGGGCAGTTTTATTGTGCTGTTGAGTCTCTTCTGATTTATGGTGACCCCACGTGACAGAGTAGGACTGTCCCATCAGAGTTTCTAAGCTGTAAGGAACAGATCACCACATCTTTCTCCAATGGGGCCTCTGGGTAGGTTCTAACTATCCACTGTTTAGTTAGCAGCTGAGCACTTAATCATGGTGCCACCAGAGCTCCTTATGTGGGGTAGTAGCATTATTTAATTCCAAGTAAGAAGAAAGATAGTTTCTTTGAGACTTCTGTGTGGCTGAGGCTGAAGAAGATAGACATACCTGGGGAACCTACAGGTGTACCAACAGTAGCATCTTATTAAAAAGTAACTTTCAAAGTAACTTTAATGCTTTTTTTAGGTGTTGAAGTCCCTGCAGACAGCTTTAAAAAGAAAACTCCTTTTAAAGGTGAAAACTGATACTACCATGTGGTTATAGTTACAAAAGGTATGACAGGTGTGTGAAAGTTGCTCCACCCGAGGTTTATGAAACAGTGAAATCACAAGTTAAATTCAAGCCTTGTAGGCACATGTGATAAATGACGGGAAGCTGAGGAGGCTGTTTGTCACATCAAGCCCAGAATACAAGCATCATTTTACTGTGGGACTTCTAGCATTTGTTGTCATCTAAGGAACTACGGGCAGGCTTAGCACATTTTGCAAACTGTGAGATTGTCAGAGTTGTGAATTCAGAAACTTTGTGGCTTGTAGGAGTACAGTCTTCAGTGCTGGGTATAAAACCCGGCTGTGAATCTGCATGAATTTAGCTCGTGCACCAGGGGCAAAGGAGATGGTGCGGGACACAACAGAGTCACCCGTAAGAGTATTTGGGAGACTAACAGGCACACAGAACACTGATAGAATCCAGCTGAGCCGTGTATCTTTCTCTTCCATACAGAAAGAGAGGACAGAGCGACTTGTCATCTCTCCTTTAAATCAGCTACTGAGCATGTTTACGGGCCCCCACAAGCTGGTGCAGAAACGCTTCGACAAGCTCCTGGACTTCTATAACTGCACTGAGCGGGCAGAGAAGCTGAAGGACAAGAAGACGCTGGAGGAGCTGCAGTCGGCCCGCAACAACTACGAGGCCCTCAATGCCCAGCTGCTGGACGAGCTGCCCAAGTTCCACCAGTACGCCCAGGGCCTCTTCACCAACTGCATCCATGGCTACGCCGAAGCCCATGGCGATTTCGTCCACCAGGCTCTGGAGCAGTTACAGCCTCTGCTTTCAGTGAGTCCCTTACTCTTCCTGAGGAAAAGCAGTCCCAGGAGCTCTCCTGGCATTTTTGTGGGAATCCGCAGTAATAGTTGGAGGAATGATTCAAGCTGAGTAATCACCATCAAGTTGGTTCCAACTCATGGTGACCCTGTGTGTGGCCGAGTAGAACTGCAGTCCTTGGGCTTTTCAGTGGGCAGTTTTTGAGACGAGGATTGCCAGTCCTTTCTTTCGAGGCATTTCTGGGTAGACTCAAACTGTCAACCTTTTCAGCTAACAGAGAAATGTTTATACTCTTGCGCCACCCAGAGACCTATACAAACATGACAGATTAAATCTGGCATAGTGAGTCCATCAGGACTTGGAATTCTTGATCCCCTGATGGTGCTATGAAATTTGTGGCTTTTAAAGGGCTTTCTTGCCATCTCGAGGAGTTCCCAGAAGAGCTGGCCAGCTTCACCATGGGCAGTGCCCCAGAGAGCTTTGCCACTTGATCAGGCTACAACTCAGGCCTTAACTGCTGGTAGCTTATGCAGAACCAACTGCCACTGAACCTTAACTTCTAGATGGTTTTGATGAGCCTCTGTGAATCCCAGGATCTCTCATCCTTGTTCTCTTCTTCCCCCTTTCTCTTTATGTCCTGGACTCTAGTTACTTAAAGTGGCTGGCAGAGAGGGAAACCTCATTGCCATCTTCCATGAAGAGCACAGCAAAGTTCTGCAGCAGCTGCAGGTATTCACCTTCTTCCCAGAGTCTCTTCCAGCATCCAAGAGGCCGTTTGAGAGGAAAACCGTGGACCGCCAGTCTGTTCGAAAGCCACTCATGGGCCTGGTGAGCATAGACCCCCTAGAGAAGGTCACCATGGCCTGGCTGACTCTAGCTGGTCTGCCTGGGTTCAGATTCCAGTACTGACACTTACTCACTGGGTTCATTTAACTCTTCTGTCTGTGCCTTGGTTTTCCCATCTGTAAAATGGGGATAGTAATTGTATCTGTATCATTGGATTACTCTTAGGACTGTGTTAATGATGCACATTCCAGAAATTGCCTGGTACATAGTAAGGGCTATATAAAGTAAGCTGTTGTAATCGTAATCATAATTTATACTGATGGACCCACCTCTGCACGTTCTAATTGACATTTTAGGAGGAGTTAAGGATTTTGTGATAAATGGAGATCAAAGGTTATTGCATTCTCCTCCATCCATTGGTGGGCTCCTTCATTCGTGTTACTGAGCATCATTGATGTGCCAGCTGGTGCTTGATGTGATTCTCTGCCTGTGGTTTTCTCACACTTGATATGTACCTGAGTCTGCCTCTCAACAGCGTTCTCAGATCTTACTGGGATACAGCAAAAGGAGTTAGTAAACTATTGACAGTGTATTAGTTCCGCCAAGCCTAGTTGTTTTCATTATACCACCAAACAGTTCATGGCTCACTGCTTTTTTTTTTTTGGTTTAGTTATAGTCTTGTTGAATTCAGTTCCTCCATATTTAAGAAGTAGGATGAAATCTGCAGATTATATGGGGCTGTGGTCTAAAAGATGGTGCTCATTTGTCTTCATGTGCAATCTTTTTGCCCCCAGTAATTCTGTAGATGTTTGTTTATTTTACCTTAAAATGGAGAGTCAAATTTGTTATTGTAATGAATATTTGTTTTTATAGATGAGTAAGTCAGAGATAGAGAACGTCTCAATTGTTTATAGAGTTTATAGCAAAATGTAAGAAGACCTAGTAATATTACTAATATTCTTACTAGTAATATTCTTAATAGCTATAAAGGCATCAAAACATTACCTAGGAGAGCATGATTTTGTATCTTGTTACATTAGAAACATCTGATGGTAGTAGTGAGTGAGTGATTGTCATTGTCCTCATTTCTGAGGCTCTCACTGTGTTTGTGGACTAAATATGGCTGCTGGGAGAATGACCGAGGAATGTGTTTTGTTGATGGTGTCTCGTGTGTCACCTTTCAGCCAAGTTACATGTTGCAATCAGAAGAACTGAAGGCTTCCCTTCTGGCAAGGTATCCCCCTGAAAAACTCTTCCAAGCAGAGAGGAACTTCAATGGTGCTCAGGACCTGGATGTCTCACTTCTGGAAGGTGACCTTGTAGGTGTGATTAAAAAAAAAGACCCCATGGGTAGTCAGAACCGCTGGCTGATTGACAATGGAGGTAAGAATTTTAGACAATTGATTAATGTGTGGCTTGGCATGTGAGGAAAAAGTGATTTGAGCTATCCTTGTATCCTGTGTAGGCCAGAAAAGAACATGAGAGTCTTCGATGAAAGAAAAAAATAACCATAAAAGTTCTGTCCATCTCTAGGGAGTTTTATACTCAAATCATTCCACAATAAAACCTGGTTTGGGTTTTGCACTTTCTGGAGGAGGCTCCTCCATTCCTTGTCTTGTAAGGTTGTGCCGTGTCTGACAGCCCACGGGCAGTAGATACTGTCTGCTGAAATCCTGTTACCTCTCAGCCCGTTCTCAGTCACCTGCAAAATAAGCCACCCCCTTCCAGTTGGTGTGATAGCACCTGTCTTGCCCTTGACTTTGGAATGTGTGAAAACAGTTTCTAAAGTGCAGTTCTGTTTGTTGACTGAACTTTTTCTGCTGTGATTATTTAGGGGTTTATCGTAGAAACAGCTCACAGCTTTTTTTGCAGGAGCAAGGAGACTAGAACAAAGCATAAGACTGATCTGTAGTCCTTTGCCTACAGATCCAAAATCCACCCCCCCCACTGCCGTCGAGTCAGATGCAAAGCTCTGAAAAACAAAGCAGTTGTGTGTATGTGTGTTTTCAGAGCTCCCCTGACAAAATGCAGCTTGCTGGGGACTCTGTTGGGGGTTAAACCTGAACAGAGTGCTGTGAGGCTGTTCATTATCTTACCCTTTTGGTGTAAATAGTCAGATATTTTGCTACAGAAACAATCATGGATTTGACCCTGCTGAAGCTTTTACAAATACATAAACAAATACCTTTCCAAAATCAAAAAAACCTAAACCTCAAAACACATTTGGCCCTACAGGCTTTGGCCTGCTGTTTTCATAATCTTAAAAAAAAGAAATCCAAACAAAAAACCAAACCCATTGCCATAGAGTCAATTCCAACTCATAGCAACCCTGTAGACAGAGTAGAACTGTCCTGTAGAGTTTCCAAGAAGCACCTGGTGGATTTCACCTGCCAGCCTTTTGGTTAGCAGCTGTAGCACTTAACCACTGCACCACCAGGCTTTCCTTCATCATCTTTGACCAGTTATTAAAATACACATATACTGTATGTGTGTTATATACGTATTCTGATGACTACAGATGCTCCCTACTTTAGAATGTTCTCACGCTGTTTCCTGAGCTGAAATGGAGACTCAAGTGCGATGGGTAGGAAAGAGGGCCGAGGGCCTGTGGGAGGGGCTCTCTCAAGACACCAGGCCCTTCACCACACGTGGCATGCTGAACACGTGCTTTGGTGAGTCCTCCCCTTGTTCTTGGTTTTGGTGACCTAGGGAACCTTCTGAATGTGTTTCATGTGCCCGTTCTCCAGCGTGTGGTGGCTTTTATCATCGTCGTTCTTGTCATCTGTTACGAGGTGGTGACAAGAGTGCACTGGCGAGTAGCCGCGGGTTTTGTTCTCTGCCCACCCACGTTGCATCCCAGGATTGAGCGTTCACGTGTTTTGCCACTAGGCATTCTGTTTTGGGTCTTATTATTGTTCTCTCCTTACCTCACTCCCCTCTTATACTAAATGCTCTTAATGCTTGCGTTCCCCCCTACAGTCACCAAAGGGTTTGTGTACAGCTCCTTCCTGAAGCCCTACAATCCCCGTCGCAGCCACTCGGATGTCTCAGTGGGCAGCCACTCCTCCACCGAATCTGAGCACAGCAGCTCCTCTCCTGGATTCCAGCGGCAGAATAGCAACACCACTTTGACCCTCAACCCCAGCAACATGGCCGTGTCCTTTATGTCTGGGCCTTCCCACAAACAACCACAAGATGCATCTTCACTGAAGGAAACTGACCATGGAAATCTCAGTGCATCTTTAAACTTAGGTAGTTCGGAGAGCAGCCTTTCCAAATGCCTTTCAGACATAGACTCAGCCTCCCAGTTTAGGCCATGGGACTCTGTAGATGCACCCAGAGACGCTACCCAACGTGCTACCACCCCAAGGAGCTACCGACACTCCAGGCATCCAGAAGTGGCTGGTTATTCTGTACCAAGAAGAAATGGGCAAAGTAAAGACCTCATGAAAGAAGGTGCAAGTACAGCCCGGCCTGTGGAAGGCAGGAATGAAGAGCCAGAAAGCAGTGAGGCGGAAGGCAGCCAGGTAAGTGCTCCCCTCGTTTGCCGTAGTGGGATAGGTGGCAGAGAGCATCTTGTGGGCACAGTGCCCTTCCAGGAGTGAGGATGTCAGGCCAGCTCAGGGGCTGGAAGGTGATCTCGAAGTGAGCTAACTGTCAAATCTTACAAAGCACACAAGGTAACTCACTGCAATAAATGGTAGCAAATGCACCTTTCTGAACACTTTTATGGCTGACACTTGACTGCCTATTCCTGCGCACTCCTCCTGTGTCGTGGCATATCTGAAAGGTATGATCATGGACATGTTACATACTTTACCATTTCACTAGTTCTTTATTTGTATGAAATCTGCTGTTTAGTCAATCTATTTAATTTTTCACTCAAACAATTGCATTTTTATTTCTAGAATTTACGTTTATCTCTGTTTCAGAGTTCCTATTCTTTTTGTAATGGACTGCTTTTAACCTTCTGGATTTAAATATAACCTTTATATCATGACCATTTTAAAATCTAAGTACTTTCAAGCCACGTAGACTGCTCTGTTGTGTGGAGTTCCTCGGCTATGAATTCACCCATGTGTTGTGTTTGCTAACTCTGCTTCTGTAAGTTTCCTTGTATACTTCATAGCTGTTGTCTGTGACCTCATCCTCTGCAAGTGTGGCCTTCGTTGGGCAACCCTGTACTATGCCACATCCCGATTTGCAAAAGTATTTGCCTCTGCCAACATCTGGGTTGCATAAGACCAGTTTCCACAGAAGTGTCTCAGCACCTGCTTTGCATAGTGCTGCAGCTGAGCACCGTACATGCTGATTTCTCTTGCAGTTCTGTTACTGTGGCCCGGGGCAGACATCCTACTACTGCTACCAAGTGGACAGTTTTTCTAGATGCAGCAAAGGGAAAATGGCCCTTTCCTACCTTCTGTCTTAGTGCAAGGAGCTCAGGTCTAGCCTGACCACTGCCTGTCGTTCATCAGGTCTGCTTTAGTCGTCTAGTGCTGTTCTAACAGAAATACCACAAGTCGATGGCTGTAACGGAGACATCTCTTCTCTCACGGTCTGGGTGGCTGGTGCTGTGCTCTGGGCGTGCCTTCTCTTGGTAGTATTAAGTCTCCCTGTCTGCTTGCTTCTCTCTTATATCTTAAAAGAGATACTTAAGACAAAATCGAATCTAATCTTGTAGATTTCATCTACATAACTGCTGTTACTCCATCTTATTAACATCATAGTGACACGGCACATAGGAAAATCACATCAGATGACAGATTGGTGGACAGTCACACAGTAGTGGGAATTGTGGCCTAGCCAAATGGGTGCACATAATTTGGGGACACAATTCAATCCATGACAAGGTCTTCATTTTTGCCTTTTGTTCCTGACACCTGGAGATCTTTCTGTCTCTCCCTGTGGTATAGTAGTTAAAAGACTCGCTGCTAACGTTAAGGATGGCAGTTTGAGCCGTGCCTGCTCCGTGGGAGAAAGATGTAGCAGTTTGCTTTCCTGAGGATGCACAGCCTTAGAAACCCTATGGAGGCAGTTCCCTGACCTGTAGGGTCCCTGTGAGTCAGAACTGACTTGATGGCAGTGGGTTCAGTCCTCCTCATGCAGAGTTTCTTTGTGTTTAGGGTATAAGAGGGCATCCTCATGTCTCATCCACCTGCCAGTGACTTGAAGGCTCCTTATTTAAGTGTATCTGAAAGAGTGAAAAGGGATGGATTTGGGGTTCTCCTAATCTACCCTGTGGAATAATGCCAGCCACTGGGCATGTGGCTACTTGCATTCAAGCTAATTAACTCAAATGAAAAATTCAGTTCCACGTTCTCAGTAGCCACATGTGGTGGGGGCCGCCGGGTTGGAGAGTGTAGACACAGAGCATCTTCGCCACTTGTCATGGTCATCGGGCACTGCTGTCAGGAACAGGAATGTCACAAGTGGATGGCTTCAAAAAGAGAAATTCAGTTTTTCACTGAAAAGTAAGCTAAAAGTTCAAACTCAGGGCATTAGCTCCAGGGGAAGGCCGTCTCGGTTGACTCTGGAGAAAGGTTCTTGTCAATCTGCCCCTGGAATGGCAGCTTCTGAGATGCAGGGACCCTAGGTCCTTTCCAAAGGATGCACTCTGCTTTTGGCACCGCTTCTTGGTGGTGTGAGGTCCCCAACTCTGTGTTCCCTTCTTTTATATCCCAAGAGATCGCCTCAAGGCACAATACAGGCTGGCCCACAGATTCCTGACCCACCAGCACAACTGCCACCTGTCCTCCCTCATTAACATCACACGGATTTACAACGCAGGGGAACATCACACAATAGCAGGAATCATGGCCTAGCCAAATTGCTACACGGTTTTTTGGAGGAACGTAATTGAACCTATGATACACCGCAGGAAGTTCTTTTGGACAGAATTTCTCCAAAGAGGTTCCCGTTTTCTGACTTGCGTTTTTTCCCTCACACAGGTCTATTTTGCCGTTTATACCTTCAAGGCACGAAACCCAAATGAGCTGAGTGTATCGGCCAATCAGAGACTCAAGATCCTCGATTTTAAAGATGTTACAGGAAATACAGAGTGGTGGTTAGCTGAAGTTGATGGGAAGAAGGGCTACGTTCCCTCCAATTATATCCGCAAAACTGAGTACACCTGAGCCTCTTCTGCCTGCCACCCAACCTGCTGCCTTGCTTGCAGTCTGCTGAAGGGTTCTGGTGTCTCCTGAGGAGAGGGCACCCACCTGCTATGGGACATAGGCCCCTCTGCGTTGTTTAACCGTGGCATGGTGGCAAACAAGATAATGTTTTGTTCTTCTCAGTTGAGCTGTAAACCTTGATGCGCACTAGAACTTCCAGAATTTGAAATGGACCCTGGGGCTTACCGATGTTTCAGTGACCATGAGAAGACATGCATGCATGCCTGGGGTCAGCCTATGGAAACCAGAAATTTCCAATCAGAAGACCAAGATCCTGTGTATGCTGGAAGTTATGCTGTAGCATTAGAAGATGGTTAGCATTGGTTGCTGTGCCGTACTGAGTGTGGGGTGGCCCCATCCTCTTCAGTCAACTGATCAAAACCCAGCTTAGCTGAAAGGAAGATTTGTGGCTCTAGGGGCTTTGTGATGTTACCAGAAATACCACATATGGCAGTTTGTCAGGACTGTACCAAACCTAGTGTTCTAAGCTTCTGGGACACCTGCTGCTGAGCAAACATTCATGCATGTCATGGTTTGAATTGTGTCCCCCCAAAAATGTGTGCAGCCACGTGGCTGGGATATGGTTCCCAGTATCTTGGGACTGTCCTCCATTGTGTGGTTTTGCTAACCTGTATGTTAAAGGATTAGGGTGGGGCTGTGAATTCCTGCTATGGGGGAAGTTTCCCTGGAGCATGGCTTGCCCCACCCTTAATGCTTTTAGCTTGCGAGGAATAAAAGGAAAAAGAACCAAGGACAATTTGAGAACCTCGCTACCATCAAGCAAGCAGCACCGGGAGCAGAGCACGTCCTTCAGACCAGAGGTTCTTGTGTGAGGACGCTCCCTGGACAACGACTGATGCAATACCGGACTTTCCTCCAGAGCCGTCAAGGGGAAAGTCTTTCCCTGGAGCGGACACCCTGAATATGGACTTGCAACTTACCGGACTGTGTAAGAATAAATCTTTCTTTGTTAAAGCCATCCACTCTGTGGTATTTCTGTTAGAGCAGCCCTAGCTGCCTAAAACAATGCACTTACACACCTCCCGCAGATTTCTAAAAGTCCCTGAAATACTAACATCTGTAAGCTTTTTCGTATTTATTTCACTGCATTCTCAGAGTGGTCATGCAAAACTCAGCTGCATCCTTTCTCCTTTGAAGAAATGTTTAGCGTCATTATTTTCCTTTGATCCTCTGTCTGAAAGTTTCCCTTCCCTTACTGGGTGCGCGGTGAGCTTTCTGACAATCATCTGTACATTATGCAGTCTGTGTATGACAGTGCCTCATGACCCTCTGTCTCCCTCTGACTCTGGAAATGATACGTTTTCCTGAAAAGAGCAGAATCAGAGTTGCAGTCATTCCATTTAAAAGTATTAGTCCTACAGTGCACTGAAAGCAGTCCACCCTGGTACATTATTGGAAGCCTTTCTTTTATCAAAGCACACCACTGCTATTTGGTTATATCCACAGATGCAGAAAATAGAGCACATGGGTCTGATTTGATAGGATAAGTGGTCCCTGAAATAGCGTATCTTTGACTTGGAAAGAAGCATCTGGGGCTTCATCATTAGCTCCTGCGTCAGAGACAGCAGTTCTCAGCCAAACAGTCTAAAGTGCCTGATAGTACCTCCCGCTGGTCTCATGAAGATGCTTGCTATCCTCACGTGAGAATCTGCCCCTAAAAGTTCTCTTTTGGCAACATTCTTCTTAAGGTCTTCCCCAGATACAAAGCCTACCTTGGGGCAGGAGACTGAATTTTGTCTTTTATGAAAGGAAATTCCAAGCAGCCTTTCATCCCCACCCCTCCAGGTGCACCTTCAGCCTTAAAATCCTGAGGAATCAGGGAGACCTTGGGTGCTCCTCCTTTCCAGTGTCTCTGCTGCTTGTCTGTTGTGAATAGTGTTTATATTTGGAGATGTTTATATTTAAGTAGCTGTTTTATAAATAAAAGCATTTCTAATGGCCATGAGTATCTTTTCGTCATCTGTCTCCCTGCATAGCTTGGTTTCCCAAGGGGACCGTGACCATGTGCCCATGTTTTAGGGGCGTGGGTGAGGCTAATCGAAGAAATACAGGTCATAGTTTGTTTCCTCAAATATAACTTCAGTAGATTACTGTACATTCAGAAGTTGCCATGGTGCAGCCTCTTTATTTCAGGCCATTATAGACTAGAAAATCTGCAAAAGAGTTGGATAATCTAAGCTAGAATTCTCAAGAGGTAAGTCTTGTCCTGACTCGGCAGATGTAGAAACTGATGTGCTAGGAAGTAAAGAAGTTGCCCAAGGTTGCACAGGTACCAGTGCAGACAGGGTTTGGGGTTGGTGTGGGAGAAGTGCCGCAAACACGTCATTGTGGTTAGCGGCAAAGCAATCAGCCCGACCTTGGGAAGGAATACAGAACATGCAGTACAGTGGGGAGACTTGAATAGAATCATAGGTCATCTGATCCAGCTTCGGAAACTTGTATGAACTAAGAAATGGAGTCAGAAGAGATTAGGACTTGCCCAAGTAAGACATGAGGATTTTGGCAGGGCTAAATATTTAACCCCAAGCCTGCCAGCCCTCACTAGCCAGTAAGTCTCTTACTAGGATCTGGGAACAGGTTATTTGGCTTCACTGAAAAGCTCCATAACATTGGCAACTTACCTAGGCTATGCTTTGCTTTCCTCATCTAAAGTAGGGATGATAGTACTCTCTGCCTCATAGAATTGTAAAAATTCAGTGAGTTCATATATAGGGTACTCTAGACCATGACCTGATACAGTAAACTGGAGAGCCTGGAAGCCCAAATAGTGAAATTTAGATCTCATAAATCAAGTAGTAAAAGGCTGTGGGTGCTTAGAGGGATTGACTGGTGGTGCAGTGGTTAAAGTGCTCAGCTGCTAACTGAAAGATCAGTGGTCGAAACGACATGGGCGAGGTGAGGCAGTCAGCTTCCAGAAAGGACAGCCTTGGAAACTTGGTGGGCCAGCTCTCTGTCTTGGGAATCCACTGGACAGCAGTGGATTTAGTTTGGTAATCTGGCATCCAGGTGATTTAGAGGGACTGCAGCCCAAAGATGAGAAAATGTGATCAGTGGGAGGAGGTGGAGAGGGAGAAGTTGACCTGATTTGGGGCTTTAGAGTGCTTGAGAATGGGCAAAAAAAGAGACCAGAAAGTAAAGGAGAAATCACTAGCGAAAGGGGGACAGTTGAGAGCAGAAGCTGGTTTTGAACACAGGATGTCTTTGAGGTTCCGCATCATAAAATGTGCTTCAGCTGTATTGCCCTGACCTGGGAGCTCGCTGGAACTGTGCAGAACCCTGGGCCCCGCCCCAGAACTGCAGGATCCCCAGGTAACTTGTACACAGTTTGAGAAGTACCTGTCGAGGTGATTTGTAAAATGAGACTTTTTAAATATGTTTTCGTGCCTTAATAAAATGAGACTTGGTGCTGTCAGAAAAGTAAGAGTTGAAAAACCAAGGAAGGAGAGGATGTCTGATGTTTCAGACAAGCCAGGGAATGTTACTGGCATGTCTGAAAGTAGCTGCTCAGGTGTGTGTTCCTCCAGGAGTCCCAGGAGAACAGGGAGCAGTGGTTGGAACCTGTAGCCTAATCTGGCTTCTGGTGTCCTTTTGGGTCAAGATTATCGTGAGAATCAAAGGAGACAGCGTCTGCAAACTTTTGTCAACTATGGGTCTAGAATTACATGGTTTTAATAAGAATTAAATTTTGTGTTGCTCTGTTTTAATTGTGAAACTGGGACTTCTTGTTTATGGGTTTTAGTTCAGGGTCAAGTACACAGATGCACCCTAAGAGAACACAGTTACGCTCTGAAGTGTTTCACTTGCATAACCTGAGGCCTGAGGACCAAGAAACCTAGAAACTGGTGTACTTCATCCCATGTCCTCTCTGCAGTCACCACATGGCTCACCTACAGGATTTTAAACTCACCTGTGGAAACCTTGGTGACTCAGTGGTTAAATACTATGACTGCTAACCAAAATTTCAGCAGTTTGAATCTACTAGATGCTCCTTGGAAACTACAGTGCAGTTCTACTCTGTCCTGTAGGGTCACTATGAGTCAGAATAGACTGAATAGTGATGGGTTTGGTTTTGGTTTTTATTATTGTACATATTGGTGAAGTTCTTATTTCACTTATTCTGTGGATGGCAGTACCAAGTGCTGCAGAGCAGGGATGGTAATCTCCAGTTGTGACTGGTTTATCATCCAGCCAACTGGAAGTCCGTTGTTTATGGAGATCAGTATTAGTGTTTTGCATGTATCAAGAGGGGAGTTGTCTACAACAGATGGCTAGTTTTGTTGTCATACCATCTGTGCCACACAGGAACCTTAACAAATGCAGGTTTTGTAAGCTAAGTAGGGGGTGTCAGTGCCTTAACTCCTTAGTGACAATAGTTAAGCCCACAGCTGCTAACTGAAAGTCGGCGGTTCAGGCCCACCAGCCACTTGTCCGGAGAAAAGACCTGGTGATCTGCCCCAGTAAAGATTACAGCCCTGGAAGGAAATGATACGGGGACTTCTCTGTCCTGTAGGATCGCTGTGAGTCAGAATCAACTCATTGGCACACATCAAGGACATGTCCTCTCAAGAGATGACACTCAAGGAGAAAGCAGCAGACTTCATGATGTCCCAGAAGTAGGTTTGATGGTGTGGTGGCGGGAGGGCAAGTGTGCTCTGAATGGAATAGGAGAAGGGTGTTGCTTGAGAAACATCTGTTGCCTGCAGACCCGTCAGTGACCTTGGCAGACCCGGAAGTTGAGCCAACTCAGCCCGGCCGTGTCATTTACTCTGGATTCACATGTCCAGAGCAGCCAGTAAATGTCCCCAAGACTCTGCTGCTTCCACAGAACCCATCATTCTCAGTGGAAGGCAACGAACAGGGCATTGTGGTGACCAACGCCTTGACTGTAGATTGGAAGAAAGGAGTTCAAAGTAAGTGGTTTTCAATATTTGAAAACAATTTTAATTCAACCTGAACCAGGTAACCTCAGGTTATTTTAGTTTTTCTTCTTAAACTTCTATTTTTGTGCTCATTTACCTAAAAGAACTACTGCCTTACATACATTCCTTTTTTCTATGTCTTCCCTAAATAGTTGCTTTTTTATCCTGCAATCGTTAAGTTCTACAGTGCAACCAAATACCTGTATAGCAAGCAAAAAAGAATACTATGAAAATGGAATGCCTTTCACAGCCAGTTCTTCCATGCACTGCTATAATCTTCTACTTATATTTTCGAATAGTGTGGAACCTTTTTAAAACTAGTGTCTGGCCTGTGTGGCAAACTAAACTCAGGGTTGAGTATATGATCTTTCTAACTAAATCTAAATCACACCAGTTTAGAGATTTCAATATTAATGTTGATACAGTATCATTTGTTAATTTTTAAATAAGATAACCAGTGTGCATTTGTGATTCATGTATTCTTGTCTATTATCTGAATGGAACAGAGTTCTTCAGGAGATGTTTCCAAGGTATTTATATGAAATTAGCCTGCAAAACATTTAGTGCTGGATGGTACATCTAGTCTTCGTCTTTGTGCCAGTGAATCAGTGTAGAATTACTTTCTTTAATAGGAAGAAATTGCTTCATTGTTGGCATAGGTATATCCTTTTTTTTAATAATTTACTTTTTTGTTGTTGAGAACATACATAGCAAAACATACACCAGTTCAGCAATTTCAACACGTACAGTTCGATGACACTGATGACATTCTTCAAGTTGTGTGACCGTTCTCACCCTCCTTTCCTGAGCTGTTCTTCCCTTTTCAACAGAAGTGTAGGCCCTGTGAGTTTCCTGTCGGATATTTTTAGTTGCTGCTCTTAAATTGATCCCATAGAGATAGTTTGTAAGAGAGCACAATGTTCAAGGCAGACATCCTTCATGAAGTAAGCTAAACTATCATTTGTTTAGTTGTTTTTTGTTTTTTATAAAATATGTTTTGAACATTTAAAAAATATGTTTGAATGCCTGCTATATTCTAACCACTGGAGCTATAAAATATGAGTAAGAAATGGCTTCTGCTTTCAAGAGACACGCTTGATGAGGGACACTTAAACAGGAAAATTATTGGTGAGGTGATAGCAAGTTGGCGTGTGCTCAGGAATGTTTTTAGTGGTAAGCAACAGCCCCCAACTCGGATAAACTTAAGCAGAAAGAAAATTTTCAAAGGAAAGTAGGTAGGGTCCTGACTCTGGGAGGGCTAGTGTCCTAGCTACTAGTGCTGCTGTAACAGAAATGCCACAGTGGATGGCTCTAACAAACAAGCTTATTCTCTCACAGTCAAATAGGCTAGAAGTCTGAATACAGGGTCCTGGCTCCAGTGGGAGACCATCTGTCTCGGTCAGCTCTGGAGGAATGTCCTTGTCATCAATCTTCCCCAGTTATGGAGCATCTCAGCACAAGGACCCCAGGTGCAAAGGACTTGCAATTCTCTTGGCTTTTTTCTTGGTAGTAGGTGGTTTCCTTGTCTCTCTGCTCACTGCTGTTTTTTCTGTCTTTTAAAACACAACACAATCTTGTAGATGGAAACCGTGGTTGCATAGTGATTAGGTGCTACAGCTGTGAACCAAAATGTTGGTGGTTTGAATCCACCAGATGCTCTTTGGAAGCCTTACGGGTCAGTTCTACTCTGTCTTCCAGGGTCACTATGAGTTGGAAATGACTTGATGACATTGGGTTGGCTTTATGGTTTCAATCTGTAAGTTGTTTCCTGTTTTGTTAGTATAACTGCTGCTAATCCCATCTTATTAATATCACAGAGATAGGATTTATAACACATAGGAAAATCACATCAGATGACAAAGTGGTGGCCAGTCACACAACACTTGTAATCATGGCCTAGCCAAGTTGACAGATATTTTGGGAGGACACAAAAAAACTTGAAAGCTAGGCTGGAGTCTTTGAAGCCAAGAACAATGCTTAGTCTCACACGTCAGTATTGCTGGAGCCTGCTGCTGGAACTGCCACCAAGGCCAACTCCAGGCCATGGCTGTGACTGTTGGCACCTTTGCCAGAACAGAATTCCCATCTCGTTGTGTCACTAGCGTCTGGATCAAAATCTGACACTATCTAATGAGATCCAATTGCATACCTGCACCCTGGCCTTCCAACAAGAATCTTAAATTGGGAAGCTCCCCAAACATGGAATTGGGGTTCAGATGCTGGGGTGCCCAAAAAATTGAAAGTCCACTGTACCGCTGAAGCTAGCGTGGGGGCTAGGGAGGAGAAGTTGTCAAGAAAGGTAGTCAGGAGTAGATTACTACTTCAACAACAACAACAACAAACCTTGCCATCAGGTTGATTCTGACTCCAGGCAACCCTTGTGTTACAGTGTAGAACTGTTCCATGAGGTTTCCTTAGCAGTAACCTTTATAGAAGTGGATTTCTTCCGTGGTGCTGTGGGATGAGTAGAGATCATCATCCTTCAGTCCAGCAATTCTTCTGCACCACCCAGGGACGTGGATGACTCAACAGCTGAGTCTTACAGCAGTGGGTGAGAGCTAGCCAGGATACTGCAAGCCAAGGGAATAGATAAGCAAAACTCTAGAATCAAAAGGTAATGTGTGTGTGAGAATCTAAAAGCATTTTAAATAGGAGTCTCTGCTTGAGGTTTAATATGGCAAAGTGACTTCATTTGTAAACTTTAATGTTGTTGGGGCTTAACATGAGATGTTAGGGGGTTGGAAGAAGTGCATTTGGATCAGATGTTGGGGAGCTTTACTATACTAAGGAATTTTAACAATATTCTGAGTTGCTATTAAGTGAAAGAAAGATTTGAGCAGAAGAGTTACGTGGTCAGTTTTGCATATTATGTCACTCTGGTAGCTAGTCACTGGATATATTTGATTTAAAAAACAGTACAGGAAGTGGGATGCCTATGCTGTTAGCCTAGGTTAGATGTGACAAGGACCTGAACTATGTCAAAAGTGACAGGGATGAAGAAATAATACTGGGAGAGCTTAGGGGCTGATTTGATCTGGAAAGAAAAGGAAGTGTTAGAGTGATGCCTAGATTTATTTTTGCAGGACTGAGTAGACACTTGAGACAGAGAGTACAGGAAAGACCAGAAGGTCTGTCAAAGCGGTGGGAGAAGAGGTTGATTTTCAGATGCCTGTGGGGTACTGGTGTGATATATCAGCAGGCAACTGGATACATAAAGTTGGAAACTGAAAGAGAAGAATAGGCTAGAAATGAGAATCGTATGGGTGAAAGTGAAAGTCACAAGAATGGATGAAATCAATGAGGGATAAAGTATGGGGTAGAGCCTGGGGGGAGCAGATGTCAAGGGGAAAAGACATTTGAAGCATCGTAATGTTTTAGGGACTCCAGAAAGGGGGGAAAAGTGATCATGTTATCAGTAGGGTTGATAGTGGGGCTTGGGGTACCCAGGGCCTGAGCCAACAAAAGATTGGGAGTGTTACCCAAGAGACATTTGAGTCCAGGCTGGCTGTGGTTAATGCAAGCTCTACTTCCCTGCCACCTTAGCTGATGCGTCAGTCATCACTGTTGAGAACAGGATGGTGTTTCATCTGTATTAATGGACCAGGTAGATTTTTTAAAATACCTCTTTCATTGGACTGGAAGTCAGGGAATTGTTCTCCAGTACTGGCTTTGGTGGAAACATTCATGCGTGGACCTTTCCTTGGCCGGTGTCTACCTGTAAAACACAAAGACGACCTGAATTATCTCCAGGCTGTCTATCAGTAGAGCCAGTCAGGAGAAAGAAACCATAGACTGTTCTAACAGAAAACAGAGTAATGAATTGTTACCTAGGCATTGAATAGCTGAAAAGGCAAAAGGAAAAGAATCGCAGAGGTAGCACCTATAAGAAGCAACTATCACCATTAGGGCTGGAGGAACAAAGGGAAAAAGTTGGAATTACTAAAATTTAGGAGGGGCCCTGCAGAGCTGAAATCTGGCTTTCCAAAAAGGGGTACTGCTCATAGAGTGCTGCTTGTCTCCGAGCTCAGAGAGGGATCCCCACAGGACTGGGATGCAGAGCTCTGAGGAGAGACTACCAGCTGGCTGCTCCTTGTGTCTCTGATGGGGCGCAGCAAGACTGGTACTGTGTTAGAAAAACTGCCAACCAAGATTAGTGCTGCTATGTGTATGAATTATCACTGCAGGAGTGAGAAATGTTAGAGCGATCCTGATGGGAACAGAAGCATATACAGGGAACTTGTCTCGTTCTCAGCTGGCCTTGCTGTCTCTAGCACCTCTTACTGGCAGAACCTAACAAAATTAGATGAAGTTGTGAACTGAAATCTAATTCACAAGGACTAGATATAGGAGGCGGACACACTGGTGGTGGTGTGATTAAGGGCTACGGCTGCTAGCCCAGACATCAACAGTTCAAATTCACCATGCACTCCGGTCGGAACCAACCCAATGGCAGTGGGTTTTGTTTGGGGGTATATATAGGAGGAGTCCTGGTGGAACAATGGGTAAGACCTCAGGCTTCTAACCAAAAGGTCAGCAGTTTGAATCCACTTGCCATTTCTTGGAAACCCTATGAAGCAGTTCTGCTTTGTCCTATAGGACTGCTATGAGTTAGAATTGACCTGATGGCTGTAGGTTGGATATAGAAGGACCACACAATTTTAGCATCCAAACCAGACATTTTTTAGAGTAGAAGAGGAGCTATTAATTACACTGGGTCAACAGACATAATCTGGAACTGTGTGGGGTAAACTATGTTGTTATTAAGGGCCATGAAGTTGGTTCCAACTCATAGTTACTGTCATGGATTGAATTATGTCCCCCTAAAAACGTATCAGTTTGGTTGCCCTGATTTCTGGTAATGTGTAGTTGTCATTTGTTTTGTGATTATACTTCTCTTAAACGTTGTAAATCCTAATCTCTACCTGTGGTTAATGGGGCAAGATTGGATTATGTTAAAGAGGATTGAAGTCTGACAGTAACATCCTTGCTAAGGTTGCATCCTTGATCCAACGTAAAGAGAGTTTCTCTGGGTGTGCTTTGCACCACCTTTTATCTCTTGAGAGATGAGCAAGGAGAGAATTGGGGACCTCATACCACCAAGAAAGACGCACTGGAAACAGAGTGCATCCTTTGGACCTGCATAGAGAAGTTCCTATTACAGGAGAAGGCAGAGAGCTGACAGAGAAAGGAAGCTATTTCCCCGAGCTGACACCTCGAATGTGGTCTTCTAGCCTACTAGACTGTGAGAAAATAATTTTCTCTTGTTAAAGCCATCTGCTTGATACCACAAATGGATGTAATAGTAGCAGTAAATGACTAAGATAGCAACCCTATGTACTACAGAACCAAACACTGCTTGGCCCTGCGCCATGCTCACAGTTGTTGTTATACTCGGGCCCATTGTTGCAGCCTGTGTGTCAATCCATCTCACTGGTGGTCTTCCTCTTTTTTGCTGACCCTCTACTTTACCAAGCATGATGTTCTTCTTCAAGGACTGATCCATTCTATGTAAGGCATAGTCTCACCATCCTTGTTTCTAAGAAGCATTCTGATTGTACTTTTTCTAAGACAAATCTGTTTGTTCTGTTGGCAGTCCATAGTGTATTTAAGATTCCTCACCAACACCACAATTCAAAAGCATCAGAATTCTTCTTGAATCTTCCTTATTCATTGTCCAGCTTTTGCATCCATGTGATGTGACTGAAAATACCATAACTTGAGTCAGATGCACCTACAGACTCAAGGTGACATCTTTGCAAACCATATGAATGGTCATTCTATCTATGTACCCTTCTCTTAGACAACGTAAATACTCTGAGAATCTTGTTCAACAGACAGCTAAAACACTGAATAAATAAAAAATCTTCTGTAACTGCATCACTTAAGTGGAAGTTAGGAATGAAAACAACACAAAAGCAACTGAAAACAACACAAAAAAGTCCTGAAAGGTAGGGAAGAGATCATCTTGAGAACAGATCTGACAAGGTCAATTGGCATAACAAAGCTTATTAAGAAAATATTCCGCATCCCACTTTAATGAGTAGCATCTTGGGTCTTAAAAGCTAACAAGTAGCCATCTAAGATGGACTGATTCATCCCAACCAACCTGGAGCAAAAGAGAATGAAGAACACTAAAGATACAAGGAAAATATGAGCCCAAGAGACAGAAAGGGTCACAAAAACCAGGGGCTTCCCCAGCCTAAGACCTGAAGAACTAGATGATGCCCTGCTACCACCAATGACTACCCCGACAGGAAACACAACAGAATTTTTGATGGATGGGGAGAAAGGTAGGGTGTAGATCTCAAATTCAACTTAATGGTCTGACTGAGGCTAGAAGGACCCCAGAAGACATGGCCCCAGGATTCTCTGTCAAAACTAAAACCATTCCTGAAGTCAACTCTTCAGACAAAGATTAAACTGGACTATAAGACGTAATATGATACTTGTGAAGAGTGTGCTGCTTAGCGCAGGTAGACACATGACACTAAATGGGCAGCTCCTATCTGGAGTCAAGATGAGAAGACAGGAACGGATAGGTGCTGACTGAATAGGCACAGGAAATAGAGTTTGGAAACGTGAGTGTGCTGTCACGTTGTAGGGAGAGCAACTAGGATGAAATAACAATGTGTGTACAAGTGTTTGTATGAGAAACTAACTTGAATTGTAAATTTTAACTTACAGCATGCACACACAAAGAACAGTTTTAGCACAACAAACACTAATGACTAAAGACCAGATGAGATGCAGGATGACCACAAAGACTTCATTCATGAAGAAAGCAAAAGGTCATTTAAAAGATAGAAAAGAAAAAGAGCAAAAGGGATGTCAGAAGAGGCTCCAGAACTTGTTCTTGGACAGAGTAGCTAAAGTGAACAGAAGAAATGAAATAAAAGGGTTCAACAGAAGATTTCAAAGTGTATCTTGAGAAGATGAAATGTGAAGTACTATAATGAAATTTGCAAAGATCTGGAGTTAGAAAAGCAAAAGGGAAGAACATGCTCAGCATTTCTAAAGCTGAATAACTCAAGAAAACATACAAACCTGGGGTTGCAAAATTGAAGGATTCTGTGGGTAAAAAATTGAACAACATTGTAAGAATCAAGGGAAGATAGAAGGAATACATAGAGTCACCGTACCAAAAAGAATTGGTTGATGTTCATCCATTTCAGGAGGTAACATATAATCAAGAATCGATGATACTGAAGGAAGAAGTCCAAGCTGCACTGAAGGCATTACCAAAAAAACAAGTCTCCAGGAATTGACAGAATACCAGCTGAGATGTTTCAACAAACAGATGCAGTGCCGGTCATTTATGCCAAGAAATTTGGAAGAGAGCTACTGGGCCAACTGACTGAAAGAGATCAGATCTGTGCTTATTTCAAAGAAAAGTGACCCAACAGAATGTAGAAATTATTGAAGAATATCATCAATATCACACAATTTTGCTGAAAGTAATTCAAAAGTGGTTTCAGCAGTACACTGACTGGGAACTGCCAGAAGTTCAAACTGGATTAGGAAGAGTATGTGGTACGGGGGATATCACCACTGATGTCAGATGGATCTGAAAGCAGAGGGTACCAGAAAGAGGTTTGCCTATGTTTTACTGACTGTGCAAAGACATTTGTCTCTGTGGATCATAACAGATGATGAGTAATGTTGAGAAGAATGGGAATTCCAGACACTTAGTTGTGCTCATACAGAACCTGATAGAATACATTTGTTTGATAATACTAAGAGGCAGTTGTTCAAACAGAGCAAGGGGCATTCTGCCTGGTTTAAAATCAGGGAAGGTGTGCATCAGGCTTGTATCCTTTCACCATACTTATTCAATCTGTATAGTGACCAAATAATCTGAGAATCTAGACCACATGAAGAACAATGTGGCATCAAGATTTGGGGAAGACTCATTAACAACCTGTAAGATGCAGATGACACAACTTTGCTTTCTGAAAGTGAAGAGGGCTTGAAGCACTGATGAAGAGCAAATGTTAGTCTTCATTATGGATTATGCCTCAACATAAAGAAAACAAAAGACCTCACAACTGAACCAATAGCTAACTTCATGATAAACAGAAAAGATTAAAGTTGTCAAGGATTTCATTTTACTTGGATCCATAATCAACACCCATGGAAATAGCAGTCAGGCAATCAAAAGATGCATTACATTGGGGAAATCTGCTGCAAAAACCTCTTTAAAGTGTTGAAAAGCAAAGATATCACTTTGAGGACTAAGGCATGCCTGACTCAAGCCATAATGTTTTTGATCTTCTCATATACTTTCAAAGGCTGGACAGTGAATGAAGAAGACTGAAAATGAATTAATGTCTTTGAATCACAGTGTTGGTAAAAAATATTGAATATAGCCTGAACTGCAGGATGAATGAACAAATCTGTCTTGGCAAAAGTATGGCCAAATATTCCTTACAATCAAGGATGGCAAGACTTCATCTCATATACTTTGAGTGTGTTATCAAGAGAGAACAGTCCCTGGAAAGGACATCATGCTTGGTGTCTTAGTTATTTAGTGTTGCTATAACAGACATACCACAAGTGGATGGCTCTCACAAATAGAAATTTATTCTATCACAGTTCAGGAAGCTAGAAGTACAAATTCAGACTGTTTACCTCCAGAGGAAGGCTCTTTCTTTCTGTCAGTTCCTTTTTGTTTTTATGATTAAGTGAAACTATATAATCCAAATCAATTTTGTATGCCCGCCTATCTGCAACTACGTCTGCTTTTCTCATCCTGTGACAGCACATTCCTCCTTTTCACTCTATACTTCTAGTATCCTCTTAATGAGCACCTGTCCCCTCCTCTCCACCCTTTTCTCCCCCATCTAGAAAGTAGGACAGTCTCCTGCCAACCAAGCCAAGTGCTGTTGAGTAATGTATAAAACCATAAAGTGCACACACCACATGCTCACACTGTGTTCTTGAGTCCACTCCATTCTTGTCTGAAGAGTTGACCTCCGTACTGATTTCAGATCAGGGCCACCGGTAAGTCTAGGGTCCATGTTTCCAGGGGACCCTCTAGGCTGTTGCACCATCAATTTTTGTCTTTTAGAAGAGTTCTTACACTACACACCTCTTTGTCTCGTGTTGCCTCAGAAATTCTATATTGTGTCCCCATTGCAGCCGCCTTTCGTTTTTTTTTAACTTTTTAAATTTTTTGTTAATTGCAGTAAAAGAATAACATTTCTGACATCTGTCAATTATCTATGATAAACCCTCAGCCCCCACCCACCCATGTAGCCAACACAGTCATTTTCTTCTGTGGCTAGTTCTCTTGTTAAGTCCTTATAACAGGGGTCTCATACAAAATTTGTCCTTTTGACACCAGTTGATTTCACTCAGTGTGATCTCTTCCAAATTAGACCATGTTATGAGATTTTTCTAAAATTGTCATTGTTTTTAATCATGGCATAGTGTTCTGTTCAGTATATGTACCATAGTTTGCTTATCCATTCATCTGTTGATGGGCGTTGGGGTTGATTTCAACTTTTTGCTGTTGTGGACTTCGCTGAAACAAGCATTTGTGTACATGTGTCTGTTCATGTGGCAACCTTTGTTTCTGAAGGTTAATTCCGAGCAGTGGAATTATAGGATCAAATAGTGTATCTATCTCCAGCTTTTTAAGGAAAAGCCAGACTGTTTTCCAAAGAGGTTGTGCCATTTTGCAATCCCACCGGCAGTGTAGGAGAGTTCCAATTTCTCCACAGCCTCTCCAGCATTTGTTGTTTTGTGTTTTTTGGATCATGGCCAACCTTGTTGGGGTGAGATGGTATCTCATTGTAGTTTTGATTTGAATTTCTTTAGTAGCTAATGATCGTGAGCGATTCTGCTGTGTCATTCGGCTACCTGGATATCCTCTTTAAAGAAATGTCTGTACATCTCCTTTGCCCATAACTTAATTGGATTATTTATCCTTGTTGATATTTTGTAATACCTTATAGATTATGGAGGTCAGACATCGGTCTGACAGAGTTGCCAAATATTTTTTTCCCATTCTATAGGTGGCCTTGTAATTCTTTTGATGAAGTCTTTGGATGAACAAAAGTGTTTGATTCTTAGTAATTCTCATTTATCTATTTTCTCTTCTGTTGAATGTGCTTTGTCAGATTTTGTAGTCTGTCTACATTGTGTATTAAAACTTCCATTGTTGATCCTATTTTATCTTGGATGATCTTCATCGTTTTAGAGTTTATATTTAGGTCTTTTGTCCAATTTGAGTTGTTTTTTGTATACGGTGTGAGATATAGGTCTTGTTTCAATTTTTTGCAGATGGATATCCAATATTGCCAGCACCATTTGTTAAAGAGACCATTCTTACCCCAGTTTAAAATCTTGGGGTCTTTGTCACATATCAACTGTTCATAGGAGAATGGTGGCATCTCTGGGTCTCTACTCTGTTCCATTGGTCTGTATGTCTCTTTTTGTACCAGTACCAGGCTGTTTTGACAACTGTGGCATAGATTCTAAAGTCAGGTGGTGAGAGGCCTCCCAGTGTGTTCGTCTTCTTCAGTAGTGCTTTACTTATCTGAGGTTTCTTCCCTTTCCAAACAAAGTTGATGATTCGTTTCTCCATCTCATTAAACAGTGTCACTGGAACTTGTATTGGGATTTCATTATGTAAGTAAATTGCTTTGGGCAAAATAGACATTTTCACAATGTTGAGTCTTCTATTCATGAGCAGGGTAGGTTACTCCACTTATGTAAGTCTGTCTTTTCTTGTAGTAAGGCCTTGTAGTTCTCTTTGTAAAGATCTCTTATTTCTCTAGTTAGATTTATTCTTGGGTATTTTATCTTCTTGGGGGCTATAGTAAATAGAATTGATTTGGTGATTTCTTCTTTAATAATCTCACTGTTGGTATAAAGGAATTCTACTGATTTACTTATGTTTATCTTGTATCCCAATATTTTGCTGAACTCCTCTATTAGTTCCAATAGTTTACTTATAGATTCCTTTGGATTCTCTGTATAAACAATCATATCTGCGAAGAGGGAGATTTTTGCTTTTTCATTGCCCATGTGGATGCCCTTTATTTCTTTGTCTTGTCTAATTGCTCCAGCTAGAGCTTCTAGCACAATGGCTAGTTCCCATTCTCAAACAGAATTCTTTCAGTCTTTCACCATTCAGGATGATGAAGGCAGTTGGCTTTGAGTAGATGCTGCTGATTGCGTTAAGAAATTTCCCCTCTGTTTCTATTTTTCTGAGAGTTTTAAGCATGAATGGGTGTTGAACTTTGTCAGATGCCTTTTCTGCATCAATTGACAAAATCAGGTGATTCTTATCTTTTGTGTTATTAATGTGGTTGATTACATTAATTGTTTTTCTGATGCTGAATCAGACTTGCATCCCTGGAATCAAACCAACTTGATCATGATGAATGACTTTTTTTAGATGGTTGAATTCTTTGGCTAGAATTTTGTTGAAGATTTTTGTGTCTAGGTTCATGAGTGATATTGGTCTGTAATTTTCTTTTTTTGTGAGATCTTTCCCTGACTTTGGTATCAGGGTTATGCTGTCTTCATAGAATGAATTTGAGAGTATTCCATCCCTTTCTATGTTGTGAAATAGCCTCAATAGTATCGGAGTTAACTCTTCTCTAAAAGTTCTGTAGAATTCTCCAGTGAAGCCATCTGGGCCAGGACTTTTTTTTGGTTGGTAGATTTTTAATGACTTTTTCAATCTCTTCCTTTGTGATAGATTCATTAAGTTGATTTACTTCTCCTTGTGATAATCTTGGTGAGTCACATGAATCTAGAAATTTGTCCATTTCCCTTAGGTTTTCAAACATGTTAAAATACAGCCTTTCATAATATTCTGTTACGATATTTTTTATTTTGGCTGGGTCTGTTGTAACAACCCCCATCTCATTTCTTAATCAGATTATTTGTATCTTCTGCTGTTTTTGTTTTGTAAGTTTAGCCAATGGTTTATCAATTAGATAGATTTAGTGACACTGAATACAGAGCAACTGACACCAACACTTAAGAGGTAAAATCAGAGACAATAAATAAGAAAAATGAAGAAGCATTAAGAAACATGTGGGACTCCATTAAGAGGAATAATGTATGTTTCATTGGAGTTCCTGAACAAGGGGGTATTAATGACAATATAGAGAGTATTGCTGTAGAGATGCTGACAGAAAACTTTCCTGAGATTATGAGCAAAGAGAACGTAGGTATCCAAGATGTTTATCGAACACCGCAAAAGCTAGACTCAAAAAGAAAGATGCCGAGGCATGTTATAATCGAGCTTAATACGTTAAAACATAAACAGATGCTTCTGAAGGCAGCAAGGCTCAAAGCAAAGCTAATACTCCGAGGGAAACCCCGTAGGCTTTCATCTAACTTTTCTGCAGAAACAATGCTGGCTAGAAAACAGTGAGGAGACACATTCAAAGCCCTAAATGACAAAGACTTCCATCCAAGAATTATTTATCCTGAAAAATTGTCTATCAAATATAATGGTGAAATTAAGACTTTTGAAGATAAAGAGACATTTAGAGACTTCATAAAAACTAAACAAAAATTACATGAAATGTTGAAAGAAGCTCTTAGAAAAACAGAACCATTAAATGTATATTTAAGGTGACAAATCAGGACAATTCATTCGAAATTCTAATCAGTTAGGGAAGTCACGAAACTTCATCAAAGCTACAGTATTATAATAAGGGAATCTGTGATCATAACATGACAACTATAATACCTAACATTAAAACAGGATACACTGCAGTAGTTATAGTTGTTTTAGAGTTATTTGGTAGTTAAATTTGGGTTTAATCTTAGTATGTTAAGGGGGATAATACATGTAGCCATAAAGTAGATTAACAATGCACTGTATCAAAATAAGAAATGCAGTACAGGAGTCTCAACAAACACGAAACCAACACTGAAACAACTACCCGTAAGGAAGAATGCCCCAGAACACAACATTAAGAGCAATATAGAAAACATCAACATAAAAGTAATTACATCAAAATGATGGCACTAAGCATATACCTATCAATAATTACACTAAATGTAAATGTACAGAACGCTCCAGTAAAGAGACAGCAAGTGATACCCGGTATCCAGGATCAAAAGACATGACCCGTCTATATGTTGCTTACAAGAAACACACCTTAGACTTAAAGATATGAACAAATTGAAAATTAAATGTTGGAATAATATATATCAAGCTAACAATACACAAAAAACAGCAGGTGTGGCAACACTAATCCCAGATAAAATAAATTTTAATGTAAAATCCACTACCATGGACAAGGATGGTCACTATTTATTGCTGAAAGGTTCAATACTCAAGCAGGACTTAATAATATTAAATATTTATGCACCCAATACCAGAGCACCTAAGTACATTGAACAAATACTGACAACACTGAAAAATGAGATAGATCATTCCACAATAACAGTTGGAGACTTCACACTCCCCTTTCAGTTATGGATAGATCATCCAGAAAAAAGCTCAGTAAAGATGCAGAAGATCAACCAACTTGACCTTATTGACATATACAGATCTTTTTCATCCATCAGCAGATAAAGTACACCTTCTTCTCCAGTGCACATGGAACATTCTCCAAAATAGACCATGTGTTAGGTCATAAAGCAATTCTCTATAAAAGCCAAACCACTGATTTACTGCAAAGTATCCTCTCAGACCATAGAGCTACAAAAGTTGAAATCAGTAACAGAAAATTCATAGGTAGAAATTCAAACTTATGGAAACTAAACAACACTTTGCTCAAAAGCCTCAAGTTCTAGAAGAAATAAAGGACAAAATAAAGAAATTTATGGATTCAAATGAGGATGAAAACACATCCTACCAGAATTTATGGGATACAGCAAAAGCAGTGCTCAGAGATCCATTTATCTCTATAATGGCACACATCCGGAAAGAAGAAAGGGCCCAAATTAAAGAATGAACTTTACGGCTTGAACAAGTAGAAACAGAACAACAGAAGAACCCCACAGCCACCCAAAGAAAACACATTATAAGGATTAGAGCAGAACTAAATGACTTAGAGAATAGAAAAACAATTGAAAAAATCAACAAAACCAAAAGCTGGTTCTTTGAGAAGATTAACAAAATTGATAAACCATTGGCTAAACTTACAAAAGAAAGACAGCAGAAGATACAAATAACCCAATTAAGAAATGACATGGTGGTTCTTTCTGTTTGTTCTCAGAAATGGTCCTCATCATCATTCTTTTCCTGATCTAAGAGCTTCTCAGTATAGGGACCCGGAGCCCAAAGGACACGCTCTGCTGCTGGCACCTCCTCTTTAATGGTACAAGGTATCTATCTCTGTGTTCATTTTCCTCTCCTTTAATCTTCTGTAAGATAAAAAGTGATGCAGGCTATACCCCAGGGAAACTCCCCTTACATCACATCAGGGCCTGAGTAAGGGTGTTAATATCCCACACTAATCCTCTTTAACTTAACCTAATCTTGCCTCATTAACCACAGATGGGATTTACAATAGAGACGAAAATTACATCAGATCACAAAACGGAGGACAGCCACACAATACTGGGAATCATAACCTTTCCAAGTTGACATATACTTTTGGGGGACACAATTCAATCCATGACACTTGGTACGAGGCCAGCAAAAAAGAGTAAGACCATCAACGAGATGAATTGATAAAGTGGCTGTGACAATGAACTCAAACACAGCAACACAGTGAAGATGACACGGGACTGGGTAATGTTTTATTTTGTCATCATAGGGTCACTGTGAATCAGCACTGAGTCCCTAGCACCTAACAACAATAACAGTATGTGTATGTACATGTGTATACCTCCATTCCCAATGTATACCTCCATTGCCAGAGTATACCCTAGAGAAATGGTTATGCATGTATACCAAGAGATGGAGACTGGAATAGAAAACACAGCAAAAACTAGAAGTAACCCTGATGCTCACCGACATTAAGATGGTTCCATTATGGAGTATTCCTGCATTACCAAGTATGAAAATGAAACTATAGCACTGAAAATGAAGGAACCTCAATGATGTACATCAGTATGGATGACTCTCAAATATAATATTAAACAAAAGAATCAAGTCATAGAATACATGCAGTATAAGTACATTTATCTACATTTTTTGCTTGTTTTTGCTTTTCCCTAAGTGTACATTGTTTAAGGTTACATACAAAGGCAGTAAAACTAAAATGAGAAGCTAGGGAACAATTCTCCAAGAATTTTGAAGAGTAGTCACTTCTGGGAGGGTTGGGTGTGACCAAGGGCCAACCAGAGTGCTTCTGATGTACCTGACCCCTTGTCCTGAGCTGGGCATAGGAACATGGGTGTTCATTTATCATCTTCCCTTAAAATGGACATCGTATACACACTTATAATTCATAAAAATATAAAACTACAGTAAAGAATGATCCTTATAGTCCTTCTCTAAGCCTTGGGATCAGCTGCTAGAGTGCTGTGCTGTTTGTGTTTTCAATGCCAGATTCCTTGGCCATAAAATAAAAGGGGCCAGGCCTATTCAGCAGTTCTTCAGGGCTGCCATACTCAACAATCTTCCCGTTGTCCAGGACCATTACTCTGAAACAAGGGAGAAAGAGAAGTCTCAGAAAGTAGCATCTCAATCTTGGCATTTATAAGAATAACCAGGATGGCTCCTGGTCAAAAAAGGGAACCTATCCTCTTCAAATGGTTTTCTAAAATTACTGATTTTGTGCCATTTTGAGTTGTAATGTCAGAGGTGGGAAAAACAGAAGGCTTCTAGTAATTCTACAGAGGCAGCAGCTGAGGCTCAGGGAAGTTGGGAGAGTCTCTGGTCAACACTTACCACTTGCGACTTTCGCCTCCGCCTCCCCATACTCAGTGAATAAACTAGTCACGATCAAGGTGATCCCAACTCACAGCACCCCACGTGTGTCAGGGTAGAACTGTGGTCCACCAGGTGCTCAATTTTTCAGAAGTAGGTCACCAGCTCTTTCTTCCCAGAAGCCTCTGGGTGGACATCCAGACTTTCACTTAGCAGTTAAATGTATTAACCATTTGCATCACCCCGGGATGCTACTCAGTTAATAATTGCATATAACTTCCTGTTTCACCTTTGAGGTAGTCTCCTTAACCCTATTAGTGTCCATTAACTTGTATAATTTTGGACAAATTACTTGACATCTCTAGGCCTCAGTTTCTTCATTGGTACAATTAGATGGTTAAGGTGGTGCTGTGAGGATCTCACAGCTGACATTATCAATGTTGGCAAAAGGTTAAGCCACACCTCCCAAGCTCTGTCCCGCCCTTCACTCACTTGTCACTGTCCATGATAGTGTGCAGCCTGTGGGCAATGGTGATGACCGTGCACTGGGAGAACTCGCTTCTGATAGTCGTCTGAATGAGGTGATCTGTCTCTAGATCCACTGCGGCAGTGGCCTCATCCATGATCAGAATCTTGGATTTCCGAAGCAGAGCCCTACCCAGGCACAGTAGCTGCCGCTGCCCTATGCTGGAAACCAGTAACAGAAACCAAGTGTTAGGCCCTAAGGACCCAGAAGTAACCCAGGCCTATGGGTGGGGGGCAGTTTCATGTTCCAGACAGGATTTTCCAAGCCCCTACTCCTCAATCCCACAGAATACCTTAGCCACTTCAATTTCATTGCGGCCACGGGCAGTATTTTTCTAAACTTTCCCAATTAGAAGACTCACCACAGTCACTGAATAAAAAGTTCAGTTTTTTATCTCCTGTCAGTTAGAAAGAAGCCTAGGAATGAGTATTTTTTTAATTAAGCACCCCCAAGAGATTTTCATGTTCTAACAAGTTTGGAAAATACTGGTCCAGAAACAGTGCTTTGCATTTTGGCTACAGTGATAGTCCATCCCATCAGCAGCATCTCTGGAGACTACGTTAGTTCCACTGTGTTCACGTCAGCAGTATTTGACCTGACATCATTAACACAGAGTGATGTCGCACTAGAATGCCCTGGTGGCATTTTTTGTGGCCTTTGCAAAGCCATTCATTATTTTAATGTGTAATTCTAGTCTCAAGCTAATTATTTGTTTAAGGCCTTTTGCCTTGATTAGAGATGAAGCTATCTAATGAACACGGTGTCTTGGTGTGAGATGCAATGTATGTGTGAAATTCAAATATGCTTGTACAATGCAAATAGCTTTAATTTGCTGAAAGCCCTTAATGAAGGCTGGACCTCTTACTTACATAAGGAAGCTTAGGGAAATGATGTGAAGGAGAGAGATTCTGGAATTTGCTAATTGCTCCTTCCTGCTGTGCCCATTAGAGAGCATATTAAACAGGAGGTGGCTAGACTCAAGTTCTGTAGTTCTCAGTAAGAAAAATTCTGCAGAAGACAGGAAGTCACCCAAGATGAACTTGTAGTTTCTCTCTGCAATTCCCAGAGAGACACTGCAAAAGGACTTGACTTTTCACCCAGCACCTGTCTTGGTGACTGGATTTCATGGTTAACTGACACACTGGGTTGGCTTTGGGGCTGTTGTCTATCTCTGTAGTCTGATGATCCATCATTCATCAACCTCCCAAACCAAATCTGACGCCCAGGTCTGAAATGAAGGCACTGTAGCGTTCTTTAAGGGTCTGCCAATACTCACTAGGGAGGTATGTGTGATTTTCATTCTTACAAAACAGGGCTGTCTTCTCCGTTATACTGTAAGTGTCATATGTGTCATTTGCCTCTGGGCCTCCAGTGCCTGGCCTATGGCAGGTGTTCAGTACAGATTTGTTAACCAAATATTTAAATCGTCTCTTTTTCATAGGCCCAAAGACCTCAGGTCCTGCTAAGAGGTCCTACAATTAAGTCCACAAACTTAATTGTTGTAAGTGCTACGTACCTCACTGCTTAATATCACTACAGTCACCTTCAAAGTACTCCCCTTGGGAAGCTATGTTCTGATGCCAGCGCCTAGGTCCCTCCTTCAAAGCAATTTTGGAACTCTTTCTGGAATGGTCATTGCACATGGTGGCATGGTGGCAAGCTCGCAAACTTGTCTAGTTGTCAGTGAGGCAGTTTTTAGCCAGTAAACAAATAAGTGTATTGGAAGACCCTCCCTGCTTACCTGATCCAGTCCCCAATGACTTTTTTCTTTGGCTAAAGATAAAGGAAGTATTAAAAGGAAGACATTTGATGACATTAAGGACATTAAGGAAATATGACAACAGCTCTGATAGCCATTTCAGAAAGAATTCTAAAATTGCTTTGAAGGGTGAACTAGGTGCATAGCTTCCCAAGGGGAGTACTGCGAAGGTGACTCTATGATATTCAGCAATGACATATGTAGCACTTTTTCTAGGATGAACTTACAACTTAATTGTCAGACTTTGTATGTCATTGAGGGAAGATAAAAATGATGCCAGTACACACCTCCTCTTATGGTGTCCCTAGGGCTGCATGCTGAAATCACCTGGGTCCCTGGCTCCATTGTTCAGGGGTGTACTTCAGCATTGGAAATTTTTAGTGCTTTCCAGGTAATTCTAGGGTGCAGTCTAGCTGAGAATCAACACTCCAGGCAATACCTCCCACACTGTGAGGCACACACAGAGCACTGGGATCTCCTGCTCCAGTGCAGACTCTGATTACTGAGGTGAGGGCCCGGGGGTCTGCATTTGTTACAAGCTTCCAGGTGCCGCGAACACTGCTGGCCCACCTCACTGAGCCACCAAAGCCTCCCTTTGATCTGAGATTCAGCAGCTAGCTGTCCATTCCTCTCTGCCACTGCTGAGTGGTACCTGGGAGTGGAGCAAGACCCTTCCAAGAGCAGTGGTCTTTGGTGAGGGCTGACTGTGGTGAGTGAAGGTGCAAACCAAACTGCTGTAGGGAAAATACCAGGCCAACTCCTTAACCAGCAGGTAAACACACAGTGAAGGCCCAACAGTATCACGTGTTGCTCACATATAAAAACAGGTAAAAAGGACTGTGACTCAGAGGCCTTGTGCTGATTTAACTTGACTCTGCTGAAACTCCTCCCTGGTCATTTGCACGCCCTTTAGGTCAGTGATTCTCAAACTCCGGCCTATAACAGTCTCCTGGGGATCTTACAGACTCCCCAGACCCAGGCTGCACTTCCTATGAATTGAGTCAGCCTCTCCGAGGGCTGGGCCAGGCCTCAGGAATGTTGTCCTCCCAACTCAAGTGCCTCATAGCCAAGGCGAGAGAGAGAACCTCTGCCTTCCCTGATGCTCCTGGACAACGGGATGTGTTAATCTGCGCGGCTCAGGGTCACAGGAGCTGGTTTTAAACATACGAGGTACATTGAAAAAGAAAAGGTTTCAAGGCTTTCCCATCTCTTTCACGTCTGTGTGATCATTTTCATCTTCACAACCGTTTCATGTTACACGTTAGGAAACGGACCCAGATAGAAATTCTATAATGCTGTGTGTCACGGGGCACAAGGAAGATGAGGAGTGGCCCCCTCACATTCTCTCACTGCCTGTGGGAGACATGGGTTATAAAACATTACCTAAGGTTGTCACCAGCCTCTGTCACCTCATAGGACAACCCAAGCTGCAGACCCGCCACGAAGGATTTCAGGTGAGCCAGCTCCAGGGCTTTCCAAATCTCCTCATCCGAGTAGCTGTTGAAAGGGTCTAGATTCATCCTCAGGGTTCCAGAAAACAGAACGGGGTCCTGCAAGTCAAGGGATGGGCGGCTGCTGAGGCTAGGGTCGGAAAAGGAACTGGCCGTTCCCTGTGGCTGTGAGAAATGGGGCTAGGACTGCCGGGATGGAAAGCCAAGGCACACAGACTTCTGCAAAGCTTCCCCACTGAAGGCCCGGAATGGCTGCAGCACCAGGGAGCTCAGAACAGGTTAAGAGGAGTCTTTGTTGGTTTGTTTTTTCCATTCTGGTACTCACTAATGGGTTTTCAAACTTGCTACAACATGTCATAAGGGAGAGGAACATCCCACATCCCCTAATGAGAACTCACATTGTGAAGATACAGGGATCGGGGCAGAGTAGAAAGGGAGAGGACAGTGGCCTAAGGAGAACACCTTTTCCTTTTGATGAGGTTGGTTGGAGAGAAGAGTACATCAAACTGGGTAAACACAGACAAATCAAAGCTACTCTTACACTCGACTACTGTGAGCAGAGGAAGATAGTCTTCAGGGAGGAGTCCCAGGCCAACAGAGAGTGAAAAAAAGGGTCCAGTCGATGGTGTGGAGAACGGAGAAGCCTCCAACACAACCCCAGAGAAGCCAGAGGAAGAATCCCAGAAGAAGATATTAGCGTATCTTGCTGATACACTAAGCGTTCTGCTTGCTGGTAGAAACCTCCAGCAAATTCCCTGCCCTGTCTTTTAGCTACACCAAATGGGGAGCATAAAGCTTAACGGCTTCAAGCTTCAGCTGTAAAACTGCTAACACTGATTGCCAAGGTCTCACCAACAGTGATGGGCTATAGAAATGCTAAGTAATCCTCTGTTCTATGGGACTTCTGTTCTGTTGCTGCCACCTATTGGTTAGATACTGGCAGTTACCAAAGCAATATGACAGAAAAAGCAAAACTTATTTTTTTAAGTTCTGGAAACAATGTGTCTTCAGGAACAGGCTTAGATCTCTTGTGTTGAGTGCAGAAATGACAGTGCTAACTGTACATACGTCAAGAAGAAAATGCCTGTGCACCCTGCAGAGCAAGCTGTTCCGACTACATGTGCCAGAAGGGAGGCCGGCCGCTCACCTGCGGGATGATGGTCAGTTTCTCTCGAAGGTCGTGGAGCCCGATAGAAGCAATATCCACGCCATCAATGATGATGTGGCCTCCCGCAGACTCCAGGATCCTGAAGAGGCAGTTGGTAAGGGATGACTTCCCAGCTCCTGTCCTGCCCACCACACCAATCTGGAACACAGTTCCTCAGCACATTAGTTCTTGGGGAAAAAAATTACTTAGCCTAGGGCATTCATAATCACAGGTGGTAAGAAGCAGTGATTGATACTTTGTCTTGAAGATATTAAATAGACTTTGGTTTGGGGTTGAAAAAAAAACAAAACAGATGTTAGGAAAAAAATGACCCTCCCTGCCTGCCTTGCTTGTTGAGAACTCTAGTGACTCCTGGAAGTAGGCAAATGTCCTCTCAACAGCTGTTGTTGTTCCAGTTATTACTGGGAACTACAGATTTAAAAACAAAACAAATCCTTTTTCAGAAGTGCAGAGAAAGCAAACATCGGGTTTGTTAGTAGCTGAGAGCCAGACTCTGACCTGGAGCACAACATCCTTTCCTGGCCCTTCTCTGCTCCTGCTCAGACCCCAAGTCCTCAGACAACACAAGCGCCCTAGGAAGGTGCAGGACTCTGCAGCCCGGTAGGAGAGCCAGCCCATTCTCTGTCCTCCACACTGCTGTTCTCCACGGATCCCTTCCCGAGGCCTGGGCGCTCCCTGTTTCCTTCCTGACTTCCCCCACATGCATGGCCCTCACAGGGAGGGAACACCATCAGCTGCAGAGGAAAGAGGCTGACCTCAGCAGGAGGTAGGGCGGGCAAGAGCAGAAAGCCCCGTACAGCTGCAGTAGGTCTGTCTGACCCCCTGTCGACATCCTGCTCTCTGGCACTGTGTGCTCCCAGCTCTCCAGGACAGAGAAGTGCCCTGGCCCTCTTGTGCCATCCAAATGATGATGTCCCAGAGCCCCATTGTTTGTCACCTCTGTGTCTAGGGAAACTTGGGTGGTGTAGTGGTTAAGAGGTACAGCTGCTAACCAGCAAGTCACAGTTCAAATCCACCAGGTGCCCCTTGGAAACTCCAGAGGGCAGTTCTACTCTGGCTGGTAAAGTTGTTATGAATCAGAATCGACTCAACGGCAATGAGTTTCGGTGTTTAGCTGTTTCTTTTGCTCACCTTCACAGGGACTGGAACCCACACATGGTTCCACCTACCTTCTCTGTGCTTTTGATGTCACAAGTGATTCCTTTGAGTACCAGATCCAGCTCAGGCCGGTAGCGCACTTGGTAGTTGCTGAAGTGGATCTCCCCTTTGCTGGGCCATCCTGCTGGGGGTCTCTTATCAGTTACCCAGGGTGCCTGGGAAGAAGAGAGGAGAAGTACAGCAGCTCTGCGTTATATGGTGGCCACTCAGCCAGTCACCCTATGACTCACAGCACAGCACAGGAAAAGAGTGGCACTGTGAGCATCCACCTTGAGTACAGTCCGCTCGGACTTCCTGGAAGGATGCCACTGTATCCGATTAAAGACTTCATCCCACAAGCTTGCTCAGCGGATGTCGGAATGAAGCCGCAGTTTAACCTGGCACATTCCCGGACCTGACTGCCTCCAGCCCATTTGAAGAAATGGGGCCTTTGGAGTTAGAGGCAGGGAAACTTTCGGAGAACTTTTTTAATTACCCGAAGTGAAATCTCTAGACAAGGGGAAGATATCCTCTTGAAGAAGCTGCCCTTTTTTTATCTTGTCCCTGGGGTTTCCCTAATTCCTCCTCACCTCATTTTCCACCTTTATGTACTCAGTTATTCTCTCAACAGCCACAATGTTGGTCTCTATCTCTGAAGTCATCCGCACTAGCCAATTCAAGGTTTGTGTGATCTGCAGAAAAAAAATCAGAAGACTCAAGTTCATCTTGGGCGCAAAAACTGGCTCAACTAATTAAACAGCAGGCCAGTCCCATGTGTGCTTTGCATCTGGCGTGGGGCTGGGCTCTGCGGGAGATGAAGGAAAAGTGTAAAGCAATCCTCCTGCTCCCTGGAGGTGGCATTAACACTGGCACACCAAGTGGCTGTAGGACAATTAGTGCTCAGTTGGGTGACGCTCTCCTCAGGGACAGTACAAGCTTGGAGTGGTCTGGAGCTAACGCCAGGGCTGGGAGAAGCTGATCATCAGTGGAGTGGGACCCAAACTCAGGCCGCCTGCCTCAAGGTGTGGAGGGTGCCAGGAATGGCATTCTCCTAGTGAGGACAAACAAGAGAAAAGACAGAGTAGCAGAAGGCCTTCCAAGGAGCTGCCTCTCCTCTCTGCTGCCACTCAGCAACAGTTCCACAGAGATCCCAGCCCTCAAAGCGGGCAAATCCACATGGAGCTTTGTCCTGTTTCACCCCTCACAAACTCCCCGTGTCTTCTTGTCATTACAAGGATACATCTAAACCAATATTAAAGAGTTGTCCTGATCCCCAGTAGCCTACCCACCAGGGAATCTGTGGGTTACTAAGATGCAAGCTTCTTTCCAGCAGAGAGACTGAGCACCTGCCACATAGGCACAGGAAGCATGCGTCGAGCAAATGGTCTTCAAAAGACGGAGAGTACAGATCTCAGGGGACAGCACTGTGGGGACTAAGTATAGGTGGAAGCATATGTAATTGTTGATATTTGCATGTTTTGGTTTTGGTTCAGCCTCACACTTTCTCGTTGCCTCCTCTATCCTAGGTGAGCTACCCTAGGAATGATGTGGCGAAGGGGCTGTGACACTGGTGAAGAACAGATTCTTTTGGGGTGTCCAGGTGTTATCGTACAGGGCCATACTAACTCCTACTGAAGACAAGACCATACAAATTTCACTTGCAGCTATGTAAATCTCCAATATATTAGTTGAAAAGGGTGCCATGAAAAATGGCTGAGTAACTCAGGATGATTTATTCATTGAACAAATATTTATTGAGCATTTACTGTGGTGGTAGGAAATAATAATGTCTATTATTGAGCATTTACTGTGGTGGTAGGAAATAATAATGTCTAATGTTTCCATGCTGGGGGGATGCTGCAGTGAGGTGCACTATGTAGTTTCATCAGATCCTATGTTTTTTAAGTTAAAATTAGCTCCAGTTATTCTGTGATCAAAGAAAAAGAAACACAGAAGTTATTTGTTTAAAAGACTTTCAGGTTACTGCTGTATTCTGGAAAAGCAACGTATTTGATCTCTCTTTTGACACAGACAAATCAAAAAGGTAGAGGCATGGATGTATTTGGTTGAACCCTTTGAAATCATTCTAAGCTCCACGAACAACAAAGTTTATGCCTATTTTCCAGATGCTGCTTGATGCTTATTTAGAAAGGCTAAGGGGCATGTCCATAAGTTACATAATTAGTAAAAGATGAGGCCAGGGTTTGAACTTGAGTCTCCCTGCTCCCTCTGGATCTAGAAATGAATCAAGAGCACAGACTCCAGTGTATACTCCAGACTCAATTTAAGATTAAGTATAACTGAACTCCCAACCTTCAGACTCACATTAAGTGCATTGGACAAAACAAAGCCCACAGTGTCCCCACTCAGTGTATCTCTGTAGATAACCATCATCAAGGATGCAAAGAAGACAATCAGGTTTCCAACCAGCTCCAGGCGAAATGCAAGCCACCTGTGAGGAAACAGAGGCAGAGAGAAAGCTGTGTCACTGATCTTCACTTCTTCACCTTAGCCAGCACCTAGGCACTCATAGAACCTTCTCAGAGGGCTTGAGTTGGTAGGGTTGCAGTCTTGGAAGATACCTTGATTCATCTATCACATGCATTCCTAGAGTAATTTAAATTTGATTTTAAAAAAATAAAACTGTATTTCAAAGGTATTAGGAGAGTTTGATAAACTAAAATAATCCTATGGTGCAATGTCTCTGAAACTTACCAAATCTTAAGAATTGTCTGGGCTAATTGATAAAAATACTTGTTATAAAGTGCATGTTAAGAAAGCCTGGACCCTGAACTCACTTATATACAACTGAAAACTTCATGGGATTTGGTTCCTTGGTTTGGAGGTTTAGGGTCATAGTTTCATGGGACATCCCAATAAAGTATTTAATGCTTTTATTCTATTTCCTAGTTTGTGGTGTGTTGCCTGGGGTCTTAAAGCTTTCAAGTAGCCATCCAAGACACAATTAATGATCTCTATTTACATGCAGCAGAAGAGGGAGAAAGATTCAGGGATAAGAAGAAGATACTGGAATGTGTGGCTAATTGCCTCCATGGATGATCTGCATTATGCAGACGACACAACCTTACTTGCTGAAAGTGAAGGGGACTTGAAGCACTAATGGAGATCAGAGACCTGCATGGATCACACCTCAACATAAAGAAAACAGAAGTCCTCACCACTGGACCAATAAACATGGAGAAAAGACTAAAGTTGTCAAGGATTTCATTTACTTGGATCCACAATCAACACCCATGGAAGCAGCACATCAGCTGCAAAAGACCGCTTTAAAGTGTTGAAAGTCAAAGATATCACTTTGAGGACTAAGATGCGCCTGGCCAAGCCATGATGTTTTCAACCTCCTCATTATGTGTGTGAAAGCTGGACAATGAATAAGGAAGACTGAGGAAGAAGTGATGCCTTTGAATTGTGGTGTTGGCAAAGAGCACTGGGTATATTATGGACTGCCAAATGGACAAATCTGTCTTGGAAGAAGTACAACCAGAGTGATCTTTAGAGGCAAGGATGATGAGACTGCATCTCACATACTTTAGATATGTTGTCAGGAAGGACCAGTTCCTGAAGAAGGGCATCATGCTTGGTGAAGCAGAGGTCAGTGAAAAAGAGGAAGACCCTCTCAACAAGGTGGGCTGACACAGTGGCTGCAGCAGTGGGCTCAAGCATGGCAACAATCGTGAGCATGGTGCAGGACCAGGCAGCGTTTCATTCCATCGTGCATAGAGTTGCTGTGAGCAGGAAGAGACTCAACAGCACGTAACAACAACAGCAACAATCGTGACTAATGATGCTGAGCATCTTTTAATGTGTTCATTCGCTATTTGAATATCTTCTTTGGAGGAATGTCTATTGAAATCTTTTGCCCACTTTTTGAGATATATATATATATATATATTAGTTCTTTTTATACTTTAGATATTCAACTGTTATCAGGTAATGGTTCCCAAATAATTTTCTATCATTCTGCAGATGTGTCTTCACTTTCTTGATAAGGTGCTTTGATGCATGAAAGTTTTTAATTTTGATGAAGTGCAATTTATCTGTTTTTTTTTTCTTTTGATATTTGTGCTTTTGGCGTAATATCTTAGAATTTGTTGTTAAACACAGATCTTGGAGCTTTACCCATATATTTTCTTCTAAGAGCTTAACAGTTCTAGGTCATGGACCCATTTTGTAATTACTGTAAGTGGTGTGAGGTATGGGCCCAAATTCATTCTTTGGCATGTCAAAATCAGTTGTCCCAATACCATTTAATGGAGACATTATCCTTGTCCCATTGAAGGCACTTGGCATCCTTGTTGACAGTCAGCTGACGCATAGACGTATGTCTTTCAGGACTCTAAGTCCTATTCCACTAGTTTGTATGTCTACTCTTACACTATTACCACACTACTTTGTTTTGATTACTATGGCTTTATCTTACATTTTCAGATTGGGATATATGTCCTATTTTGCTCTTATTTTTCAAAGTTGTTTTGTTTACTTGGGGTGCCTTGCAATTCTATGTGAATCTGAGGGTGGAATCTGCACTTTTACCAAATGCTCTAAGCGATTCTTTTGATTGGGCAATTTGGGGAGCAATGCCGTAGTAAATCCATATGTAAGGTTAAAAAGTAAGCACCATAGAAAAGTTTAATGTGCCCTCTCTGGTTTCATTATTAAAGGAAAAAAAAAGTGGAACCAAGTTGAGGGAGGGAGGAAGTTAGGGGTACAATGAACGTAAGAAACTGTATTTAGACTCTGTAGGGAACCTAAGAGTACGTATATATGGAAGTTGATGATACAAACTGACTTTCTCAATAAAATGTGTTTAAATCTTTGCACCAATAATTCTAACATGTGTACAAAGAAATCTGCTCAATATTTCCAGTGAGGTCCAATAACATCACCTTAGACAGATACCCATTTCCCTCCTGGAAGGTCTCTAAGAAAATGTGTTTTACAATCAAACTCTTAACCTCTCCTTGTTCCAAATAATACTGAGCCTTGTTGACCTACCCTTAATATGTCAAGACACTCTGGGAACCATTCAAGAATTTCCATTTTCCTGAAAAAGATCTCCTTCTTTCAGGGATGTCCCACTGCTTGCCCAGGTGCAGTGATGCCAGACAAACTGTGCTCACCTTGTTAGAGGATTCACCTTCCAGGAGGTGAGCTTTCCATTTATTACATCACCGCTTTGTTTGCTTTTACCTAAAAATTCCCAGTTCTCCTCCAACCAACCTCTGCTTCTTCCACCACTCTAAAAACCACGATTCTGTGGAGAATCTTACACCCATTCTCACGGAACAAAATCGAGAGCATCCGTGTCACCTCGGCGAGTACTCAGTACTAGTCACTACTGGTACTCACAAACCTCATTTTACTTCCACAATAGCCCTGGGAAACAGGTTGCATTCTATGCATTATAAGTTCAAGGAAAATGAGAATTTCCTTGGAAACATTAAGTCAATTTGCACAGCTGGTAGGTGGTAGAGTTGGCACAAGAACCCGCGTCTCTGACTCCAAGTCCTGCTGCTTCTCCCTATTTAAATAGCACAACAGAAGTGTGTATGGCCAGAGTGACTTCATATCTACTGACTGCACCAGCTCTTCTCTGGCTGATGTCAAGCATACAGAACCCCAAAGCACCCATGTGGGTAAAAACCCAGGAACAAGCTCACCTGTTGGCAACAATCCAGGAATAGACACATTTCTGGTTGATGTCAACTCCCATCTGGTTGAGTTTTAGAAATCGCTGCTGGTGCCCTAAGGCACGAATCACAGACAAACCTGACACAGTCTCACTGAAGTGAGAGTAGATTGGGGACCTGGTGACAGAGTCCAGACGTCTCAGCTGGCGGGAAGTAGCCACATAAAATATCTGACAACAAAAAGTAACGAGTCTGTTAGTCACACAGTCATGTTACATGTTGTGAAAGTTGGTGATCGCAGCTCTCCATCTTCCTGGTCATTAGCCAATGTGACTTATCTTGATGGCTGCAGCCTACATATGAGCAGGGCAGAAGCCTCCAATCTCATCCACAGCCATAGGAATGTGGTGCGAAGTCCCAGAGGGGTAGAATCATAGGAATGCTTGGGGTTCGTGGGGAAGAGATGAGGATGAAATCAAGGTTATAAATTGCTAAATCAAGTGAGGAATTTTGTTGGCATAATCCACGTTCTTCCCAAGAATCTACATATGTTCTCCAAATGAAAGTCTCTGTACTGCTTAGAGCAGCAGCCTCCAGAAGGACTCAGAGGAGCATCTGGGACCAGAGAAGTGTGGAAAGTGGGGACAGGCTGGAAATAGATATTGAGGCTTGGGTGTCAATTGGGTAACAATCAGTTAAGTGACCGAAACCATGCCTCAGTGAAATGTGAAGGAGTTTGGGTGTGTGTGGAATGTTTAGGACCTAAGAACTGGAAATGGATAGAACAGAGTTAGGCATAATCTCTGTGATGTGAGGCATGAGGGGTGAGGTACAGCAGAGCGCAGCAGTAGCGCTACTAGATTTTCTGGGATTTGTTGAAACCAAGTAAGGCATGGACTTTTGAGAGTCAGAATGCAAAGCATTATACCTGGCAGTTTCTTCAGATATCGTGCTTCTTGTTTGTTGGTTTGTTAACAATGGTCCAAAGTTTGTTACCATTAGTGTAGCCAATGGACTCAACCCCAGTACCAGGAAGCACCATCTTACCACAGGCCATAGGCTGCCCCACTGCCTGTAGGGTCTTTGGGATTGTTCTCTTTGGGTAACACAAAGACAACTGGTTGGACAAGATTTCTCTCTGTACCTTCTCTTCCCATCATCCATTTTTGTTGCGGATGTGGATTCCTTTCTGCTTGCTCTAGATTTTCTATGAGGCTTCACTCTGAAACTACCTGTGCAGTCATGAACACACTGGAATTATGACAAATTCATCCACATATATCCCAGTCAGAGTAGAACTCCCCTGAATTTAAAAAACATCTAGCTTCTGCTGAGAGACATCTCTGAGGAGACATACCTATTTCAAAATCAAGGAAGCAATGATACTACAGCTCTTACAGAAGCAACAACTGTCTCAACAACTGGCGGAGTCTCACAGAGCTTCAAGACTGCATTCAAGGCCAACTTCAAAGTAAGCTCACATCCAGACATAAATCAGTCCCACCCGAAAGGTCTTCAGCTTCTGGGGAGGGTGGGAGTGGGGGACAGCAGTGAAGTGGATATTTGCTATAAGGTGTACGCTAACCAGTGCTGGCACTCCGGCTACATACAGCCAGTGATGTGTGAGCTCCTTGGTATATCAAAACGACAAAACAGCAAAGATACTGGAGAGGAGTGAATGATAAGCAAAAGAAAAGATTCCTGGAAGAAGTCTGGGTTTTTATAAGGGGAAGGGAAAGAAGGCCTAGCCATTTGCAAACCTACCTGAACAGCCACATAAATGACGGCAAGAGGGACGATGACGACGATGAAGACCGGGGTGGCCACGCAGATCAATACGAGAGTGCTGATGATGCCCAGAAGGCACATGATCCAGCTGCGCAGGGAGTTAGGGAGGGTCTCGTCTACTGTGGAAACGTCCTAGGGACACACGGGAGAGATGGGCACCAGGGAATTCCTAAGACAGTTTACATCCTCCTCATTCTAGCAAAGTTTTCTCTGTTCCCAGTGTTGCTCTCATTCAATTGTTTCATGATACTCGTTTGCATGATACTGAACTGCTTGCCAATAATTGATTTCATTTCAGTAATTCTGTCACCAATCTAAATTTTTCCAAACGGATATGGCAGTCATCCGTCACCTTTTTCAGCTGACTTGGCACAGGTCTCCACTCTTCTCAGTGAATTTTCCCTTTGTCAAACTTATTAAACTATTACTAATCACTGTAAGCTGATAGATCCTTAAGGAAAATTCTCCCATCATGAAACCACTAATTTCACTGGGTATCTAGCACACAGCCTGGCACGGAACAGGCACTTAGAAAATATTGGTTCGGAGGCTCCAGTAAACAAGCCCTGTCACTCATTTCTGAGTGAAGAATCATCCTCTTCCTGGAAAGCTGTTCCCCCTACCAGGCACAGAGCTTCAAGGGGGAGGGGATGAATGTACTTGCTGTCTGGGCAGTGTTCTGATGAACGAACCCGGAGGTGATGGGGGGTCTTCCTGCCGTATTGCCTTCGTATCACATTGAGTAAGTAAACAAATAAGCAAATGATGAATGGGTGGATGGCTGGGAATGTGCTCAAAGCCTGATATATATTGTGTATGATTCTTGCCTAGATTTCACAGAGAATTATGCTGATTCTAGGACTAATCATATGTGGATACCAAGGTGAGTCCAAATTATCTCCAGAATGTTCAAAAGTGGGTTAGACACAATAGCCTCCTGAAAGAGCCATGAATCAGAATCATTCAGTGATAAGTTTAACACCCCCGTCCCAGAGTCACATCGAATGCAAATCACTGTATGTGCAGGATTGGCAGACAGTCTCAGTTCTCTCTAGGTTGATTTTGATCCTTATATTTCACAGATTCACCATCTTTCTTTTACTCCTTCCGCTACCTCCTCTTCTGGGCCCACGATGGTTAACATATGTGTCAACTTGGTGAGGCTATTACATACCCAACTGTTAGCTGCTGTTGAGATGGGTGATCCCATGTGTGTCAGAGAAGAACTGCGTGCCATAGGGTTTTCAGTGGCTGAGTTTTGGGAAATAGATTGCCAGGGCTTTCTTCCAAGATGCCTCTGAGTGGGCTAGAACTGCCAAACTTTTGATTAGCAGTGGAGCGTGTTAACGGTTTGCACCACCCAGAGACTCCTAGTTATTTAGTTATTTAATCAAACCCTAATTTAGGTGTTGCTGTAAAGGTACTTGACATCTATAATCAGTGACTTTTAAATGAAGGAGTTTATGCTAGATAACGTGGGTGTGCTGCATTCAGTCAATTGAAGGCCTCAAGATCCAAACCTGAGAGTTTCTGAGGAAGAAGTTCTGCCTCAACACTACAATATCAGCCCCTACCTGAGTTTCCAGTCTGCCAGTCTGCCCCACAAATTTTAGATTTGCCAGCCTCTACAACCCAGTTCCTTAAAATCTCAACCTCTGTCTATGTATACATAGGAGGTCCGACAAGTCCTCCAGCTTAATGGTTCTAAGTGCTACATGCCTCTTTGCTGAATATCACTACAGTCACCTTCAAAGAACTTTTTTTCTTTATCTGAAGATATGGGAAATATTGAAAGGAAATTATTTTGATGACATTCAGGACATCAAGGGTAACATAATGACAGCCTTGATCACCATTCCAGAAAAAGAGTTCCAGAACTGCTTTGAAGGATGGACTAGGCACTGTTGTTGGTGCATAGCTTCCCAAAGGGAGTACTTCAAAGATGACCGTAGTGATATTCAACGATGAGTTGTGCAGTACTTTTTCTGGAATGAATTTGTGAACTTAATTGTCAGATCCAATGTATGTATGTATGTAAAAGACAAGATTCTTAGGAAGAGGCACTGGGCTTTTATAAGAAGATAAACCAGCCAAACCCACTGCTGTCAAGTTGATTCCAACTTATAGCAACCCTATGCGATGGAGTAGAACTGCTACACAGAGTTTCCAAGAGCTCCTGGTGGATTCAAACTGCCAACTTTTTGGTTAGCAGGTGTAGCATTCAACCACTACACCACCAGGGCTTCCTTAAGAAGAGAGGAAGGCTTTATTTTTCTGGACAGCCCTGACTGATACAGTTTCCAGTCACAGATCCTAGAGCACCCTAGACTGAACTCCCTCTTACACACCTGAGTCACCTCCCCACAAAAATCACTGTATAATTGAAAGGTTCCTTTTTTGTGGGATACAAAAGCAGTTAGCAAAGTATGATTGTTGCCTATTGTCCTAAATAATTCATAGCTAAGAACCCTGTGTTCCCTTCTCTAGATTAGTTAGCTTAGTTACATATACTATAACACAGGGAACGAGCATGCAATCTCCAAAATTCCTGTGAGAAATCTCCCTAATAAAATTGTGTGCCCTTTTAGGTTCTCTTAAAGAGCAGAGATCCCATTGAATTTGTTTCCAATGAAACTATTTCTTTCCCAAGGGGAGATGATAAATGGGGACTGGTTATATTCCTATTTTTGAAGCAGTTAGTGTGTCCCCAGAACCTGACTGTGGGCTGTGGGCTGTGGGCTGTAAGGTTAACCTTTATATGTCTCGCCCAAATTCCCACCAAAAAATATTTTGCCATCAATTCCAACTCATAGCAACCCTACAGGACAGAGTAGAACTGCTGCATCAGGTTTCCACGGCAGTAGACTTTATGGAAGCCAGCTGTCACATCTTTCTCCAGTAGAGCAACTGGTGAGTATGAACAGTCAATTTTTTGGTTACAATGGAGCACTTTATCTGCTGTGCCACCAGGGCTTCAAGAAATAAAGACCCAGAGCTTCTCACACATTTGAAACAAATATGCCCCCTCCCTCAAGTAGTGCTGGTTGAAAACTGCTAGCGATGGTGGAATATTGCTTGGAATTACCCGGCCTCCACCTCTGTTCCTGAAACTTAGCATCTCAGATGTTTCAAGAATCATTTGAAAAGTTAGGTATGGCCCATGGAAGAGAGCCATCTATGATTTTAACATTTACTCAATTCCCCACTGCCTAGTACAGCACTTCTCCACTGCCTCGTACAGCACTTGGCTCATAGAAAGTGCTCAATAAATGTTGCTGGATGAATGCCAAAGTTTTTAGAATCTACAGTAGATGGAGACAACATTTTAGAACCTTGTTAAAATCATAATGGCTCTTTTCCATGGTCCAGATCTAAAATGGAAGTTTTAGGAATGGAGACGAAGACTTGTAAAAGGGTTATTCCCTTTATTCACTGTCACAGGTATGGGGCAGTACTTTGCCTTAGTTTTCCCTCTTCAGAATAATCCTTCTCATCTTGCTTCTGTTGCCACCCTCCTGTCCCCTACTCCCTACATAGCAACCAAACCAAACTCAGTGCCATCGAGTTGATTCTGCCTCAGAGTGGTCTTATAAACAGAGTGGAACTGCCCCTTACAGTTTCCAAGGAGCACCTGGTGGATTCGAACTGCCAACCTTCTGATTAGCAGCTATAGCATTTAACGACTGCGCCACCAAGGTCTACATTCCCAATATAGCCTTAACTAGTTTCTGAGATTTAACACAAACCTCAGCCTTTTTAAAAAACATGACTGGCCCCCAGTCACCAGACTGAGCTTGTACCTCATCCCTCTGTTAGTCCTTTATACTCCCAGAATGGCTCTATACATACCACTGCTATTGGTTTCACCATATTCTGTCATCATCTTTTATTTCCTTAGTTGCCCCAATTACTAGACTGTGGTTCCTTAAAGGGCCAGAGCTGTTCATTCCTGTATCTCCAGGACCCTGAGGACCTCACAGGAGGTACACAAGAAACATCTATTTCTTGGGTGAACAAAAGAACTGAAACCACATAGTGTGGTCTAGGAGGACAGGAGAATTCCACCTTACAGGCCTTGAGATACTTACACCGGCAAATCTGTTCACAATCCGGCCAATGGGCGTTGTGTCAAAAAATTTCATGGGTGCTTGAAGGACATTGTTCAGCAGTTGCTTGTGCAGGACGTTGGCTGCATGGATGTTAGCGAAGGCAGACCAGAGATTTGCTATCAACACAAACAGACCTAGAAATGGAACCAGTTCCGTTAGTACCATGTACAGATATCCTTAAAGACTTGTGCCAAGGACATGAGGGCAAATGTTTACTTAAGTCCAAGTGAAGTACAGGACCAGGCATACTCTATAAGAGAAGCAGTTATAGCTGTCAGACATACTTTGTGCAAATCCCAGAGCTCCGTAGACTCCGAGTCTCAGGTCCCTCAGAGAGGTTGGGTAGTTGGTGCTGTTATATATACTCGAGTCGCTGGTCCAGGCACTGAGCCAGAGGTTGGATCCAATGTAAGCCACATAATTCAGCACATAGGTAAGCATGATGAAGAATATCGAACACCATCCAACTGCTTGTAGGTATTTCATATAGATGGAAAACTTCACCTGCAAAACCCCCATCTCAACATTAGTAGAGATCCTGTAGTGTTATGGTGAGGAATTATGTAGAACCATAATCACAACCAGAGTCACAATCAGAAACACAATCACAAAGAAAAGAGCAGTCCCTTGGAAAAGTGGGCAACAGGGAGGAAAACTTGATAGTGTAGTCACTATTTCTGCACTGGGCCAGGGTAATAGATCAATGCTGAAATACAGTGCAGATTAAATAGTTATCAGACAATAGTGAACTTCTAGGGATATTTACAAGAATGAGATAGATGGAGATATGCTGAAGACTTGGAATTTGTATTTTTAAATTTTATTAATGTGAATTGTGTGCTCTGAGACTGGTATATTAGTGTTCCCAGAATGGCATGTTTGTTGTTCCACACACATCAGAAAGGAATCAAATGTGGGGCTATTCATAAGAAACATGTCATTTGCCATGGAAATATGATTCAGTAGAAAGCTCAGAGCTTCTACTAAACATTTCAATAATGAATGTGAAGATTTGCCAAGGACAGCCTTCCTTTGTATATGTATTTAGATTTTATCTAACTTAAAAAATTTTGGATCCCAAACATTCTGCCACCTCTAACAGTGCATTTTAGTGTGGTGTTCACCTTTCCAGTTTCTACAAATTCCTTCTTAATTAGTTCTTGTCCTTTTACTAGTTCTTCCTCCTTCTTCAGCTTTGGCCCCACATTGCGACTTTTCAAGGAGCTTTTCAAAGACTTCCGGTGCCTGCCACTGGACCTAGATCTGAAAAATAGAGAGGGAGCAAGTTTCCCTGAAGACTTAGATGCTTCCTGAGGGTCTTGAAAGCCAACATCACAACCACTTTTCTTGTATCAAACTGCATTTCAAAGCAGATGGCCATCGGAGAAAATCAGTACAATCTCAGCCATCCCATGACTCATACAATGGAACAAAGAAAAAGCAGGCAATGTCCATGGTGTCTGCTCCCTCTGAAAAAGCCCATGTAGAAAAACAGAAACGAAAATGTGGAAACAAAAAACTAACCTCCAGCTGAGAGTTCGATGAAAGCTGTTGTCTCTTTTCAAGGTCAAGGAGGCCACGTCATCAGGGATTTCCTCCACACTGGGCATCAGCCCATAGTCGTCATCTTCACTGTCATCATTGACTAGGGAGACACATTAGAGGTCAGGGAAATAGCTGCAGAGACTTGAATAAGAGCAAGGAGAGAGATGTAATCTCTGACCTAGCTGGCCTCAGCAAGGAATCCCAGATGTACACACAGACTGAAATTGTTGACTTCAGAAATGCTAGTTATTGAGGTGGAGTCAGGATGGCAGACTAAGCACATGCCACCTTATATCCCTCTGGAAACCAACACCCGAATTCATAAATCAAATGGAGCATTCTGGTCACCTAGTGAACCCCCAGGACACGGCACAGGGCTGTTAATTTGGACTTCATGCCACAGAACAAAAAACCTCCTCTCTTTCACTGACTCCCGCTCCTGGCTAGCCCTGGCTCTCGTGGACTGAAGGTAAACGCACAATTTTGACTTTTTTTTCTGTCTTGGACAGTGGGAAGAGCTGGGTCGTGCCTAGTGGCTAGACTCAGATGCACTGCTGGTGGGATAGGCAGGCGAAATTACCATATTTTGAGAGCCAGGCTTAGGACTCTGTTCATCTAGCCACTTTGGGCCTGTTTTTTTGTCCCTGCTGCAGCGTGGGTTTGTACGGAACCACAGTGCCTGTGTGAGGGACACCATGTTGGAAACAGAGATTTTGCCAAGCCAAAGCCAAGTGCTGTCAACTAGCAGGACCTAATTCTTAGCCTGGGAGCCAGCGCCTGCAAACAGGACAGCACTTCTCTGACAGAAAAGCAGTAGTTTACACAGTGTCACCTACGGTGGGGGCCTGTCAGCAGAGGCGGAGGACTCACTACCTCTTGGCACCTTTAGCTCCTCTATTTGCTGACCATGTGGAGGGCACCATCTTAGACATGGTGGCCACAGCTGGACCTATTTCTTAGCTTGGGACCCAGAGCCTAGCCACAGGAGAGCGCTTTTCTACCAGAAAAGCAGTATTTTCAAAGTATCACCTGAGACTTGGTCCTGTCAGCAGAGGCCAACAGGGCAGTAGCACTGCTGTATTTTGAACCAGTTTGTATCATCTGGGGTTGGATATAGAAGTGCTTACTTTGCCAGTTGGTAAGAGGGACCTCTACACCTGAAAACCTGACTGACTTGGGAAGCGGTCAGATACCTTTTGTTTTACATTTCAAGACAGCCTAAAGAAACATATGCAGTCCATCCTCACAGTATTTCTCCCAGCCTTTACTTACTCACACAAAACCCAAAAAACAACAGACACTTGTGGCATACAAGAAATCACCCATGGCTTCAGAAGGCTCCCTAACAAAACAACCAAGGAGTTTTCCAGATGAAGAAACTTTTCTGAAATCATCAGAAGGTGAATACAAAAGGATTATATTCAGAGCTCTCCTAGACCTTATACAAAATGCAGCAGAACAAAAGGAAAAATTAAGCAAGCTGTGCAATCTGATGGAACACCAGTACTCTGAAATCCAACAGATCAAGAACAAAATCAAAGACATAGAAACTTCAATGCAAAGCCAAGAAAACAGAATGAAACAAATGGAAAAAAAGAATCTCTAACTTGGAAGACAGAGCTACTGATGCCAGCATCTATGAGCAGAAATCAGAAAAAAGAAACAAGAAAAACGACGAAGCATTAAGAAGCATGTGGGACTCTGTTAAGAGGAACAACCTTTGATTAATTGGAGCCCCTGAATAGGATGAGACACCTGAGAACACAGAGCGTATTGTTCCTGAGCTGCTGACAGAAAACTTCCCAGAAATCATGAAGGAAGAGAATATAGATATCCCAGATGCATATCGTACGCCACCCAATATAGATCTCAAAAGAAAGACTCCAAGACATATTATAATCAAACTTAACAAAATGAAACATAAGCAGCAACTCTTATAAGGCAGCAAGACTCAAAGCAAAGCTAACCTCCAGAGGGAAACCCTGTAGGCTTTTGTCAGATTTCTCAGCAGAAACCATGCTGGCATGGAGACAGTGGCATGACACATTCAAAGCCTTGAAGGAGAAGAACTTCCAACCAAGAATTATATATCCTGCAAAACTATCTTTCAAATATGAAAATGAAATGAAGACATTCCCAAATAAACAGAAACTCAAAGACTTTGTAAAAACCAAACCAAAACTGCAAGAAATACTGAAAGAAGTTCTTGGCTTTGGCTTAGAAGAACAAAAGCACTAACTTTATATTTTAGAACAACGCATTATTCAGAACTCTGCTTAGTTAGGGAACGCTCCAAATTCAATCACAGCTTTAATACTGAAAGAAACAATCCAGTGATTATTGTGAAAACTATGGTGCCATCATATTAAAAAGAGGGATGTACTACAGTCGTTATAGTCCTTCCAGATGGAGAGGAAGATGACAAGACTGGTAGTAATTAAAATTGGGTTTATATGTAGTTTATTAAGGGGGATCATAGGAGTAGCCATAAAGCACAAGAAAGATGTAACATACCATATCAAGAAATGTAACACACAGGCATCTCAACAACTACAAAACCAGCTATAAAAAAGGTGAAAAATCAACTCACAAAAAAGAATGTCCCAGAACAGACTAATAAGAACCACAGAGAAAACATCAACACAAAAATAAACATATCACAATGGCAGTACTGAACACATACCTATCTATAATTACATTGAATGTGAATGGACTGAATGCTCCAGTAAAGAGATATCGAGTGGCATCTTGGATCAAAAGACCTGACCCATCCGTATGTTGTCTACAAGAAACTCACTTGGGACTTAAAGATAGGAGCAAACTGAAAATTAAAGGATTGAAGAATATATATCAAGCTAACAATGAACAAAGAAGAGCAGGGATGGCCATTCTAATCTCAGACAAAATCAATTTTAATGTAAAATTCACCATAGTGGACAAAGATGGACACTATTTATTGCTGAAAGGTTCAGTACACAAGCAAGACTTAACTATATTAAATATTTATGTACATAATATCAGAGCACCTAAATACATTGAAGAAACAGTGGCTACACCCTAAAAAGAGTTAGATTACTCCACAGTAATAGTGGGAGACTTCAACACTCCACTCTCAATACTGGACAGATCATCTAGAAAAAATCTCAGTAAAGACATAGAAGACCTTATTGCCACAATTAACCAATTAAACCTCATCGATATATACAGAACTTTCTACCCATCAGCAGACAACTACACCTTCTCCAGTGCACATGGAACATTCTCCAGAATTGACCATGTGTTAGGACATAATGCAATTGTCAACAAAATCCATACCATTGAATTACTGCAAAACAACTTCTCAGATCATAAAGCCATAAAAGTCGAAATCAGTAGCAGAAAAAACCACAGATACAAAGTGGAACTCTTGGAAACTGAACAACATCTTACTCAAAAAACCATGGGTTTTAGAAGAAATCAAGGAGGAAATAAAGAAATTCATGGATTCCAATGAGAATAAAAACACTTCCTACCAGAACCTATGGGATACAGCCAAAGCAGTGCTCAAAGGTCTGTTTATCTCCATAAATGCGCACATCTGGAAGGAAGAAAGAAACCAAATCAAGGAAGTAACCCTACAGCTTAAACAAGTAGAGAGTGAACAGTAGAGGAACCCCTCAGGCACCAGAAGAAACCAGATCATAAAGATTAGAGCAGAGGTAAATGAATTAGAGAATAGAAAAACAACTGAAAAAATTGAAAAGACCAAAAGCTGGTTTTTTGAAAAGATCAACAAAAGTGACAAACCTCTGGCTAAACTTATTAAGAAAAACAGGAAAGGAAACAAATAACCCAAGTTAGAAATGAGAGGGGAGTTCTCACCACAGATCCAACAGAAATCAAAAATATCATAACAGAATACTATGAAAGACTGTACTCTAGCAAATTTGAAAACCTAGAGGAAATGGACAAATTCCTTGATTCATACTGCCTACCCAAATTATCACAACATGAAGCAGGACAACTTAATAAACCCATCACAAAGGAAGAGATTGAAAATGTCATAAAAAAACTGCCAACCAAAAAAAGCCCAGGCCCAGATGGCTTCACTACAGAATTCTACCAAGCTTTTAGAGAAGAGTTATCTACAATATTACCAAGACTATTTCACAGTATAGAAAGGGATGGAGTACTCCGAAACTCATTCTATGAAGCCAGCATAACCCTGATACCAAAGCCAGGGAAAGACCCAACAAAAAAGGAGAACTACAGACTGATATCACTCATGAATCTAGATGCAAAAATCTTCAACAAAATTCTTGCCAATAGAATGCAACAACATATCCAAAAAATAATCCATCATGACCAAGTTGGATTCATACCAGGGATGCAAAGCTGATTCAGCATCAGAAAAACAATTAATGTGATTAACCACATAAATACCACAAAAGACAAGAATCACCTGATTTTGTCCATTGATGCAGAAAAGGCATTTGATAAAGCCCAACACCCATTCATACTAAAAATTCTTAGCAAAATAGGCATAGATGGAAAATTCCTCAGTGCAATAAAGGCCATTTATACAAAGCCAACTGCCTACGTCATCCTGAATGGAGAGAGACTGAAAGACTTTCCCTTGAGAACAGGAACTAGACAAGGATGTCCACTCTCACCTCTTCTATTCAGCATTGTACTAGAAGTTCTAGCCAGAGCAATTAGACAAGACCAAGAAATAAAGGGCATCTGTATCGGCAAAGAGGAAGTCAAAATCTCCATTTGCTGATGGTATGATTGTATATACAGAGAATCCCAAAGAATCTATAAGTAAACTACTCAAACTGATGGAAGAGTTCAGCAAAGTCTCAAGATACAAGATAATCTCCACTAAAAGACCTCAACTGATGGTCCAGCGGTTTTGGGGTTCCTCTGAGAGCATGGCCCCTGGCCCTGATGCTGCCCTTTCCCATAAATTATAACAAAGGTCCACTCTTTGGACAGGAATGGATTGGACTTGGCAATGCAGAGTGACCATATATTGGAAGCACTTTATGGTTCTATACTTCTATAGGATATCATCTTGCTGACCTCTGGCTGGAGGAAGGGGAGTAGATGGAGAGGAGGGGAAAGGAGGCTGTTGGGAGGATGAGACATGTATGGAGCAGAGAGGAATAGTGTGCAGTCACCGGACAGGGAGAGCAGTGGAAGCTGCATATAGGTGGGCATGTAAATTTATACGTGAATGTATGTTTTCACTGAATCATGTTAAAAAAAAATTAAAAAAAGAAAAAGAATGCTTTTTTTGGAATTAAAATAAGCTTAACAAACATTTATGAATTTAAAGCAGTTGAAAACATACTCTAAAAAAAAAAAACACTAAAATAAAAGCTAAAAACTAGCCTGCGTATCAGTGGAAATGGTGGATACAGCAAGAACCTCAGAAAATCTGCCCCAGCATAAAAGCAAAGAGAACCCTGGCAAAATTTGTTAAAATCAACTTTTTTCAAAACTGTGAAATTGACTAAAAGCTTGCAACAATCCAAGAAGCATTTATTTATTCAATAAAAGCAACTGATTCTCAGTAAGAATAGTGAGCTTTCTGATGATTTAGTGCATCTTTTTCCCGTCTTCCTCTCCCCAGCTCTGCAGCAGCCTGGTAGACCAGCAGTCTTTCAGTCATGGCAGCCACCAAAACCAGCAGTCTAGCAGCCACTGGAGAGGACAGAATGAAAAGCACTGTCCCTCGGGAACAGTCATTGTTCAACTTATCTAGCAGTTCCCTGGACTTCATTTCTCAAAAGGTTAAACATACAACTGCCATTCTTACTGTTATTAGTATTAGTTATTAATATTATCATATTCTGACTATACCAGCCTGTGGTATAGTCAGTATTCTTTGCCAACATCATAACTGAAAGGCATCAATTCTTATTCATTGCCCAGCTTTCACCTGCGTATGAGATGACTGAAAACACCATGGCTTAGGTCAGATGCACCTTAGTGCTCTAGTCCTTAAAATGATGGTTTTGGTTTTTTAACTCTTTAAAGAGAACTACCATATGACTCAGCAGTTCCACTCCTAGCTTTATACCTGAGACCATGTATATCAATGTTTATTGCACCACTCTTCACAATAACCAAAAGGAGGAAACAGCTGAAGTATCCGTCAACAGATGAATGGATAAACAAAATGTGGTATATACATACAATGGAATACTTCTCAACCATGAAGAGAAATGAAGTCCTGATCCATGCTACAACACAGATAAGCCCTGAAAACCTTGTGCTCAGTGATATAAGTCAATCAAAAAAGGACAAATGTATGTTCTCACTTACATGAAATAACTAGAATAGGAAAATATATAGGGGCCAAAGTCGATCAGTGGATACCAGGTATGGGAAGGAGGTGGAAAGCAGGAACCTTTGGTGAAGAAGCAATGAGAGCTCATAGTGATGGGAAATTTGGCGATGATCACAGGTAGTGGCTGCACAATTTGCTTAATGTAATTGATGTCACTAAATTGTACACCTGAAAAAGTTGAGTTGGCAGATACTGTGTTACATGTATTTTTACAACATTAAAAATAAACGACAAAAAAAGAGAGAGAGAGTAGAGTTTAGACCTGTATCTCAGATACAAAGATCAACTCAAAATGGATCAAAGATGTAAATACAGGAGCTAGAATTGGAAGTACTCTGAAATGAAACCCTAATACCTTCTTAACCTTGAATTAGGCAATGGTTTTTTAGATTCAACCCCAAAAGTGCAAGTAAAAAAAGGAAAAGTAGATAAACTGGACTTGATAAAATTTAATATACTCGTGCTTGAAAGGATACTATTAAGAAAGTGAAAAGGCAACCCATAGAAAGGGAGAAAATATTTGCCTAGCAGATATCTGATCAGACTGGAGGAAAGAGAGGACAGGCAGTTACTGCTTATGGGGATGAGGAGATGAAAACGGTCTTGAATTTGGCAGTGGTGATAGCTGTACAACTATGTGAAGATGCTAAAATCCACCGAGTTGTACTCTTTAAAAGAGTGATCTGTTTCTCAAAAACAATAACTTAGCTCAATATAAAAAATGGTCCAAACTTATACACAGTAGATGCTAAAACACTTGCAAATGAATTTAACAAATGGGTGTAAACACAGGCAAGCCTATGTGTCTATGATAAAGATACATTTAATGTTGGCTAGTAGTATGCTAGGTTTCAAGGTAAACGATCCAGCAAGTAACTTCAGAGAGTCAATATTGATACAGCTGACCTTGCCTTCTGACTCTTTCTTCTTTCTACCATCCTGTCATCTGTAACCTTGTCTTAGAATCAATACCACGGCTGCCAGGTGCTGGGCCTTACATAACTGGTCAGAGGTAACCTATCGGTGTTCACCAGAAGAACTTACAGAGTTGTTTTGTAAACTGCCCTTTGTACACAAAACATATGATTCTTCAGTGAGGGTTGTCCACCCACAGGAGGTTACGACAGAATTCAGAAACTCAGATCTGGGCAAATCCGAAAAAATGTTTAGACTTAGCATAGGAAAACTGTCCAAATCACGGTAATGTGGTTGACTAGGAAGTACCTTAGAGGGATCCGGCATCACACACTGCCCTTTGCTTGGGTCTTCCACTTCTCTCTCCAGGCCTCTGTGTGTGTGTGTGTGTGTGTGTGTGTGTGTGTGTGCGCGCGCGCACGCGTGTGTGTGTGCGTGTGCGTGTGCACACATGCACACACATGCCTTAGGTAACAGTTTACAGAGAACATTAGTTCTCTTTGAACAAGTAATGCCAATATGTTTTATGATATTTGTTGTCAACCCCTTGATGCATCAACACTCTCCCGTTTTCAATTTCAGATTCTCTATTTCCATCTGTCCAGCTTTCTTGTCCCTTCCTGTCTTCTCATCTTGCCTTTGGGACTAGCATAACCATTTAGTCTCATATACATGGCTGAACTACACATGTTACTGTTTGTTTTGTGGGTCTGTCTAATCTTGGGCTGGAGGGTGAACTTTAGGAGTGACTTCAATACTGAGTTAAAACAGTGTCTCAAGGGGCCATACTGTCAGGTTTCTCAGTCTCTGTCAGATCAGTAAGTCTGGTCTTTTTTCACTCCAGTCTTTTTTGTTTTCTCCAGGCCAGGATCTAGAGCAGAATGGAAAAAAACAAACAAACCAAAAAATACCTCTCTATTTCCTCTCTATTGATACACCTGGTATCCCCTGTCCACTCTCCAGGCCTAGCTCCTAGTCCCTTATGGCCCACACCATTCTTTTCTTTGTTTCTGCTCTGTCCCTCCTATGCTTAACGACTTCCTGGTTTAGGATTTTTCTATCAGATTTTGGTTTTACACCATCACGTATTCTGACCACTTGAAGGCTCTGCAACTACTCTTTTGCTTTTTAGAATTTCCGTACACTGTCTGGGCCTTGCTTTCTCAGTCCAGTCATCCTGCTGGTGATCATTGTGTGACAACTGTGTTGATCACTGGTGAACACTGTATTGACACACAGTACTATGCACAGGACAGCTATTGACAGATTCTTAGGAAGGCTCACAGTGCTCGAGGCTCCATTGCTACTGAAGCTAATCAGTAAGTTTGATGACAGTAAGATTATTAGACATTCCTGTAGTATACTGTGAGGCTGTACAATTGCCATGATTTTTCTGTTCCAAAACACCCAGTGGGTTTTGGTGTATTCATCAAAATTTTTTTGTTAGAATGTATTAAGAATTTAGCAGTACGCTGTTAGTGCCAGCCTATGATGCACTGATAAAGATGCACAGATAATTATTAGTGATTGAAATGTGAAGGCTGCAAACAAGGAAAAAGGATCAATAGCTGGCAAATATGGCCTTGGTGATAGAAAACAACACTGCAGATTGCATGATAGAATTTTGCAAGACCTTTTTTTCATAACAGAAAAGATGACCATACACGTGGACCTCGGTGGATGGACTACTGAGAAGTCCAGTTGACTTCTGCAGAAATAGATGATGGAGAAGATCAAGGTTATCAGTCAAAACAATCAATTGTTCATATGCAAGTTCAACTTGAAGCTGAAGAAAATTAAAATAAGTCTACGAGAGCCAAAGTATGACCTTCAGTGTATTCTGCCTGAATTCAGAGATCATCTCAAGAATAGATTACACGCATTAAACACTAATGACCGAAGACCTGACAAGTGGTCAAATTACATCAAGGACATCCTATATGAAAAAAGAAAAAAGTCTTTAAAAAGATGGAAAACAAGCAAAGGGCCAAAATAGATGTCAGAAGAGACTCTGAAACTTGCTCTTGAATGCAGAGTACCTAAAGCAAATGGAAGAGATGATGAAGTAAAAGAGCTGAACAGATTATTTCAAAGGGCAGCTCAAGATGACAAAATATGCAACGACCTGGAGTTAGAAAACCAAAAATGAAGAACACATTTGGCAATTCTCAAGCTGAAAGAACTGAAGAAAAAAATTCAAGCTTTGAGTTGCAATTTTGAGAGATTTCATGGAAAAAATAGTAAATGATGTGGGAAGCATCAAAAGAAGATAGCAGGAATACACACAGCCACTGTAGCCAAAAGATATGATTACTTTCAACCATTTCAGGAGGCAGTGCATGATCAATACAGTGGTGGCACCAAAGGAAGACGTTCAAGCTGCACTGAAGGCACTGGCAAAAAAAAGACAGGGTGGGGGGTGCTTCAGGAATTGAGGGAGTACCAACTGAGATGTTTGAAGAAACAGATGCAGTGCTGAAGGTACTCACTCGTTGTCATGGATTGAACTGTGTCCCCGCAAAAATATGTGTAGCCATGTGGCTGGGCCATAATTCCCAGTATCTTGTGACTATCCTCTGTTTTGTGGTTTTCCTATGCTGTATGTCAAAGGATTAGGGTGGGACTGTAAATCCCTTTATAAGATCACCTCCCTGCTTCACTGTAAAGGGAGTTTCCCTAGAGGATGGCTTCCCCACCCTTAGTCCCTTCATCCTGCAAGATGTAAAGGAAAGGGAAGCAGACTGAGAATCAGGAACCTCGCACCATCAAGAAAGCAGCAGTGGGAGAAGAGTGTGTCCTTGATACTTGAGGTTCCTGCACCAAGATGATCCCTGAACAAAGACTGATGCAATACCAGACTTTCCTTCAGAGCCGTCAAAGGGGTAAGCCTTCCCCTGGAGCAGACACCCTGAATGTGGACTTGTAGCCTACCAGACTGTGTAAGAATAAACCTTCCTTTGTTAAAGCCATCCACTCTGTGGTACTTCTGTTAGAGCAGCCTTAGCTGACTAAGACACTCATCTACGCCAGGAAATCTGGAAGACAACCACCTGGCTAATTGACTGGAAGAGGTCCGTATCTGTGTTCATTCCAAAGAAAGGTGATCCAACAAATTAGGAAATTACTAAATAATATTGTTAATATCACATACAAGTAATATTTTGCTGAAGATAATTCAAAAGTGCTTGCAACAGTACTTTGATGGGGAACTGCCAGAAATTCGAGCTCGAGTCAGAAGAGGACATGGAATGAGGGCTATCACTACTGAACTGATGTCAAATGGATCTTGGAGGAAGGCAGAGAATGCCAGAAAGACATTTACCTGTGTTTTATTGACTGTACAAAGGCATTTGACTCTGTGGATCATAACAAATTATGAGTAACATTGAGAAGAATGGGAATTCCAGAACATTTAATTGTGCTCATTGGAACAGAACAGAGTATACTGCATGATTTAAAATCAGGAAAAGTATGTATCAAGGTTGCATACTTTCATCATCCTTATTTAATCTGTATGCTGGGCAAATAATCTGAGAAGCTGGACTATATGAAGAAGAATGTGACATCAAGGCTGGGGACTCACTAACAATCTGTGATATGCAGGTGATATGCCCTTGCTTGCTGAAAGTGTAGAGGACTTGAAACACTGATGAAGATCGATGATTACAGCCTTTGATATGGATTATACCTCAAAATAAAAAAATAATACAGACATCCTCACAACTGGACCAAATGGTAAGTGGAGAAAATATTGTCAATGATTTCATTTTATTTGGGTTTTCCATCAATGCCAGTGGAAGTTTCAGTCAAGAAATCAAATGACACACTGCACTGGGCAAGTCAGCTGCAAAAGACCTCTTTTAAAGTATTAAAAGATAATGATGTCACTTTGAGAACTAAGATATGCCTGTCCCAAGCATTGGTATTTTCAGTCATCTAACATAGGTTTAAAAGCTGGACAATGAATAAGGAAGACTGAAGAAGAATTCCCTTTGAATTATAGTGCTTGATGAATGTTGAATATACAAATTCTGTGCACTGCCAGAAGAATGAACAAATCTGTGCTGGAAAAGGTACAGCCAGAATGTTCCAAAGAAGGAAGGATGGTGAGACTTCATCGTACATACTTTGGATATGTTATCAGAAAGGACCAGTTACCGGAGAAAGACATCATTCTTGATAAAGGAGAGGGTCAGTCAAAAGAGGAAGACCCTCGATGACATGGGCTGACGGTGGCTGCAGTGATGGGCTCAGCACAGTAACAGTTGTGACGACGGCACAGGATAGGATTCATTCCGTGGTATGTAGGCCTGCCATGAGTTGGTGATGTAGTGGTTAAGTGCTGTAGCTACTAACCAAAAGGCTGGCAGTTCAAATCCGCCAGGCAATCCTTGGAAACTCTATGGGGCAGTTCTGCTCTGTTCTATAGAGTCACTATGAGTCAGGATCGACTCAACAGCAGCGGGTTTTAACAACAACTATTAGTGCTGGTCTATGATGCTGTCCAGGGATTGGTTTTACTGGACTCGAAGGAGGTTCAAAGAGTGGGTGGCTTGAGTCAGCAGAAGTATGGCATCCCTCAGAAGGGACTCTTTATGCCACTGGTGTTTCTTGCCGAAGGATTACTTGCCCCGTATTTCTAGTCATAACCTTCTAAAGAGTGTCCTCTGATTGGAAGTCATGGACCAGATAAGCTGGAGGGACTACCAGTCTGACCTAATGATAGAGTTCGTATTTCCTTTATGCAGAGAGATAAAGAGCATGGAAAGAGCTGAGCTTGAATCTAGCCTGTTGGATACTGAACAGCTGAGGAAGTAAATGTAATTTCCTTATGCTGACTCCTAGCCATGCCCCAAGTTCCATCCTATTCCAAGCCTCCTTACATACCTGTGGCCTCCTCTTCAGGACCTGCCTGTTGGGTGTACGTCTTGAGATTCTTAGCAAACACTCCTTTACTGGCCAGCAGAGTGTCATAGGATCCCTTCTCCAAGACGGTGCCATTCTCCAAAACTACAATTTCATCCACTTGGGGAAGAAAGTGAATGCTGTGTGTAACCAAGATTCGAGTCTGTAAAAATAAGATTAAGTTGTGCTGACTGCCTTATGTCCACCATCTTCCCTGGCTTACAACTTTAAAAAGGGAAAAACAGATACCTCAGCCCACTTTATGGAACTTTGCTTCAAGATGTGGATCTAACTACTTGGTGTTACTTACTTCTTTTCTCTCCAGCCTCTCATCCTAACAACCCAACCCCATGTGTAAGATGAAACTCATATCACATACTTATAGTATTTTCCATTAGTGACAGTGAGGTTTGCCCTACATACATTCTCCTCCAGTTTCTTGGGTAGCCAAATGTTGTGCTTAGGGATGTCACTTTCACTTGAGATCAAGACCTATCAATGTAACACTAACCAACTGGCTGCCCCATTTACTAACCAGTTAACCAACTGAATTAATAAAAACTGACCAGATTCTTTCAATGTGTTAGAGACATTGTAGGGCAAGAAATTTTATCTGTAGTCCAGGCCCTCACTGATGTAGGAGACTTGACATCCCTTGTGTTCCAAACTATTTATGGACCACACTGCTGAGATAGGAACTCCATTCAAAGAAAGACAAACACTCATGGATTAGTGATGATGCTTAAGTAGGGGCTATAGAATTGAGGTGAATCTCTAGGGAGAGAATTCAAGTCTACTGCCTCTGTCTACTGCCACACCCAACATTTCTGAACCCCTTTTCAGACTTTTTGAAATACTCCTGGCATTGGGTACTCTTGCAGTGTTTCCACTGTAGTTTGTATAGATTGCTATTAAAAAATGATACTTGATTCATAATGTAATTGCTTTGTTTTTCTGTATGTCTCCTATTAGACGATAAGTTACTTGAGGACAGGATCTAAGCACTCTCATCTATGCATGCCCAGTTTGCAACAAACTTGTTGCAGGGTAGATAGCCAGCTCAGTTGATAAATGAAGCCAAGAAGGTTTTAAGGACCAGGAATGTGAAGGATAGTGAGTCCTGTTGACCCACTGAACTAAGAAAGGCAAAGAGCCATAGTGGGACAGCAGTCCAGGTCTTGTCAGCCCCATAATCTTCTGAGTGGTAGCATTCAAGAAATCTTGAAGGTAACAGGCTAAACACAGTCAGAATCTTACTGCCCAGTGCCAAGAGATACGCTGTCATCAACAGCTTCGACTTTGTCATCTCTTCCTCCATAGTCAGTCAACCCACAGTGTCAGGACCAACTTGCCCATTTTAAGAAACACTTAAGTTTCCACCTGAAACCAACACTCATGACTCTCTGAGGCCACGCTGCCTATACTGTCTCACAGGGGCCATTGTGGGACACAAACAAAACAATGTGTGCAAAGTGATTAACACAGGTTTGGAACACAGTGAACACTCGATATATGTTAGATATTATTTTTGTGTTCAGTTTCAGGCACCCTTCCCAGGTGCTGTGTTCTTACGTCCTGAAAGAGTTCAAAGGGAAAGTACCTTCTTAGAGGGCATGCAAATGGTCTGCATCCTACTGTTAAGGAGAGTTGTAGGCTGCCAAGTGCTTTTAATCAGTAATTCAAAACTGCTTAATGATGGAGCCACACAGTGAGGCTTCACTTAGGCAGCTTGGCATAAGCAGTGGGCTGAAGATAGGTGCCTTCATGGGATAGACTCCTGGGAGACTAGTCTAACATTGTATCTCCTGAGGCACCCAGGGGTTAGGTACATGAGGAAGTTGCCTCCAGGACAATAGCTGTCCTGAGAGACATATGTTCCTTGCCCCCATGTTTTCTTCACTTTATATGGCTTCTCACCTTGCCTTGCAACATGCCATTGGGGCCCAGGACCTTATTGAAGATATGTTTTCCTACGTGGGCATCCACAGCTGACAGGGGGTCATCCAGAATGTAGATGTCTGAGTCTTGGTAGGTAGCTCTGGCCAGGCTGATCCTCTGCTTCTGACCCCCACTGAGGTTTATACCCTGAAGGAGAAAACAATTTGCATTAAGTATTTCTCCATTCCCTGGTCCCACCATCGTGGAGCCTAATAAATAGGGACAAAGAAGAGAGTTGTCTCAGTAAAGTGACAAGGGTTTTAAAATCTTACAATTTCCTTTGTACAGATAAACTTAATTCAAATAAATAACTGTACACTCAATAATTAAAGCTGTTCCAAATTACCATTTTCTATACATACTTGATTATGTATTATGTTCGCTGTTCCCCTCTTCACCTTCATAAGAATGTGAATGAATGTCACATTCTAGTCATAATCCTGAAGGTCAGAGACTGGATGCAATTGCTGCTTCTAGATCTGGGTTTAGGCAAAGCCCAAGGAGTTTGATCAACCAAGCACTAACTGTGGCCTGGGGAAGAGTAGGGAAGACATCCTAGGAAGCAAGAACTAAGAGGATGGAGTTAGGATGCCACAGTGATGCACTGATTCATCAGGGCAGAGATTTTCTCTACTTTGCCCATGGATTTAACTCCAGCACCTAGCATAGTGTCTGGCACAGAACACATGTACAATAAATGTTATGCTGAAACAATGAACAAAATCACTTTAGAGCTATATCTTCACTAATCTTATAATATCTTAAGATCCTTCTCCCCTAAAGATTGGGTATTTATTTTTGGTAATAGAGCAAGAGGAGAAATTGTTCTAATATGTAATAATTAGGAATTTCTAAATTATGACACCCCCAAATGAGGAGCCTTGATGGCACAGTAGTTACGAGCTTGGCTGCTCAGCAGCCAAAGATCAGCAGTTCGAATCTACCAGCTACTCTTTGGAAACTCTGCGGGGCCATTCTACTCTGTCCTTTAGGGTCAGCAATGAGTTTGGTTTGATTTTTGGTATAACCAAATAATGGAATACAATATAACCACTAAAACTATATTTTGAAAAAAGGCATTTAATAACCTAAAAAGATAATTCACAATAAATTCCTAAATGATTGCAGCACATTACTAGAACCCTCCTCTTATTCTCGCTGATATATAGAATTAAAGTCAGTATACCTAGGTTCTTGTCTTTGCCCCTCCACCTGGGAGGTCAACCTTGGGTCAATCATAGGTATTTTAACTTCTCTGATCCTTAGTCTTATCATTTTTGATTTAGAATACATCATTTCTAGATTGACTTCCAGGTACAAAGTCTAAAAATTCTGACTGCTTTGTACACAACACTGTGGCCAGTTCACACAAGTTTTCTGGTGTCTCTTCTATATATGACTACCAAAATTGGTCAACCAACTTATTCCCTTGTGCCTCTTGACCATCCTCACTGTTTCTTCAGTATTTCTTCACCCCTTCAAGGTCCCTTGGTGCCCAAATACCTTCTCGCCAATTTCAGCCAGATCTCCTCCGGGTAGAATTTTCAGGTCTGGGAGGAGGGCACAGGCCTCCAGAACTTTCTGGTACTTCTTTTCATCAAATGCTGATCCAAAAAGGATGTTGTCCTTTATGGTGCCATTCTGGATCCATGACTGCTGTGGGACATAGGCAATAGTGCCCTAGACCAGAAAGGATTAGACACATGATAGTTGCCTCTCCAGAAATGCAGAGTTGAAAGATGGGTGGCAGGAGTGGGGAGGAATAAATGGAGCTTAGGTTTGAAGAAATTTTGTGTCCTGCTGCCTGATCATCTGGTATTTATAAGTGTGTGTGTTTTTCTGACCAGGGAGAAAACATGTGCAATCCTATTTGCCATTGGAGTTCCTTTGTCTTGGTCTGTTGCATTCTAGTCATGATCCCGAAGATCAGCGGATGAAAGCAAGTGCTGCTTCTCGACCCAGGTCTAGCCAAATCCCAATCAGTTTGATCAACTGAGCACCAACATTAGCAGGGGAAAGAGTATGAAAGACGTCCTAGGAAGCAAGAACAAGGAGGTTGGAATCACGATGTCACGGTGGTGTATGAGCAGATCATGTATAGAGAGATGAAGCCTGACCTACGCTGCTCAAGGAAGGACTCATTAGGAGTTAGCAAGAAAAAGCTACCGAAATGAGTTAGGAGACAGAGATGTGTAGTCTGCCCTGTTACAGTGCATGTTTACCTAAGGCAAATTAGCTCACTGATAATTGGTAGGTGTCATGGGTTGAATTGTGTCCCCCCAAAAATATGTGCAGCTGTGTGGCTGGGACATGATTCCCAGTATCTTGGGACTGTCCTCCATTGTGTGGTTTCACTAAACTGTATGTTAAAGGGGCTGTAAATTCCTACATAGAATTACTTCCTTCCTCTGCAGTAGGGGGAGTTTCCCTGGAGTGTGGCTTGCCCCACCCTTAATGCTTTCAGCTTGCAAGAGATAAAAGGAAAGGAAAACAAAGAGAATGGGGAGCCTCGTTACCATCAAGAAAGCAGCACCAGAGAAGAGCGCATCCTTGAGACCTGAAGCCCCTGCGCCAAGACACTCCCTGGACAAAGACTGATGCAATACCAGACTTTCCTCCAGAGCCCACAAGGGGAAAGCCTTCCCCTGGAGCAGACATCCTGAATATGGACTTGCAGCCTACTGGACTGTGTAAGAATAAACCTTCCTTTGTTGAAGCCATCCACTCTGTGGTATTTCTGTTAGAGCGGCACTAGCTGACTAAAACAGTAGGTAAGGTAATGAAGTCAGTATAATATGAAAGATGCATTGGTTCGTAAACTTTTTTCAGGACTTGTTGATATTTTAAAGCAATCATAGGCAGACCTCATAATTAAAGCTTTAGCACTTTTAAGAAAAATGCTAAAATCAACAGAAGTTTCTCTTTACTGCAAGTAGTGAGTGGTTTAACAACTTAAAAATACATTAGAGCTGAGAATACTAGTAAAGATGCCGTGGAAACAACTCTGTGTTTTAAAATGATAGCAATTGATGAAGAAGAACTATACACCCTATATCAGATTTTTATTATTATTATTGGAAGCAAATGCCCTCAGAAATCTAGTATTTAAAGGGAGAGATGAGAGCTCCAGGACTGTGATCCTGGGTGCAAATGTCAATGGAAAGTTTGTGTTGCTATTGTTGTGGTTGTTAATGTTGTTGTTGATTATTTCTGTTGGGACTGCGGCTACAGAATTACCTAGGTTTTGAATGATCTGTTCTAATTTCTTTCCCTGAGGACCTGGTGTTTTTATTGCACAATTTTCCAGAACTTGAGGTTTTTAGCAACACATATATAGTTATAGCAGAGATGGCTATAGTTTGAAGGAAGACTTCTCTAGTTTTCAAATGTCAGTATGTGGGTGAGAATCATCTGGGGAACCATTAAAGATGCAGATTCTCAGGTTCTATCCCTGGAGTCTGATTACATAAGCTTGGGGTGGGCCAGGGAATTCACAGTTTCTACGTCCAGCAGATATCTCTAAGACCTCACAGAAACCAGAGCAGTGGTTCTCAGATTCTAGTCCTTAGTACATCCTCTCAAATGTGAAGGCAAAACTTGCAGCAGCCCACATTTGAGTGTCAAGAGTCTTCACTACTTGCATTCCCTCTCACCTTGATGGTGATGTGTCCACGGATGTTTTCCATTTCTCCCAGGATGGCTGACATCAAAGATGATTTCCCAGATCCCACAGTGCCAACCACAGCCACCAAGTGGCCCGGCATAATGTCCAGGGTGACACTGAAAGAAAGAAGGGCATTTGGAGGACATGGGGAGTTACTCAAGAATAATTCAAATCACTTTCCAGACTCTCCAATGGGAGTCTGGCATTAAGAGATTCCCCCTAAGATTGGAAACTTTGCCTTGGATATGCAAAGCCTCAAAGCGCTTCCTTGATGACTTTTTAGTTCTAAAGATCTAAAGAATGAGCCTTAACTTATCCAACTCATCTGTAAGCTGTCTGTGCCAAACCCGGGCATCGTATGGAAATATTCTCCTGGAACCAGCGTGGTGCTATTAAACAAGTACCAGATTGGGAGCCAGAAACCCGGTCCAAGTTCCAACTTGGTCACTGAGAAACTATTTGATCTTGGAAGATGACTTCATTGGGATTAAGGATCCTCAGTTCTCAGCTAATGGGGCTGGATTAGATCAATATTTTCCAAAGTTGGCTATTCAGTGAGTCACTTGCCACAATTGCTAAAAGTACAGAGTCCTGGGCGACTGTCTTGGAGATTGTGTCTGGCTGGGCAAGGGCGTACACTGAGCTGGACTTCTGAGAACTCCATGTGTCTGCCCTCTTATTTCATTCCTTAGACATTAGGAACATCAGGAACTTGCTCATACTCTGAACTTCTTTTGAATATGACCCAGTTAAGGAAGAAACTGTGGCAAGTCTCCTCTTGTAAAGTTAGCCTTTCAGATTGAGAAGGTTAAGAGCAGGGCTCCTGCCCTAACTCATCCCAGGTCTAATTCCAGGGTCTGTCTTCAAGACTACAGGAATGGAAGGGTAGAAATCATGGGTGTAGCAGGGAGGCAATAGGTGTGCTCAGTTGTGAGAAAAAGAAAAGATACAAGTCTGCTCAGGCTCCTGGTATATTCTGTGTGTACTTGGCTCAGTGGATGAGCTGGGGTGTGCTGTGACATGTAATACTTTAGAGGCACATGAGGTCTGACAGTTAAGCCCGTGAATTTAATTGTCCTAAGTGCTACGTACTTGGCTTTGGCTACGTACCTCATTGCTGACCACCACTATGGCCACCTTCAAAGTACTTCCCTTGGGTTGCTATGCACCCATGCTTAGTCTACCCTTCAAAGCAATTGTGTAACTCTTTCTGGAATGGCTATGGTGCATGGTGGTATGGTGGCAAGTTCATGGACTTAATTGTCTAGTTGTCTGTGAAGGAGTTTTCAGCCAGTAAACAAATAACTGTATTGGAACACTGTCCCTACTATGTGATCTGGCCCACAATGACTTTTTTCTTTACCCAAAGATAAAGACAATATTGAAAGGAAGACATCTGGATGACATTCAGGACATCAAGGGTAATATGATGACAACTCTGATGGCCATTCTAGGAAAAGTTTCAAAATTGCTTTGAAGAGTAGACTAGGGCCTAGCAGTGATGCATAGCTTCCCAAGGGGAGTACTTGGAAAGTGACCATAGTGATACCCAGCAATGAGGCATGTAGGACTTTATCTAGGATGAATTTTCAAGCTTAATTGTCAGTCCTCATATAACGGCCAAAGTGGGCAGGATGGAGTTGGCTTAGGGCAGCAGCACCTGCCAGCAGAGGAGGTGGTCTATAGGGTAGCATGTAAGAATGGGTTATTAAGATGTAAAACTCCAGAAGTTGAATTTTATAAAGGCATCTCCCACTGTCCATTCTGAAAAAAGAAACCAGATTTCAGTGTTCCTAATTACTATTGTTAAATGAATTAAAGAATTTAAACTTAGTTCAAATTCTTGTATGTGCCCTCTACCATATCCCGAGACTTGAGCCATCCGCCAGCGCTGCACTACCTCCCTGCACACTCTGGGTTCTCAGCTGGCATACAGAGTCCCACAGTAGGAAATCTGGGTGGCAGGTGCAGTTCTGAGGAAAGAGGCTCACAGTCTTTGCTGCCAGTATACACACAACAACACTTTCCCCCGTGTGTTCTGTAATATGGAATTTCCCAAGAATAGAACTGGCAAGCAGAATCCTAAAATACTGCAGGATGGATAAAGGGCAGCTTACTCTCGAACTGCAGTTTCCAGGTCACGGTCCCAGGTAAAAGAGGCCTCAGAAATCTGCACAGCTTTGTCTGTGGAGGAAAAAGTCCCCCTCTTTTAGTAAGGTGTGAGTTTCCACACGTCAGTCTGCCCTTTCTCCGCCCTCATATGTCCGGCAGATCCGAGATCATATGCTGGCTCCTACACTAGCAGGAGGTGAACCAAAGCTCCTGAGATGAATCCAAAAGTGGCCTCCATACAAAGTCCTTTTTAATTAAGTAGGCCCAATATGTCACTCACATTCGTGTCTTTCAAATACTCTGTGTCTGTTCCCAAATCCTCTGTTGCCTAGTTTCCTCAGATAAAGTCCATCTCTTATATAAATCCAGCCACTCCCCAGTTCAGATTCCAGACCACTGCTCACTCTGGCTGTGGATGCCCTTAATCCTTAAAACTTCCAGAACGTGCATGTTCTTTGGCTCCAGGCTACCTTCCTAATTCCACGTATTTGGCTCCGTCCTGACTAGTGCTTGGGGACACTTTGCAAGATGCCTTGCTTCTCCTCAGAACTGCCTCACCTTTGCTTAGACATCTTGCTGAACAGTCTGCTCTAAATGAAAACCATATGCTCATTATGTGAACAAGGGGTCGAGATAAGTTTCCCAGCTTTCCTTTCCAATGAGCTTACTGCTGCTAACCCCTTGTATATCAAAACCATGATGCCACCTGTGTGAATAAGTTTGGAAGGCAACTCCCAAATGCATGTACCAGAGTTGGAGACATGTCGAATGGCTGATGTGTCCAAGTCGTCCCCTCCCAAGTACTTTTCAAGCCGTTCTATGGAAACACTGGCCTAGAAAAGGACACAGAGGATCTCAAAAAATAGTTAACCTAATAGCAAGCACAGTAGGGAGAGGTTTCTTGACTTTAGAGGTTTCTGGGTTGTGGTTTATCTGCCTTGTGGATGGAAGCAGAAACTGCCAGGCTTTTTGCCCATAAATTTGCCATTTGCTGTAGCTGGAACCTTCTGACTCCCACTACAGAGTCAACCCTACTGAAAGCTGGAAGCCATCCTATCAACCTTGGACCAAGGGAAATTAAGGTTCTCTATTTCAGTCCTTCACTCAGTAGGTTCACCTCTGCCTCCGTCATTCTTTGATCTTTGGCCCCAGTTCCAGAAACCATCTCCTGCCTTCTTCTAAGACCAACTCCTAACTTCTGTCGGGTTCTAGTAAGTGGGCCCTTTGTTTAGCCTTCTTTAACTGAGTCCATACCTTGATAAAGTAAAGCATTTAGTGTTCTAACTGATGTACTAATGGGACCCTTTACAGGAGGGTTGGCTCTGCCATGGCACCATCGTGGCCTTCCGCATCGCTACACAGGCAAATCAGCTGAGAGCCAGGGGGGATTCTGAGGACTTTCTACAAGATGCTTCTCACATGCCACCCAGTCTTCCAAGAGGAATGTCCTGAGATAGTTTGTCATTGCCACCCAGGTTCTGATAAGGGTTTTCTGCTTTTACCCCTGCTTAGGGTACAACTGTAGGCTACAAAATTGCTTAGCAATAGCATGAAATCAGCTCCACAGAAACAATCAGCTCCCCAGGTTACATTGTCATCCGTCCCTATTTTGTTTCAGTGTCATCTTATGGGACAAGGAACACAGGGAGCGGATATCTTTGCTGATCTTCTTTTGCTATCTATATAAGTAATAAACTGTATGAATTTTAAAAAAGACATATAGCATCTTTACTGGCCAAATCTATCAGCCTTGAATGACACTCTTTGGGACAGGGAGGACCTTCCTAAACCCCAGTCTTTTCTGTGGCCTGAACTGTGTAAAGCCAGCCACTTCCGGGATCCACACAAATTACCTGCTGTCAGTCACTACCTACCTGGAGGACAGAGGTGATGACCATGGGGAACATGCTCAAGGGAAAGCGCAGGATGTTGAAGAGTGAGATGGAGGTGAAGGCTTTTTCTGCATCTAGAATATTGTTGCTATCCACCAGGACGTACACTGCAAATGTTATCACAGACACCTGGAAAGAGCAATGTTACGAGCTATTTATCCTTAAAAGTGGCAAAGATGCCTTGGACTAAGTTTCAGAAGCGTAGTACAGTACAACAGAGTTGAAGGGGACCTTCTAGATGATCTCAACCTCCTCACTTACTGATGAGAAAACCAAGCCCAGGAGAAGGCAAAGTATCTTGCCCAAGGTCACAAAGTCAATTAATGGCATTGCTGGGGCGTCCTGACTCCTGTATCAGTGTTCTTTCACCACAGACTCACACAGCTTCTCCAAGAAGATAAGAAGCCCTCCTGTGCAAATTATTCACGGATACCATGTTTATGCTGAACATTCTAAAAATTGGCTCTACCCTCCAAACACTGCTCCAAACAGTGACACTAAAGTGGGGGTGGGTTGGGGGTGTTACAAGGGTAGGAATAAGGAAGTGAGCAAAGACGCTGAGCTCCTTGGACTTCAGGAATAGGTCTAAGAGTACAGAGAAGTCTACAAAGACCTTTCTTTCCAGGAAGCTGACATAAGTCCAAAAGCAGACACAACTCAGACTCCTCTGCCACTCACCAGTACTGGGGTTAAATATAACAAGAACATTATCACAGACTGTATCTTAACAAACGACAGCAGGTTCTTCAGCTCTTTCTTCCGAAGGTTGTGGACTTGGTTCTTGAATGAAGGTTCCCAGGCAAAATATTTTAGGATCTAAGAGGTTAGGAAAGAGCATTAGTCATACTGCTGCCCTAAAAGGCCACTAGATACATCTTACCTACTCATATTTTAGAACACACTCTCCAAAATCTGGGCAAATGATTACAGAAAGGTAGTTTATATTCATTGATAGCTTACTATATCCCAAGCCTTTTGTAGACATTATCTCACTTAATTCCTATAACAACTTTAGTGTGACCAAGTGTCCCACTTTGCCCAGAACTAAGAAGGTTCCCTTGATGCCAGGCTTTCATTGCTAAAACCTCAAAAGTTCTAGGCAAAAGGGGGCCAGATGGCCACCCTTCAGAATTATTGTTACTTTCTTTCCCAGTAAAGAAACAGGCCAAGAGCAGAAGTAACTTGCCCAAAGCTACTGAGATGGCAAGTGGTAGAGCTGAGGCTCCAAACAAGGTCTCCTCCTCCCCACTTTTGCCAGACTAGCAGAAAGTTGTACACAAGAGCTCTGTGTGAAATACCAGGGATCTAAAGAGACCTCTGTTTTCATTTGCAAGAGGCTTAGGGTAATGTTTAAATAAAGCCAAAAAGCCAAGTGCCGCCAAGTTGGGAATAGATGAGTTTAAAAACACATTTAAAAAAATGGAATCCTTTGGGAAATGAAATATATTATTTTGAAAGCTAAGAAGAGGGAAAGAAGCAGACATTTATGCTGCTTATCCTGTCATCTTTCTAGAATTCTAACTTATAAAGGCCAAAGGAATAATAGAATTAGAACATCGTTACTTCATAACACCTGATGAAATTTGATTATCAGTGGCTGCTAAGACTTTTACAACAGTGATTTTTAACCCTGGTTTCGTATTAGAGTCTCCTAGGGAACTGTTGAAGAAAACACAGATATCTGGGCCAACCCTCTGGAGTGTCTAATTGCTTAGTTTGAGGCATGGCCCACACTCCCCAGGTGACTCCAGTGTGCTGCCAGGATGACAAATCACTACAAAAGGATGGCAGAAATGTTCAGAATAGAGGAATCGGGCTGACCATGCCTGGAACCACTGATCAGTCATCATCACTGATAGCTGGGAGTGCATAACACCTGAAAGTATCCCTGTCCTCTGCCACAAATTAAACCTAAGTTGTCTAATTAAGCCCCTAGATCTAACTATTAAATGATAGAAAAAAATACAGAAAGCAAGACATGACAATACGACAAGGGAGGAAGGGAGGGAGGAGGAGGAGGAGGGTAAGGGGGGGAGAAGGGAGGCTAGGGAGAGTCCAGTGTCATTGAGATCTCCACTTAACCGTTCCCTCCTCGCTGAGTCCTTCTCAGCTCTTCCCATGAAAAATACAGCTCTTCTCATGTAAAATAACTACCTATTCTTTCACCATCAGAAACCCTGGCGGCCTAGCTGTTCAAGTGCAATGTCTGCTAACCACAAGGTCTGCAGTTGGAATCTGCCAGCGAGACTGCATTATCAATTCACCGCTGTGCAGACATTGTTTGGACGACTGTTTCCGTACCTCAAACCAACCAACAGTTAAAAAAATTATGAGACAATTGGGGACGTTTAATGGGATTAAAGAGTGATTGTTAATCTTTTTAGGTGCCATACTAGTATTGAGGTTATGCTAAAAAAAAAAAAAAAATGGAAATCCTCTTAGAGATGCATAGTATTTACAAACAAAATGACAGAACATCTGAGATTAGCTAATCTAACAGGTTGTGAGGTAGGGAGTGAGCATAACGGAAACTGTTGAGGCCATGGTGATAAAGTCTGTGGGAGTTCATTTCATTATTTTGTTACTCTCTCTGCTTAGCCATTTAGAACAAATACATAGATATTAAAGTGTGGGTGGAGGAGTAGAATAGAAACAGGAGGAGACAAGGGGGTGGAGGAATCAACAGTCCTCTGACGCTCAGTAGGGCCAGAAACAGCCTTCAAAGAGAGTATGCTGAGGACACAAAATCCATTGCTTCTGTCACTGCCTGCAGCCTACACTGGGCTTCTTACCTTGATTCCACTGAGGATTTCATTCATAATCTTTAAACGTTTGTCTTTATTCTTCATATTTTTTACCTGCCAAGGGAAAGAAAAATAAAAACACAGCACACTTTCATGAGAGAGAGTCCAGGTTGGATACAGATAACAGGTATTGAGGGCAGTCATGGCTGTCACTTAGCAAGTGAAGTGATAGTCATCTCTACCCATGTTCCTCTTTGCCCACTGCACTCCTACCGTCCTGGTCTTCTTTCTGATCCTTGTGCATGCTGAGCTCATTTCCACCCTCCAGCCTTTGCCTGTCTGTCCCCTCTACCCTGTTCTTCCCCTGCCCTTTTCAAATCTTGCTCCTTTACAGTCAGGCTAGTGTCATTGAGATCTCCACTGAAACATTCCCTCTTCACTGAGACCTTCTCAGATCTTCCCGAATAAAAACTCTGCTGTCACAGTTGTCAAAGTGCTGTGTCTGCTAACCAAAAGGTCAGCAGTTTGAATCTGCCGGGCATTCCTTGGAAACTGTACGGAGCAGTTGTACTCTGCCCTATATGGTTGCTATGAGTTCGAATCGACTCGCTGGCAGTGGATTGGGGTTTTCTTTCACCATCATATTACCCTAGTTAACACTGCTTAGTGCTTACTGTGGTCTGGTATTTTTCTTATTTAATTGGCTTTGTTTATTGCCTGTTGCTCCATCTCTCAGTAGAATATAAGCTCCACAAGAGCAGGAAATTTGTCTAACTTCCTATTGTATTCCCAGAATAGTAAGATGTACTATTCTATTTTTAAAATAATTATTTGTATTTAAACAAATTTGAAATGAATGAATGAATAACTTGTATACTCATACAACAAGTCCATCTACCCAACCTCTGATTTCTGGTAGAGTTAAGGAACATCAGCATGGAGCCCTCTCGGCTGATGGTAGTGGGAGTGATTACCAGGACTTATGCTTAAAGTTTGGGTCACTCATGTGACTGCCCTATATGGTTGGCGTATCCTGCTGTGATGGGCAGGCAAGGACACAGATCACTGTTCCAGGAACAGACCAGCCAAGCTTTGCAGAAGAGCATATGTAAAGTCTCTGGGACAGTCCCTCCTTCTCCAGTTGGGTTCTTACTTCTAATATGAATAAGAATAGAGTATATAAAACCTGATAGTCTTTGGAAGATGAAAAGGAGAGAGAAAGCCAAGTTCATTTGCAATAGTAGAAAGTCTTTAACCCACTTTGCTTTGCCCAAACTTCCACCAAGAGCTAGAGAAAAGTGAGCAAAGACTTGGAGAAGGCATGACTGTTTCCTTACCTGAATAGCCCTATTCTTGGCAGCCAGTACCCCATTAACTGGGATTAGGAGCACCATTACTCCAACACCTGCGAAGATTGAGGGTCCCAACTCTCCCCATAGGAAGACAAGAGATAAAATAATCTGTAAAAGGGTTGACCACAGCAAGTGGATGAAGTTGGCCACGTCCATGAGCTTCTGGGCATCCACAGACATCAAGGTTACTGTTTCTCCTACGGTATACTCTCTCCTGGCTGAGTTGGAGAGAGTCAGCGCCTAAAGAGAAAGATTGGAATTGGGTCCCGTCTATAAGGCCAAGGGTACCATGAGGTGAGGGGAGCTCAAGAAGTGACAGTATAATGGAAGCATGCCTTCCAGATGGACATGTCTTCTCCTCAGTACCGTGCCTTCTTACTTCCAAATCTTTCACAGTCTTCTCTCATTCCTGACCACTCTTTCCTGCCATTTCCACTTCCTTCAATCTCTTACATATTTTTTTTGTTGTCTGTAAAATCTCCATTTATCTTTTAAGTGTCAGTTTAGATGGTACTTCTGAGAAGCCTCACCTGATTCCAATATTTGTGTTAGATAAACCATAAATAACATCCTGTGCTTGCTTCTGTTATTACACTTATCAAGTTGAATTATAATTGTTTTGTTTTTCTATCTCTCTATCAGATGTAACCTCTGTGAGGACAAGGAACACATCTCTCCAATTTACTACTTATCATGTGGCACAGCGTGTGGAAAGAAGGTGACAAGGAAGGAACAGACAGGAGAAAAGGAAGGAGCAGAGAAAGGAGATGGAGGAGACAAGGAAAAAGGAAGGAGGAGAACCAGCACTTTTTGATTCTAGTCTTGGAGGCTTCAGAAAGGGCCATGTTATTCAGATCATACTCTTGAGGCGATCACAACCATTTCTAAAAAGGAAAGAAATCCCAAATGCAGAGAAAGCTGCAGGGCTCACTCATTTGACTTGTCCATTGTCAGGCATTTGAGGGCAATATCTATCTAGAGGAAACCTTGACAGTACAGTGGTGAGGAGCTAGGGCTGCTAACCAGAAGGTTAGTGTTTAAATCTACTAGGCAGTCCTTGGAAACACTCCGGGGCACTTCTGCTTTGCTCTTTAGGGTTGCTATGAGTCAGAATTGACTAGTTCCCAAATCTTGTGGTATGGATCTCCTATTTTCATGTAACAGAGATCAGAGGTTGATACTCACATATCTGACACTTGTAACAATGGCTTGCATAAGTGCACTAGGCCAGGGGACTTGGGGAGCACTGAAACTAGTTTGCATTATTCTCACCAAGCCCCCACTTACTGTGAGCTATGCCTTCCTGGAGAAAGAAATGCCTTCTCCTAACTCCCACAAAGGCAAAATATGGGCTAGGAGTTGCCCTTGACCCTCAATTCCATTACTTCTCTTTTCTTAGAAGCTCTACTTTTATCTTAACCTACCAATGCATTCTTTGGAACATACTAGAATTCTTGAGGGTAGAGTAAAAAGAAGAAAATTTCCTAAAATATTCTAAAAGAATCAGCTCACTACCATGCAGGGAAAAGCAAAACAAACTGTACAACATCTAATTACCCTTCAGGGCATCATTATGCTTTTCTTTCCTCAATAAGTCTCAATAAAGTAAAAAGATCACTGATTTAGTCTAAGTAGTCCTGGTCTCGGGGCAAGCCCTGCCTATGTGGTTGAAGGTATTAAAATTATGTAAGCTTTACTTCTCTGTAAACGGGATAAAGCACTTCCTTTGCAGAGCTATGAATCAATGGTACATATGAAAATGTTTCATAAATAGTAAAGTATTAGCTAAACATATGGAATTATCAATTTTCCTTCACTCTATTTAAATGCCCACATTTATCTGAAAGAAGATCTCATTAAGGACCCTATTTTATGAATTTCTTAATTGATTGTAACAGTTGCAAATATGGAATATGTTAATAATCAAAATAGTAGGGCTATAAAAGAATGGAAAGCAGAGAGTCAAACAGATCCTTGTGCACCAAGGTTCATCACAACATTATGTGCAATAGCCCAAAAGTGGAAGTACTCATCAATAGAAATAAGTAAATAAAAGGTGATACCATCATATAATTGAATATTATTCAGCCATAAAGAGAAATGAAGTTCTGTGCATTCTATGACATGGACAAATGTGGAAACGTAGTGAAATAAGTCGACACTAAAGGCCAACCAGTGAATGATCCCACTTACATGACATATATACTATAGGCAAATGCACAGACATTTGCTGGTTACCCGGGACTAGGGGCAAGGGGGAAAAGACAGATTATTCCTTGAGAGGTACTGAGTTTCTATGTAGGGTGATAAAAACAACTTGTGGAAGTGGATAGTGGTGATGGCTGCACAACATGGTGAATGTAGTTAGTGGTACTGACTCACACACTTAAAAATGGTTACTGTGGGTTGAACGGACACAGAAAGTACAGCAGGAAAAGTGGAGTGTGCTGTCACGGGGTGGTGTGGAGCAGAGCAGTTAGGCCTGCGTAATGGTGTGTACTCGGGTTTTATATGACAAACTGATTGAGATTGTAAACTGTTACTTAAAGCATAATAAAAATATATATACATATAAAAGGTTAATGTGATGAAAGTTTACCATGATAAAATTATAAAAATAAATACTAGGATGAATACTCAACTATAAAAGTGTACATTAACAGAAATAACTGAGACAGCCTTGTCAAGAACTTCATAACCTACAAATCTGCAGAAATCCAGTATCTCCAGAAGCAACAAGAAGATTAAAAATTCAGTTTTGGAGAAAATTAATTCTGGTGTGGTAGCTCAAAGGACTTGACCAGACTTCTGATGTAAAGACACTTGCATTACCTACCTGGGACTCCTGCTGGGTCAGCTTCTACTTGGGGGAGAGAAAAACAACGTGGAAACCCTGGTGGCAGAGTGCTTAAGAACTACAACTGCTAACCAAAAGGTCAGCAGTTTGAATCCACCAGGCACTCCTTTGAACCCTGTGGGGCAGTCCTACTCTGTCCTCTAGGGTCGCTATGAGTCAGAATCAACTTGATGGCAATGGGTTTGGTCTTTTTTGTTTGTTTGTTTTTTGTTTGGTATGTTCTTGAGAAGACAGCAAAGGAAAAAACCACAAATTGTAATATCAAAGTCACCATACTAGGAAAGGAGGGGGCAGAGTCCAGATGGCAGACTAAGCACATGTCTCCTTATATCCCTCTGGAAACCAAGACCCGAATTCACAATCAAATAGAGCCTTCTGATCACCTAATCAGCCTCAGGACACAGCACAGAGCTGTTAATTGGGACTTCATACCACTCAGCGAAAAACCTCCTCTCTTTCGCTGACTCCCGCTCCTGGCTAGCCCCGGCTCTCACGGATGGAAGGTAAATGCACCAGTTTGACTTTTTTTTTCCTCTGTCTTGGCTGGTGGGCGGAGCTGGGTCTTGCCTGGCGGCTAGACTCAGACGCGCTGCTGGGGGGATAGGCAGGCGAAATTCCCATATTCTGAGAGCCAGGCTCGGGACTCTGTCAATCTAGCCACTTTGAGCCTTTTGTTTTGTACCTGCCTCAGTGGGGTTTGTGCGGAGTTTCGCAGTCAGTATGCAGACGCCATGTTGGTGCCAAGATTTTAGCAGACCTCGTTCTTGGCCTGGGAGCCAGCACCTGCAAACGGGACAGCGCTTCTCTGACAGAAAAGTAGTGCTTTTGCACAGTGCTGCCTACGTTGGGGGCCCTGCAACGGGAGCAGAGGAGTCACTACCTCTCGGCACCTTTGGCCCCTCTGTCTGCTGCCTGTGTGGAGGATGCCATCTTGGATATGGTGGCTGCAGCTGGACCTAATTCTTCGCTTGGGAGCCAGAGCCTGCCCACAGGAGAGCGCTTTTCTATCACAAAACCAGTACTCGACGCAGTGTTGGCTAAGGCGAGGCCCTGTCAGCAGAGGCCAACAGGGCAGTAGCATTGCTGTATTCTGAACTAGTTTGTTATCATCTGGGGTTGGATATAGTGGCACTTACTTTGTCAGGTGACAGGAGGGACCTGTACATCTGAAAACCTAACTGACTTGTGAACTGGTCAGATACCTTTTGCTTTACATTTGAAGACAGCCTAGAGAAACATTTGCAATCCATCCTCACAGTACCTCTTCCAGCCTCTATATACTCACATGGGACCCAAAAAGCAACAGACAATTGTGGCATACAAACAATCACTCATGGCTTCAGAAGGCTCCCAAACAAAGCAACCAAGGAGTTTTCCAGATGAAGAAACTTTTATGAAATCATCAGGAAGTAAATACAAATTGATTATATACAGAGCCCTTCTAGACCTTATACAAAATGCAGCAGAACAAAATGAAAAATTAAGCAAGTTGTTTGATCTGATGGAACACCAGTACTCTGAAATCCAACAGATCAAGAAGAAAATCAAAGACATAGAAACTTTCATGCAAAGCCAAGAAAACAGAATGGAACGAATGGAAAAAAGAATTTCTGACTTGGAAGACAGAGCTACTGATGCCAGAGAGTATTGTTGCTGAGCTGCTGACAGAAAACTTCCCAGAAATCATGAAGGAAGAGAATATAGACATCTCAGATGCATATCGTACGCCACCCAATATAGATCTCAAAAGAAAGACTCCAAGACGTATTATAATTAAGCTTAACAAAATGAAACATAAGCAGCAACTCTTAAAGGCAGCAAGACTCAAGGCAAAGCTAACATTCAGAGGGAAACTCTGTAGGCTCCCTTCAGATTTCTCAGCAGAAACCATGCTGCCACAGAGACAGTGGCACAACACATTCAAAGTCTTGAAGGAGAAGAACTTCCAACCAAGAATTATATATCCTGCAAAACTATCTTTCAAATATCAAAATGAAATTAAGACATTCCCAGATAAACAGAAACTCAGAGACTTTGTAAAAACCAAACCAAAACTACAAGAAATACTGAAAGAAGTTCTTGGCTTTGGCTTAGAAGAACGAAACCACTAACTTTGTATTTTAGAACGACACACTACTCAATACTCTACTCACTTAGGGAAGGCTCCAAAGTAAATCACAGCTTTGATTTGGAAAGAAGCAATCCAGTGATCATCATGAAAACTATGGTGTCATCATAATAAAAAGAGGGATGTACTACAGTCGTTATAGTCCTTCCAGATGGAGAGGAAGTTGACAAGACCGGTAGTAATTAAAATTGGGTTTATAAATAGTTTATTAAGGGGGTTCATAGGGGCAGCTGTAAAGCACAACAAAGATGTATCATACCATTTCAAGAAATCGAACACACGAGTCTCAACAACTATAAAACCCACTCTGAGAAAGGTGAAAAATCAACTCACAAAAAAAGAGTGTCCCATAACAGACTAATAAGAACAACAGAGAAAACATCAACACAAAAATAAACATATCACAATGGCAGCAGTGAACACATACCTATCAATAAGTACATTGAATGTGAATGGACTGAATGCTCCAGTAAAGAGACATCAAGTGTCATCTTGGATCAAAAGACACGACCCATCCATATGTTGTCTACAAGAAACTCACTTGAGACCTAAAGACAGGAACAAACTGAAAATTAAAGGATGGAAGAATATATATCAAGCTAACAATGAACAAAGAAGAGCAGGGGTGGCAATTCTAATCTGAGACAAAATCAATTTTAATGTCAAATCCACCATCGTGGACAAAGATGGACATTATTTATTGCTGAAAGGTTCAGTACACAAGCAAGACTTAACTATATTAAATATTTATGCACCTAATGTCAGAGCACCTAAATATGTCGAAGAAACACTGACTATGCTCAAAAGAGAGTTAGATGACTCCACAATAATAGTGGGAGACTTTAACACTCCACTCTCATTACTAGACAGATCATCTAGAAAAAAGCTCAGTAAAGATACAGAAGACCTCATTGACACAATTAACCAACTAAACCTCATTGATATATTCAGAACTTTCCACCCATCAGCAGACAACTACACCTTCTTCTCCAGTGCACATGGAACATTCTCCAGAATTGACCACGTGATAGGCCATAATGCAATACTCAACAAAATCCATACCATTGAATTACTGCAAAGCATCTTCTCAGATCATAAAGCCATAAAAGTTGAAATCAATAGCAGAAAAAACAGAGATAGAAAGTGCAACTCTTGGAAACTGAACAACATCTTGCTCAAAAAAACATGGGTTATAGAGGAAATCAAGGATGAATTAAAGAAATTCATGGATTCCAATGAGAATAAAAACACTTCCTACCAGAACCTATGGGATACAGCCAAATCAGTGCTCAGAGGTCTATTTATCTCCATAAATGCACGCATCTGGAAGGAAGAAAGAAACCAAATCAAGGAACTAACTCTACAGCTTGAACAAGTAGAAAGAGAACAACAGAGGAACCCCTTGGGCACCAGAAGAAATGAGATCATAAAGATTAGAGCAGAGGTAAATGAATTAGAGAATAGAAAAACAACTGAAAAAATTGAAAAGACCAAAAGCTGGTTTTTTGAAAAGATCAACAAAATTGATAAACCACTGGCTAAACTTACTAAAGAAAAGCAGGAAAGGAAACAAATAATCCAAATTAGAAATGAGAGGGGAGTTGTCACCACAGATGCAACAGAAATCAAAAATATCATAACAGAATACTATGAAAGACTGTACTCTAACATATTTGAAAACCTAGGGGAAATGGACAAATTCCTTGACTCATACCACCTACCCGAATTATCACAAAGTGAAGCAGAACAACTTAATAAACCCATCACAAAGGAAGAGATTGAAAAGGTCATCAAAACACTGCCAACCAAAAAAAGTCGGGGCCCAGATGGCTTCACGGCAGAATTCTACCAAGTATTTAGAGGAGAGTTATCCCCAATACTACTGAGACTGTTTCACAGTATAGAAAGGGATGGAGTACTCCGAAACTCATTCTATGAAGCCAGCATAACCCTGATACCTAAGCCAGGGAAAGATCCAACAAAGACAGAGAACTACAGACCGATATCACTCATGAACCTAGATGCAAAAATCTTCAACAGAATTCTTGCCAACAGAATACAACAACATATCAAGAAAATAATCCATCATGACCAAGTGGGATTCATACCAGGGATGCAAGGCTGGTTCAACATCAGGAAAACAATTAATGTGATTAACCACATAAATAACACAGAAGACAAAAATCACCTGATTTTGTCCATTGATGCAGAAAAGGCATTTGATAAAGTCCAATACCCATTGATGCTAAAAACTCTTAGCAAAATGGGCATAGATGGCAAATTCCTCAACACAATAAGGGCCATTTATACAAAGCCAATTGCCCACATCATCCTGAATGGAGAAAGACTGAAAGACTTTCCCTTGAGATCAGGAACTAGACAAGGATGCCCACTGTCACCTCTCCTATTCAACATTGTGCTAGAAGTTCTAGCCAGAGCAATTAGACAAGACGAAGAAATAAAGGGCATCTGCATCGGCAAAGAGGAAGTCAAAATATCCCTGTTCGCAGATGATATGATTGTATATGCAGAGAACCCCAAGGAATCTATAAGTAAGCTACTCAAACTGATAGAAGAGTTCAGCAAAGTCTCAGGATACAAGATAAACATAAGTAAATCAGTAGGATTCCTTTATACCAACAACGAGACTGTTAAGGAGGAAATTATTAAATCAATACCATTTACGATAGCCCCTAAGAAGATAAAAGTACCTAGGAATTAATCTAACCAGAGAAATAACAGACCTTTACAAAGAGAACTACAAGCCCTTACTACAAGAAACTAAGAGAGACTTAGATAAATGGAAAAACCTACCCTGCTCAAGGATAGGAAGACTTAACATTGTGAAAATGTCTATTTTACCCAAAGCAATTTATTTATATAATGCAATTCCAATACAAGTTCCAGCATCATTTTTTAATGAGATGGAGAAACAAATCACCAATTTTGTTTGGAAAGGGAAGAAGCCCCAGATAAGCAAGGTACTACTAAAGAAGAAGAACACACTGGGAGGCCTCTCTTTACCCGACCTTAGAACATACTACACTGCCACAGTGGTCAAAACAGCCTGGTACTGGTACAAGAATAGACAGATCAACCAATGGAACAGAATTGAGACCCCAGAGATGACACCATCTGCCTATGAACAGTTGATATTCGACAAAGGCCCTAATACATTAAACTGGGGTAAAAACAGTATCTTCAACAAATGGTGCTGGCAAAATTGGTTATCCATCTGCAATAAACTGAAACAAGATCCATATCTTACACCTTATACAAAAACCAACTGCAACTGGATAAAAGACCTAAATATCAAACCTACAACGATAAAGCTCATCCAAGAAAAGGTGGGAACAACAATGGAAGTTTTAATACACAATGAGGACAGACTCCAAAATCTGTCAAAGAAACCTCATTCAACAGAAGAGAAAATAGATAAATGGGAACTATTAAGAATCAAACACTTTTGCTCATCCAAAGACTTTATTAATAGAATTAAAAGAACACCCACAGAATGGGAAAAGATATTTGGCAACTCTATGTCGGACCGACGCCTGATCTCCATAATCTATAAGATACTACAGAATATCAATAAGAAGGAGATAAATCATCCAATTGGGCAATGGGCAAAGGAGATGGACAGACACTTCACTAAAGAGGAGATCCAGGCAGCCAAAAAACACATGCGGACATGTTCACGATCTTTAGTTATTAAAGAAATTCAAATCAAGACGACAATGAGATACTATCTCACCCCAACAAGATTGGCCATGATCCAGAAAACACAAAACAACAAATGCTGGAGAGGCTGTGGAGAAAGTCCAACCCTCCTACACTGTTGGTGGGGTTGCAAAATGGTCCAGCCTCTTTGGAAGGCAATCTGGCGCTTCCTTAAAAAAATGGAAGAATGGATAGGTAAACTGTGGTACATATACTCAATGGAGCACTACGCAATGATAAAGAATAGCAATGATTCCAGGAAACATCTCCTAACCTGGTTTCAACTGGAAGACATTATGTTGAGTGAAAGTAGTCAGCGACAAAAGGACAAATACTGACTTGTGTATAGAAGAAAAGACTCTTTGACAGCTGCAAGGGAGGGGAGGGAGGGAGGGAGGGTAAGGGGGGGGCTTAGTTTAGATAGTTACTAGAAATCTAGTTGGGAGAAAGCGGTGATAGCACACATTAGAAACAAGAACAACATTAAGTGGACTTCAGCATAACTTGAGTACTCCTTCCATCTTAACTCAATACTGCAAGGATAGAGTAGCTGGGGCGGGGGGCGAGGGACCATGCTCTTAGGCGAATTCCAGGCCAATTGGCACAACTAGCGTTTTGCTAAGAGAGCTCTCTGCACCCCACATTGGTGAGTGGCATCTGGGGTCTTAAAAGCTGCCAAGCTGCCATCCGAGGACACAGCAAATGGTCCCGACTCAGCAAGTGACATGCGGTAAAGACAACCGAGAAGACAGAGAGACCCACAAGAGTGGGTGCCTACATCGACTTGGGACCGGAAGAACCGGATGGTACCTGGCCACCACCAGTGATAGCCACGATGGAGCTCACAGAGAGGAGTCTCACTGGCAACACAAGAATAAAAAGAGGTGCATCATGAGATCTCCACTAAAAGACCTCAACTTATGGTCCAGCAGTTTTGGGGTTACTCTGAGAGCACGGCCCCTGCCCTGATGCTGCCCTTTCCCATAAATTATAACACTCTTTGGACAGGAATGGATTGGACTTGGCAATGCAGGGTGACCATATATTGGAAGCACTTTATGGTTCTATACATCTATAGGATATCATCTTACTGACCTCTGGCTGGAGGAAGGGGAGTGGACGGAGAGGAGGGGAAGGAGACTGTTGGGAGGATGAGACATGTATGGAGCAGAGAGGAATAGTGTGCAGTCACCGGACAGGGAGAGCAGTGGAAGCTGCATATAGGTGGGCATGTAAATTTATATGTGAATGTACATTTTCACTCAGTTATGTTAAATAAAAATAAAAATTTTAAAAAAAGTCACCATAATAAAATTTTACAGTAGTAGGAGGGAAATAAAAAAGCAACTGTTTGGTACTCTGATCTTATAAGAAGTCCTGTCTCTTCATGTATGAGTTTTTTCCCTAAACTTATAGTTACTGATTGTAACTACTGTATTCTCTTTTCTTAGGGGACAAAATGAGACACTACCTTGGTAAATAAGGAAGATATAACTGTGGTCAATTATTATTGCATCATTTTTCTTCCACCTTGGGATAATTTTCTCATTTTTAATAAGGAGATTTTTTTGGTGATTACTTATGTATCTTGCTTACCTTCTTATACACAGCAGCTATGACGGTTGTCCGTACAGTCATGCCTATCACGAAGCAGTATTGAAAATAGCTCTGAAGGCAAACAGACTGGATGAGAGCCACAACAAAGAAGAGGACCGAACAGCCATATCCAGTCCACACATAGCTGTCACGATCACTTGCAAAGGAGATCAGTAATCTGCCAGAACAAAATTAAGTCAGTGATGCCCCTCAGGCCTCCAAGGACTCCTTACCTCCCCTGTGTGCAGCTAGCTATCCTACCTTTACCCTGTAGATAACAAAAGTAACCAAAATGGCCAATTGTCTTTGGAAAATCTAAGCTCCACAGTCTTACTGGTACTCTTGCTTTTGCTTGGAGCTTAGTGTCAAGAGCCAAGGGTGTCGGGCCATGACTGTGAGAATGGATCATGAAAGACAGACTCCCGCGTAACTGTGATTACAGTACTTTGGTACACACACCCTGGCGAGAGAGACTACGTGGTCATGTGGGACAAGCTGATCAATCTCTGATCAACAGAAGCCTGAAGAGGAATTAAGGTAGGTGACCGTCATGAGTTTGAAGGGCTTTCTCCTAGAGGATAATTCATTCCATGGGTTCTACCCAATTGCAAAGTCTTGTCAAGATGAACCTGACACTGATGATTGTGACCATGGGAAGATGAGGCTAGAGACAGTAGGCACAAGGCTCATGGGGGGTGTATGCTGCCTACCTCTCAGGTGTGGCCTAGCCCGCAGAAGTTTCATTTAACGATAAGGAGCTCCTAACAAATACTGGACTTTCTATAAGGTGCTAAAGTATATGTTAGCTTAGGTCTTACATACTGCCTTGCACTTTTCACAGATACAGTGCTATAAGGTAGAAGAAAAGGATTAGCATTTCTTAAGATGGGGATTTAGTAATGTGCTCCTGTCTGCATACACAGTGGTCCAAAGGGAGGGTGGCAGAGGACAATCCAAGCCCTTGAGGACTCACTTCTGCAGCTGAGGGTTCAGAAATACCAGGATGTCATACACTAGCTTCAGTATGAAGGATTTTATGATTTCAGGGTAGAAAGTTTTGAAGAGGCTCTTGATCAACCAGGACTTAGGATAGTCTTTTCTGATTGCAGACTCTTTCTTCTTTTTGGCTTCCTCCTAGATATAAAACCAAACAACAACATACACAGCGTTACATGGTGTAGGACTCCTGTACTTAGTGGCTTCAGCGTGTTAAGCCTCTGAGCTCTTTTGCCACCTCTGTACAACTTTTGGTCACCTCCTCACTGCCTGGTCACCAGCCCACTTTTCTAGCTGCCCAGACAGCTCTCTCTCCTTCTGAACTGATCCTTGTAATCTACTTTGGATCAGAAAACCAAACAATTACACTGATGAGAATACTGAATATAAGCAAAGAACAGACTCGAAGGAGGGGCTGTGGCCAATCTTGAGGATGAAGGGCATGGACAAGGCCACACAGATTTTGGATGCTTACTTATTATCACCTATTCTTACAGTGACCCTGTAGGATAGGGCAGAACTGCCCTGTAGGGTCTCCACGTCTGTAAGTCGTTATGGAATTGGGTTGCCAGATCTTTCTCCCATGGAGCAGCTGGTGAGCTTGAACCACCAACCTTTTAGTTAGCAGCCAAGTGCTTAACCACTGCACCACCAGCGCTTGGAAGCCTTTTTTTGTTCTTTCCCTGCTTGTGGTTGTTTTGGGAGCTTTACCACTTACTCACCGGCCTCTTCTTTTTCGTATGTTTTGGCCTCCTTATTGCATTCTCCACAGTCCCAGCACATCCCCAAATTCTACCTTCTCAAGCCTCAGTTTCCAGGTTTTTCTACCAAAAATTTTTCATAATTGCTCTCACTGAGGTCCCATACAGTTAATCTCTCTGACCTGGATGTCTGCCACAGCCCAAGTATCTGCCAGCTTCTACCCTCACCTCACAACAATCTATTTTCTAGGCAGCAGCCCAAGAGAATTGTTTTGTTTTTCTTGAATGAACTATTTTATTAGTCATTATGAGTTCCCTGGATATAGATGTGTCCCTTATCTATGTCTGTCTTTTTCTTTTTTTTCCTTTCTTTTAGCCAAAGACAGTTTTAGAAATATAAATCAGATGGTACTAATTCTCTGCCCAAAGCCTTTCACTGGCTTTCCATCAGATTTAAAATCCAGACTCCTTGCCATACCTACAAGGGCCTACACGCTTAGCCCCTGTCTTCCTCCCTAAGCTCATCTCATACCAGGCTCAGCCTTTCTCAGCGTGTTTCTGTGTTTTATTTCAGTTTTCTGAATGAGCCAAACTTGTTACCTTCTTAGCCTCACTCTTCTGCTCCCTTTAACTGGAATACACTTTCCTCTGATTGTATTTGAGTCTCTGCTCAAATGTTATCTCCTCTGAGAAGTCTCTCTGGATTACCTTGTTTTATTTTCTTAATGATGCACATAACTAGAGTTACAGTTATAACTGTAACACATGTATCAGTTTATTGTTTATTTTCTAGTTCTCAGGAGTGGAGACTTTGAACCTTCTTCTTTGTACCTAGTGCCAAGAACAGCTCTGACAAACATTTGTGCTCAATAAATATTTTTGAGTGAATAAATAAATGAATTAGCTGCCATCGCCAAACCGCATCAAGGTACAGATTCTAGTCATGCTAAGGTATTATTTACCTTTTGATTAAAAATATATCATTATGGAGATTTTCGAATATACCCAAAAGGAGGAAGAAGAACACTACATACCTCCTGTACTTCCATCACTAAGGTAACATTAATATTGCAAATATACTAATAATATATAATATTCTCTGAAAAACACAAACTGCTATAAAAATGCAAGGACATAATAATTATGACACTGATGCCTTCTTATTTCAGCCATAGAAGCACATTCCACACAGAAACTCGTGTTTACCAGGACAAGGACATCTTGGCTTTGACTCTGCTTCTTGTTCAAGCTATGTAGCCTGGCCTCTGAATTCCTCTGGGATTTCTTCTGCCTCCGTTTCTGGAATGCCCGCTTGGCCTTCTGTAGGTATTCTGTTGAGCACGCTTCAAACTTGCTGACTAGGCTCCCAGATTTAATCCTATCATCGACTTCCCAGACATCCTCCAGTGTCAGAGGTTTCTTGTAGCCTTTCAGAACAACGCTGGAACAAGAGTAACCCACAGGCTGGGACCCTGCAGATTGGGTCAGAGGGTTGTTTCTTTGCCCCTCTCTCCAAACCTGCGTGGGTCCTGATCTGGGACAGAGGAACAAGAGGATGGGCCTCCTATTTGGGCCCATTACCATCACCTCCTGTGCCTTTGAACTTGAAAAAGGAGTGGGAAGGGGAAAAAAGAAAGTGAGAAGGGGTGACAGAGGTGGCAAAAGTCAAGAAGAGAAGGTGCGTTACTGAATTAAGGGCCCAAAGGTGGTTGTCTCCCCTTCCTCCTGCTCTATCCTCCTCAAACACTGGCTGCCTCACTGTCACTCTGGCATCTCCTGGAAGTGCCTCTGTGATGCTCAGAAGAAATCGAGCTGACCCAGTGGCTGCTCTCCACTGTCTCACTAGATCAGAGATTCTTAACTTGCGATTTGACAACACAGATGGAACAGGAGTCACGTACTACTGTCACTAACTTCTAACTGAAATTCAGCTTCCTTTCTAATGAGTATAAGCAACGGACCACAGTTGTGAAAGGGGTGTCTGTGCCTTTGTCACTAGGAGAAACCCCAGATGTTTTCATGACTCACTTACTGTCATCACAACTTTGAAATAATGGTTGATACTGGACCCACCACTACCTACATGGTGTTATTTAATACATTAACAAAGAACGCATGTATCACTATATCACAAATACATTTTTGTTTTAAGTCTTTTGATCACATTTTTAATATATTTGATTTCCTTTATACTCCTGTATTTTTTCTTCTCAAATATTATCCTGAGAAGAGACTCATGGACTTCACCAGCCTGCCACAGGAGTCCATGGAACTACAGCAGTCAAGGAAATGGCCTCTGGTTCTCAGGAGCCCTGAACAGTTCTTTCATCCCTTATCCTCAAATCTGTGCCACACTGCCTGCCTCCAACCTTCCCCTTCCCCATCCTGCTGCCTCTTTTCTTTTCTTCTGTGGGACCCTCATACTACCAAAAGCAAATTTCCTTTCATTCTATCCTTAGTATCTTGATCTGCCCATTGAAGGGGTGGAGCTAAATTGACCTCTATGTTCTAATATGCTCTGACTCTACATAGACAAGAAATTGAGGTCACAGCAGGATTTTCTTTTTTTAAGTCATGCTTTTCATCTCTTTCAGAAGAGTGAGAGGGGAGGGATATAGACAACCCATACTCCAGGCATTTCCTACCTGTCATACCAACTAAAGGTAATACTACTCAGAAATGAAGCCGTGGTTGATGGACTCTGCAAGACACACAAAAATTAGAAAGTAAATCAATTGGAAATGGAAATGCGATGGGACTGTAAAATCAGAACCTGATTTTGCTAGACACGGTGTGAAGGAAGCTAGATATGATGATGTTGAAGTCAGTTGGTCAACATGCATTTATTTGGAAACCATAAGTTCACTAAAAACAAACAAAAAAATCACCATCTGCTGCTGAGTCAGTTCCATTCCAACTTATGGCAGACTTCATGTATTGCTAAGATCACATTAGAGTGATAATCAGATTTGCTGGCATAGATGCATGAATTAATTGCCTATGCTAAAGACTGGTGGGTCAAAAAGTCAGTATTCCTATACTACAGTCCCCTTCTGCTTCCTATCTCATTAAATAATATTTACTAGCTTAGTCTAGTCTCTAGGAGACCTAGACCTCTCAAAGTTGTATTTGTCATGACACCATCTAATCAAGTAACATATCAGGCAAACATATTTAGAGTCTCACATTTGATGAGCCACTTTTTTCTGAAAATGCTGAAAGGATCAGGATCAGAATCTGGAACACATACGAGATGAAGAAGAGGCAGGAATAGGTCAGGTTAGAATTGTTGCCCTAAAGAAGAAAAAAGATAAGGGAAAATGAACCTTTTATTCAAATTAAATCTAAATGGTTTACATAACATATATATCAATTCTTGTGATTAAAGCCCACCATCATATTCCCTAAACACAAGGCCTTCCTGAAGCCCAATCTACCTCCTGCTGTCTTCTGTGATCCAGCTGTTGTGCAGCAGTGTCTGTCTGTGTCGTCTTCTCTTTATACCTTACCTGTAAGAGTGTCCTGATGAGAGTTTGAAACTGGAAAGTGTCACAGACTACCGAAAGAATCCAGAATAGCGACAGGTACCAGGCATTCTTCTGCACACACCATTGCCTACTGTGTTGGATCAGCAAAACCAGGAGCTGGAGAGAAATTTACAGCAAGTTGTGAAGACTTGTTGCTAACCAAGTGCAGGAGGTGAGAAGGTTTGGGGAGAGGAGGAGAACAGAGAAGTGGGAGAGGCGGCAGCCGAAGAAGGAGATTGCTGTAAGTAACCTTGGACAAGCAGAAAGTGCACAAATGCCAAATTGTAGGTTTCCTCCCTGATGCCATCTGACTTCCTTTTTCAGTGCCTCTATCCTCTCTCTTGGAAACCCTGGTGGCTCAGTGGTTAAGTGTTACAGTCGCTAACCAAAAGGTTGGCACTGGGAATCCGCCAGGCGTTCCTTGAAAACTCTATAGGGCAGTTCTACTCTGCCCTGTAGGGTCGCTGTGAGTCGGAATCAACTTGACGGCAGCGGGTTTGGTTTTTTCGGTCATCCTCTATCTGGGATCTCTTTCCCCACCCATTTCTATTCCCACACTCAGGTGGAGAGTTACTTGAGAAAGCTGAAGATCACTATCACTGTCACTGTCACTGTCACTGTCACTGTCACTGTCACGATCACTATCACTAATTTTGGGAGCCAGAAAAGCCTTTTAAGACTCAAGGAAATGAATTTCAGGTACTACAGTAGCCAGGTGGGGGAGGCAGATTCTGATGGATAGGTATGAGTTCTCTGTATCTTGGCGTTTTAGTAATATCAGACTTGCTATTGTCGTTAGTTGTCACCAAGTCAGTTCTGACTCAACGTGACATGTGTGCAGAGTATCTCTGCACCACACGGCTTTCCAAGCTGTGACCTTTTGAAAGCACTTCTCCACGCCAGTCTTCTGAAATGCCTCTGGGCTTGAAATGCCAGTCTTTTCAGCTAGTAGTCTACCGCTTCAGGTTAAGCAAATCAAAATCAAAATTTTGCTTTGGATCACCTGTCTTAGATATAATTAATTAAAAGTTGGTTGTTTCCATGGCCTCAGCAATGTGCTGGCAAACCAACTGTCTGACAAAGTATTGTGACTTGTAGCATTTGTCTATTTCCGTGGTGTAAATATTCCCACCAGGGCAGATTTCAAGCTGCGAGTGCTATCACTGAATGCAAGGTTGGGAAGAGATGTGTGAGCCAGCTCCAGGACACCACTGCCTAGACCCCTCTTTGTTCTATAACAACGATAGCAAACAAAAGTGCTTACAGGGCCAGGCAGCTCCTGTGAGTCCGTGAAGTAGAGTCTGGTCTGTGTTGAGCATGTGCCTGTCTAAAGGGGCAAAAACTACTTAGTCCCATCTGACTATGGTCCTGTGGGAATGTAGAATCACAGTGTCAGATATTCTGATTTTTCAAATATGGTTGGAAATTGAGATTTTTTTAATGTCTTATCTTCCTTTTTTTAGATAATGGCAATGAATTCAATTTTTATTTAAGTATTATACAAACCAGGCCACAACCCGCTGCCATCAAGATGACTCTAAGGCCTTGTAGAACAGAGGAGAACTGTCCCACAGGGTTTCTAAGCCTGTAAATCATTGCAGAAGAAAACTGCCACATCTTTCTTCTGTGGAGCAGCTGGTGGGTTTGAACCACCAATCTTTCAGTTGCAGCCTTAAGCTTTAACCACTGTGCCACCAGGGCTCCTCAAACAGTGTGCAGGTCCACCAAAAACGTATGCCTACAGGAGAGAAACCAGTTTCTGACATCAGGTGTAAAGAAACAGTTCTAGATCCAGTGATCCATTGATTAAAATCACCAAACAATTTAAAAATCATATTTACAGCATTATAAAATTATTTTATATCAAGAAACTTGTATCTAATCTATAACTCTTATATGGCAAGATACAAGGACGTAAGATTTCAAATCTGATACTTGTCCTAGGAAGAAGCTGTACAAAAAGATGTTCAAAGAAAATACAGAGAACTAAACTTTGTAGTTTTCAGTTTCACTCCACTGTAGCCAAGCTTTGCCTTTACCACATCCTTGACAAGGATGAGAGACTTAAGAGTAACACAGAATGAACAATAGGTCAGAAATTGGAAGGCTGTATTTTAGTTCCAGCTCTGTCATCAACTAACTATGTATCTTAGGCAAGTCACTTAGCCTTTTTCTGTGCCTCAGATTCTTAATTTATGATGTGAAAAGGCTGTACTAGATGATCCTTACTATTTCTCGAATTTTCTAGATGAAATTGAACTTAATTTCATTCCAGAAAGAGCAAATTTTAGCTAGAAGACTGTAGGTAGAGAGAAGATTAGCAAAGTAGAAGTGGTGATAGGGCTTACCCATGTGATGAGGTAGAGGCTTGGATTGGTGTATCTAACGGCAGGGACTGTAGCTTGTCTGGCACCTTCTACGATTACGAAGACTAGCTCTATGGCTGCTAGAATAAGGAGAAATCCAACAAATACCTGAGAAGCAGGAAAAAACACTGTTAGGAGGATATGCTTTTCTACAAGTCTCTTAAAACAGAATGGCTTCCAATCATGGGTGGTAAATATGGTACAGACTGACTCATATAACATGCTCAGTAGACACTTGTGGAATGAATTGATGCCTAAGGTTCATTCAATAATAAAGTCAAGTTCAAAGCATGCCTTGAAAAGTATTTTTGAGAAATGCCAAATGTGATGATTTTAAAATTCATCCACAAATTCTTTGGTGATATGCCCTCCAAAACACGTAGAGCTTAGTTCTCCCCCGCTTGAGTGTGACCCACTTGTAGAATACTGTAGAATTGAGGGTATCTGACTTCCATGACATGTCCTTGCTGTCTTAGGTGATTTCTCTAGGGAAAAGTAGAAGCCCTGTTCTGCTGATACTCAAGTAGCTAATACAGACGTTCATGTGGTCAGGAGCTCCTAAGTTTACCATCTGAGAAGTAGACCTACCAGACCCCAAATCAAGCCTTCAGATGACTGCAGTCCCAGGCAGCATATATTAATTGTAACCTTATACGACATCATGAGGCAGAACCCAGATAAAACTAGTCCCAAATTCCTGGACAATAGAAATGGTGGGGAGATTTTTTTTTTAAACTTATTTTTTTTTAAGCTGTTAATTTGGGGGGTGATTTGTTATACAGCAGTAGAAAGCTAATACACTAGGTTTACAATAAAAATCCTGCCCCTGCCCTTGACTGCTATTATCATTGTGTGGCATCAAGTTAATTCTGACTCAGAGCACAGAGCAGAACTGTCCCATAGGGTGTCTGAAGCTTTAGTCTTTAAGGAAGCAGATTGCCACGTTTTCCGCCTATAGGTTGGCTGGTGGGTTTATTTTAACCATTTCCTCAGCAGCGCTCATTTCCCTCAACTAGCGTGGCACTATTCTCTTCCCTTGGTCATCGGCCCCAAACTTCGCCTTATATAACATTTGCAGCTCACATTGCAGGACATTCATGATAATTCCAAGCCAATCAACATACTCGTATTTATTCTATGAGTTCATGTGATAAAACACACATTGTACTGTTCTAAAGACCGACTCCCTCCTATTGGGATGGAAAATAACTGTCTCCATCGAGGAGACCCACAGCGTCTTGGCCCCCAAGATTATGATCTATACTATCTCACCTACCCTCATCTCTTCCTAGTCCCATCCATTTGGCCATACTCATTGCCATATATCTCATTTGTCTAAAGGGCTGAGGCAGAGAGACATTTGAGTTTTTGTAATGAAAACCAGTCGAGGAGGGAAATGAATGTACCTTTAACAAATGGGACCAGTGCTATTATTTAACTAGAAGTAGAGTCAAAGATACATTAGAAAACAGAATGTATTTTCTCAAGTATGTAATATAGTATTGTACTTTCTTTATACTAGGCTGTGAGATCTTTGAAAAATATAATAGCTTTTAGGTGGTAAGGTTACTTGCATTTAGGTAAACTGAGATAAAAGAAACCAAGTTGGCTGTACAGTATTCTTCCTTAAAGATGACTAGCTAGAGAGAATAGTAGCAAGCAGGACATTCCCTAGGCTAAGGAAAAGAAAGGAATGGGCCACAGGCTCACATATACTCAACTTAGACAAATTGATTAGAAAGGTACCAAGAAGTTTGTATCAGAAAGATCAATTTCTTTAATGAAGAACTCCTGCAAAGTAGTTTAAAAACACACACACACACACACACAAAATTAATAACTCAATGGAAAAAACAGGCATAGACTATAAATTGATTTTTTAAAGAAAAAGAAACACACATGGCTCATAAGCATATGAAAAAATGCTCATGCTCAATAATAAGATGTCAATGGGATGTCCATGGAATCAATAGGGTAATTTAAAATTATAACAACACACCATTTTTCACTTAGCTGTTATGCTTTTTCCCAGAAGACACAGTAATTCTTATTGTGTATGCATCTAAGCAACAGAGTATCAAAATAAGTGGTACAGAAACTGATGGAACTGCAAGGAGAAATAGGCAAATTCACTATTACAGTAGGAGATTTTAATACCCATCTGTCAGCAGTAGACATTTCTAGAAAGCAGAAAATCTATAAGACACAGTTGCACTGAGTCTAACTGACATCTATAGAATACTTCATCCAACAATATGACACACATTCTTCTCATGGCCATATGGAACATTTACCAAGACAGACCACATGTTAAGGATTGCCTATAAAGCACATCTAACAAAGTAAAAGAACGAAATCAAGATATACAATGGCGGAAGGAGCTACTCCAGCCAACTATGTTAATTAACTTAACTCTTGGTTCATAAATGCAAACAAAGCACTGATAATTTTCAGAAAGTTGAAAAAAGGCAATAAGCAATACAGAAACACCTTGAAAACTGGAACCTGTGTGAAGTGATAATGTGTTACAGAAAGAAAAGTCAAATCTGTTCTGCTAGAATGAGAGATAGATAAATGCTAAGACTGCATCCTGTCCAAGGCAGAAAACTTGTGAGGCTCAGAGACACAAGGCAGTCTTACAGAGGGCCAGCAAACTCGAGGTTGAAACAAAAGTGAACAGAAAAAAAAATCTTCTTTTCAAATTTATTTTTTAAATTAATGTCCTGAGAGAGATTTGAGAAGATACTGCATCTATTAACATGTTGCTATTAGTGAAAAGACAAATTCAAAAATTAAGAAGAGTTCTTTAGGACAACTTGGAGACAAACTTTAGGAAAATTTCTGGTGAAGTTTTCCAAAGAAATTTAAGAAAAGACAGAAGTTGAAAAGAAGATGAATTCATAGTCCAATTCATTTAAAGGAAGTTCTGAAGAGACGGAATTTCAAAAACAGAGGAAAGTAAACAAAAAGGGTAATTTATGAAAAGTCCTCAGTGATAAGAAAAGTGTGAGACTTAGATTTAAAGTGCAGAGTTCGTTGGCTGAAAAAAGACTCATGTAAATAGACTGTAATGGAATGCCAGAGCATCAAGAATAAAGAAAATAACAATAAAATATTTTTATAAAAACAAGGAAGATAAAGCTTCTAGAGAATAAGCAGTAAGAAGGAAAATTCTGAACAGTAGCACAGGATGCTGAGAAACAATGCAGCAATCTTCAGCAATCTTCAGAGTTTTCCAGGAAAAAATATTTTGAAATTAACATTCCATATCCAAATGAAAGCAAGAACCTAGAGCCTATCTACTTTTACTCTTTCTGAAAATTTTATTTGAAGGTATTCTCCTGCAGAAAGGATCCAAGAAATTTGGAGGCATTAATTTCTTCATCTTAGATCACTGGGCCTTAAGATATAGTCTAAAATGGATGGTAGATTATTTCTAGATACGGAGGTAACCAACAGAAGAACTAAAAATAATCATATAAAACAAAAAGACTGAGAGATGACAGGAAAGAAAGGAAATTAGGAAGAGGGGTTGATGAGCAAAATTCCTTGTTTTTCATAGCAGGCAAAAATAGATTCTTTTTTAAGCTGATAGATCAAAGAACATAGATTTAAACACACTGTTTGCCGATACAGAGGTAACCATCAAAGTAACTATAAATGGAGCCCTGTGGAGAAAGGGATTGGAAGGTAGAGTGTTAAGAAGAGACTTCAGCTTTTCATTTTGTACTCTTTTATACACCTTTTTTGTTTTTTGTTTTTAAAGAGAAAGAGTGGAAGACGATATATAAAAATGTTAACAGAATATCAGGGTAATAGATGGATTTAGTGATCTTATTTTCCGAGAGTCTTCAAATTTTCTAGAATACCCATGTATTTGTTTTATAATCAGAGGCATATACTCCTTTTTATTAATTGAGAACAGGGAAGTCTTGTGGCTGTTTAATAATTACTGGGTCCGTAATACTTTTTGTCCTTGATCTCTGATTTATCACGGAAGCTTTAAGCAGACAATGGGTTTATTAAACACAACTTGTTAGAGAAATACAATTTCATTGGCAATAAGAAGGAAAGGAGACTGATTTGATCATATTTCATTCCTTTCCATCTCTGCAAAGTCCCCTTTCCCCGTTGAGTTGTAATGACAAGTCACTCTGGTTGAATCTCTTTCCATTATAGAGGGTGTCTACTTCTGCCACGTCACTGGTAGATAAACATCTGAACTTCAGCTTGACTATTTCAGGGAAACTCCAGTGGCACAGTGCTTAAGTGCTATATCTGCTAACCAAAAGGTTGGCAGTTCAAATCTACCAGGTGCTCTTTGGAAACTCTATGGAGCAGTTCTACTCTGTCCTGTAGGATCACTAAGGAGTCAGAATTGACTCAATGGCACTGTGTTTGATTTGGGTGTTACATCCCCAACAACCCATTCTATTACTGCCAAGTCGCCAAGTGCCGTCGAGTCGACAAGTATTATTTTTAGAAAGTTCTTCTGTATGTGTAGCCAAAATAAGCCTCCCTGAAACAACGTCCATCTCCTTAACTTGGTTCTGCTCTCTGAAACTTTTCAGAACAAGCTGAGACAATCTTGGTATTATGCTTCTACAAATATTTAAAAGATGATTCCCACATCTCATTGGCCACTTTCGCAGAACATCTTGCTTTGACCTCAGTGCCTCCACAGCCCCCAAACCAACTTCATTGAGCTCACCCAACCATTCATTCGTTTTTGTTTTTTGTTTTTTAATTCTATCATCTACTGTGCACTGGGGTCTAAATAAAGATGTCCCTTTAAAAACCAAACAAACCTGTGGAGTCACTTACTGGCTTGCTTAAGCAAACCGGCTAAATCCAGGTAGTTGGAAAATATCGCGCCAATGACCAAACAACTGTAATGACAATAGTTCAGGAGAGCTGGAAAGGACAAACACAGCTGAACCAGCCCAAAGACAGATAAGACCAAAACTGAGAAATAAAACCGGGTGGAAGTGCGAGCAGACAGAGATGCTCGTAGAAGTGAGGTTTAGCTTGTGAGGAATCAGACCTCTGAGTGTGTCAGAGAACAAAACCAATTACCTTGAAAATTTTAAGGAGAAGCAAGTAAGTATTGCTGCAGAATAAAATAAATTATAAATGGAATTCCTGAGTCTGTGAGTAAAGGCGAGTGGATTATTAGCTATAGGCGGAAAGAAAGCTAATGCATTGCTTTTCGTTTGCTCTTCGGAGATTTGTGTCTGTAAAACTTAATTATAGGATGTCCATTCCATGGAACAGTAAAAGCCCCCAATACCAACCCCTCTGCCATGGAGACCATTCAGACTTGTAATGACCCTATAAGACAGAGGAGAACTGCCCCATTGAGTTACCAAGGCTGCAAATCTTTATTGAAGCTGACTACCACTTATTACTCCTGCAAAGCAACTGGTGGCTTGAACCCCTGACCTTTCAGTTTTTAAGGGCCAATTGTATGGTACATGAATTTTATCTCAAAAAAGCTGTGTTTTTTTTTTTAAGGTTAATTAATAGCTTTTATTAAGTGAGATACTGGTTTGGTCATTCTCCAGACTGTCTTTGGAAGCTTCAGAAGATATCAACAGCCACTAACTGGAATCTAACCTCAAGCTGTGACACACCTTGAAGGATGTTGATGCACGTTTCCAGTGTTCAGGAGTCCAGCACACTTTTAACACAATGTATATTCCTAGGGTGCGCTTAGCACCAACATCCGCAAACACTGACCACGTGTCTGCTGTGTGCCAGGCCACATACCAGACATGCAAGTAAAGAATGCAGACATTTTTTCTTTTCTTACCCAGAGTCCAACAAAACCACTCCCAGCACCGCCCCACACCCCAACCCCCCCAGAGCATGCCTACAAATCCCATCAGCTAAGCCCTTTCCTCTTTTTAGGTTCCAGGGAATTTGATGTTGTCTGTATTCATTGTATTTGTTCACAGAACACAGGACTCCGATTTCCCTGTCTAAAATCTACCTAAGGGTCAGGATAGCCACTGACCTGACTCTGACCTCAAGCTGTGACTCATCCTGATGTGTCACAGGATGCTGATGCATGTTTTCCAGGGACTAAAGGTCAGGACAGGTAGAAAAATTCTAACGGAAGGATGCAGACAGTGGACTTCCAGGGTGGCTATACAGCATTCCAACACTGAGGGTCTTTTAATTCACACTGCTCCTGAGCTACGAGTGCAGCTAGTTCTTCCTGGGCACTCTCCTGCATCTCCTGCCCTTTTCCTACTTCTCCCTACTCAAGTATGTCACTGTGTCCCTTCACTGTACCCCCTCTACTGTGAGGGATCTTTTAGACTCATGAAAGACTTTGGGGAAAAATGGAAACTAGGTCCAAGTTTTGGGAAATGAGAGATGGCTGAATGTGTCAGTGCCAACTGAATTACAATTTCCTGATTTACTAGGACAGTGTAAGAGCAGGTAAAACTCCTTGCTGTCTGGTCAATTCTGACTTACAGCAACCCTAGTGGACAGAGTAGAGCTACCCCATAGGGTTTCCAAGGAGTAGCTGGTGGATTTGAGCTGCTAACCTTTTCATTAGTAGCCATGGATCTTAACCGCTGTACCATCAGGACTCCTCACTGGTGTTTAGGGAGGACAATATCTATAAAACTTAAGAGTCACTGTTTTCGTGCACCAGTCCCTGGAGAAGGACTTGGTGTTTGGCAAAGCAGAGGGTTATTGAAAAAAGAGGAAGAACCTCAGCAAGATGGATTGACAGGGTCTGGTATAGCGGTGACCGTGAGGGTCCCACAGGACTGGGCAGTGCTTGATTTTGTCATACAGAAACCCAACTCCAACCCAACCCAATGCCATCGAGTCAATTCCAACTCACAGTGACCCTACAGGACAGAGCAGAATTGCACCATAGACTTTCCAAGGAGCAACTGTCAGATTCCAACAGCCCACTTTTAGGTTAACACCAGGGTTTCCCTGTTGCACGCAGGGTCACTATAAGTCACAACAGACTTGATGGTACCTAACAACAACAACAACATTCTTATGCAAAAACACAAGTTACTTTAAGAAATATGGCAACGGACCAATGAGAGCCAGTAGAGAGCAGGATGCCAACAACGTGGCTCCACCTGAGACACCAGCATTTGGGAAAGACAGTTAAAGGCACAGAGGAAGACTCTACAGACCAATAAAAAACAAAAGTCTCTACTGTGCACCAAGAGTGAGAAATGGGACATGGTGGGGCTACCATACCTGCTTAGCAAGGTAGATTTTGGTTATAGAAGATTTGATGGTCCTAGATTTATAAGCATGGTAAAGTTCCCAGGGAGCCAGAAGCCAAAGAAAGCCCAAGGGAATCCACACCAGGACGGTCTGCTCGAAACAAAGTGGTAGGTCGGCCTCCGGCCTGTCCAGGTACGATGAATTCTGGTGGGACCAAAAATTAAAGAATATTGGGTACCAATATTTATTAACACAGAGCACCATCCCCAGCACACCCCAGCTGCTTCCAGACAATGTTATTCAAATCTGTATCTATAACTAGCGCTATCCTTTAGCTAATAGTATTAACCTATTCAGCTTCTTGTGATATTTATTTTTCTGGTCAACCTAGCCTCTATAAAACTATGTTCTGTAACTCCAAGAATAGATTCTGAATTTTTCCTTTATCATGAGTAAACTTCAGTTGTAGGGAGAAGATGTACTGTTGCTCAATCCACGGGAAGAATATTTCTCTAGCACTGGGTGAACTCACCGGCCAGTGTTCAAACATGCAGGCTCCTGCCAGGCTGAATGATCGGCATGCTATGACATTTAGTCTCCTGCAGTCTGGGGAGGGTCATATAGAAACCAATGGTGTTGCAGGGAGGTGCGGGGGTATACGGGCTGCACCGAGTGATGTCGTCAGAGGGTATGACACCAAAATGACTGTCCATAAAACTTTTGTGCAGAAAATTTCAGCAGAAATACATCATCTTTAATAAAAATATCTCTGTAGTTTGTTATAACAGCAAAAACATTTTTCATAAACCCAGTTTACATGTATCAAAAGACCTGCAAATCAGGGCCAGATTACCTGATAGACCAGATACACACAAGGCAGTTTGTGCCTTCCCACCAGGGCACAGTATCACAGTGTCACAGTATCACCTATCCCCCACCATAATAAAGTTGTGGCAAAACTCATGTAAATTTCTCACCACAAATAAGCAAGTCAGTGTAATTAAGGAAATATGTAACTTGCTCAATGCAAGCCATTATACACTGTGCTTGCTGGTTAATCTGACTCTACCACAAAGCTAAAACTCTATGCTTATTTACTATCTGAATGTCATTTGACCCAATTAAAATGATACTTTGAGTCACATGGTTTTGTCTGCATAGCTACAAACACACGCAGTTATTTCCACTTCTGCCACTGTTTTTACAGTCACTGATATTGTCAAATTTTCTGATGTTTTAGCTACAATACTGTGGTAATTAGCATGGTGGGGGTGACGTCATGAGTTACCATACGGACACCAACCCTAGGAATGCCACTCTTTCAAACCCTAAGGAAGTCTGGCTAGCTTGGTCACAGGAGTGACAATGGCACTGTTGGATGGAGACAGACTCCCAGCAAGTTTTGTACCACTCTTCTCATTCTGCAACAAATGGAAGTGTCTTGTGGGCTGGTAGGTAGGGGACACCAGTTTTTATAGCAGCGTCGTAGGAAGGTAGCTTTTTCCCTTCCTATAATTTATTTATTTTTTAAATATATATATTTATTTATTTTTAAAATATTTATTTTATTTATTTTTTAAAATATATATATTTTTAAAATATATATATATTTTAAATATATATATATTTTAAAATATATATATATTTTAAATATATATATTTTATTGTGTCTTAGGTGCAAGTTTACACAACAAATGAAGTTCCCACTTAACATTTGTATACAAACTGTTCCATGACACTGATTACAATTTTCACAGCCTGTCAGCATTCTTGCTCTTTCACTCTGTTTGCTCCGTTCCCTTTGATCTCGCTTCCTTGCCCTTCTCTGCCTTCTCATCATTGCGTTTGGGTAAATGTTCACCCTTTGGTCTCACAGAGTTGATTACTTAAGGGATCACGTTACTCAAGAGTGACATTATTTATTTTATAAGCCAATCTATTATTTGACTGAAAAGTGGCCTTTGGGAGTGGTTTGGGTTCCAAGTTCAAAGGCTATCTTAGTCTCAGGGTTCCTCTAGTCTCTACAGGTTTAGTAAGTGTGGCTTTTTTGAGGAATTTAAACTCTGCAGTACTTTTTTGTTTCCACTCTATTCCAGATTTTCTACTGTGTCCCTGGTCAAAACAGTTAGACACCATCTAGTTCTGGTCTCAGACCAGAAAAGGCCGTGGTTCATATAGGCTGTTAGTCTTGTGGACTAACTAGTTTCTCCCTCCAGCCTTTGGTTTCCTCCATTCCCTTCTGCTCCGTGTAAGTAGAGACCAACAGCTGTATCTTAGGTGGCTGCTTATAAGCGCTTAAGGCCTCAGATACTATTTACCATACTAGGATGTAGAACATAATCTTCATGAATTATGCTATGCCAACTGAGTTGTCCCACGAGACTATGGTCCCAGGCCTCTTAACCCAGGAAACCAATCCCGAGAGGTATTTGGATTTGTACAGCAAGTCTCTGGTCAAACTGTGCCTCTTCCTGCAAATATTTTAAATTGTTTGACACAGCTGTTTGCACACAAGCTTTAACGAAAAGGCTAAAGTGCCAAGACCAAGATAAGAGATTCTGTTAGATAATTGCCGGAGAGATTTCTCAGTGATGTGGCCAATTATGCCTTACCCTCACGCGGTAGCCAACTCCCGCCTCTCAGGCCTTGGGGCCCAGGTCCTTTCAAAGAGGAGAAAGGCCGAGCAGCTGTTTTGTTATCTCATTCCTGCCCCTCACAGAAAACAGAGAACTTGGGGACCTTTGAGCATCTCCTTGTCGTTGCAGAAACTGTCTTAGTCTTCTAGGGAATCAGAGGGACCTTTTTTCAAACAAGTTCTCAGTCTTTCGCGACTGCTAGTCTGAAACTCAGGAAACCAGTCCCGACCTGCCTCAGCTGTGATTAACAATTCAGAGGTCTGCCTCCTTGTGAGTGGTAGCCACCACCACCGCCTCGCTCACTGAGGACTTAGCCTGCGCTGTGCTGCACTGTTCTTCGTATTGACTCATTCAGGCCGCACTGCATCCCAAAGAGGTAGACACTGGCGCACTAGTCCGTGTATTAACTCATTGAATCCTCACAACTGGAAGACGCAGACAGTGTTCTTATCCGCATTTTACAGAGGAGGAAACTGAGGCATCGAACAGCTAAGTGTTCTCAATAAGGTCACACAGCCATAGGCATTTTTTTCCTAAATTGTTACAATTATAGTAACAGCATTTCCAGAGGACTGTGTAAGAGTTTTAAATTTATTTTCTCACTAAAGCCTCACAATACTTCCTAACATATTCTCAGAAACAGTCCATACTGTTGCCATGGTTCAGGCATGGACATGGTTCAGACATAAACATCTTAAACATATTTTACGAGTCCACTCCTAGCCCACAAAAATACCTCAATTAAAAAATGTTTCAGAAATTTAAAAATGACCATCAAATTAATCATGGTAACATTAATCGGAACCTTCTAAAGTCTATCTACTTAGAGAGGCCACATCCTGAAGATCAAGATCCACATGAAAACTAAAAAATCCATTGCCATTCAGACAATTATGGCTCATAGTGACCCTACAGATAGGGTAGAACCACCCCATAGAGTTTCCAAGGAATACCCGGTGGATTTGAACTGCTGACCTCCTGCTTAGCAGCTATAGCACTTAACCACTACGCTACCAAGATTTAGTTGATGGCAAGTCTCTCTTAAATGTCTTACTGCCATATTTCTACACACAGCAGCCAATCAAAGGTTTTCCCATTTTTCTTAAAACTCCTTCTCTTCCGTCACCTAGCTGGGCGTCCCAAAACATAACCTATTTTATTGAGACATTATGGCCGTTTATTGAATTTTAATCTATTTGCCTCTTAGCCTCAGTGTTATCTTGACACCAGTGGCTTTCAGACTTCAGCTGACATCAGCTACAGATTGGTGGGTCCACTGAAGTTTCTGACAGTAGATCTTGGGTGATGACTGAGAATTTGCATTTCTAGCAAGTTCCCAGGTGCTGCTGATGCTTTTAGTCCAAGCATTACACAAAGCACTGCTATACCACACTCAGGTGATTCTGATGTTACAAGTTTGCAGACCACACTTGATGAAACAAAAAACAGTACTACTAGAATTTTAATAGTTTAAAATTTATCTTAGTGATCCTGGTGCCCAAATTTGCATCCTTGGCCGCAATTTCTAGTCTATATAATTAATTTCCAGCTGGCTATGCCCTCTAACCATACCACTATCATTTCAACAACATCATATTTCAGCAGGACTTGATCACAGACTTTCTTTTTCTCCTACCCGCAAACAGCATAGTGATCCCCTTTCTACCGCTGATTTTGGAAGTATTTTTCCCTGTCTCTCTTTGTAGAAGACAGTTTCACAACTCTAGGCAAAGAAAAGAATCTGGATAAAATAAATATTCGTTAGCAAATAAACATATTACAAAGATAGTATAGCCTTTGAAGATTCTTTAGTCTTTCTAAAAGACTTTTCTAGCTATTGTTGGTGGCCACTCTAGGTTAATCTATGACTTGTTCTGTATCTGAGGGAAGTCAATAGTCAGAATACATGTAATTTCTTACCCAAAAAGTAGAACCACAGAACTTATCCATGATTCCTGGAGCACTTCTGAAATGGAGGCTCTTCTGATGCTGCGTTCTTTCTTGTTTACTTTGTTCCTCAGAGGAGATAGGATGTGAGTAGCAGTGCTCTATCTCTTGTTCAGATGTTCTGATGTTGCAACGAAAGGCAGATCTCCTGACCTTTCATCCCAACAATGTAATGATTAACTGTTAACCCTGTTGCCTGATACATGCATTCATATCATGTCAGTGAATAGATACGTGATGGAGGAGCCCCGGAGACAGGTAGATGAACCAGTTTCCAGAAGAAATCACTGAAAGCCATCAGGAGAGCTGGTTGAGAAATCAGGACTGGAGGAGCTGTTCAGTCTGCTGAGGACAAATGAGGCACACACCCCTGAAAGTGCTATTTCACCTCTGTACTTCAGTCTTAAGGTCTTAGAGTTTTTAGAAATGTGAATAGACAACTCTGTTGGGTTTTAGATTAAGAACATAGAACCTAAAACATGATTCAAAATAGTACAGACTTTGATAATGGACTGTAGCTACCTCAGCCTCTACTAGACTGACCCTAGCCCAGATAGAAGGTGCCTGGCTTCTACCACTGGCTGCTCTGCAAAGGATCACAACAGAGCTGGAGAAAAACACAGAACAAAATTCTAATTCACATACCTACACACAAAACCAGACCTACCAGCCAGACAGCTACTGGAAAACCCTGAGAGCTTAGCCCCTGGCCATTTTTTAACTCAGTGATAAAGTCATTCCTGAGTTTTCACCCTTCAGCCAAAGACTAAATAGGCCCATAAAACAAAAGGAAACTCAAGGGCCCACCAGCCCAGGGGAAAGGAGTAGATGACAGGAAGGGACAGGAAAGCTGGTGGTAGGGAACCTAAGATCCAGAAGGGAAAGTGTCGACATGTCATGGTTTTGGTAACAATGAAGCCAAACATGTGTACTATTTGTTTAATGAGAAGCTAGTTTGTTCTGCAAAATTTCATCTAAAGTACAATTTTAAAAAAAATAGTACTAAATAAATGGATAAATAAACTCACTGCCACTAAGTCATTTCTGACTCATAGTAACCCTACAGGACAGAGTAGAACAGCCGCATAGAGTTCCAAAGAGTGCCTGGTAGGTTAGAACTGCCAGACTTTTGGCTAACAGCTGTAGCTCTTAACTACTATACCACTGTATATGAGCTATACGTACAAGGACTGACAATTAAGTTTGCAAACTCATCGTAGAGAAAGTGCTACATACCTCATTGCTGAATATCACTATGGTCACCTTGAAGTACTCCCCTTGGGAAGCTACGCACCTACAACAGCACCTAGTCCACTCTTCAAAGCAATATTGGAACTGTTTTTCTGGAATGGACATCAGAGTTTTTACTCTTGATGCCCTGAATGTCATCAAAATGTCTTCCTTTCAATATTTCTTTTATCTTCAGGCAAAGAAAAAAGTCACTGAGGACCAGATCAGGTGAGTAGGTCGGGTGTTCCAATACAGGTTTACTGACTAAAAACTCCTGCACAGACAACTATGCAGTTAAGTTCATGAGCTTGCCACCTTGCCAGCATGCACAACTGCCATTCCAGAAAGAGTTCCAACATTGCTTTGAAGGGTGGACTAGGCACTGGTTTTGGTGCATAGCTTTCCGAGGGGAGTACTTCAAAGATATTCAAGTAGTCAATTAAGTTCACAGACTTAAATGTCAGCCTTCATATGTGGACATAGCATAACCAACATAAGCCCACACATATACAGCTCATATATAATTTATGCAACAAAATGTTAAACGTGGCTACCTCTAGATAGTAAGATTGTGGGTAATTTTTATTTCTGCTTGTCTATATTTTCTGATTTTTTTCATAACTTTCTGGTATTATTTGCACCATTATATTTTTAAAAATAATATTTAAATGTGTTGCTGGTGAAGGTTTACCCCCCTTCAACAACAGCCACCCAGTTTGTTCAGTGACATTGGTTATATTCTTCACAATGTATGTCAACGGTCTTATTATTGCTGTTGTGGTTGTTTCATTTCCATTAATCTAGTTTTCCTGGCTCCTTATATTCTTATCTTTGTGGTAAGGTTACTGTTGATCCTTTGATCTCATATCGAAGGAGCACAGCACTTTTGAGCCAAGCTGTTGTTTATCTACAAGATGACCTCAGGGGTTAGTTTCAGTTCAAGGTATGAAGAGTATCCCAGGGCAATAGTTTCAGAAAGTCTTCCAGTCTCAACCACTTTGGTAGGTCTGATTTCTTAGCTTTTGTTTTTAGAAATTTGGGGCTTCGTTCCACATTTTTCTCCCATTCTATCAGGGTTCATCTATTGTGGTCCTTATTAGAACAGCTGACAGTGGTAGCCAGCACCATGCACCTCTCCTGGTCTTAGGGTAGAGGTGGCCATCATTTGCAGATATTATTTGCTCTATAAACTAGTTTCTTCTTTGAGTCTTTAGTTTTCCAAGTTTTCAAGACCCGAGAGACACAGCTCATCAAACTGACTTTATGTAGAACCTGACTATATGAACTCTATTATACCGCTTAACTCAGATGTCCCACTAGATTATGATTTTAATCCTTCAAACCCAGAAATCCAGTTTAGCAAGGAGTTTAATTATAAGAAGTATCCATAACCATGTCCTTTGTGTTTTGATGTATATATGAATATATAATATACATGTGTTTTTATTGTACATATGAATATACAATACAAATATATACCTATAAACGTATATATTTTTGTTTGTTTCAGCTGTTTCAAAGTTACATGTGTCATAGAAATTACCAATAAGTCTTTTCTCTTGTGTGTGTTAGTGACGTCATTTATCTCCATCAAGCTGTGTACATTTTACCCTCACTCAATGTTACCTTTCCTAGCACCAAAAATAGCAACTCATAGCAACCCTCTATGCCAGTTTATATACGGTAGATTAGTAACATCTCAAAGGCGTGTAAGTTTATTGAGACATTCGTTTATCTTCTGTTGTGGATTGAATTGTGTATCCCCAAAATGTGTATCAACTTGGCTAGGCCATGATTCCCAGGATTGTGTGATTGTCCATCATCTTGTCTGCTGGTGTAATTTTCCTATGTGTTGTAAATTCTACCTTCTGTGATGTTAATAGGGCAGAATTAGAGGCAGTTATGTTAATGACACAGGATTCATCCTACAAAACTAGGTTGTGTCTTGAGTCAAGCTCTTTTGAGATATAAAAGAGAAAGAAAACAGAGACAAGGAACCTGGTACCACCAAGAATGAAGAACCAGGAGGGGACTATGTCTTTGGATTCAGAGTCTCTTCACTAAGAAGATCTTCAACCATGGAAGATTGATGGCAAGGACTTTCCTCCAGAGCTGAACACAGAAAGGGAGGCTTCCTCTAGAGCTGGCACCCTGCCTTCAGACTTCTAGCTTATTAGACTGTGAGGAAGTAAATTTCTCTTTGTTTAAGCCACCTACTTATGGTATTTCTGTTATAGCAGCACTAGGTAACTAATAAACTTTCTTACGAGAAGATAAACAGAAAATGGACTACTATACACACTTTTCTATGTGCATATAATAGTGTTAAAATGATTTAGGTCTTGGGATGAGGTCAGATGCAGAGTCAAACATAAGACATGACATCGTGCTTTTGAACCTCTGGAATATTACAGAACTATTTTTGTGTCGGTTGTTGAATGGGAATCTATTTTGCTGTGTAAAAGCTAAACCAAACTCACTGCTGTCAAGTTGATTCCAACTCACAGTGACCCTCCAAGACATACAGGGGTCAGACAGATGCCACATGAGGGCCTGTCTGCAAGCAAAGGAGTGCCACTGACAGCCAGTAGTTGCCAGGAACTAGAGAGAAGCCCACAGGAGGAATCAACACACAGTTCTAAAGGCTAAAAGTACAAATAGGGTTTTTTAGCCTCCAGAACTGTGAGAAAATTGATTTCTGTTCTTTAACATAAAAAAAAGAAAGGAACTGAGAAAAACAACAATGACAAAACAGAGAAGTCTGATAGAGAAGGGCAGGCATTGTAAATGTGATGTCCTAAGAAAACAAGTTTCAGAAAAGAAGCATGACCGGTCAGAAGAGAGGAAGACTCTGAGTACAGAGTAGTGGCATCAGTCACTAGAAATCTCCTGGACTGTCACTTAAACTATTGTAAGAATAAACATTATGTGCCTCCTGGTGTGATGAAAAATGAAGTGCATTTCACCATCAATGAAATATCCTAAAGTAAAAAAAAATTGGACCAAAATCTAATCAAACTCTAAACCTGATTACCAGTTTACAGGAAATACAAGAACATGTTAAATGACTGCATGGAGATATAGTCAGAAAAATCCAGAATGAAATGACCCCATTTCCTAACAAACGAATTCTAAGGAAAAAAGGAGTAGAAAGACCTTGAGATAGAGAATTAAGAGACATGTTAACCAAATGTAACTTGAACTGCGTGACCTTGTTACTGATATGAAAAACCAACTATTAAAAAAAGTTCATAGATAAGATGATAATCCAAAAAATTTGAAAAATGATTGAATATTTTATATCAAGAAATTATTGATTGTGACACTGATATTAAGAAAAAAGGGTGGCTACATTTTTTAAGTATCATTATCTTTTAGGGATAGTCTTGGTGGCACTTGGTTAAGCAGTTGATCACTAACCTGAATGCTGCTGGCTCCCACCTACTAGGGAGGAAAGACCCGGGATCTATTTCTATAAAGATTACAGTCTAGAAAACCCTGACGGGCAATTTTACTCTGTTATATAAGGTTGCTATGAGTCAGAACTGATGAACTATTTACAGATGAAATAATCTATCTGGAGTCTATTTTAAAATAATCCAGTGGGGGGTAGCACCCCCCCCCAAAAAAACTACACCACTGTTGAATCATTTCAAACTCATAGCAACCCTATAGACAGGGTACAATGGCCCCTTAGAGTTTCCAAGGAGCACCTGGCGGATTTGAACTGCCATCCTTCTGGTTAGCAGCAGTAGCACTTAAACACTGCACCATCAGAGTTTCCATGGGGTTAGTGGTGGTGGGAAAGGAAGATTGGTCAAACGTTGCTAATTGTTGAAGCTAGGTGATATGATTACATGCTTACTTTTTAGTATTTTTTAAACACGTCTAATGTTTCCATAAAAAAAAATATCATATGCTTTGGTTTCTTCTAACAACATGCAATACGAAGTAGTAATAAAACCTTAACCCATTCCTAACCATAGATCACCAGAAAGTTTTGTTAAATTGAGGCTTCTGCTGTATTGGTAATTGTTGTTGGCCAGAAATGACAGCGGCATCCGACAGAGGCAGCGAGTTCGGAAGACACTGTGATATTCCACAAGAGAGGATTCAATTGGATGTCTAGATGGTGGCTCAATGGATGATATAACAATAGCTTACATAAACTACCATTGTGCTAAAAAAGTTAATAATATCTGCAGGGAAGAGTGGTATTTGGTTAAAAAGTTGCATGTCCGGTGAATAACACGTAATAACTGACTGTGCTGTAAGTAGCAGATATTCCCTGAAGACTCCCAGAAATACTTGGCAGTACTTGGTAATTTAAGGCTCCCAGATATTTGCAGCGTCTTTCATCGAGAGGACCCTGAGATACGCTTTGACCAGCAGAATGTGGCAGAAGTCACTCCAACGAAATTACAAAGCCCCGAATTCCAGGGGTCTCATAGCTTCCACCATCACTCTCTTGGAATGCTCTGCCATGTTTATTTGCCTTCAAAACATGAATCATGTGAGAAAACAAGCCACAGAGAGATGGGGGACTGAGGAGGCGGGTTAGTCATCTCAAACATTCCGGGTCTAAGATCCTAGAAATGTCAGTGAGGCCATCCAGGACCAACCACCCCTCAGCCAACCTACCAGCTGAATGCAGATACACAAGTAAACACAGGCAAGAATAGCACAAGAGTCACCCATTCGATATACAGAATTATGATAGACAGTAAATTGTTGCTGCTTTAAGCCGTCATGTGTTATGGCTGTTTGTTATGCAGTGAAAGCTAGCTGAAACAGAGCAGACAGGCATTTTCAGGCTGGGTTGAGCCGATGAAAGCAAGAGCCAGTTAAAGTTAGCTTATCACTGTTAGATTATAAAGTTATTAGATTATAAAATTAGATTACCACAGCTGGTGAGGCCCAGAGAAATTCAGGTTACACGGGGAAGGAGAAGTCGGAGGTTAAGTGGCTTTCCTTCTCTGCTCCAATCAGAAGAAAGATTTGCCCAGACTTACAGGCACTCTTAAAGAATACTAAATGAATCCTCAACTTCCGATCTACAAGGTCTAGCAACGAAGTTCACGAACTCATCCTAGAAAGAGTGCCGCGTACCTCATTGCGGAGTATCACTGTGGTCACCTTCGAAGTACTCTCCTTGGGAAGCTATGGCCTGGTGCCAGCACTTACTCCACCTTTCAAAGCAGTTTTGGAACTCTTTCTGGAATGATCATCAGAGATGTCGTCGTATTACCCTCGATGTCCTAAATGTCATCAAAATGTCTTCCTTTCAATATTTCCCTAATCTTTGGATAAAGAAAAATGTCATCAGGGGTCTGATCAGGACTGTAGGGAGGGTGTTCCAACACAGTTATTTATTTACTGGCTAAAATCTCCCTTACAGACAATTCTACAATGACTTTCACAAAATTGCCACCACGCCACCGTGTGGAATGGCCATTCCAGAAAGAATTTCAAAATTGCTCTGAAGGTTAGACAGTGCTCTGTCTTCAGTGCATAGCTTCCCAAGGGCAGTGCTTCAAAGGTGACCATAGTGATATTCAGTAACGAGTTATGTAGTACTTAGAACAATTAATTCAAGGACTTAATTGTCAGACCTCGAAGAATACTAAACCACAAGACTATGTGAAAAAGTATGACGCTAATCATAAACTAAATGTTGTTATATGGCCATTATCCCAGATCAACATCCAAGCAATGATATTGTGTTAAAAACAACGAAACTGTCGTAGTCTAACCCACTGTTTTAGGAGCTAATTGACAACTGGTCTCTCTATTCACCTGCGACAGTAGAAGAAGGCAAGTCAAGAATAGAAGGAGGATGTGGAATGTGTAGCTAATTGCTTCCATGAACAACTGCCTCTTTTGCCACAAAACCAGAAAAATTGGATGGTACCTGGCTACCATTACTGAACATTTTAATCAAAAGATCTATAAAAAACCATGACCAAAAAGGGGGAAATGTAGAACAGAATTTCTCATTGTCATGGACTGCAGACTTTCTGGAGCTGTGGAGGCTGGGTGTAGCCCTGAAACTATTGCTGTAAGGTTATATTTTAGTCTTAAGTCAAAAATATCCACTGAACTCTCCTTAAAATTAAACAATAGTTTAACTTTCTTAGTTAAAAAAAAAAATCTGCCTTTAGCATTATGTCCTTTTAAGGACTATCCATGTGGGATCAAAGTGACAAAAGGAACTTGAAAAAAATAGATAAAAACAGTGAGTTTACGTTAATGGGAGGAGGAACAATTCAGAAAAGGAAGTGAGAATGATTGACAAGTCAAAGAATGTCATCAGTGTCACTGAACTGTACACGTAGAAATGGTTGAATTGATCTATGTGTATCTCAACAACAAAAATAAAATACAAGAAACTATAAAAAGAAAAGAAATACTGAGGCCAGTTCTACTCTGACACATATGGGAACATGGGAGATGGCCTTCATTCCACAGCAACTGTTTTGTGTTTTCTAAATTATATGCCAAGCTCATCTAGGTTTTGTAACTAGTTAAAATAAATAAATAAAACAAAAGCAAGAAAAACCCACTATCTTAAAAACTCTGCCATTTAATCTTCATGACAACTCTACAAGCTCAATATTTTTATTCCAACTTTGCCAGTTGGGAAACAGGTTCAGAAAGGTGAAGAAAATCGTCATACATCACACAACTTAGAAAGAACAATGTTCCATATCTGTACGGCAGAAACACAACAGATGTTCTCCCACCCTTCTGTAAGATAGGGAACATTGGAAAAAGGATCTGGGGAAAATTCTGGACCAGAAGACTTCTAAGATTTTATTATTTAATATATACAAAATTTACACAAGAGACAGAAATGGTCTGATGATTCCCTTTACTTAAGGATTCACGGTAAGATTTCGTGAAATCACTAGCTCCTAAAGCCCCTGAAGATGTGATCTCAATACAGAATCAGATACATAAAATTTTTCAGGAATACTCCTATTCTCTTGGCTGAGGCATTCTGTTAATTCCCTCTTTTTAAGTCTTGGAGAAAGTACAGTCAGAATGCTCCTTAGAATCGAAGATGGTGAGACTTTGTCTCACTTTGGACATGTTATTAGGAGTGATGAGTCCCTGGAGAAGGAATACTTAGTGCAAATGATTCAGGAAAATAATATGTGCTGTGTCATTTCCACTTAATAAACAGATGCTGGTTAATAAATGGTTGCATTTAAACTGAAAAGTTCAATGTTCAGAATAACCAGAGCTGTAGCCTTTTGGTTAATAATTGAAAGTAGAATTAACAAGTTTTCTATCTTGTGCTTGCCAAGAAATTTGGAGGACAGCTACCTTGGAGGTATCTTGAACAACTGCCTTGGAAATATCCTTTTTCCAACATGCCATGCCTCACAAAAGGGTGGGAGAACATCTGCTGGAGGACAGCTACTGGGTCAACTGACTGGAAGAGATCCATATTTATGCCCATTCCAAAGAAAAGTGATCCAGCGAAATGTGGAAATTACCTAACAGTATCGTTGATACCACACTCAAGTGAAATTTTGCTCAAGATCGTTCAAAAGCAACTACAACAGTATATTGACAAGGAACTGCCAGAAATTCAAGCTGGATTCTGAAGAGGATGTGGAACCAGGGATATCATCACTGATGTTAGATGGATCTTGGCTGAAAGCAAAGAATACCAGAAAGATGTTTACCTGTGTTTCATTGACTATGCAAAAGTATTTGCCTGTGTGGATCATACTACGTTATAACTAATGTTGCAGAGAATGGGAATTCCAGAATGCCTAATTATGCTCTTAAGGAATCTGTATATGGATCAAGAAGCAGTTGTGTGAACAGAACAAGAGAACATGGCATGGTTTAAAGTCAGGAAAAATGTGCATCAGGGCTGTATCCTTTCATCGTACCTTTTTGATCTGTATGCCGAGCAAATAACTTGAGAAGCTGGATTATATAAAGAAGAATGAGGTATCAGGATTGGAGGATGACTCATTAACAACCTACATCATGCAGCCAACACCACCTTACTTGCTGGAAATGAGGAATATTTGAGACACTTACTGATGAAGATCAAGGACTACAGCCTTCAGTACGGATTGCAAGTCAACATCCAGAAAACAAAAATCCTCACAACCGGACCAGTAAGTAACATTGTCATAAATGGAGAAAAGATTGAGTATGTCAAGGATTTCATTTTACTTGAGTCCACAATCAATGCCCATGGAAGCGGTAGTCAAGAAACCAAGACACATTGCATTGGGAAAATTTGCTGCAAAGGACCTCTTTAAAATATTCAAAAGTAAGGATGTCACCTTGAAGACTAAAATGCACCTGACCCAAGCCATGGTATTTTCAGTTTTATCATATACATGCAAAAGCTGGACAATGAACAAAGAAGACAGAAGAATTGATGCCTTTGAATTGTGGTGCCAGAGAAGAATGTTGAATGTACCATGAATTGCCAAAGAACAAACAGATCTGTGCTGGAAGCAGCACAATCAGAGTGTGCCTTGGAAGCCAAGACGGCAAGACTGCGTCTTACATACTTTGGCCATGTTGTCAGGAAGGATCAGTCCCTGCAGAAGGACATCATGCTTGGTAGAGTGGAGGGTCAGACCCTTAATGAGATGGATTGACAGTGGCTGCAACAATGGGCTTAAGCATAATAACGATTGTGCACGTGGTGCAAGACCAAGCAGCATCTCATTCTGTTGTTCATAGGCTTGCTATGAGCCAGAACCAACTCCACAGCACTTAACAACAACTATCTTGTGCTACATTCTAGAATACTCAGATTTAAGTGGTAGCACAAAAAATAACATGTTTCTTTCATATTACTAGTTGGGCCTAGTAATTCACGTTCCTAAGGAAAATACTCCCCGTGTGTCAGCTGGTTTGTCATACTGCAGTGGCTTGTGTATTCCTGTGATGCTGGAAGCAAGGCCAATGGTGTTTGGATGCCAGTAATAATTACTCCCAAATGTCTCCTCCAAAGATTTTCTGAAGTTTTTTGACTTCTAAAGTTTTAAAAATCTTTTTTAGGATATTCGGCATCCAAAAAAGATGCACAGATAGTTAAATTAACACTATTTTTTAATATTTTCTTTTGTTATAAACCTAGTGCAAAACCAAACCCACTGCCATTGAATTGCTTCAGACTCATACAGTGACCCAACAGGACAGAGAGAACTGTCTCATAAGGTTCCCAAGGGCGTAATCTTTACAGAAGCAGACTGCCACATCTTTCTCCCTTGGGAGTGGCTGGTGGAATCACCTACCTTTTGATTAGCAACTGAGCACTTAGCTGCTGCACCACCAAGACTCATTATTGTAAACTTACTCTTCCTTTAATTATTAAAACCAACCTGACATAAAGTGAAATTTTTCTGAAATTGCAAAGAATACATCCAAAAAATAACAAACTCATAGAATCAGGTCTTAAAGCCAGCAGACTCAACCATGCAATATTTTATGTAGTTTAAAAAACAGAACATTCTTTTAAAAAACAATAAAAGTTATCAATAGTATAGAAAGATGTTCCTAGAAGTAAATTCAAAGGATAAGATTTTAACTTTTAACAAACTAGTGAGAGCAGGAGGAACTCCTTCTCCAATGCTTTTTGAACAGCAGGCTATGAGCACAGAAAAGAAATAATTTGTCCTTTACTTCCCATCAGCCCATAAAACAAATTCTTGATGGGTCATAAAACAACAGAATAAAACAGACGAGCACAAAGTTGTGCACTAGGGGGACAAATAGTCTGCTGAGTCCCAGTGGGGATATAGTGAGCAGAGGAGGGTAATATCAAAAAACCAATACATGTTCATCTAATGTTTTTAATTTGCAAAAGATAATTTTAGAAAACAAAAATTAAAATGAAAGCACTGAACAGGAAATATATCTGACAAAAATAACACAGGGGACAAAACAAGCAATAAACAATCACAGGGAAAACACGTTTACTTACATATAAGCAAATTATTAAAAATCTGTGGAAGGTAACTTGAAAAACATGATTAATGTCAATTTAAAGAGCACGTAAACAATGTTCAAATGGCAAATGCTTTTTTATATACATAGATAGATATGTATAGATGTGGAAATCCTGGTGGCATAACGGTTAAGAGCTTCAGCTGCTAACCAAGAGGTCAGCAGTTTGAAGCCACCAGCCACTCCTTGAAAACTCTGCTGTGTCCTGTAGGGTCACTGTGAATAGGAATCAACTTGATGGCAGCAGGATTTTTATTTTTTTTGGTATGTATATGTATACTTAACACAATTTTTAAAAATTGGAAAGATACACAAGAAGTTGTTAGTAGTAGTTGCTTTCAGGAGAACAAAAGGAGTGAAGAAAATCAACTATAGGAAGATATGTGCAAGGTGTCAAATGCTATAGAATGTTGGCTCCTGGAAAAAAAAATCATTAAAGCCACCTGTTGCTAAGAAAAAGCTGAGCTTATTCTTATCAGTATTATGATGACAAACATTGGCCTTTTCACTATGAAGTTGTTTGAATTCATAATGCTAAATGTATCCTTACAACCTATGGCTGGAATACCATTTTTCTAGACAGTGTTTTATGAATTGAGAATATGAAAATGTCATGATTAGTGATCCCAAGAAAATTTGCTGAATAGATTTGAAAGCCTACTGTGAGACTGTGAAATACGTATTTTTCTGCATGTTTACACATTTTCAAAGACAAACAGATCTGTCCTGGAAGAATTATAACCAGAGTACTCCTTGGAAGCAAGGATGGTGAGACTGAGAGTCCTACATACTTTGAATATGTTGTCAGGAGGGATCAGTCCCTGAAGAAGGAATTCATGCTTGGTAAAGCAAAGGGCCAACAGAAAAGAGGAGGACTCTCAGCAAGATGGATTGACACAGTGGCTGCAACAACGATCTTAAGCATAAAAACAATTGTGGAAATGGTGCAAAACTGGACAGTGTTTTGTTCCATTGTGCACAGGGTTGCTATGAGTCAGAACTGACTCAACGGCACCTAACAACAACAACACATATATCTAGAAATTTTAGGAAAGTGCTTTTAATCAACACTTGGCTTTTCTTTTTCTTGTTATTTAGCAATATATCCAAGAGGGATTGTCACAAGGTAATTTGCAGAAGGTGTTTGATGTAAGAGTCCCATAGTTATTTAAAGAAAATATAATTTCAAGTTCTTTAACTGTAGAGGTTTTATTGGGTATATGGATATGGGCTAAGTAAATGATATTCTAATAATCTTAAACTTTAGTTTGGGATCTTACTGTTGACACGAGACAAACATACTGAATGGTTCATCTAAGAGAGTCTGTTCCTCTGACCTATAAAGAAGGAAAGGGCCATCACTTTGGTATCTTATGAGTAGACCCTTGTGAATGGGTTGAAAGATCTCCAAGCAGGATGACTTATTTATAGGTGCCCTATCTTCACAGAATCTATAATTGATAATTAGGCAATTTCAAGGTATAAAGTGCATTTTCTGTGATAGGCATCTTTGACGTTGGTTGAACTCGGACTACCTTAAGCAAGCTGGAAGGTTAGAGGCCACTGAGCAAAGTCAAGCCAAGTGATTTACCAGCATGACTGTGTAAGATAGGACTTCTTTTGCACGTCATACTGAACACAGCTTTGCACTTAAGGAAGGTAACATCTGCTGGAACAGAAATTGACTCATTCTTCAATCACGTTGTTGTTAGTTGCCCCTGAGTCACTCTGACTCATGGCAAGCTTATGTGAAATGAAACAAAATGTTGCCCATTACTGTACCATATTCAAAATCATTGATTTGCTTAGGTCCATTGGTGTATTGTTGCAGCCACTGTGTATTCTGAGGATCTTCCAATTTAGGCAGCTCCTTTTCCAGTACAATACTGGACAGTACTTTGTGATCCATGAGGTTTTCATTGACTAATTTTCAGAAGTAGATCACCAGACCTTTCCTCCAGTCTTTCTTAGTCTGGAAGCTCTAAGGAGACTTGTTCATCAGGAGTGACCCTGCTAGTATCTGAAATACCAGTGGCACAGCTTTCAGTGTCAGAGCAACTCCCAAACCACCACAGTACAACAAACTGACAGATAGGTGGTAGCCAGTCATATTAGGACCCAACTCATGGTGGCTTGAATGAAGATGTTTATTGCGTCTGATAGCCAAAAGTAGTATAGTCCTCAAAACTGATTTATTCCAATGGTTCTGCTCCATTACTCTCTAAATCTTTTGACTGTTCTCTTTTGGTGTCAGCTCTACTCTCAGACAGGTGGTTAGATGGTTGTGACAATTTCGGGACTCATATCCACAAATATCATTTTTTAAAAAGGTCATTTTCAAAATGTCTCCCAGAAGTAGAAGCCACCAATAAACTTCTGGCATCTCACATGCCCAAACTCCTGAATCAATTCCTGAGAAGGAGGATAAGATGACCTTTGATTAATCAGGCTTATCTCGAAGCTGTGGATGAAGTCAGCCTTCCCTAGAGAACAACGGTTACATGAAGAAAGGGTGATTTCCACAGAAAAATCAAGATTGGAAAAGAAGAGAAGTTGGTGCCTTAGTTATCTAGTGCTGCTATAACAGAAATATGCCAGGTAGACAGCTATATCAAACAGAATTTTATTCTCTCACAGTTTAGGGGGCTAGAAGTCTGAATTCAAGGTACCAGCTCCTGGGAAAGCCTTTCTCTCTCTGTTGGTTCTCAGGGAAGGTCCTTGTTAACAATCTTCCCCTGATCCAGGAACTTTTCAGCACAGGGATCCTGGGTCCAAAGGACATATACTCCTGTCTCTGCTTTTCTACTATCTAAAACTTCTCTCTCACCTCTCTTTTTTAACCAGCTTTATTAAGAAGCAATTTTCCCACTTAAAGTGCAGAACGTTAACAGTTTTAGTACATCCACAGAGTTGTGAAGCCATCACCACAGTCAGTTTAACATTTTTATCTCCACCAAAAGAAACCACATCCATTGAAAGTCCCTCCCCTTTCTTGGTTCAGGGACCAGCTACTACCGGGGAGAGTTGTCATACTCTATATTTCCTTTGTTACTCAATTCCTCCTCCCTTAATTTAGGTTTTCTAGGATTAAGGAAGTGAGGTAACAGCCAAAGGGAAAAAAAATCACTTTACTGAAGTGGTAAGATGACAAACCCTTCCAGTTTACTTAAGAATGGGGGACTTCAGGAACATTGTGCTTTCAATGTTAAAACCAGGCAATTTCCACACAAACTGGGAATGATCGATGAGAATATTCTGTATTTTCTGACAGACAAGAATGGCAGACACTGAGAGAAGAGCTGGCCACTAAAAATTAATACCAGGCATAATGCTCTTGTCAGTCAACTTTTAAGTCAGTTAGCTGGACTATTTAGAAACAAGAAAGATTAGTTTGCTAATAAGCAAGTTCATGTAACATAGGCTTGTCCCTAGTACTGGGGGAAAACAGCTCAGCTAAGAAACAAGTAACTTTATTGTAGAAAACAAAATCTTTAGCCACTTTCAGAGAGATCTCTGCAAAGTCCTTTTGATTTCTAAACCATTCTTATACAATGGAATAACAGACTTCATGCTTACTTTTCAACACAGTATCATAATCCAAAGTTATTGCAAATACTACCAAACTGTACTCAAGTATATTGTGGATAGAGGGAATTATGACATCTAATACTCAGTGCCTAAACCAAAAGCAAATCTTCTTTCAAACATCTTTACCATTTTCTCCAAAGCCATCATATTACCCCCCACCCCCCCATTTCCCTTTCCCAAAAGGCCCCATCCCACATAGGCTCACCCATATCATTTCCACCTCATCTTTCCTTCTAGATCTCTTCCTCCCAAAATAGCTCTATTCTTTATTTCGTTTAATTCTGCTTTAAGTTTCATTTATTGTCTTTCTTCTAGTGCCAGGAGCCTTCTTTTGTTGCCATTTGTTTGATTGATTTGGGCCCTTTCTTCTTTTTGCATGTGTGTATTTATTGCTATAAATTGACTTCTTAGCACTGTTTTTGCTGTGTTCCAAATGTCCTAGTAGAATGTTTTCATTCTCAGTTGATCCTGTGGATTGCTTTATTCTGTCCTTAATTTCTTATATAACTGAGTAGTTTCTGAGCTAAGTGTTGTTCAGTTCATATGTATTTTGGTCTTTTCTTCCTTGCCTTTTCTGTTATTGTTTGCTACTTTTATGGAAAAGATGCTTTGTAGTATTTCAGTGCTTTGGATTCTGTTAAGGATTGCTTTATGGCCTAATATGTGGTCTAGTATGGAGAATGTTGCATGTGTGTTGAAAGAAGAGAGTATACTTGGCTCCTTGCTGTTGCATGGAGTGTTCTGTATTATGTCTAAGAGGTAAAGTTGGTTGACTGTGGCATTTAGGTCTTCCATATCTTTACTGAGCTTGTTTCTGGAAGTTCTATCCTTCATCAAAAGGGGTGTGTTGAAGTCTCCTACTATTATTGTGGAATAGTGAATTTCTCTTTCCAATGCTGTTATGTATTTTTATGTATTTTGGAGTCCTGTCATTGGGTGCATAAATATTTAATATGGTTATGGCCTCCTAGTGTAGTGACCCTTTAATCATTTAATCATTATAGTGTTCTTTCTTATTCATGTGGTAGATTTATCTTTAAAGCCTATTTTGGCAGAAATTAATATTGTCACTCCTGCTGTTGTTTGAATACTGTTTGCTTGATATATTTCTTCCACCCTTTGAACTTTAGTTTTTGCCTTTAAGTCTCAAGTATGTCTCTTGTAGGCAGCATATAGAAAGATTTTTAAAAAATCTATTCTGCCATTGTTTCTTTAGTGGTGCATTTAATCTATTTACATTCAGCATAATTATTAATATGTATGAGATTAGTGTTGTCATTTTGATGCCTTTTTTGGTGTGTTGCTGACAGCTGCTTTGCTCCACTTAAATTTCTGTGCAGTCATTTTTCCTATGTATTTTCTTTTCATTGTTGGTTTTGTATTTGCTGAGTCTTCGCGTTTTTCCTTTTTTATCTGGATGTATAGAATTGCTAGTTTCCTTTGTGGTTACCATAATATTAACCCCTAGTTTTCTATGTTTAAACCAGTCTGTTATTTCTTTATATTGCCCTCATTTCCTCCCCATATGAAAGATTTGAGTATATTTTTTAATTCCTCTTTTTTGTTATAATGTCATCTTTTATGTAATAAATCTCTATTTCCCTATTTTTGGTAATTTATTTTTGTGATTTCCTTATCTGAGTTGACGTCTGGTTGCTGTACCCTGTGTTCTAGTCTTGGGTTGTTATCTGATGTTACTGATTTTCTGATCAAAGGGCATACTTTAGTATTTTGTGTAATTTTAGTTTGTTTTTTTTTTCCCCAAATTCTCTAAGCTTGTATTTATCTAGAAATGTCATAATTTCACCACCATATCTGAAAGACAGTTTTGCTGGGTATATAATTATTGGCTGGCATTTTTTTCCTTCAAGATTTTGTATATGCCTCCTTGCCTGCATGGTTTCTGTTGAATAATCCACTTAATCTTACTGACTCTCCTTTGTAGATGACTTTTTGTTTATCCCTAGCTGCTCTTAAAATTCTCTTTCTTTGCTTTTGGCCAATTTGACTGGTTGTGTTGGTGATTTTCTTTTGAGCCTGGTGTGGGGTTCTACAAGCGCCTTGGATAGATATTTTCTCATCTTTTACAATGTCAGGAAAGTGTTCTGTCAACAAATCTTCAAAAATTCCCTCTGTATTTTCTGTTATCCCCCTACTCTAGTAGTCTAATCACTGACAGGTTATTTCTCTTGATAGAATCCTACATGATTCTTAAGGTTTCTTCATCTAAAAACAAATACTATTTTATCTGATTTTTCCTCAAATATGTTAGTGTCAAGTGCTTGATCTTTAGTCTCACCAATTCTAACTTCCAGTCCTCAATTCAGTTCCTACCACCTTCTATTGAATTGCTGAATCCTGAAATATTATAATCACTTGATTTGTTTGCTTTCTATGGATTCTTTCAACCTGCTAAATTTTTCTTTACACTTTAATCTTTTTGACTTCCTCTATTGCTGTGTGATTCTTGGATTGATCTGTGTTTTGCCTGATCTCTTGAAGAGTTAGATATACTAATCTTTTGTATTCTGCCTCCAGTAATTCCAAGAAGTTCTCTTCATCTTCAAGATTTCTTGATTCTTTGTTTTGGAAGCTTTCTGAAGCCATCATCATTTGCCTCTTTACGTGATTCGATACTATTGTCTCTGAGTCATCATTAAGTTTTTGTGTTCATTTATATTAGCCTACAGTGTCGCACCTTGTTTTGTTTTGATATGCTCAAATAGTCTGGTCCTGTGAGCTAGTTTGACCATTTGCACCTTTGAAGCTCTAATCCTTTCACAGGTGGTTGTAGCTGTTACTAGGTATGTGAGCCCAGGTGTTCATTCACTTTTCTTGTATGAATTCCTCTCAGGTATCCAGGTAATCAGCCAAGCATGTGGGAACTGACTCCACTCACTAAGCAAGGTAGGGGGCTGCCAGCTGCTCCTGAGTGTCTGTGAGGAAAGCGTGTTTCTGTTCCCTACAGCACATGTGTGGGTAGGTTTTGCAGCCAGACTATGGGTGCCCAATGCTGTTGCTGTAAGGACTGGAAAACCCAAACCCACTGCTGTCATGTCAGGTCTGACTCATAGTGACCCTAGAGGTCACAGTAGAACTGCCCCATAGAGTTTCCAAGGAGCACCTGGCAGATTTGAACTGCTGACCTTTTGATTAGCAGACTAGTACTTAACACACTAAGCCACCACAGCTTCCTAAGGACTGGAAGGTACCACTTATTCTTGAACACCTGTTGTGGATGGCCAGGCCCCTGATGTGTGTAGGTGAGGACCCTGTTTAATAGGCAGCACGGTGTCAAATGTTGCAAACCTGCCTTTCCACCATATAGCTAGTACAGTAAAATTAGGGTTCAGATACATACCATGCTATAGTGTGCTAATGAAGGCCTACGTGACTGTAGTAGGCCCATACAGGGCTATGCAGGGGTGAAAGGCATTCACAGCCTGTGGACTCCTTATATCAGTGCCTAGACAAAGGAATTGTTGCTGTCCTTAAATGCTGGCTTAGGGGAGCTGGTAGATTACTTTTTCCTATTTGTTAATTTGTCCCCTCTCCTAGGCTGGGAGAATGGCTTGGGGCACATGTGCGGTCCTACATCTAGCCCAGGGGACTCATCAGTCTCTAAAGCCAGCTTGGACCCAGCGCAGAGCAGGAGGAGGCAAGTAAATGGGAGGGAGGTCTAGCCCAAAGGAGAGTTTTTTGATCAGTGTGAGACAGATTAGACACAAGTTATTGATCTTCTGTTGACTGAATGCAGCTTTTCACTGATTCTAGAAGTATGAGTGACTCTCCACTGCATGGTCTCACCTGATGTGGAAAACATGTCCTGAATGCCACTTTCTGCTTCACCAAGCTCACACCAGTGGATCAGGCCTGCGAGGTGCCAGTTCCTGCAGGGTCAGGTCTGGCAACTCCTTGCTGCCTCTGAACCATCTCTCCTCTCTGCTACTCAGTCCAATGTCTCAACTTTGCCTTTGATGTTTAGAGTTGCTAGAATATCATATATAATCAATTCCCTTGTTTCTTCAGGTCACTGTTATAAGAAGGATCATAGGAAGTGTCTGACTACTCTAGTATCTTGGCCTTGCCTTTCCTCCTGAAATAGCTCTATGCTCTTTCCAAACTAAATCGCATTGCCTGTCAGGGCTTCTTCCAATTTTCCCCTCTGGCTACTGTCCTCAGAATACCAAGAAATGTCCACGGATAGAGAAAAGTACACAAAGAGTTTTCTTTAGAAAGTTGGAAAAACTGTGGATACCTTGTACAAGCTGTACTTGCTGCACTTTTGGATGTCCATACAATGCTGTGTTCCTAAATAGTGTATTTAATTTTAACCAAAATAAGCATTTTCTCTGTATTTTGACATCAGTTTTATCTACAGTTTGGAGTTATGTACAACTTTTGTTCTCCTCAGTACCTTATACTAGTTTGGTGCTTCCTTAGCTTTGTGTCATTAACAAGCAGAATACTGGGAGGTTAGGAGTCCAATCTTCAAGTTTTATGACAACATTGATTTTTTGTTAAATGCTGAGCAATTCACAGCACCCTTTTAGGTCTCTAGCTAGTCAGCTTAAATAAAACAGGGACGATAATATGGCTAGCTCTTAGTTATCACTGGAGGATCACACAGTGAAGTCCAAGCCTGATGAAAGATTTAGGCCAAAATACTAAATATGATTATGTATGCATTTATATTTTTCCATATGCATTCACATCTGGATTTCAAAACCAATAATGAAAACTGGTTTGTTTTTTTTTTGCAATGTTTATTACCTTCAATAATAGTTTCAACAAGCAAGAAAGAACATCATTAAGGTTACTGTTAATTTTAAAACAGTCTGTATTTCATATCTGCATAAATTACTTGGCAAATATTATACAATGAAATTGTACTTGAAAAAATGAGAAAAGAAATTAGGATTTAAAGGTGAGAAAAGGGACACATTTAAAGACCCTTCATATACCAGTCCATTAGTACTCAAATCTATGTATGCTGTTCATAGAGACTCCATTAACTAGTTTCCTGACCAGTAGCAAGCTCTTTGTACTGTGCTTCAGATACTTTCACAGTTCTATTAAGTGTATTGTTAGTGTAAAATTAAATTATAAATATGAAAGTAACAGATAAAGCTAATGACGAACTTCACCATTTGGGATCTGCTTATAGGAAAAGCATGTTCCATCACTAGAATCTCTTCTCCCTATCTGTGGCTTCAGTTAAGTGACTACCTTGATAACTTCCCGAACTTCCCCAGTTCTTAAAATATAGGTCTAGATTGTCAGATGCACCTACAAGGTTGAGCCATTTCTCTATCTTGGATCAGAGGTGGAAGTAACCTGTGAACTGCAGAGATCACTTCTTCCTTTTATAAGCCTGGGAACTTTTACCTCCTGCTTCCCACATCTGGGGATTTTTATGTTGTACCATTTTACTCTGGTATTCTCAGCATCTTACCCAGAATCACATAACCAATTAACATACAATAAAAAGAGAAAAAGCCAGAGACAACAAAACAAAATCATCCCTTTTATATTTGGCTGCAGACTGTATTTATGGTAAGAATAACAGACAAAACCAAAAGAGAATGGAAATTTTTTATTTCACAAATGAAAAAGCCAAATACTAATAATGAATTGACCCTGAAGCCACACTCTGAACTCACAGTTTGCCACTGAATTTTCCCAGTTCACCACTAATTCCATCACCAACAGACTAATCCTGTCTGTGGAAAAAGCACAGATCAGATTTAACCATGAGGACAGAGATGGCTGCCAAGATTATTCAAACAAAGTGACAACAGCTGTTTCAAGTTCTTTTTCTCCTTTGGAAATGTTCTCCAAGGCCACATGAGACTTAAAATAAAGACAGTCACTGTCTTGGCCAGAAAAGAAGGTTAAAGCTGTATCACAGAGAGCTGTAGACAATACTTTCACCTTCATCTGGTAACATCCACGTCACTCAGAGAGAGGTCTGGCTACACCAGGCTGTTCTTTGCAATTGCATTCAAAGTCCTTACTTTGGTCACATCTGTTACTTTTAGAGAATATTCTGAGTTAGAAAGTGAGGCTCCCATGGAAACACATAAATTTCTGCAATGGAAATAATGAAGGAACAAATAATTACATAAGTTGTTAGGAGAGGTTCTCACTAAATGAGCCTTCCTAGGGGTAGGGTTCATTTTATAGGCTGGCTCACAGCTAAGGGTAAGGGGTAGATCAAGGACCCTGGAAAATACCAGATTCCACAATTTTCATTAAACTACCTGAAACACCTCTCTATCTAGCCATATCTATCAGATAGTATACTTGATTTTCTATCTGGAAATAATCAAGTTTTAAGTTTCTTGTTTCTTTTACATCTTACTTTTACTCACCTATAAATAAGAATAATCAACTATTAACTACTAAATAACAGGGGTTCTATTTATCAAGTATAATTAAAAGCACATAATAACTGTAATTCCTTAATGGTGGTATAATTTCAAAAGAACTGAAAATAAGGAGGAAAGGTAAGGGAAGACTAAGTGTTAAAGTTAGGAGAGAGACAGATGATTTTGACTGTCCTCTTATAACATAGTTTTTATCTTTGCTAAGGGCAAGCACAAGGGAATAGGCACACATGTATATTCGACTCATTTGAAGCTCAGCTGCTAAATTAAAACTCATTATTAATTGGTCTAAGTTCAGCAATCCCATATAAGGGCATAGAGATTCAACTATCTTCAGAAAAGTATGCTTACTTAAGGCAAGACAGGAACCATTTTAGACACGTTTTTCAACTGCAAGATGACTGCAATACTTACAGTACTAATCACAACATTCCATTCACTAATCATGCCATTAACTAAAGTTTTCTTATTTGGAGAAGTAAGGATTAATTTCATGTCTTCTACTATGAGTCAAAGAACCCATTTTTACCGAAACTTCATTCCTGAGTCTCTGGCAGACCGAGCAGAGCAGTGGAATTCTGTAGCACCTGAACCCTCCAGAATCCTTTGCAGATTTCTGTCAGTTATGCCACCCCCTGGTGGAAATAATCATATAGTAAGTAAAACTTTTCATAAAACTTAAAGAATAATGACTGCTTGCTATACTGAGATTTATTTTTTAATTCAAAAATTGAAATCTCCCTACTAAGCCAAAATAAGATTAGAAAACAATGATAAAAGGAGAACTGTTAAGGTCATAGCACCTATCTGATAGAATCATATATCTATTGGCTTATATGCTACCTGCTAATGACTTTAAATCTGAAAATTATTCTGTGGCAAGGGTTCAATGGGACTTGAAGAAAATTATTGAGTGCTCCGTCTCTGCTTTCCCCTCAATTAAAGCAAAATCAAACTAAAAAGAAAGGCAAGAATAGGCTTGAGGAAGGAGTTCTGAAAGCACAGCTTCAGAGAAAAATGTCTGCTAGGGAGAAATCTGGAGTACAAAGATTCAAAAAGTGTGCTGACTTCATTGGAAATGGAGATACTGTAAAGTGCTGTATAAATTATTCATTACTGAATTGTACCAATTTTTTTAAAATTTCATTTCACAGAAGAATCTGATTCTACTTTATTAAAACTGAGCAGTCAAGTACTTTATGATAGCTCATTTGTTCTGATAAACAATATGCTGATAAATGCTCTTAAGCACTTAGATGCAAAGAATCATATTCTAAATGAGAAGAGTACGTCATAAAACATGAAATTCCTTTTCATCTTTATATCCTTCTTACCTAGTATACAGGATGTAATCAATAAATATTTTTGAATGACTGATTAACTATTTATTTTGTATTGTAGGCTCACAAATTCTTCCTGACTTACTAACTTGGCTTTTTTTATTAGCGGTACAGTAATATCACTGGCCCTAACAAGTAAAAAGACCACAGACTGTGAATGCAGTTTTAGACCAGAATCCTGGCTCTACCATTGTAGCTTTTCACAGCTGGGCAATTTCAGATAAATTACTTAAATCCACTGAGCCTCTATTTCTCACCAATAAGACAGGTAATATTGCCTACCTCTCAAGTATACTATAAGGATTAAAAGACAAATATGTTATTTCCTCATAATGAAAAACAAAATATCTGGTCACTGAAACATACGTTACTCAGTTATCAGCAACTTCAGTATGTAGGTAACACATTTTCCAAACACAGATTAACACAGTTTAAGAGTTAAAAGGGACCACAGAGAACAACTAGTTCAATATCATCTCCTTGTACATGAAGAAACTGCAGCCCAAGTATGTTGTAAGCTTCATTATGAAAGCCCCTAGATGGCAACTACTATGTTCTATCCATTCTTATATTTCCCAATCATAAACACACATTAGGCATTCAGGCTGCCTTGCCTAGAAATTTTTTACTTGCTGGTTCATATTTATTGGAAACTGTGGTGATTTGTTTACAAATCTATTCTGTGAATTCCTCAAATAAAAGGATTACTTTGTACCCATTTCTGTATTTTCCTAGCTGTCACAGAACCTGGCATGTTATTAGCATTTTCTAGGTAAGGCTTGTTAAACAAATTAATCACATCTTTCCACATAAGAATGTAAGCCTCTTAGTAAGTAAGTTTCTTGTGTAACTCTGTTCCCAGAGTAATGCCAAAACCAGAGCAGATAATGTAATAGTTACATATTAAGCAAACATGCTCTTAATACTGACACTAAGTGTGAATTCAGAGACCATCTCAAGAATAGATTAGACACACTGAACACTAATGACCAAAGACCAGAGGAGTCATGCAAGGACATCACGGATGCCACATATGAAGAAAGCAAAAGGTCATTAAAAAGTCAGGAAAGAAAGAAAACATCAAAATGGATGTTAGGAAAAAACTCCAAAACTTGCTCTTGAATGTCAAGTAGCTAAAGTGAAGGGAAGAAATGATGAAGTAAAAAGAGCTGAACAGAAGATTTCAAAGGACAGCTCAAGAACACCAAGTAAAGTGCAGACCGGGAGTTAAAAAAACAAAAGGAAAGAACATGCTCCATATTTCTTTTCTCTTTTTGGCTTTTAACTGAAATTTATTTTCTCAAAGTTCAGGAGACTAGAAGTCCAAATTCAGGATGCCAACTCTAGGGGAAAGCTCTCCCTCTCTCTATCTCTGTTGGCTTTGGAGTAAAGTCTTTATCTCCTTCCAGCTTCTGTTCCTCAGTTCCTTAGTGATCTTCTTGTGGCATGGCACCGATCTTCCCCTCTGTCTGTTTGCTTCTCTGTGCCTAACTGGCTCTTGTATATCTCAAAAGTGATTTGTTCATGAACGCCTAATGCTGACAAAATCAGGAGCCCTGCTGGTGCAGTGGCCAAGGGCAGCTAACCTAAGAATAAGCAATTTAAATCTACCAGCAGCTTCTTGGAAACCCTACGGTACAGGTCTCTGTCCCACAGGGTTACCAGGAGATGAAATCGACTGGATGGCAACGAGTTTGGCCTTTTGGTGTGCTGACATGACCTTATTAACATAACCAAAATTCCTATCCCCAAATGAGATTGTATCCACAGGTCTAAAAACCAAACCCACTGCCACAGAGTTAATTCCAACTCATACAGACCCTGCAGAACAGAGTAGAACTGCCCCATAGGGTTTCCAAAGTTGTAACCTTTACAGAATCAGACAGCTACATCTTTCTCCCACAGACAGGCTCCACATCTCTTAAGCTAAAAGAACTGAAGAAAAACTTCAAGCCTTCAGTTGCTGTCATGGATTGAATTGTGTCCCCCCCAAAATATGTGTAGCCATGTGGCTGGGCCAATCTGATTCCCTGTATTCTATGACTGTCCTCCATTTTTCGATTTTCCTGTGCTGTATGTTAAAGGATTAGGGTGAAACTGTAAATCCCTTTATAAGATCACCTCCCTGCTCCACTGCAAAGGAAGTTTCCTGGGAGTATGGCTTGCTCTACCCTTAATCCTGTTATCCTACAAGAGATAAAAGGACAGGTAAACCAGCAGAGAATTGGGAACTTCACACCATCAAGAAACCAGCACTGGGAGAAGAGTGTATCTTTCAGACCTGAGGTTCCTGTGCCAAGATGCTCCCTGGACAAAGACTAATATAATACTAGACTTTCCTCCAGAGTCAACTAGGAGGAAAGTCTTCTCCAGGAGCGGATATCCTGATTTTGGATTTGTAGCCTACTGGACTGTGTAAGAATAAATTTTCCTTTCTTAAAGCCATCAACTCTGTGGTATTTTTGTTAGAGCAGCACTAATTGACTAAAACAGCTGCAATACTGAAAGACTGTATAGAGAAAATACTAAATGACACAGGAAACATCAAAAGAATATGGAAGGACTACACAAAGTCACTGTACCAAAAAGAACTGGTTAAATGTTCAACCATTTCAGGAGGTAGCATATGATCAAGAACCAATGGTACTAAATGAAGAAGCTTAAGCTGCACTGAAGGCAATCGTGGAAAAGCAAGGTTCCAGGAATTGATGGAACACCAACTGAGATGTTTCAACAAATGGACGAACTAGAGGTGCTCACTTATCTATGCCAAGAAATTTGCAGGACAGCTTCCTGGTCAGTTGACGGGAAGAGATCCATATCTGGACCCATTTCAAAGAAAGCTGGTCCAAAAGAATGGAGAAATTATAGAACAGTATCATTAACATCAGATACAAATAAAATTTTTCTGAAAATCATCCAAAAGCAGGTGCAGCAGAACTGACCAGAAATTCAGGCCAAATTCAGAAGAGGATGTGGAACAATGGATACTACTGCTGATGTCAGATGGATCTTGGCTTCGAGCAGAGAATACCAGAAAGATGTTTATGTGTGTTTCACTAACTATGCAAAGGTGTTCAACTGTGTGGATCACAACAAATTACAAGGTCTGACAATTAAGCTCACAAACTCATTCTAGAAAAAGTGCTACATACCTGTTTTCCGAATATCACTAGGGTCACCTTTGAAGTACTCTCTTTGAGAAGCTATGCACCAACACCAGCACCTAGTCTACCCTTCAAAGCAATTTTGGAACTCTTTCTGCAACAGCCATCAGAGCTGTCATCATATTACCTTTGATGTCCTGAATGTGATGAAAATGTCTTCCTTTCAATATTTCCTTTATCTTTGGGTAAAGAAAAAAAGTCACTGGGGGCCAGATCAGGTGAGTAGGAGGAGTGTTCCAATACAGGTATTTGTTTACTAGCTAGAAACTCCCTCACAGACAACTATACAATTAAGTTCATGAACTTGCCACTGTGCCACCATGAACAATAGCCATTCCAGAAAGAGTTCCAAAACTTCTTTGAAGAGTGGACTAGGTGATGGTGTCAGTGCATAGCTTCCCAAGGGAAGTAGTTCAAAAGGGACTGTAGTGATACTAAGCAATGAGATTTGTAGGGCTTAGAACAACTATGTCCACAGACTTAAATGCCGAATCTTGTATAACTAACATTGCAAAGAATGAGATTCTAATACACTTAATTGTACTCATGTGGAACCTATACACAGACCAAGAGGCAGTTGTTTAAACACAACAAAAGAATATTGTATGGTTTAAAATCAGAAAAGGTATGCATCAAGGTTGTATTCCTTTTTTCATAAAATGTGATGCGAGCAAATAATCTGAGAAGCCAGACTATGTGAAGAAGAATGGGGCATCAGGATTGGAGGAAGATACGTTAATAACCTGCGACTTGCAGATGACACATACTTACTTGCTAAAGGCGAAGAGGAACTGAAGCAGTTACTGGTGAAGATCAAAGACTATAGCCTTTAATATTGATTGCACCCCAACATAAAGAAAACAAAAATCCTCACAACTGGACTAATAAACAACAATAGGATAAATAGAAGAAAGATTGAAGTTGAAGATTTCATATTCTTTGGATCCACAATCAACTCCCATGGAAGCAGTAGTCAAGAAATCAAAAAAGACTTCCTGCCAATATGGCACCAGAGACAGAAGCACCGCACCCCCCCTCCCCCACAGCAAAGACCCCAAAATCTAATAAAACAGAGAACAAACATCAATCCTGGAACCTAAAATGTCAAATAGAGATAAAGATCTAAGCCAAACACTGAAAGGAAGAAGACACTGACAGAGAACAGAGTGAGAAGAACATGACTGGAATTCCCTTATCAGCTAATCCAGCACAGATCTGCCACCCTGGACTCTTGTCAGAGACTGGCAGATACGGAGCACAGGAAAGCCGACTTACGGAGAAGACAAAGCATCTAGTAACCAGTGACACACAACATCGCACCCCAACCCCTGCCCCATCTTCTCCTTCCTACTCTACTTCTGTTGCCTCCTGACTAGCTGAAGTGGCTCAGCTCGCTAGGAACTGCAGTGTCCCTACCACTTGGATTCCCCCCAAGCACACCAGAGATCAGCAGACAGGGAATACATGAAAGCACTTTTAAGAGTTCCCAGCAGCACACAGATCACCTGGTAACCATCAGTGTATGCTTTCTAAGCTCATTTTTCCTCCCTTCCTCTTGGATTCCTCTGTTTCCCATTGGCTGCAGTCTCCCGGCCATGAAGAAACTCCTTTAGCACTAGTCTCTCAAGATTTGCAACCCTCCCCCTACTGGCCGGCTCCCTGAATGCCATTTCTCTGTAGCTGGTTTCTTCCTCACCTCCCACTGTTTCTCTCAAAAACTTAGTTCCTTGTGCCATCTTTGCCTCTCCTTGAAAGGCTGTAAAGTGCTGCTCAACTGAAGAATCACTCCCCTGGCCTGTAACACCACACTGGTGGACTCCTTGGGGCTTTTCTGTTTTCTTTCTGTCTTACTTCATTGTATTTTGTTTTGTCTGTTTGTTTTATTTTTCTTTTCACAACTTGGGAGTCCCTTCCAGCCGGTCTGTACTACATAGCTTAGGACTCACATCCCTAATCTGTGCACCCCCATCAGTGGGATCTCTAGGGACACTTCTTTTTTTCCTTCTTATCCTCCTTCATTTCCCAGATCTTGTCTCTCTATACTTATCTTCTTTTCCTGTTTCCTCAATACCTGACATTGCATAACATCTATACTCCTTCTAACCAGGCTATATCATACAGCCTGAGAGACACTTCCCTAGTATTTGCAGCAGCACCAGTGGGATCCATGGGGACCCTCCCCCTCTTTTTCCAAATTTTTAGCTAGTTATTTATTTTTCTCTTTTCCTCCACCTCCATTTCTTGTTTTTCCACTCCAACAGTAAGCTCCCTTAGCACTCCTTATTTCGGTTTGGGGTTTTTTTGGGGGGGGGGGCCCTCTTCCTCTCTGCCCACTTTCCTTGTTCCCACGACCATCATGGCTCCACATACCACAACCTCCTGCTCTTTCCCATCTACCTACACTATGTGCTGAACATCACACCCCTGAGTAGCATAGGCACAACCTATGGGAACCTGTCCAGCACTGATTCCTACCCTGCCCTGTTGGCTTTTAGAACACGCCGCAAACAACCCATACCAGCCCCTTCCCTTTGGCTGCACCACAGCTGAGTGGCTGGCCCCACATTTTGGGTAAGGAGGTGAAAAATATCATGACCAGAGATGAGTAAATGACAAAGAATGCACAGCCCACTTGCTCTGCCATAGCAAAAAAAAAAAAAAAAAAAAGGACAAAAAACCCCAGATCTATGATCAATAAACAAAGAAAACAACTACTGAATATCCTGAAGAGAACAGACAACATTGAAACATATCTAAAAAAAATTTTAAAAAAAGAACAGGGCAGATGGTTCCAGTAGGTGTCCAAAATGAAACACCAGGTGACTTTCCAGTAGAAGAAAAGACACTAGAATTATCTGACAAGGTATTCAAATCTCTAATATTCAGAGCTATCCAAGACTAAAGCAAAATGCAGACAAAAAATGAGGATAAAATAGACAAATTCATGGAAGAACTTGTGACAAGAATACAAGAACAAAGTGCTAAAGTACATTCAGAACTAGCAACCATACAAGAACAACAATTAGAAATCCAAAGGATAAACAACAAGTGCAGAAATGGACACTGTCACAGAAGGACTAAGGAACAGCTGTAAAATGATGGAAGACAAGATCACCAAAATTGAAGACAAATACTTGGATACAACTCTAAAGAAAAATCAGAAAAAATAATGAAGAAACTCTAAGAATTATTTGGGATATAATCAAAAGCAAAAATCTGTGACCGACTGGAGCTCCAGAACAAGGAGAGAAAACAGAAAACACAGAGACAATTATTAAACAGTGGTTGACAGAAAACATCCCTAATATCATGAAAGATGAAAACTATCTGTCACAGATTGAATTTGTCCCCCCCCAAAAGACGTGTAGCCATGTGACCATGATTCCCTGTATTCTATGATTGTCCTCCATTCTGTGATTTTACTATGCTGTATGTTAAAGGATTAGGGTAGGACTGTAAATCCCATCAGAAGATCACCTCCCTGCTCCGCTGTAAAGGGAGTTTCCCTGGAGTGTGGCTTGCCCCACCCATATCCTTTCATCTTAGAAGAGATGAAAGGCAAGAGAAGCAAGCAGAGAACTGGGAACCTCACACCAAGAAAACGGCACTGGGAAGAAGAGCAAGTCCTTCAGACCTGAGGTTCCTGTGCCAAGACACGCCCTAAACAAAGATTCATGTAATACTAGACTTCTCCTCCAGAGCCAACATGGGGAAAGCCTTTCCCTGGAGCAGGCACCCTGAATTTAGACTTGTAGCCTACAGGACTGTGTAAGAATAAACTTTCCTTTGTTAAAGCCATCCACTCTGGTATTTCTGTTAGGGCAGCCCTAGCTGACTAAAACACCAGCCAAGAAGCCCAATGATGCCTATACAGTATAGACCATGAAAGAGAACCACTGAGGCAAGCAAGAAGGCAAGGAGGTGATACATATAAAACACTAAAAAAAAAAAGTGCCAACCAAGAATAATGTATCCCGCAAAACTCTCATTCAAATATGATGGTGCAATTAGGATATTTCCAGATAAACAGAAATTAACAGAATATGTAAAAACCAAACCAATCTTACACAAGTTATTAAAAGAAGTCCTTTGGTCTGTGAACAATATCTGCCAAACACCAGCCTAGGAAATAAACTCTCAAGGACTATCCAAAACCAAAGAATTACAACAGAGAACCAGAGAGGTTAATCTGTAAATGACAACAACATCAGAACAATAAAAAAGGGAATAAATGATGTAGGTGTAAAACTTTCTAATTGAGTAGAAGGCAAGCAATATCAAGTAACAGACTGGTTCAAACCTGGGAAGATAAGGGTAAATTTCAAGGTAACCACAAAGAAAGTTAACAAACCTACTCATCAAAATAAGGAAGAAAAGCAAAGTCTCAAGAAAACAAAACCTACAAACACAAAATAAATGAAAAAGAAATCCACAAACTAAAGGAATTTAGCACAGGAAAGAGGAACAAAGAAACTGTCAGCACCACACACAAAACACTACACAATGATAGCAATAAACTGAGACCTATTAATCATTACACTGACTGTAAATAGTCTAAATGCACCCATAAAGAGACAGAGAGTGACACAACAGATTAAAAAAAAAGGATCTTCAATAAGTTGCTTACAAGAGACACATCACAGAAACAAAGAACAGACATATGCAAACTCATATTTATTGAAGCATTGTTTAAAACAGCAAAAAGTTGGAAACAACCCAGATGTCCACCAACAGATGAATGGATAAACAAACTCTGTTATATACATACAGTGGAGTATTACATAACAATAAAGAACACTGATGAATCTGTGAAGTGTCTCATAACATGAGCATACTATGCTGAGTGAAATAAGTAAATCACAAAAGGCCAATCATAAAAAACTTGTTTAAAGCTCATGAAAAGGTTTATACATAAAAAGAAACAATCTTTAATGGTTACCAGGGAGAAGAAGTGTGGGAATGGAAAAACACTACACAATAACAAAAGTGGTAACTTTGGTGAAGGGTAAAACAGTATACAATACTGGGGAAGCCAGTACAACTTGTACAAAACCCAAATTGCAGGGTTAAGGGCTGTGGGGACCATGGCTTTGGGGGACACTTAGTTCAACTCTCATACCGCAGCTCATAAAAAAAAAAAAAAAAATAGTTCTACATACTACTTTGGTGAGTAGTGTCTGGGGTCTTAAAAGCCTGTGAATGGCCATCTAGGATATTCCACTGGTCTTAGCCCTTCAGGAGCAAGGAAGAAGAAAACTAAAGAACATGGGAAAGATGACTCCAAAGGACTAATGGATCATATCTACCACAGCCTCCGGCAGACTGAATCCAGTACAGCTAGATGATGCCCAGCTGCCACCACTGGCTGGAGGTGGCTGGACTGACAGAGATCACAGTGGAGTGTACCAGAGCTGGAAAAAACTGTAAAACAAAATTTTAACTCTAAAAGAAAGACCAGACTTGCTGGCCTGGTAAAGAATGGAGAAGTCCTAAGAGCACGACCCCTGGATACCCTTTCAGCTCATCAAGCAAGTCACACCCAGGGTTCACCCTTCAGCTACAGATTGAATAGGCCAATAAAAGGCATGTTAGCCCAGGGACAAGGATTAAAGGGCAAAATTGAGAAGGAAGAGTATTGACCTGTTTTGGGGTTGTTAACCAACATCACAAAACAATATGTGTGCAATTTTTTAAAAATGGTATATTTCACTGAGCAAATGTGCTGTAAAAGACCACTTTAAAGGGCTGAAAAGCAGATACCACCTTGAGGACCAAGGGGGCCCTGAACCATGCTGTGATATTTTCAGTTGCTTCATACGCAGGCAAAAGCTAGACAATGAATAAAGAAGACAGAAGAAAAACTGACACCTTTGAATTACGGTATTGGTGAAGAATACTGAATACACTGTGGACTGCCAGAAGAACAAACAAACCAGTTGTAGAAGATGTACAGCCTGAATGCTTCTTATAGGATGGTGAGACTTTGTCTCACATACTTCGGACATGTTATCAGGAGGGAGCAGTCCCTAGAGAACAACAATTAGAAGTTAGAAGGTTAGAGAAAAAGAGAAAGACCCTCAATGTGATTGACAGCCACAGTGGCTGCAACAATGGGATCAAGCATAACAATGACTGTGAGGACAGCACAGGACTGGGCAATGTTTTGTTCTGTTAATATAGGGTTGTTATGAATCAGAACTGCCTGGAAGGCACCTAATAATAAGAAGTCTGGATGTTAGTTGTCAGTGTGAAAAAGAATACACTTAGTCTTAAACAGCAACATACCAGATTCACAAGTCTCTTAAAAGAATTCTCCTTGATTAGTATGCCATTGTTAAGTGCCTTCGAGTCCATTTGGATGCATATCAGACTGTTATGACAGGGCAGAACTGCCCCCATGGGGTATCCCAGGCTATAATCTTTATGGGAACAGATCACCAGGTCTTGGCTCCCGCAGAACCACTGGTGGGTAAACACTGCTGATCTTTTGGTTAGTGATTAAGTGCTTAGTGTGCCTTCAAGTCAATTCTGACACATAGCAGACCTTTATGAAAGGACAGAACTGCCCTCATGGGGTTTCCCAGGCTATAAACTTTATGGGAGCAGATCACCAGATCTTGGCTCCCGCAGAACCACTGGTGAGTTCACACTGCTGATCTTTTGGTTAGCGATTAAGTGCTTAACCCCTGTGCTGACAAGGCTCTTTCATTAATTTAGAACGGGCTTTAATTTGACAGATAGTATATGTATTCTACCTGCTCATGTTTCAGAGACTCGCTACAGGTCAAAGCCTTTCTAAATTTATGATACCATCCTTGCTCTTGGTCTCCTCTTATAAGATTCCTTTCACATGGATGTTGCCATTTATACCCCAACGTCATTTTTAGCATCACTGATAATGAGAAGACCAGATACTGTATGCTTTGTGATATGATGTAAAATAAAGTATACAGAATCATTAAATGTCTGATGAAAGACATTTAATCAGAATAATCAAACCATATAATCTAACCACCAGTTTGTAAGAAATACAGACTATACGGGCAAATTAAGCAGTATCAAAAGTAAACAATCTGATAAATCCAGAGAACAGGATGCTCCTCTTGACAAGTGGTCCAGTATCTTTTAACATCATTTTTTAAAGAGTAAGAAAAAGAGAAGAACTTCTATATTAAAAGATATTACACCTCTCGTGTTTATACCTAACAGTGGAATTGCTAGGTCATGGTAGCTCTATTTTTAACTTTTTGAGAAAGCATCATTTGTTGCTGGGGAAAAAAAGATATTAAGAAAGATAACAATCAAATGTTATGTTTGTTCCTTGATTGGAATTTCAGTTTGAACAGAAGGCTGGCTGTAGAAAACATTCTGGGGACAACTGGCAAAAAGGTGAGTACAGACTGAGTATTAAATGGTATCAGAGAAGTAAAATTTTGTTTGTTATGACAGTCTTGTGGTTACAGAGAAAAATACCCTTTTTTTAGAGATAATATATCACGATACCTTTAATTTAGCTTTATACATACCTCAAAAAAAAAAAATGATGAAGGAAACAAAGAAAAATATTAAATCCAGGAGATGAGTACAGGAGTATTGACCATACTGTTCTTTTACTTTTTTACATGTATGATAAATTTAATAATAAAAAGAAAAAAATTAGGATTGTCTTTGGTATTTGATTCTAAGTCACTTTATGTAATAATTTAAAAATTGTCCCAACTGTTCATTTCCATTGAGTCATTATGTATCCAGTTAATCTTACAGTTACCACCAAGAGTGTATGACCAAATTACTTTGAATAAACGGATGGATAAATGAATTATAGTACATATACTCAGTGGAATACTATACAATGTTAAAGAACTATGATGCATCCAAGAAACATCTACAACATGGACAAACCTAGAAGCCACTGTAAAATGAGTAAAATTAGTCAGTCACAAAAGGACAAATAATGTATGAGACCACTATTAGAAGAACTCAAGAAAAGGTTACACATAGGAAAAAAATATTCTTTGATGGTTACAAGGTGCAGAGGGAGAAGAAGGGGAAATCTCTAACTGGATACTAGAGAAGTGTTAACTTTGATGAAGGGAATCACAACACACAAAATGAGAGCGGTTAGCAGAATTGGACCAAAGCAATTGTGTAAAAGTTTCTTAGACACATGCAAACACTTTGAAGGACTGTGTAACTGGGGTGGGAGGGTGGGGACTATAGTCTTGGTGGAACATCTAGGTCAATTTGTATAACATAGTTCATAAAGAAAATGTTCTACATCCTGCTTTGTTGAGTAGCATCCGGGGTTTTAAAAGCTTGTCAGCAGCCACCTAAGATACATCTGTTGGCCCCATTTGGAGTAAAAGAGAATGAAGAAAACCAAAGACACAAGGAAAATATTAGTCCAAAGTACTAATGGAACACATAAATTATAGCCTTCACCAGATAGAACTAGATGGTGCCTAGCCACCACCAACTACTGCTCTGACAGGGATCATAACAGAGAATCCTAGACAGAAGAGGAGAAAAAATATAAAGTATAATTCAAATTCATGAGAAAAGATCAAACTCACTGGTCTGAAAAACACTGGAGGAATCCCTGAGACTACAGCCCTTGGACACTAGGCTACCTCAGAAATAAAACTATTCCCAAAGCTCACTATTAAGACAAAATATACTCAGGCCTATAAGATAAAAAACAACACACATAAGGAACATGCTTCTTAGTTCAATCAAATACATGAGACCAAATGAACAATTTTTGTCCAAAAGCAATATGAAAAGGAAGTAAGAACAACAACAGGACAAACAGACACAGGGAACCCAGGGTGAAAAAGGGGAGCATGCCATCATGTCATGGGGATTGCCACCAATGTCACAAAACAATGTGTGTACAAGTTTTTGAATGAGAACTAACTTGAGCTGTAAACGTCCATCTAAACCACAATTTTTAAAAAGTTAAAAAAAAAAATTCTGGGTACAAGAAAGAATTTGGACATCAGAGGTTTTCAGAAACTGAGACAGTATTATATTTAGCCAGGGATGTGACATACATGCTAGCTCAACAACCAAAGCTAAATGTTTGTTAACTGCCAGGACATCGGGCCCTAACACATCTGTAACATTCACAGAATTCTATACCATGGGAGAGAGCAAACATGGAGAAACCCCAACCCCAACAGACTTCTTTATCTGCTCTTCTCTGAGCTAATCCTTGCTAGAATCATCTTTCTTCTAAATCCCCCTTCTCTAAAGTTTCTAATTCCAGCACACCACCTCCACTACTATCCACTGTTGTCCAGTTGATTCCAGCTCCTGGTGACCCCATGTGTGTCTGAGTAGAGCTATGCACCACAGAGTTTCAACGGCTAATTTTTGGGCAGCAGATCACTAGGACTTTCTTCCAAGGTGCCTCTGTATGATCTCAAATCTGCAGCCTTTTAGTTAGCAGGTGAGCATATTAATCATTTGCACCACCCAGAAACTTCGATTGCCGCAGGGATCCCCAATGTTAAACATTTGTTCCTTCCAAATACCATGTACTAATACTTTCTCCCATATTTTCCTGCCTCCTCTACTCCTCTGCTACTATAGTTCAGGGTTACAGCTAGCGAACAGATATATAAATAAATACCTGGCATTACCACAATCCTGCCTTTTGCCTGAAAAAAGAAAAAAAAAGTAAATTTTAATATCCTTCTCTTAAATGGGATAATAAGGCAGTGAGAACAGAAACATGAGTCTAAATATATTAAATTTTAAAAATTACTACTAATGTATAATTTTCAATAGGTCTCTATTCCTTTGGAAAGTTCAATAAGCAAGATGTACAGTACAGGTGTTCTTTCTATTCAGAAAGTATATTATATTGCTTTAAAGTTTTGTACTTTTATGAACACAAACAGGAGAATCCAAAATAAATGCTAAGATAATCACACCACCTTCAGAAAAGTCACTACTGAAATAATGACACTAATCAAATTCTGAGTTCTTAGTATGCAACAGGGTGTAAGTAGTTGAATTTAAATAATTTCTCTGAAAAGAAAGAGCATAAACTTAATTCTAAATAAATAGGTGACTTGAGAAAAATTTCACTTAAATTCTGTATGCTCAACTATATTCCCCCAGGTCATCATACCAAATAAACTAAGCTATAGGCCCATTTAACTGGTTTTTAAGCAATAAAGTTAGACTATATGAGGTTATTTAATTTCTGATAATTCTGAGGATAAATACTGAATTTTTTTACTTTTATTAAAATTCAAAAATTTATTTCTTAAGTAAGTTTTGATAAATACTCCATATCACTGAAAGCCAAAAAGAAATCATCCATTATAAAACAGATATTTGGTGGGAACTACTACAAGGCAAATAGGTAACAGCAACAGAATGAAAACTATGTATTACATCAAGCTCACCAATCTGCAGAATAAAATCAATCAAGTTACATATAAATTCAACTTTTTCATGTATGCATTCCCTGAATGTTTAATGCTGGGCCAGCTGATCCTGCCACTCATCACAATTCCAAATCATTTGCCTCAACTGTTGAGCCTGTGCATACATTCATGACTGGATGCAGAATCTTTCCTGAGTGCTACTGAACTACAGCAAAAACTAGATCAAGAATCACACATAACTTATTTTTTTCATAAAAAGGAAACATTCCATTAATGTATTCAATAAACATAATAAATTTGGAAAAAGAGACTTCTACAGCATGTTTAGTTAGGAGAAATGAGAAATTGGAAAGACAGGCTTAGTATGGGGAGGTGAAAGTGGGGAGAAAAGAGAGTTACAGTTTACATGGTGAGAAGAGGGAAAGAAGGGAAACGAGCGAAGAATGGAAGAGGGCAGAAGGCAGCAGAAACAGAAGATGAGAATAAAGCAAACAAGTAGCTAACAACAGAAATAGCAAATGCAAAGGGAAGAGAAGTCAAAAGTCTTAAAAGCAACGACAGAACAAAAGCAGTGAAAAAGGAAGAGAACAGTAGGGAACGACTAGGTCATGAGCAGAGGAAGAAACAACTCTTCCCCCTACTGTTAAAATGAGTTATAGGTTCTTCAATGTGCTCTAAGTAACTATCAATGTAAGGTTAAGGTGAGCATCAACATAACTGGCTGTTGAGATCTTTACATAACAGCAACAAACTCTGTAAAATCTGTTGCCATCAAGTTGATTCTGACTTCTAGTGATGCTCCAGGACAGAATAGAACTGTCTCACAGGGTTTCCAAGGAGCATCTGGTGGATTCTAACTGCTGACCTTCTGGTTAGCAGCCAAGCTGCTCCCAGCCACAAACTCCGTCATGGCTCCAAAAAGCCAGATATATTGGAGAGGACACTCTGAAAAGAAGGATTCCAATTTTTTTTTAGTTAAAAAAAGGATAAATAATAATATGCTGATGTAAAAAGAGATCAATAAATAACTTGAACAGAGCATTCACACAAAAAATGATGGACTGCCATAGTTTAGTGAGATTGCTACTGTTTAGATGCATATTATATCAAGATGCAAAAAAATCCTTTTGTAGAGTAAGAGTCAACAACACAATTATGCTCTCTACCGAGCAAAATTAGAACCACTCTCTGACCCCAAGAATACTATTTACGTAACAAGGATTTAGTAAAATGATCCCAAGTAACCTCAAGCCACAACTTCTAGCACATTTGTCACTGAAAAGAAAAACTATTTTTCATATAAGCTAAGTTATATGTCATTCTGGAAATGTAGAATTCAAAAGTTACCAAAAAAGTATACATATATTCTGTGAAAAAAATCTGCAAACTATCACTTTGTAGATACTTCAGAAATCCCTCTTCCGAACATTTTTTTTCATGCTTATCAAACCATCACGTGATCTATCACAAAAGTGTTTATCTAACATCACTGTACTAGGCAGTACTAAGTACCTACCATCCACCAGACAGTTACAGGTAGGGGATACTGTAGTAAACAAAAGTTCCCACTCTCACGGAGTTTACATATTCAAAGAAAAAAGGCAGACAAGTATACTTATAAAATAAAATTCCAAGTGCCAATAAGTAGAATGGAAAAAAAATAAAGCAAGGTAATGAAATAAAGTAAAAGGGTGAAGAGGTAATTTCAGAAATTCAATATTTGTTAGAGAAGTAAAAAAAAAAAAAAAAGCTAAATTTTAGTAGTCTCAAATATACTAAAATAAAGCATCAATTTAAAAAAATGTTTACTATTTAGAAAGCTGAAATGATTTTAAAAGTGTCACATTTGCCTATTTCTTACCAAGTGAAAGTTTTCCAAAACACAAATGATATTTTTGATTAAGTAAATTCTATCACTTTTTATTTATTTATTTTTTTTTTGGCCTTCCACAAAAGATTATTTAGAACTATGTGCTTAACTAAGGCTGTCAAAGCAATCTAACAATATAAGGCACTTAGTGTCAGACACTGTGCTATTATTTGAAGTCATCTCTCAAAACTGTTCAAGGAAGTAAGTGCTATTACTGCAAAAAGGGATCAGTAAATAACTTGAAAAGACTAGTCATACAAAAACTGATGGACTGCTATTGTTTAGATGGACTGCTATTGTTTAGATGCATATTATATCAAGGTGTTCTAGGAGATAAGTGCTATCCTAACTCAGCAGATAAGGATACTGAGGTTTCAGATGGTTACGCACTTTGGCCTACATCACTGGTAATAGGTGGTAAAACCAGGTCTGTCTAATCCAAAGGCCTGTGCTTTTAGTCAGTAATTATATTGATAATTATGTCAAGAGTCAAGTTAATGTATGACAATATTTAACCAAGCTCTTCCTGCCCACCAATGATTAACCTACAAATACCACACACACACACATACACACACTGACATGCAATACAAGACAATGGCCATTAGCCAAGCCAAAATTAGATCTACCCTATTCTCTACTCTGCAGTGAGTCAAATGGAAGACTGACTCATCCACTCTTCTATTTTAAACAGTTTAGGCTTCCCCCCAAAGTGAGGATAATATACAAACTCTTACACAATGTATTCAAGGTTCTGTACATAATTCTTCTCTTCACATTCACAATTCTGGCCACCCTCTCCCTCTGCCACATACAACATACACACACACACACACCTTGTTCACCACCACAGCACAAATTCTCTACACATATCATATGTGCTTAACAAATATTTATAAAATTATTAAGTCTCAGACTAGCAAAGCAACATCAGACCCTCAAGCAAAATTTATAAAAATTATTTTCATGGCTATAGACAAGTAGCAATAAAATTATTTACAGACAATCAAAGTAATTTTCAAAATAATTAGATGTCTATATATGATGAGTAATATTACTAACAATAACAGCAACAATAATATAATCTGACATGTATTAAAATCTATACACCAAGCAGTGGTGCTATTGTCTTATGCCCCCACGGAGTTTTTCACGGAGTGCCTGGTAGATTCAAACTGCCATAGCACTTAACTCCTACACCACCAAGTTTACCAGTCAGATCTTTAAGCAATATCTATATAGCCTCTCCTCCTGCTTAACAACCCTTAAAGCAACTGTATAAAGTTGTTATTAAATTTTTCTTAATTTTACACACGAGCAAATAAGCTTAAAGGTCAGTAACCTACTCAATAATATACAGCAAAAAAGTAACAGATCTGAGTCTCAACCCCAGAACTCTTTGATCTCAAAGTCCATACCATAGATCATAATTGAGAATGCCTCTGCATTGGGGTCAAAAGAAATATACACATAATAAACCATTCTCTGACTGCTCTACAAATGATACTAACTTACTAGGAGACAAGAGAAAAAATATTTCATTTTATTTTGATAGACCAAGATAAAAGGAGAAGAAAGTGACTTTAGATTTGGAATATACCTATAAATAATAATAATCTCCACTTTTTTATGGGATCCTGACTGCACATAGGATGAAGCGTGAAGATGTGCACTAAAACTATGTTATTCTAGATAGTAGAGAACAGGTAAAATTTGCTGTAGTTATCCGAATTAGGTCAGATCCTTAAAACCAATGCAAACTACCCCTGCTGCCGATGAGTTGATTTCGACTCACATAGAAACCCCATATGACACAGTAGAACTGCCCATGGAGTTTTCCAAGGAGCACCTGGTAGATTTAGCCATGGCATGTAATTCCCCCAACACCAAGTTTTCTAGTCAGATCCTTAAGCAGTATCAATACTTACTTACATGTTAGGTTCTGAAAGCCAAATCATTACACATCACCAGGGTTATGCAAAAATAGAAGATGACCACATCAGACAAAAACATGGAACATGACTAAATAATTACCAAATTACATCATTATATAACTGCCAAGTTACATAATCACATAGCTGCCACACCACTGAAAATCATGGTCCAGTCAAGTTGACACATAACTGTCACAGCCAGGATTACTCTTGCCACATACCTCAACATCTGTTATGGCCAGATGTACACTGGTAATGCACAAAATAGTCAGGCAGTAGATTTTTTACAACTGTCATAAATGTGAAATGTCAGATACAGAGAGAGTTGACAAGTGAGGAAAAGTTATAATTTGAAGAGCCTTGGTTACTAAAAGGCACTCGTGTAAAATAAATAAGGATTATATTAACTATATTACTGCTTGCTTTTTCCTACTGAGGTATCAAGAAGTCAGTAACTACTTTCACAACCTAGCTGAACAACAGAATGTCAGGGGCAATCACAACAGAGTCTTAGGAAGAAAGGAAACAAACGTGTGTACCTGGTCAATGAGTCGCTTTATTAGGGGAAGTCCTTCCAGTGCTGAGCTGTCACACCCACTGGTTAACACTCGCTCGAATCCCAAAGTTAACAGGGTCTCTAGAGCGGCCACTGGATCACGAACCATGTCAAAGGCTGGAATAAATAAAATTAATTTGCATTTTGAGCAGATCTTCTGCAACACAGCATGTTCTAAATGCAGTACACAGAGTGGTATCTCAGACTTGGTTTACACTGCCTCCCAAGAGCTATCTGTTAAATATTTAGAAACTTTGCAAGCTAGGTTATCAAAAGCTTGAAATCAGTCAGATGGAGTATTTACACAACAGAAATCAGCAAATGCTACAAATCAGGGTTCTTTTGTTCCAAGAGCCAGCACTATCAGCACACCACAGTCTGCACGCCATTTTACATATGATCATTTTAGATAGACATTTTAACAGGCATATTTATTTACGTGCATAATTAGAAATAAACATTTTCCAATTTTCAGTAGTTGTAAACCTCTCTTTAAAATAAATTTACCTAACATTTTATTTAAACGAAATTAAACAGACTAACATTAAAAAAAAAAGAAAGAAAGAAAACATGCTACCGTCAGGCATCCAACTCATAGCAACCCGAGGTCAGAGCAGAACCGCCCCATAGTTTCCAGGAAGCACCTGACGATGTGAACTGCTGACCTTTTGGTTAGCAGATGTAGCACTTAACCCACTGCACCACCAAAGTTTCTGAAACGGACTAACATAGATACTATTTTACTTACGATGAAATTGTATGTGTAATATGTAAATGACTCAAATTTGGGAAACTTGGCTCTAAGGCTTCATGCAAACTACACTCAGCAGAATGAAACATGACAGTTGCTAGATCTAGAAAAGGCTTTGGTTCACATCCTCATTATTGACAAATATTTTATATTAATCCATGTACCCTACATACTCCAGACTCATAGCATAAGGACAATTGTTGACTATATGAGGCTTCAATTCCACCCTACTTTCTAAAAGACCCCTCCCTTCTCAGAACCATCAGAGAGGAGAGTTACATTAGAAGCCCCAAGACAGAAAAACCACTTCTGTTTTGGTTCTCAGCCCTGCTACATGACATGGAAGTTCAAACCTGAGGTCACAATGAATAGATGTGAGTGGTCCTCTGGGATCAGACTGCTTCCTCTTACCCTTCAGTGCATCCAGGCAGCTAAATCCTACTTTAGAGAATTTTCGTTTTTGTATGGTAGCACCTTCTTATCAATCATTATGCTATTATATTCTCTCATTTAATACATAATTAAAAAAATTGTGGCCCCTAGGATAATGTAAATTCATTACACATTTTGGAAACCTTAAAATATTTTTGTTAAACTTACTGGAAGAAAAAGAAAAGGACAGAAAGGTGAAGACACTTTCTTAGTTTAAGAACAGAAACATATATTCTATGTGACTAGTTTACTTTTTGAATTATTTAGCATTCCAAATTTTAAACTCTGTATTTTTGGGATAAATGTTTATTGATTTATTTTCGTGTTTACAATCTTGGTGGTGGTTACTAGCAATGTCACCTCAAGGTGCCAGCTTTTAAGCAATCTAACATATTTTAGTTATTGCTGGCTTAAACAGTAAGTCAAGAAAAAAGTTTTCTGATAGAGCCATTCACTCTATAAAGAAACAAGAATAACAAAAACACTTTATCTCTAACATCAGTAAATGGATGCCACTACTAGTGGCCACTATTATCCTAATCTTTGAACGTTTATTCAAAAGGAGAGAAAACCATTCAATACCTTCTCAAGTATATCATGAAACTAAAAAGAAAAACTAAGTAAACATTTCTTTCTTTTGATGTGCAAAGGTAATGCCCTCTGAAGGCAAAACTCACTCCTGTTCCTCTATTTTTACCAATACTTGGCCGAAGTACAAGGGAATTAAAAGATTTCTAGATAAGAAGTGCCTTTTTTATGCAAAACTATCAGGTATCTTTTAGAAATCATTCTGAGGTGTGAAAAGGAATTTTGTGCATTTTAGTGGACATCTGCTCATTATCTATCCAGTGTCTATGTCTTCTTTCCCCCTTCCTAACAGTATCCAAGAAACCCTGGTTGCATAATGGTTAAGTGCCACATCTGCTAACCAGAAGGTTCATAGTTCGAATCCACCAGGCGCTGCTTGGAAACTCTATGGTGCAGTTTATGAGTCAGAATCAACTTGACGGCAGTGTGTTTGGTTTTCAGTTTAACAGTATCCAGTTCTCTCTCGGATATTTCGGGCACTCTCAGGAAGTCAATATTCATCTGGGAAAGCTAGTCTTACTCCTAGCTCCAGGAACGGCTCTGTCTGGCTTTACCCAGTCAGCACATTCCATTCCATTGGCCACGGTGATTTACGCCTCCTGGCATTGCACATGGCCTAGCCAAGCCAAGTAAAGCCAAGTGCCGTCTAGGGCAACCTAATTAAGATGAACCTCAGGAGTCGCTTGGAATACTGGGACAGGTACACTCACTTGCAGGCATACTTATTCTGTCCCTCTCTTATATCCTGCCCTACAAGATCTACTTTTAACAACTTTTTATAACAAAAGCTTCAAAATTTCTAGAAATAGTGCTTCTTTCTTTAAATCCGTAATTTTTTTTTCTCCCAAGATCAACATAAAGAAATCAATGCATAACACCATAAATCTATGGAACTTTGTTCCGTAGAGGGTTGTGACATTTCAAGAAATTAGAAAATGGACACTGTTCAGTAGAACTTCTGAAATAGAAATGACTCACCTCGGTGGAAAGTGACTGGCAGAGGACGGCATATAGCTGTTAAAAGAAAGGCACAGAACAAAATCAATGAAAAGATCATCACTATTATACACAGAGCATGGGAGAAAGATGTGGCAATCTGCTTCCTTAGAGATTTATAGCCTTGAAAACTATATGATTGCCACAAATCTGAATCAACTGAAGGGCAGGGGGTTAGCTTTCTTTTTATATACAGAAGTCTCCATGGTAGGTGGGACTCATTTTTATAGTGTCTTCTCCAAAAAAGTGACAACAGTGAATGCAAATAATAAAATGGCATTTTTACAAATTCAAAAGTCTCATCTTTCCAGTAATCTCTGACTTCCATATTAAAAACTACACTCTAGAGGTACCAAATAAAAAGCCTATGATCTGACAACTATGGTTTAGCACTATGTCTATTATTTATACCCTGAGAATCATCAAGAAATATTTTTGGCCTAGAAATTTAGGTAGTTTGCTTCTGTCCTCTCCCCATCTCCTTACCCTCACCAACTGTAGTATCTTTTGAAGTTTTTGGTGTAGTGGTTAAAAGAATCAAGGTAAACCTCCATCAGACACTACTGGAACACAGCAGTACCTGAACTGCAGAAACTGAGGAGAGTTTGGAGGGCTGTGCCACATATACCCACCATCCCAAACATCTACATCACTACTATTTAAAACGGTTAGCCTAGCTTAAGTGTTTGCAGGTATAACTGAAAAGTCAGTTTTATGGTTATGTTTTTCCACACTGGGCATATAAATTTAATCATTATTAGAGACACTTTGGTCTCAGATTCAAGATTCTTACCCACAAGGGACATGCATAACTCTTTGTCAATGTGTCCATCTTCGGTCAGTGCCCCAAATACCAAACCATCAGCACCATACAGTTTAGCAAGACGAATGTCAGTCTTCATCACCTCAATCTCACGATCTGAGTATAAAAAGTCACCTCCTCGTGGTCGGATCATCACAAACACTGGGATCTGGACACACTGCTTCACTACTTGAAGGACACCTACAAGAAGAGAGAGCATGAATTTAAATGTGAGCTAAAAATTCAAGTAAGTCGATAAAACCTTATTGGTCTTTTTAAATTTGCTCTTGTATATCACCTCCAAAAGAAAAGGAAGAAATTATTAGATCACAACAAAGAGATCTAAAGGAAGAAGGACACTGGAAAGAAAAATGTATAGATGGTGGAAGTTAGGTAATAAGGAATTCACAAGTAAAAAGAGCAATACTTTAAAAGCACTTGTTAGTTGACTTCATAAAAACCTTATGACTCCAAACTCTGACTAGCAAGTGACATCTGACAGTGTAGCAACTTTCAGGATCAATCTTCTGCCAGTGGATTCCCCAAGATCTAGTTTCTGCTTTCAAAGTGATTGTACCTCTCCATGGGTTTAGGATGGGGCCCTGGAAACTCTTGCAGTTTAGTGGTTAAGTGCTACATCTACTAACCAAAAAGTCAGAAGTTCAGCTCCACCAGGTGCTCCTTGGAAACCCTGTGGGGCAGTTCTAGTCTGTCCTACAGGGTTGCTGTGAGTCAGAATCGACTTGATGGTAGAGTTTGGTTTGGGTATGGTTTGGGGCCATGGTGGCATGGTGGTTAAGTGATACAGCTGCTAACCAAAAGGCGAGCAGTTTGAGTCCACCAGGTACTCCCTTAAAATTCTACAGAACGGTTCTACTTTGTCCAATGTGGTCACTATGAATTAGAATCAAACTGACAGCAATGAGTTCCTTTTTTTTTTTATGGTGCTCTCGTGGCACCATGGTTACGTGCTATACCTGCTAGCCAAAAGGTTAATAGCAGCTCAAATCCATCAGCCGCTCTTCAGAAACACTATGGGACATTTCTACTTCATCCTGTGGGGTTACTATAAGTCAGAGTTGACATGATGGCAATGGGTATGAGTTTGGTTTTGTTTTTTGAGACGACTGGTGCCTGAGTGGCTCAAGTTGTTTGTGACTGGCTGCTAACTTAAAGGATGGCAGTTTTAAACAACCCAGCCACACTTCAGAAAAAAGTTCTGGTGATCTCCCTCCATAAAGGTCATAGCCAAGGAAACCCCACGGAGTACCTCTACTCTGTAAAACATGGGAGAACACGAGGCCACCATGAATAGGAACAGAATCAATTCAAACAGGTTTGTTTTCAGTTTTATAGAGATGGTTAAAATGTTTCAAAGCCTATGACCCTCAATTGGACAAAGAAATTTAGCACCGGCTTTTTTTTTTGACAAGACATGTAAAAGGGAGCAAAGTTCTACTTATTTGTGATTTTATACAGAAATCTATGAATAAAAATATCTAAATATGACCCAATATGAATTTCCTTCATCTTCTTTGCTAAATGAACCCAAATGTTGCATGGGATAGCAGTAATCCCAGCACCAAACAATGATTGGTGTTACAAAAAAGAAGCCACACTATTTACGTATATTTTTAGAAGTTTTAGAATGGCCAAGGAATGTCCTTCTTTAGTGAGATGATTCCAAAAGGCTGCTGTAAATATACACTTTTTATAGCAAATAGTATTAAACTGTATCCCACAGTAGCATATACTAGGAATAAAAAATTCAGAGAGGAACTTATGCTTTTGGCCAAGACAGAGTAACAGAGACTACATTTACCCTCCTGCCCACAGTAATTAAAAACAGGAAAAAAATGTATAAAACAATGGTTTGCAAGACAAGGCATCAAGCAACCGAGGACAGTGATTCTTGAAAGACGGGAAACAAATGAGGTGAGCCCCACAATTTACTCAGATAATGGCTTTGAAAGTTCCAGGTTACAATTAAAGGAGGTGGAAACTCATGTTGGGCTCAGAGAATTCTGTAAGTTGAGGAGACAGAGCTGAGATTCAGGGAGACTAAGGTGGCTAGAGTTTACAGGACAGAATACCACAGAGGAGAGAAAGAGAGCTCTAGAGACCTGCACAGACCCTCCCTCAAATATTCAGCGAAGTACTGATGAGTACAGGCATGCATGGTAACTGCACAGGCTAGGGAAGGAACCACTGAAGAGGAGGAGACACAACACTGTCTGATATCTATCACAGGCTAGAAATAACACCTGTTCCCACCAGTCATGGGATACCGGGTAGAGTAAATAGATGAGCCATGTCTCAGTGATAGGGACTAAGTAGCTCTAGACTGACAGTGGTAGGGAATAATTAGCTCTAGACTGAGCACTGTTTCGTATCTCCCTAACGAATCTTAAAAGCAGGCACAAAAGGAATGAACTGTTTCCAAGTAACCTAACTGCACACTAGAATATAGCTCAAGAATATTTATAGGGAGACAAAAACATCTAGCAGCTGAAGAAGTAAAATTCACAATGCTTGGCATCAAAACATTACCTGTCAAGAAAATATATCATGAGGCAATAATCAATCAAGCAAAACCAACCTAGAATTGATAGAGAAATTAGAATTTGCAAAGGTCATTAAAACAGTCATAACTTTACTTCATATGTTCAAAAGTCAAAAAAAGGCATGAGAGATCTATATTTAAAAAAAAAAGACTCAAACTTTTAGAGATGAAAACTACAATGAGATGAGGAAATACTAGATGGCATCAACAGCAGATTAGACATTGCAGAGTAAAAGAATACTAAACTTGAAAAAAAAACAGCAATACAGTCTGTCCAAAATCAAACACAGAAAAAAGACACTACAAGGAAACAAACAAAAAAACTGTTCATCAGTGAGTTGTAAACAATGTCAAGTAGCTTAATATAAGTCAACCTGAAATCTCTGAAGGAGGCAGGAGGACCAGAAAAAGTATTTGAATGCTGAAAAATTTCCAAATTTGATGGAAAATATAAATGCACAGATTAAAAAAATATTATAAAACCCACATCCAAGTACATAAAAATCACACTGCTCACAGCAACTCGCATTTATTTCTGGTGGGAATGCAGAATGGTATAGCTACTTTGGAAGACAATCTGCCAGTTTCTTACAAAGCTAAACATAGACTTAACCATTTGATCCAGCAATTACATTGCTAGGTATTTACACAAATGAGATTAAAACACCTATTTACATAAAAACCTGTACACGAATGCAGTTTTATTCATAAATGCAAAAAACTGGAAGAAACTAAGACGTTCTTCAATAGGTAAATGGATAAAATGAATAAATAAACTGTTATTTTTGTATCAAACCCCATCCCCCAAATCAAACTCACTGCCATCAAGTTGACTCCAACTCATAGTGACCCTACAAGACAGAGCAGAACTGCCCCATAGGGTTTCCAAGAAGCACTTGATGGCTTTGAACTCCTGACCTTTTGGTGAGCAGCTGTAGTGCTCAACCATTATGCCACCAGAGTTTCCATATATCCACACAATGGCAATATTATTCATCAATAAAAAGAACTGAGCTATCAAGGCAGAAAAAACAGAGAAGAACCTTATGCGTGTACTGTTAAAGGGAAGAAGTCAGTTAGAAAAAGCTACAAGGTCAGACAATTAAGCTTGCAAATTCATCCAAGAAAAAGTGCTACATACCTCACTGACTGGCGTCAGTGCATAGCTTTCCAAGGGAAGTACTACAAAGGTGACTCTAGTGATGTTCAGCAGTGAGGTACACAGCACTTTTTCTGGTATGAGTTTGCAAACTTAATCATCAGATCTCATCCGACAACAGTTCTTAAAAACATTCCAGAAAAACAGTTCCAAAAAAGGCTGTACTAGGCACTGGCATCGGTGCACAGGCTTACCAAGGTGAGTACTTTGAAGGTGATGGTAGTGAAATTCAGCAGTGAGATATGTAGCACTTTCTTGACGATGAGTTCATGAACTTAATTGTCTGACCTCGTGTATGATTACAGCTATATGACATTCTGGAAAAGACAACACTACAGCGATAGTGAAAAGATCAGTGGTTGCCAGGGCCCAGGGAAAGGACGGTTAGGTGGCACACGGGGCAATTTGTTTTGGTGGGGGGGTGACACTATTCTGTCACTGTGATGGTGAACACATGACATTACACATGGGTCAACAGCTAACGGGTGGAGTCCAATGTACACTGCAGGCTTCAGCCAACAACATTGGTCATCAGCGTAACACATGTCCCAGAGGTATGTAAGACATTAGCGGGAGGAACAACGAATGGGGAGGAGAGATGAGAACTCTGCACTTTCTTCACACTGTTTCTGTACACCTAAAACTGCTCTAAAAAATAAAGTCTGTTAAAAAATAACTAAAACAAACCACATTGTTCAAAACCAGGAATCAAAAGCAAATCTTAAATGCCATCAGAGAAAAAAGATGTTGAGAAGAAGGAAGACATGGACAGTAGCACACTTCTTTTTAAAAGCAATGTAAACAAGAACAAAAAAAGAATCTATAAAATACAGCCAGAAAAAAAAAATGTCAACCTAGAATGCCCATCCAGCAAAATATTTTTGAAAAATGAAGAAGAAATAAAGATGTTTTCAGACATACGAAAGTTGAAAGAATTCATCGCCAGCAAATTTGTGCTACAAAAAGTGCTAAAAGTACTTCTGGCAGCAGAAGATGAAACCAGATGGTCATGTGGGTCTACACAAAGACATGAAGAGCATCACAAAGGGTAACTACATGGAGATACATATACTTATGTTTTCCTGGAGCCCAGGTAGCACGGTGGTTAAGAGCTCAGCTCCTAAGCAGAAGGTCTTGTAGTCTGAATCCACCAGCTATTACTTTGGAAACCCTTATGGAGCAGTTCTACCTGTCCCACAGGGTCACTATGAGTCCGAACTGACTCGATGACAGGGTGTTTGGTTTTGGTTTAGTTTTCTTACAATTTAAATCACTTTAAGAGATACTTCACTCTTCAAATAGTAACAATGTATGTGGGGTTTGTAACATATGTAGAAGTAAAATATAGGACAACAGCACAAAGACCAGGAGGGCAAAAATAAAGACAAAAGTCAATACACCAAGGATGCCAGAATGGAAAGAGTAAACAAACAACTGGGAAAAAAAAAAAAAGTCCTGGGTCTGATATTAATAGCAACTACCTAGACCTCTGAACTTTCTGATGTGAGGAAAAAAAAAATATTTGATCAAGTCTTTGACAGATTTTCCTATTTACAACCTTAAGCATGTCTAACTGATGTAATATTCATAACTTAGTTGATGTCATGGATTGAACTGTGTCCCCCCAAAAGTTATGTATAGCCATGTGCCTTGGACACTTACCCATGCTGGGGGTGGTGCCTCCCTCCAATAAGCTGGAACATAATTCAATCCGACCAGCACCTGTGATAAAAGCACTGCTGAAAAAATTATTTGTCCAAAATAAACTCTTAATAAGTAGCAAATTCTTTACATTTCTTTTCTCTAAATACAGAATAAAAGAGTCTTATAAACTGCCTGAGAGGGATCAAATTATAAAACTAATCCAACTATATTCTGCTATCCACATAGTTACTGTGAGTCAAACTTAAAGAGTTAACTCAAGTTAAGCAAAACCAAAACCATCACCAAACTCACTGCTGTCTAGTGATTCTGACGCATATCGACTCTATAGCACAGGTAGAACTGTCCTATAGGGTTGCCAAGGCTTGGAAATCGAAGCAGACTGCCATGGAGAGGCAACTTAAAAAAGTTTTAGGACTGATCATGGTGGATCTCTGATGCTTTGTTGATAAGAAAATACATATGAACCCAAGTTCTTGGCAAAATATACAGCAACACATATCAACTCAACAGTTTCTACATGTACCATTTAGTGACACTCATTACATTCTTTGAGTTGTGCAATCATTCTCACCATCCTTTTCTGAGTTGCTCCTCCGATTAACAAAAATTCAACCCCTCCAAGGTTCCTACATAATCTTCTAAGTTGCTGTTATCAGTTTGATCACCTATAGATAGTTCTTAAGAGAGCATAATGCCCTAAGCAGACACTTAAGGTTTAAAGATTATATCGGGGCAACACTTTTAGGGGTTCACCAACCTTCATGACTCCAGGAAGGCTGGAGTCCATGAGAATTTGAAATTATATTCTGCATTTTCTCCCTCCTGATTAGGATTCTTCAATGCAATCTTTCATCAAAATGTTCAGTAATGGTAGCCAGGCACCATCTAGTTCTTCTGGTCTCCTGGGAAAGGAGCCAGTTATTCATGGAGGCAATTAAACACATACTACACATCTTTCTATTGCCTCTCTTGCTTCCACTATTAGCACAAGGGAAATAGAGACCAACTGTTCTGCCTTAGCTGGCCGCTTGCAAGCTTTTAGACCCTACGCACCACACAAGTTATTTTTATGTAGCTTAAATCAAGATCATTAAAACAATTTTTAAAAAGTTAGAAACAAAATAACTACCAGACTAATTGGGTCATGTCAAAAGAAACAAACTTGAAGAGGCTTCTACTGGCCAAAGGTAAGACACTTGAGCATCAATAACAAGACATATGAAATATGTCTCATATGAAGTATGCTATTTGCTTTAAAATAACCTGGGGTTGAGGAGAGTAAAAGCACAAATATAGATCAAGGGTCAGCAAACTGGCCTGGAAAACAAATATCCACCCACAGCTTGTTTCATTATGGCCTGCAACCTAAGTATTTTTTCTTTTACTAACAACTTTTTGAGATATAATCCACATTCCACACAATTCACTCAAAGTATACAATTTAATGGTTTTTATTATATTAACTGAGTTGTGCAACCAATGGGACCATAATTGATTATGCAGTCAATTTTAAGCAATTTTCATCACTCCAAAAAGAAACCCTTCACCATCTAGCAGTGACCACTCCTTTTCTCCATGCCTCTCAGACCTAGGCAATCAATAATCAAGCTTCTGTAGCCATAGATTTGCCTATTCCGGGCATTACATACAAATACCATGTGACATTCCGTGACTGCTGTATTTGATTTAGCAGAATGTTTTCAAGTTCATGTTGCAGCATGTCTCGTACTTCATTCCCTTTTATTGCCAAATTAAGAATGATTTTTACATTATTTCAAAGGATTAAAAAAAAAGGCAACAAAGATCAAATGAGGACAGCAAAGCTGAAAACATGTATACCATCCAGCTCTTTACAGAGAGTTCACTGACTCCTGGTATAGAAGAATCAAGACTGGCCACGCTGTTGAAAAACGATTGAAGCTAAGTAATAGGTACACCAGGTTTATTGTATTATTCTTTCTGTGTTTTTACATACTTCAAAATTTTAATACCAAAGAGCTCAAAAAAAACCCTGATTCTGAGATAAGGAAATTTCACTGCTTCCTATCAAACCAAGTAAAGAACGTGAAGTCATTGACTGAACTGCTGCACCCCCCTCAAATATGTGTTTTAAATCCTAACCTCTATGCCTGTGCTCATCATCTCATTTGAGAGTGGGTTGTCTTTATCATGTTAATGAGACAGGATTAATGTAGGTTGTGTCTTAAATCAAGCAAACTAGGAAACAGAGATCTGGGAAGAGAAGTCAAACCACATAAAGACTGCCCAGGAACAGAAGCTCTAAGACACAAGGATCTTCCTCCAGAGCCAACAGAGAGAAAACCTTCCCCTAGAGCCAGTACTCTGGGTTTGGACTTTGAGCCTCCTAAACTGTGAGAAAATAAATTTGTTTGCTAAAGCCACCCATTTGTGATATTTCTGTTACAGCAGCACTAGAAAACTAAGTATGCAAAAGACAAAAATTAAAGAAAGGATCATGTCTAAAAAAATATATATACATATATATATCTACACACATTTACATGTAAAATGTAAAAGCCCTGATGAAAGGGAACAAATCTTTGAAATCTTTAAATCAATGGTTTGAAAATTAAATCTTTGCTAAATTCAATTAAAGATGAAATTAGTGATTGAGCTCACTATTGTAGACACTTGACTCGAAATATGATCCACTAAGGTGTAAGACTAGAAGATCATAATCTTCCACTAGGTTTCCTAGTTGTTTGGTTTTGAAATTGTCACTAAGATCTTTAGAGATCACACGCACTCTCAAGGTCACTTCACAGGATTCATTTTAAGACTCTTAAAAGGGCTGCCAACTGTCACTCCTTCTCTAATTTCTCTTACCTCCTCTTTCTGCATTCACAGCTGACTCCACTGAATCAACACATACTTCCATGAGAAATCCACTTTCTGCTCCTATATTAAAATAAATGTAGAATAATGTAAATTCATGAAAGCACTATCCATCCAGAACAATCTAACAGTTTACATTTTTCTACCAAAATCCAAAAGTCCAATGATAAAGAAGTGTAGATAAGCACACCAGAACCCATAAATGGAATGAAATGACACATTAATTTTTAAACCGATAACTGTGATATAGGTACATAAACACGTGTACAAGAAATATTGAGGAAAACATACACTGAATGCCAAGTTGATCTTCCTAAACACAGGCCTCTGCTGCTCATATTCTAACTCAGACTCCTTCAAGGCTTCTCAACATCTGCCAATAGGTTTCAACTTCCTTATAAGGAATGTGTTTAAAGAGCACGGACTGAGTTCAAAGCTGGACCCTACCACTTTATTGTGTGATCCTAGACAAGTTACTTAAACTAAGCCTTGGCTTTCTATAAAATAGGGTAGGTTTTAGGACTTAATCTCAAAGTAACAAGAATACATAGTCATACAAAGTACAGTGCACCTACCAAGTAGTCAAAAACTACTGTTATCATTAATAAACAATACATTATTTCTTCAACATGCTTTTAGTTTTCCCCCAACTGCTACCTATAAGCTCTTGCTTATGCTATTTCCTCAGCCCACAAAGTCCTTCTAGCTCCATCTTTGAATGCTAAAATCTTCCACAGCTCACTTCAAATCAACTTCCATGATTTCTCTCTGTCCCAATTAAAAGATTACATCTCCCTCTTTTGAACTCATATAACTCTTCTTGAATTAAATGTTCCTCTCTAAAACACTAATTGTTTCTCCTTAATACATGCATTACTTTCTGCTGCTTACTATTGTTTATGTAGATAGTGGTCTGATCACTTCTACTTGACTTAAAGTTCTATCTTAGTCATCTGGTGCTGCTATAACAGAAATACCACAAGCAGATGGTTTTAACAAAGAGAAATTTATCTCCTCACAGTAGGCCAAAAGTCCAAATTCAAGGTGTCAGCTCCAAGGGAAAGCTTTCTCTCTCTGCTGGGTCTGGAAGAAGGTCTTTCTTGTCAATCTCTCCCTGGTCAAGGTGCTTCTTGGATATAAGGACTCTACATCTAAAACACACATTTTGCTGCTGGTGCTTCTTCCCTAGTGTTAAGAGGTCCTCCTGCCTCTCTGCTGATTTCTTACTATTGTATACCAAGAGACTGCCTCAAGACACAATACAGTATTAGTATTACAGATTGAGTCCTGCTTCACCAATGCAACTGCTGCCCATCCTCCCCAATCAACATCATAGAGGCAGGATTTACAACATATAGGAAAATCCCCAATACTGGGAATCATGACACACATATTTCTGGGGGGGGAGGTGAACAAGTCAATGCATAACATTCCACCCTTTGGCCCCCAAAATATCACATCTTTGTAACACGCAAAACATATTTATGTCATAGCAAAAGTCTTAACTTCAAACCCAAAATCCAAAAATTCCTCTTCATCTGTGAAATCTAGAACACAAGTTTATCTGCTTCCAAAGATACAATGGCAGAATAGGAACAAGCTATACATTTCCATTACAAATGGGAGAAACTGGAGGAAAAGAAAGGATAGCAGGCTACAAGCTAGTCAGCAGATAACATTATATTAGCCCTCAAGCTTTGAAAATAATCCTCTGTTCTCTGAGACACTTTAGACAATGACCCTGCCTTCCAGATTCTAGGTATTGGCCACACTCTCTAGATTCTAAGTGGGACGTGGCAGAGTCAAGATGGCAGACTAAACGCATATCTCCCTAAATCCCTCTGGAAACCAAGACCTGAAATGATAATTAAACAGAGCCTTCTGGACACCTGATGAGCCCTGGGATGCGGCATAGGGCTGTTAATTTGGACTTCATACCACTGAACACAAAACCTCCTCTCTTTCACTGACCCTACTCTTGGCAAGCACACGCTTGCACAGACCAAAGGTAGCTCACCATTTTGTTTTTTTTTTCCTGTGTCTTGGCCAGCGGGCAGAGCTGGGACTTGACTAGCCGCTGGTCTTGGATGTACTGCTGGTGGGACCGGCAAGCAAAACTGCCATGTTCTTAGAGCCTGGCTTTGGACTCTATGCATCTCAGCTCCTCTGGCCTATCTTTCCGCCTCCATCATGTGGTAGCCGTACAGATGCACTTGTGGTAATGCCACCTTGGTCCACGGGGAAACGGAGAAGCCCAGGCAGAGGCCCCAGCCAGACTTGGTTCCTAGGCTGGGAGGTGCCACTTGCCGGAGGAGAGTGCTTTTCAAGCACGGAGGTGGTGTTTTGCACTGTGTCACGTGAGGCTGGGGCCCAGCAGCGGAGACTGTGGACTCTGGGCATCTCAGCACTCCTGGCCTCTCTTTCTGCTGGGAGCCTGGTCCTGGCTGGCTGGCGAGCTGGTGCGGGATGCCATCTTGTTTCACTGGGAGGCAGAGTCAGCCAGACAGAAGCCTCAGCTGGACCTAATTCTTGGGCTAGGAGGTAGTGCCTATGCAGAAGAGACCACTTTTCCAGCAGAAAAGCAGAATTCTATACAGTATCACCTACAGCTGGAGCCTGACAGCAGAAGCCAGCAGGCCAGTAGCCTTTCTGTATTTTGAGCTAGTTTATAACATCTGGGGTTCAATATAATGGTGCTTACTTTGCCAGCAGGGAAGAGGGACATATATACCTGAAAACCTGACTGACTTTGGAAGTTGTCAAATACTTTTTACTTCTCATTATGAGACAGCCTAGAGAAACAACTGTGGTCCACCTTTACAGCATCTTTCCCAGCCTCTACTGACCCACATGAAGCCCAAAAGCAACAAATGCTGGAGAAAAAGGTAATCCAGAAATCACCCATAGTATCAGAAGGCCCCCAAAAAGAAACCACCTCAGAATTTCCCAGATGAAGAAGCTTTTCTGAAACTATCAGAAGGTGAATACAAAAGGATTATGTAGAGAGCCCTCCTAGACCTTATACAAAACACAGCAGAGCAAAACGAAAAATTAAGCAAGCTGTTCGATCTGATGGAATATCAGTACTGGGAAATCCAACAGATCAAAAACAAAATCAAGACACAGAAACTTCAATTCAAAGCCAAGAAAACAGAATGGAACAAATGGAAAAGAGACTTTCTGATTTAGAAGACAGAGCCACTGACTCCAGCATCTATGAGGAGAAATAAAAAAAAAAAAAAACAAGAAAAATGAAGAAGCATTAAGAAGAACGTGGGACTCTATTAAGAAGAACAATCTACAATTAATTGGAGTTCCTAAACAAGGCAAGACACCTGAGAACACACAGAGTATTGTTGCTGAGCTGCTGACAGAAAACTTCCCAGAAGTTATGAAAGAAGAGAATATAGACATCCAAGATATGTGTCAAACACCTCTCAGTACAGATCTCAATAGAAAGACTCCAAGACATATTATAATCAAGCTTAACAAAATGAAACATAAGCAGAAACTCTTAAAGGCAGCAAGACTCAAACAAAGCTAACAGTCAGAGGGAAACCCTGTATGCTTTCATCATATTTCTTAGCAGAAACGATGCTGGCATAGAGACAGTGGCATGACACATTCAAAGTCTTGAAGGAGAAGAACTTCCAACCAAGAATTATATATCCTGCAAAACTATCTTTCAAATACAAAAATGAAATCAAGACATTTGCAGATAAACAGAAACTCAGAGGCTCTGTAAAAACCAAACCAAAACTACACGAAGTACTGAAAGAAGCTCTTGGCTTGGAAGAACGAAACCACTAACTTTATGTTCTATAAGGACACACTATCCAGAATCCTACTCAGTTAGGGAAGGTTCCAAACACAATCGAAACTATAATAATGAAAGAAACGATCTAGTGATCATATCATGTAAACTATAATATCATCATATTAAAAAGAGGGAGGTACTACAGTTGTTATAGTCCTTCCAGATGGAGAGGAAGTTGACAAGACTGATAGCAATCAAAATTGGGTTATATATAGTTTATTAAGTGGAATCATAGGGGCAGCCATAAAGCACAATAAAGAAGCACCATATTATATCAAGAAATGTAATACAGGAGTCTCAACAACCACAAAACCAACCTTGAAAAAGGTGAAAAATCAACTCACAAAGAAGATGGTCACATAACAGATTAATAAGAACAACAGAGAAAACATCAACTCAAAAATAAACATATCACAATGGCAGCACTGAACACATACTTATCAATAATTACATTGAATGTGAATGGAGTGAATGTTCCAGTAAAGAGACATCGAGTGACACCTTGGATCAAAAGACATGACCCATCTATATGTTGCCTACAAGAAACTCACCTTAGACTTAAAGATACGAACAAACTGAAAATTAAAGGATGGAAGAATATATATCAAGCTAACAATGAACAAAGAAGAGCAGGTGTGGCAACTCTAATCTCAGATAAAATCAATTTTCATGTAAAATCCACCACTGTGGACAAGGATGGACACTACTGTTGAAACACACAAGCAGTACTTAACAATATTAAATATTTATACACTTAATATTAGAGCCCCTAAATATGTCAAAGAAACACTGACTACACTCAAAAAGGAGATAGATCACTCCACAATAATAGTAGGACACTTCAACACTCCACTCTCAATACTGGACAGATCGTCTAGAGAAAAGCTCAATAAAGACACAGAAGACCTTCTTGCCACAATTAACCAACTAGACCTCATCAACACATACAGAACCTTCTCTCCGTCAGTAGACAACTACACCTTCTTCTCCAGTGCACATGGAACATTCTCCAGAATAGACCATGCATTAGGTCATAAAGCAACTCTCAACAAAATCCATACCATTGAATTAATGCAAAACATCTTCTCAGATCGTAAAGCTATAAAAGTCAAAACAAGTATCAGATAAAACATAGACAGAAAGTGGAACTCATGGAAACCGAACAACACCTTGCTCAAAAAGCCATGAGTTAGAGAAGAAATCAAGGATGAAATAAAGAAATTTATAGATTCCAACAAGAACGAAAACACTTTCTACCAGAACCTATGGGATACAGCCAAAGTAGTGCTCAGAGGTCAGTTTATCTCCATAAATGCCCACATCTGGAAGAAAGAACAAAACTAAATCAAAGAACTGACCCAACAGCTTGAACAAGTAGAGACAGAACAACAGAGGAACCCCTCAAGCACCAGATGAAAAGGGATCATAAAGATTAGAGCAGAATTAAACTAATTAGGAACAGATTCTAAGTGGAGGCCCCTCAGCCCTGAGCTTCAGCTCTGCTTTCTAGGACCACTGGGACAGAAATTCTGCTCCCTTGGCTGAGGCACATCATTCACCTAGTTCGAATGGGTGGAGACCTGAACATCTCTCCAAGGCTAGGTCTTCTGCCTGTTGGACACAACAACCCCACAGCCTCAGCTTTGGACAGCAGATCTGGTCTCATCCTGATGGCATTTTTGAACGGTAGTCCCATACTCTGGGACCAAGCTGGTAAAGATCTGACTCTTGGGAACGCAGGAGGCTGTGATTCCACTCTTTGAAGTCCCAGACTGTGGCTCTACCTTTTGAAACTGAGGTAGCTCAGCTTCTTGTGCTCCTTGTCTCTTCAGCTTCTGTTCCTATATGGCCTCTCAGGTTCTTGGGTCTCACATCGACATCTGCCCTGCAGAGGCAAGTGTTCCAAAGCTCAGTATTTCCACTGTTAAGTGTCTGGAGGCACGCCATTCTGCCAGGAAGCCTCCACTCAGCTCTCTCACTCTGTCAGCCACCTCCAGTGCTGTCTGGAGTTGGCCTCTTGGTTCTGCATTGCTGGTTCACTGCTGCAGCTGGTCCTCTGCTGCTGTTTCTCACCATCTGCACCTTCTTCTGTGTTAATGGTTTCCCTCATTTCCTTCTGAGTCTTCTATCCACTCCGTTTCAAAATTGCTGCCACATCTTAGGTATCTGTTAGAGCAGCACCCAGCAAATTCCCCTCCTTTTTTTTTATTTAATATGACTGAGTGAAAGTAGCAAATTCTTAGTTATCTAGTGGCGCTATAGCTGCCACCCATCGTACCTCGTTAACATTGTAAATGCAAGATGTACAACATACAGAACAATCATATAATACCACGAATCACAGCCCAGCCAAATTAACACACACATTTTTAGGGGGGACACAATTCAATCCATGACAGTTTCCAAGTTAGATCTTACATGAGAAGTATTTATGACCTACAGCAAGCACAGAATCTCCCAAGATATGCAACAGTTATTCAAATATTTACTGAAGGCTGAGTAAGGACCAATTTAAAACAGTCAAGTATTTACACTAAAAAGTGTGCTGTAAATGGAGTTTTCAAAACTTTTTTTACATTAAACATAAAATTTTTTAAAAATTAAGAATACTGAACACATACTTTCATGCAATATACCTAATAAAAGGATATTCAGTACATATTAACAGTGATAATTACTAAATGGTGAGATTTGGAAATTCTTTTTTTATAATTTTCTGTATTGTTTGCATTTCTCTATTGAAAAACAAAATAAATATTTCTCATCTACTAGCATCACACTGCAACTATCTCATTTATTTAAGGCAGCCTGCCTCCAAAACTGTTTTGAAAGAGTTAAGTGTCATTTTGTGCTCTTAACCAACAGCACTGCGTGATTCTGTAAGCTTCCTGATATCTAATGTCAGGTCAGTCTTAACTGGATAACACTGCAGAGGTACCATTTGCCTCCCACAAGAAAGGACTGTGGCCAGGAAAGGGTGGAGAGGGACAGAAAAGGCTATTGTCCTAAGAAAAGCAGTTACTTTAGAGATCAACAAAGGAAAAGACTTTTGTTTGGAGCAGTTGTCATGGTGTGTTAGCCCATTTAGTTTTGTGGGGTCTCCAAGATACTCTCAGAGCATTTTGTGGAGTGAAAATTATTTTCATAATAATAAACCAAACTCACTGCTATGCAATCAATTCAGACTCCCCCACGTGTTACGGAGTAAAACTGCTCCATAGGGTTTTCTTGGCTGTAATCTACACGGATGCAGATAGCCAAGAATTAAGTGTTTATTCCAACGTGTGGCTGCATGCCTTCAAACTGCCAACCTTTAGACTAGCAGCTGAGTGCAAGCCATTTGTACCAACCAGGGGCCTCTCATAATAATACTAAGACTTTATTGGTATTTTTCACTTCCATTTTCTCTCAAAGGTAGAGTGGCATTTTCAGGAGGCTATGAATCAGAAATGACTGAGGGCAGTGGGTTTGGTTTTTTTGTTTTTTGCTACTTGACATGTCAGATTGCATGTAGTAACAAATATGAGAATCCGACTGTCTTCCATTAAAGCCAGATATTAAAGAAATTTGCACAAAAACTTTACCATTCTTCTTGCTTTTTAAATTTTGAACAATAAATTTTTTCATAAAAGCTTTTTAGTATTTAAAGCAGGTTTACTGTTATTTTCTAGTTATTAATATTTTTAGATTCCTGAGATTTAATTTCTAGTACATTAGATATAACTCATATACATAAAAGCTTTGAGGTCCTCAGTAAGTTTTCGGAAGGCAAAGTAGTTGTGAGATTAAAAAGTCCGAGAACCGCTAATTTGGAGAAACCAGAAGTTGACCGAGGAGGAAGAGCCAAGCCAAGTGAGATTTGCCAAATTCCCTGCCACCTGCCATCCTACTCTGGCACTGGAGACAGAACTCGGGGCTCGGAAAAACCAAAAGCTCGGCCCTTGGTAGCGTTGGGGACACCCCCATCTGCACCCCACAAATCCCGTCCCCCGTGGCAGGAGCGATCACCTCAGGTCCGGCACTGTGCTCAGCGCTTGACACTTAACTACCACAACAATGCGGCGGCAGGACGTGTACCAGTATCCTCAGGTCGCGAAGGGAAGGCAATGCTGAGGGAAGTTAAGCAGTTGTGAACACGGTCGCTCTACACTACGCGGTGGCGTTGGGATTCGAACCCACAACGTCTGTCTCCAGAGCGGCGGGCCACTCCCGCTACACGTCCCCTCTCAGGGCCTTGATTTCCTCACACCTGGGGCTAGAATGGGAACTGAGGAAACTGCGCGAAATCCGCAGGCCAAGACCCTAGTCCGCCATCCCCTGGGAGCTGAGTTCACCCACCGCCCCCTCCCTCGCCCCCTTCCGCACCAGGGTTTCCTGACGGCATCCGCGCGGGTTTTCGCTGCGAGGAGGCCCTCTGCCTCTTCATGCTGACGCGCTGCTCCCTCGTCTGTCTTTAATTTCCACTCAGTCTTGGCTGCGGCGCGCGCGACCCGCCAAGCGCGTCCTCAACGGCTGCGCGCGACCCCGCGCATCTCCGACTCCCATGCCCCAGCAGTCTCCGCGAAGGCTGCGTGTCTGCGCCGGCGCAGTCGCTGCTCCGCCCTGTAGAGGCCTGTCAGCGGGGAGGAGGCTGGAAATCTGAGTGATCTGGAAGTGCTTCTCTGCCTCCGGTGGCTGAGAAAGGAGACGGTAGAGTGCGGAGGTGGCGTCCGTACACTGCCCCCACCATGCAGCGTTTGCTCTTGCCACCCTTGAAGGCCTTAACGGGAAGCACCTGTCTCCGGCTCCTGGTTCCTAGGGCGGCGCCTGGAACACAGGTACCACACTGCAGCGAACTCAGAGTCGCGGAAGTGGGATGGAGGGAAAGAGTCAGGATAAAGATAATAGATAGTGACACATCGCATTTCTGTAGCTCCTTATAGTTTACAAAGATTTTCTTGTGTTCAGAGCCCTTGGTTCGGATCCGACCCTAGAATTTACTAACCGTGTGTTATTGGCCGGAGTACTTTTCTGCCCCTCAATTTCCTCATCGGTAAAGAGATAGTAATACCCACTTCATTAGGTTGTTGAGAGGGTTGAATAATTTCATACAAATCAAAAGCTTAGCACACACAAAAAAAGAGCTCAATAATTTTTAACCTGTATATTTGATTTTTGCTGAAAGCCTCCTAACAGTAGTCAGGGTAGGGGCCGTAATCCCCATTCTGCGGAGAAGTAAATTAAGGCTTAATTTAACTGATGTCTAAAGTTACTCAGGTAGAAGGGACCAGGATCTGTAGACTCAGAGCCAAAACAGAGCGTGTATTCATTCAATTGGTAATTGTTGAGTGGTTATTAGGGATTAGACGGAAACCCTGGTGGCTAGTGGTTAAGTGCTACTTCTGCTAACCGAATGGTTGGCAGTTCAGGTCGACCAGGCACTCCTTGGAAACTCTCTGGAGCAGTTCTTCTCTGTCTTATAGGATGGCTTTGAGTTAGAATCCACTCAACAGCAGTGGGTTATTAAAGAATTGGAACTGGGAACAGAAATATAAATGCGACAAAGTTCGTGCCTTAGAGAAGATTCTAATCCATTTATTAATTCATTTGTCAAGTCTTTAATAAAGCCTTGTTAGGTGAGGGCACTGGGCTGGAAGCAAAGATTGCAGGAGTGAAAGTGCCAGACGGACCAGACCGTGCCATGTCAGACCTCACAGCTTAGTGGGGAACACAGAAAGGTGAACCCGAACGAATATTACACTGTGACAAGAGCTGTGATAGGGGAGGTATAGGATGCTATAGGAGGACATTGCGAGTAGCCAGTGCAGACTTAGGAGTATTTGGGAACACTTTCCAGAGGAAGTGATATATAAGCTGAAATCTATGGTAGAAATTGTTAATCAAGGGACAGGGAATGTCCCAGTCAGAGTCACCATGTTTAAAGACCTAGAGAAGAAACAGTACACGTATTTAGGGTACAGAGTTAATGCTGGGGGTTCACTCTCTTGGAAGCAAGACAGAAGCAGGGATACAATAATCCTGGTAAGAGGTAATGTTTTACTAGAGAAATAGGGGGGAAGATGTGGACAGACAGGGTACTCAGCGTGCGTAGGTGTGAGTAGCAATGGAGCCAGGTCTTTCCCTTCACTTCTCCAGTTGTAACTTGTCTATTTTGATCCTTAGTGTGGCTGCAGCTGTGGGATCAGGCGCCCTTTGAGGCCAGGGCAGTACAGTACCGTCTCTGAAGTAGCTTTGCAGTCTGGAAGGGGTGCAGTGTCCCTTCCATCAAAGGCTGCTGAGCGGGTGGTGGGCCGATGGCTCCTGATCTGCAGTGGGACAGTTGCTGGAGCAGTTATTCTTGGTGGAGTGACAAGGTGAGTAGTCACAGAAAGCTGCTACTCCCATCATGAATAGAAGCACAGGATCCCAAGGAAGACGATACCTTAGAAATCATCTCTTCTAGCTCCCACATTTTCTAGGTGGGGAAACAGGTGCAAACAGGAAATATGTTTGATGGTTTACCCTGCAATAGAGCAGTTTAAAGTTTATCTCAGTTTCTTTCTTAACGGTTTGTTGGAATTAAATGCAAATAAGTTTTATGTGTCACAGTTAGTTCATATATTTCTTGAAACAAACAAAACAAACCTATTGCCATCAAGTCAATTGCAACTCGTAGCGACCCTATGGGACTTGAGTAGAGCTGCATTGTAGGGTTTCTAAAGAGCACCTGCTGGGTTCAGACTGCTTGGTTAGCAGATGTGGCACTTAACCACCATGCCACCATCCTTTCCATATGTCTCTAAACCCAAATCAAACCTACTGCTGTCAAGTCGATTCTGACTCATAGTGACTATATAGGACAGAGTAGGACTGCCCCATCGAGTTTCCAATGAGCACCTGGTGGATTCGAACTGGCAACTTTTTGATTACTAGTCATAGCACTTAACCACTATGCCACCAGGGTTTTCTTAGGTCTCTTTAAATCATAGGGTCTCCTTCTGCTCTCCTCCTGCACCTCCTCCTCAAGAGTTTGTTTTTGTTGTTGAAGAACTCAAGTCATTTGTCCTACAGAGTGCCCTGTGGTTTGGATTTTATCAATTACATACCTCTAGTGGTGTTTAATATGTCCCATTTACCCAGTGTTTTTTGTAAACTGGTAGTTCCTGGATCAAATAGAGATTGGGGGAGGGGAGTGAGACTATGCTATAGGTGATTGTGTTTACAACATTAAAACATTCATAATGTCTGATAAATGTCTAGTAGAGATTGCAGTACCCGTGATAACCATTGTGTGGCTCCATCATTTGGTGTTTAGTCTCTGTCCTGTTGCCTCCAGCTCATGGGGACCCATGTACAACAGAATGAAATGGCCCAGTGCTGTGCCATCTTCATGGTCGTTGATACCCTGATTCCATTGTCTCAGCCACTGTGTGTTTTGAATTCCTCCAACCTACATCATACAGTATTCTATTGTGATTTGTAGTGCTTTCACTGACTAATTTTTGGACATAGCTTATCAGGTCTTTCTTCCTAATCTCTCAGTTTGGAAACACCATTGAAACCAGTCCACCATGGGTGACCCTGCTGTTACTTAAAATTCCAGTGGCATAACTGCCAGCATCATAGCAACACAGAAACAACCACAGTGTGACAGACTAACAAACAGGTGGTAGATTATTTCATTACAGTTGTAAAATTATTTAAATTTTATTAGTTCAACTCTATAGAGCTAGTTTCTCCATATCAAAACTAGTTGTATAGGAAAGACAGAATAAACAGCTGATTCCTTCCCATTATTCACCAGTTTTCAAAATAATAAATCAGTTCTCTTCCATCTGGGCCCCTCTAAAGGTGCCCAGTAAGGTGTTTGTGTTTGTAAGTGTCATTATTGGCCTTCCAACTGGGAGACCAAGTTCCATTCTTGGCCAGTGACCTGTGTGCAGTCACCACTCATGGAAGCTTACCTGTTGCTCTGATACTGAACCATTTTCAGCAGAGCTGTCAGAATGAGGTGGACTAAGAAGAAATGGCTGAAGGTCTGAAAAGCAGTCAGTGAAAACCCTACAGATCACATGGGGCGATGTGTGCACAGGGTTACCACAAGTCATGGGCCAACTTTACAACAGCTAATAATAATAAGAAGCTCATAGATTTAAACATATTCGATATGTTTTAATTCATTGTAGTGATGATAATAGTGATGATGATGATTTGCTCAGATTGTTTCCTTTTTAGTCACTGGGAGCCTTTTAAAGTTGGCTTCTGAGTCTTTTTGACAGTATCCCCATAACCTTTAATAGCTTACTTGCTTTCTAGTATGATACGATACCCCAGACTCGTTTTATATGTTTCTTCCCTCTGGACTGAAATGAGCCTTTTATTTTAGGAGCCTAGTTCTTTTTGGTGGAAATACTTTTCATTTTAATAAGTATCTGTTCCTCAAGTTCTTTCCACAGTGCCTGTAACCCCTTTTTTCTTTAAAATTGCTTCAAAAACCTTTTTGTGTGTTTTGTAGGCTGCTACAGAAAAAAGTAACAAGGTTTATTGATTTTTAAATCCACTTAAGATCCTAAACCTTTTTATGTCTGTAACAAATCTCTTTTGTTTGTATAAAGAATATTGGTTATGTATTTTAGAAATATTTCTTTAGTCTAAAGGTTGAGTATACATGCCAGGGAATGCTAGTGAGAGAAAGAAGTGGGGAAAGTGTAAGGCAAGGATTGAGAAAACAAGAGGGTAAAGAAAATTGGACCTGATAGCTGCTGTTTTTGACAAAATTCTCAGTAGTAAAAAGACAAGTGTCAAAAGAGGAAACAATGAAATGATGTATTTACTTTTGGAGGGATTTGGAGATCCACTTATCACTGTAAATAGTAACCAAGTAAGCTGGAATCATGCATACACACTCCAAAATTTTTTTCCCATGCAAAGGTTGACAGAATCTGGCCTATCGATGGTAGATTGGCACTTAATAAAGGAGATGAAGCCTCCTACAAGCCAAGAGGAATGGGAAGCAGAATTCCAAAAATACCAGCAATTTCCTGAATTTAAAATGTAAGTATTAGAGAAAATCAGGTAAACATCCAAGCAGGCCCACAGAGTCTTCTGCAGTTTAAATACTCCAGTATGGTTAGATTCCTTTATTCCTTGACATTTTGCTTAGTTATGTTCAGTGAGCTCCCCACTCTAAACCTCAATTCCAAAGTGATACCAAAGTCTCTGATGAGAAAGAGGGCAAACCTACCAAATGTCATGACCGGGAATGTAGCAGCATCCACAGGAAAGTAAAAATTAAATAGATGTTTCTTCTTTCTTCCTTTTTGACTCCCCATTTCACGCAGTTTGAATCATGATATGACACTGGCAGAATTCAAGTTCATCTGGTACATGGAATACTCGCACCGAATGTGGGGGCGCCTTGTAGGCCTCGCATACATCCTACCTGCTGCTTACTTTTGGAGAAGGGGTTGGCTCAGCCGTGGCATGAAAGGACGTGTTCTTGCTCTCTGTGGCTTAGTTTGCTTCCAGGTGAGAATTATATGAAGTTGGAAACCCAGAGATGCCCCGTGGAGTTTCTAGTTGGCCTTGTTTTTAAGGAACAGTTCTTTGATGTGGCATAACAGAGTGATAAAGAACATGGATTTTCGTGTCACAGGCCTGGCTTCAAGGCCAACTCTGCCACTTAATAGGACAAGTTATCTAACATCTGTAAACTGTAATTTCCTTACCTGCAAGTCAGGGTGATAATAGTACGTACTATTTGGGGTGTGTGAATGTTAAATGAGGTAATGCATATAAAGCACTTAGTTTAGTGTCTAAAATCCTGTCAGCACCGAGTGAATATCTTTTCATGTGCCACCATTGTGCTCTTCTGCTGGGCCCTCATCTCTCTTTTCCTAACTTGCCTGCTGTATGGGGGAGTGAGTCCCTATGGTAGAATGGCTATAGAAGCAAATAGGAAAATTCTAAGAGAGAGAAACACTGTAGGATGAAGGAGCTTAGAACAGATATAGTTAAGACATACTCAAGAGTCAGTCATATTTAAAGTCTTCTAAGTTGCACTCCTCTTAAGGAAAACAGCTTTGCAAAGACTCCCTCATTTAATGGGTTAGGTGAGGCAGAGCCAAGAAAAGGAAATCTGAGAGAAGACACGGAAGCATTTGGATTGAGGTGTAGAGGTCCTAGAGCAGGATGCAGTGTGTCAGACATCAAAGAAACATCATCAAAATTTGATCAGGAGGAAATTAACTAGTTCATTTAACTCAGACTGTGAGCCAGTTAAGAGAGATTAAGGAAGGAAATGGGAGAAAAGAAATAGAAGCAATAGAAACAGATAAGAAGAGTTAGATGTTAATAAAAGCCTAGTAATAACTAAGAAGTCCCTAGGTGGCACGAATTGTTAAGTACTCAGCTACTAAACAGAGGACTAGCAGTTTGAACCCATGTAGAGGTGCCTCCCCCAACTTGTCTGTCAGTCTGTTCACTATAAAGGCTTGCTCGTTGTAGTGATACTGGAAGTTATACGGTATTCAGATACCAGCAGGTCACCCATGGCAGACAGGTTTCAGCTGAGCTTCCAGACTAGGACAGACTACAAAGAAGGATCTGGCAGGCTACTTCTGAAAACCTTATGAATGGCAGTGGAACATTATCACATATAATACTGGAAAATGGGACCCCCAGGTCGGAAGGCACTCAAAAGACTACTGGAAAAAGGTTGCCACCTCAAAGTAGAGTTTACCCTAATGATGTAGAGGGAGTAAAGCTGTCAGGCCCTCTGTTTGCTGATGTAGTATGGCTCAAAATGAGAAGAAATAGCTGCAAACATACATTAATAGTTGGAACATGAAATGTTGAAATATGAATCTAGGAAAACTGGAAATTGTCAAAAATTAAATGGAACGCATAAATATAGATACCCTAGGCGTTAGTGAGCTGAAATGGACTGGTGTTGGTCATTTTGAATCAGGCAATCCTATGGACTACCGTGCTGGGAATGGGAACTTGAAGAGGGATGGTACTCAGTTTATCCTCAAAAAGAACATTTTAGGATCTGTCCTGAAGATCAGTGCCGTCAGTAATAGGATAATGTCCACATCCCTACAAGGAAAACCAGTTAATACGACAATTCAAATTTACACACCAACCACTAAAACCAGTGGTGAAGAAATTTAAGATTTTTATCAACTTCTGCAGTCTGAAATTGATTGAACATGCAATCAGGATGCTTTGATAATTGCTGGTGATTGGAATGCAAAAGTTAGAAATGAAGAAGAATTGGTAATTGGAAGATAACAGCCTTGGAGATGGAAATGATGCCAGAGATCACATAATAGAATTTTGCAAACCGACAACTTCTTTGTTGCAAATACCTTCTTGCACCAACATAAACAGCAACTATACACATGAACCTTGCCAGATGGAATACAAAGGTATCAAATCAACTGCATCTGTGAAAGGAGACAATGGCAAAGCTCAGTATCATCAGTCAAAACAAGACCAGGTGCTGACTGTGTCACAGACCACCAAGTGCTCATATGCAGGTTCTAATTGAAACTGAAGATAATTAGAACAAGTCTATGAGAGCCAAAGTACCACCTTGAATATATCCCATATGAGTTTAGAGACCATCTGTAGAACATATTTCATGCATTGAACACTAATGACTGAAGACCAGACAAGTTATGGAATGACATCAAAGACATCATCCATGAAGAAAGCATTAAACAGACAGGGAAGAAAAAAGACCAAATTGGATATCAGAAAAGACTCTGAAACTTGTTCTTGAATGTCAAGTAACTAATGACAAAAGAAGGAATGATGAAGTAAAAGAACTGAACAGAAAATTTCAAAAGGTGGCTTGAGAAAACAAACTATATACTAATGTATGCAAAGGACTGGACATAGAAGACCAAAAGAGAAGAACATGCTCTGCATTTCTCAAGTTGACAGAACTAAAGAAATTAGTTGCAATAGTGACGGATTCTATAAGGGAAATACTAAATGACTCAGGAAGCATCAGAAGGTAAAAGGAATATACCAGGTTATTATACCAGAAAGTACTTGTCGATGTTCAGCGATTTCAAGAGGTAACATATGATCAGGAACCGATGGTCCTGAAGAAGGAGGTTGAAGTTGCATTAAAGGCACTGGTGAAAAACAAGACTCCAGGAATTGATGGGGTATCAACTGAGATGTTTCAGCAGATGCAAGCAGTGCTGGAAGTGCTCGTTCATTTAAGCCATGAAATGTGGAAGACAGCTACCTGGCCTACTGACTGGAAGAGACTCATATTTATGCCTATTTCCAAGAAAGGTGATCCACCCAAATGTGGAAATTATCAAATAATATTGTTAAAGTCATGTAAAAGGAAAATTTTGCTAAAGATCATTCAAAAGTCACTACAACAGTACATTGACAGGGAACTGTCAGAAATTCCAGCTGTATTCAGAAGAGGATGAGGAACCAGAGATATCATTGCTAATGTTATACGGATCTTGGCTGAGAGCAGAGAAGACCAGAAAGATGTTTACTTGTGTTTAGACAAAAGCATTTGACTGTGTGCATCATGACAAATTATGGTTACAGAAAACTTGATTGTGCTCATGAGGAATCTGAACGTGGAACAAGAGGCAGTCATGCAGACAGAACAAAGAGACACTGCATGGTTTAAAAACAGGAAAGGTGTGTGTCAGGATTGTATCATTTCACTATACCTTTTTAGTCTGTATGCTGAGCATGTAATCTGAGACGCTAGACTGTATGAAGAAGAATGAGGCACCAGGATGAGAGGAAAACTTGTTTACAACCAGCATTATGCAGATAACACAACCTTGCTTGCTGGAAGTGAAGAAGATTTGAAACACTGATGAAGATTAAAGACCACAGCCTTCAGTAGGGGTTGCACCTCGACATCAAGGAAACAGAAATCCTCACAAGTGAACCAGTAAGCAACATCATGATAAATGGAGAAAGGATCGAGGTTGTCAAGGACTTCATTTTACTTGGTTCCACAGTCAACACCCATGGAAGCAGCAGTCAAGAAATCAAAAGATGCATTGCACTGGGAAAATGGACTGCAAAAGATCTCTTTAAGGTATACAGAGCAAGACCTCAACTAAAGACCAGAATTGGTGGTCCAAAACCTGACGAATCCCCTGGGAACATGGCCCCTAGACTTGTTGCTGGCCCAGACCTAAAACTAGTACTGAGGTCATCACTTCAGACACAGAACGTATTGGACTCAGGAACACAGAGTGAGTATGTAGTGTGTGTACTTTGTGGTTTTATACATTTATGAAGGCTGTTCTACTAGTTTCTTTCTAGGTGAGAGAAGAAAGGGTGGTTAGGAGGGGACAAGTGTTCATTAAGCAGATACTAGAATGTTGAAAAAGAGGAGTGTGCTGGCACAGGGTGGGGACAGCAGATAGAGCTGTAGAGAGGCAAGTATGCAAAACTGACTTGGATTGTATACTTTCACTTAATCATAAAAAGTATTTTTTTAAAAAAGATCTCTTTAAAGTGTTGAAAAGTAAAAGTGTCACCTTGAACACTAAGGTACACCTGACTCAAGCCATGGTATTTTAAATCACATCATATGCGTGCAAAAGCTAGACAATGAATAAAGACGACAGAAAAATTGACACCTCTGAATTGTGGTATTTGAGAAAAATATTGAACATACCATTAACTCATCTGTCCTGGAAGAAGTACAATGAGAGTGCTCCTTGGAAGCAAGAATGGCAAGACTGTTATTACAAACTTTGGTCATGTTGTGAGGTGGGATCAATCCCTGCAGAAGGACATCCTGCTTGGTAAAGTAGAGGGTCAGCAAAAACAGAGGAAGACCCTCAAGGAGATGGTGTGACACGGTAGCTACAACAGTGGGTTTAAGCATAAAACGATTGTAGGCATGGCACAAGACTAGGTGTTGCTTCACTAAGAGTCAGAACCGACTTGACAGCACCTAACAACAACAGGCACCTTGCAAGAAAGGGCTGGTGAGTGATTCTGAAAGATCGCCCATGAAAACCCTGTGGGGTTCTATTCTGAAACAATGGGTTGCTGTGAATTGGAAGTCATTTCATGACAGTTGGTTAATAGTAATTAGTGCACTTGAGAACAGGAACCAGAGAAGGATGCCTGTTGTCAACACTCTTACTCAACATTGCCCTAAAGATGCCAACCAGAGCAGTCAGGCAAGCTGAAGAAATAAAGACATCCAAATTAGTAAGGAAGAGCTAAAAGTATTTCTATTTGCAGATGACATAATCTTGTACACACAAAAACTCTAAATGTTCCTCACACACACAAAAAAACTGGAACTAATAGTTCAGCAGTGTGTCAGAATATAAAATAAACATATATAAATCAGTTGGATTCCTTTACACCAGCAAAGAGACCATCAAAGAGGAAATCACCAAATCAATACTATTTACAGTTACCCTCAGGAAGATAAAATACCTAGGAATAAATCTAACCAGAGATGAAAGAGACCTATACAAAGAAAATTACAAGACTGCACTGCAAGAAACCGAAAGAGACCTACATAAGGGAAGAAACCTCCTTGCTCGTGGAAAGGAAGAGTTAACAATGTGAAAATGTCTATTCTACCGAAAGTGATCTGTAGTTAAAATGCAGTGCCAGTACAAAGTCCAGTGGCATTTTTTAATGAGATGGAGAAACAAATCACCAACTAATGTGGAAAGGAAAGAAGCTCTGGATAAATAAAGTATTATTGAAAAAGAAAAACAGAACGAGAGGCTTCATACTATCTGACTTTAGAACCTATTATACTTCCGTGGTAGTCAGAACAGCCTGATACTGGTACAAAAATAAATACAGAGACCATTAGAACAAAATTGAGAATCCAGATAGAACATCATCCATCTATGAGCAGCTGATATTTGACAAAGGTCCAGTGTCTGTAAACTGCAGAAAAGACAATGTCTTTTTTTTTTTTGTAAAGATAGTATCTTTAACAGGTTGGCATAACTGGTGATGACCATATCTCACACCATGCACAAAAACTAACTCAAAATAGATCAAAGATGTAAATATAAAATCTAAAACAAAGATCATGGAAGGAAAAACAGGGACAACACTGGGAACCCTAATATATAGCATAAACAGACTACAAAATGTTACTCACAATGCACAAACACCACAAGGGAAAATAGATAATTGGGAACTCTTGAAACTCAAAGTTTATGTTGTCCAAAGACTTCATGAAAGAGTAAAAAAGACTGCCTATTGGGAAAGATTGAGAAAGAATTTTTGACTACCATGAACCTGATGAGTGTCTGATCTCCATAATAAATAAGGTACTGCAAAATCTCAGCAAAAAAAAGAGAAATAACCCAATTAAACGCTGGGCAAAGGATATTAACAAGCACTTCACCAAAGGAAACATCCAGGTGGCTAACAGATACATCAGGAAATGCTTATGATCATTAGCTATTAGAGAAATCCAGATCAAAACTACAATGAGATACCATCTCTCTCCAGCAAGCCTGGCACTGCTGGTGGGAATGTAAAATGGTACAACCACTTTGGAAATTGATTTGGCACTTTCTTATAAAGCTAAAAATGAAAATATTATATGATCCATCAGTCTTCTTGGCATATATCCTAGAGAAATAAGGACTGTCATGTGAAGAGATACATGCACACCAATGTTTATTGCAGCACTGTCCACAAGAGCAAAAAAATGTAATCAGCACAGGTGCCCATCAACAGATGAATGGATGAACTATGGTAATTTCATACAGTGGAATACTATGCAATAATAAGAAAAATGATGATTTTAGGAAACATAACATGGAGTCATCTTGCAGACATTATGTTGAGTGAGATTAGCTGCAACAGAACAAATGTTGTATGAGACCACTACTGTAAGGACTTAAGAAAAGGTTTAAGCATAGAAGAAAGTAATCTTTAATGGTTACACGAAAGAAGGACAGAGAGGGGTATTCATAGATTAGATAGTAGCTAGGAATTGGGTTAGTTGAAGGGAGTGACAGCACGCAGCAGAAGAGAGGTTAGCAGAGCTGGACTACACCAAAAGCTGAAAAGTTTCCTAAATACAACCCAACATTTTGAAGGACAGAGTACCAGGGACAGGGGTTTAGGGAACCATGGTTTCAGGACGTGTCTAGGCTATTGGCATAAATGTTTGTTTTTTTTTTTTAAGAAAATGTTGTACACACCAGTTTGGTGAGTGGCATCTGGGGTCTTAAAAGCTAGCAAGTGGCCATCTAAGTAGTATCAGTTGGTCCCAGTTCACCTGGAACAGAAGAGAATGAAGGACATCAAAGACATGAGGAAAATGTGAGCCCCAGTGACAGAAAGTGACCTATGATTCAAAATTACATCCTCATGAGACCAGAAGAACCAAATGGTGCCTAGTCACCACCAGTGGTTGCTCCAACAGGGAACACAAAGTAAAATCCCTAATGCAGAAGGAGAAAAATGGATGTGCAAAACTAGAATTCTGTTAAAAAGAGCACACCTGATGATGGTTCATCAGACTAACAGGTCCCCTGAGGACATGGTCCCCAGACTGCCTGTCAGCCCAGAGCTTAAAACAGTACCAAAGCCAACTCTTGAGACAGAGATTGGACGGGACCTTAAGACATAGAGTGATGCTAGCGAAGAATGTGCTCCTTGGCTTAAATATATACATGAGGCTGCCAAAGCAGCTCTTGTCCAGAGGGGAGATGGGAAGGTGGAGGGGGACAGGAGTTGGTTGAATGGTTACAGGAAGTACAGGATGGAAAGTAGGAGTGTGTTGTCCCAGGGTGGGGAGAGCAGCTAGAGTTGCATAGCAGTGTGGGTGTGGCATTTTATTTGGCTAATTAACATGGATTGTAAACTGTCATTTAAAGCACAATATTTTTTTCATTATGATTAAGTGAAAGTTTACAGTCCAAGTCAATTTGCCATATAAAACTGTGAGCACCTGCCTCTCTGCAACTGTATCTGCTCTCCTCATCCTGTGACAGCATACTCTTCCTTTCCGCCTTGTACCTCCAGTATCCATTCAGCCAACACTTGTGCCCTCCTCTCCACCCTCTCCTCTACCCTCTAGACAGGAACCAGGTGGGCAGCCTCATATATATATTAAGCTGTAAAGTACACACACCACCTGCATCACTCTGTGTCCCTTAATCAAGTCCATTCTTTGTCTGAAGAGTTGGCATCAGTACTGGTCTCAGCTCTGGGCTAGGTGCAGGTCTGGGGGCCATGTTCTCAGGGGACTGTCCAGGTTGTCGGACCATCAAATTTGGCTTTCTGCTACAGTGCTAGGTCTGCTCCCCTTTTTCTCATGTTTCATCAGGGACTGTACACTGTGTTCCCTGCCAGGGCAGTCTTTGGTGGTGGCTGGGCACCATCTATTTCTGGTCTCATGCTGATGTAGTCTCTCCATCATATGGGTCCCTCTGTGTCTTGGGCTTGTATTTTCCTCATGTTTTTGATGTTCTTGGTTTTCATCTGCTTTAAGTGGGTTGGAACCAATTGATGTTCCTTAGAAGGCAGCTTGCTACCTTTTAAGACCCCAGGTGCCACTCACCAATATGGGATACAGAACAATTTCTTAAAAAAAACTACTTAATCCAGTTGACCTCGATGTCCTATAAAACCATGGTCCCCAGGCCCCTGTCCCTGCTACTCTGTCCTTCAAAATGTTCGGTTGTATTTAGAAAACCTTTTTCGCTTATGGACTCAGTTGTACTAACTTCCCTTCTACTGAGTGCTGTCACTCCCTTCACCTAACCAAATTCCTGTCAGCTGTCTAATCTACAAATAACCCTCTCCCTCCTCCCTGACCCTTGTAGCTGTCAAAGAGTATTTTATTCTGTGCCTGAGTCCTTTCTTAAGTCTATATAATAGTGGTCTCAGAATATTTGCCCTTTTGCAGCTGACTGGTTTCACTCAGCATAATGTCTTCCAGATGAATCCAGGTTATGAGATGTTTCATAAAATCATCATTGTTCTTTATCATTGCATAGTGTTCCATCAAAAGCACAATAATTTTTTTTTTTAATGAAGAATGCAAAAAAAAAATTGTAATTAAGGAGGGCAGGTGGAACAAAATTAAAAAAACCCACTGCCGTGGAAGTGAAACAAAGTGAATGTTTATTTAAGAATAAAGTAAAAAACAAAAACACTAAGATACTCCCAGAGCAGCAGAAATTGAAAATGGCATATAGGGCTACAGAAGGAAGTCTACTCCTTCTTTCAGTAATCTATGCAGATGAAATCAAGAGGATTAGACCAGGATAATCCTGAAGCAGTGAAAGAAATCTCCAAAACGATTTCCTGAAGTATATGTATTTTGTGCACTTTTCTATATCTGAATTATTCTTCAGTAAAAAGCTAATCAAGTAGTGACTAAGTGTCCACAGTCCTGTATGTAGAAATGTGGACAGGAGTACTGGGGATACAGGAAGGCATGGAAAAGAAGGGCTGGGCAGGAAGTACTACCAGTAACACTTCCTGAGAGTAAAACGAGGCAGACAATTGCAGCCTTGTTTTCTTTCTGTCTTCTCTTTTTGGTTCTAGGGTCTGCTGGGATGGTATATGGTGAAAAGTGGATTGGAAGAAAAACCAGAATCCTATGACATCCCTCGAGTCAGTCAGTACCGCCTGGCTGCACACCTGGGATCAGCCCTTGTTCTTTATTGCGCCAGCTTGTGGACCTCGCTGTCACTGCTGCTCCCGCAGCACAAGGTATAGGTCACTGCTGCTACTGTGGCTGCAGTACGGCTGGTGGCATCCAGGAAGTGGAAATTATGTTTGTAATGGGGAAGCATAGGCAAAATGCAGGCATTCTCGTAAGAGTAGCATCTATTAATTTACAGAAACTACACATAACTGAAGCTTAGAGAATACTGAACTTTGGGACTCTGCATAGAACTTTGGGGCTGCAAAGAACGATGTGTAGTTGTCCTGTTGAGCTGGGGCAACTCATTCAAAGGGGAATTCATTCAGCATTGTCTGCTGGGGAAGGTGGAAACACAGATTTTAGGGAAAAAAGTGGGAAGGAGTCCCAACAACAGGAAATGCCAACTACTTTAGTTCTCCAAAGGCAGAGTGGATGGGAAGCAGGGCAGTGTACAACAGCCATGATGCCCTGTTGTTCTTCAGATGGGGACCTCTGTCGGGAAAGTGCACGAAGTGTGTGCTCCTCAAGAAATCTCTGGACATTCCTTTCCCTGCTTCAAGGTCACCCCGCACGTTTTCATCATAGTACACCTTCATGATCGTGTCTACAAGTATTTTTTCTGTACGCTGACTAAAGAAAAATCTTCGCTGCCTCTTGTAGCTCCAGAAGTACAGGCAGTCTGAGTGATTTTCTTTCTTATTTTAAGTTGCCTGAAACTCACCAGCTCCTGCGGTTGAGACGATTTGCTCACGGGACAGCAGGCTTAGTGTTCCTCACAGCACTGTCAGGTAGGGCTCTTGTCATCGGAAACTACCTGTTCGCATTCCACCAGAAGTCTCTGGCCTGATGCTGTGTCCTTCCTCCCTGTATTTTCTGTCACTTCTGCCTCTCCCACACTTACCATCTTCACCCTCTGTTCTCTGTTTCTTCCTGCCTCCTAAAATTCCTGCTTTCCAGGCAATGAACAAAAATGTTGAACATCTGTCTGGATCCAGACTATCCTAGATCAAACTCCACTTCACCACGTGAGAATTGATAACCTGTGTAACTCCTCTGGGCCTTTGGGACCTTATCTATAAAGTGGAGATGATGATAATGTTGTCTGGTGTTGAGTTGATTCCAGCTCCGGCAATCCTATAGGACAGAGTAGAACTGCCCCAAGGGGTTTCCAAGACGAGGCTGGTGGATTCAAACTGCCCACCTTTTGGTTAACAGCAATAACTCCTAACCACTTCACCACCAGGGCTCCATGATGAGAATAGTGTGAGTAATATATGTGATACACTTAGAACAGTACCTGGGGTGTAGCAAAAAGTGAGTATTAGCTGCAGTTATTTGAACATTATTGTTACAATGTTACAATATTACCGAGCTGTGTCAGACAAAAGGCCTGCCATGAAAGGTGGTCTGAGGCTGGGAGTTCGGCAGGGAAGCAAGACCAGCATAGATCCTTGTATTTTGTTAAACATAGCCCAGCCTCGACCTCTCCCACTCTAGCACTGTGCTATCTCAGGTAGTAATCACTCGTCTTACATGGCTATTTACATTAATTAAATAAAATCGAGCCTTGTGTTGCTCAGTCACACAAGCCTCACTTCAGGTGCTCGGTAGCCACATGGTGGTTACTGGCCAGTGTATCAGGCAGTACAGAGAACACTTGTACCATTGCAGTGACTGGGAGTGCTGTTTGTGTAGAATCATTGGGGCTGGTCTGTATGAAAAGGGGACATTTGAATGGAGACCTAAGGACATGAGGGTGTAGATTGTGCAGACTTTTGGAGGAAAGAGTAGTTTCAGAATATATTGGTAATTCTCAGTGGTGGGCAAAGAAGGCATCAGAGTCACTAAGGGAGTTTTTCCAAACCAGCATGCCTCTCCCTCCCAGGCTAGTCTCATCCTCCACTCGAGAGGCACACCACAGTCCTGGGGGTGCGGAGGCATGTGTGGATCCAAAGTCCTTAGAGTGATTGTGCTGTAAAATCCCTGTTTGAGAACCACTGCTGTAGATCCATTACTTCCTGACTGTTCCTTTTGTCTGACTCTAAGATAATAGGCTTTTGCTGTCAGCACTAGTATTTGCTCTTGTTTCCCTTAGTAAACACCATTTCTCTTGGAATACAGGGGCTTTTGTAGCAGGGCTGGATGCTGGGCTTGTTTACAACTCCTTTCCCAAGATGGGCGAATCCTGGATCCCAGAAGATCTCTTGACCATCTCCCCGCTCCTGAGGAATGTGTTTGAGAATCCCACCATGGTGCAGTTCAATCACCGGATTCTGGTAAGTCTGGATGGTGGTTACCTTACTAAGTGGGAGCACAGGGGGTTTCTGCAAGCTTTGGACTGTCAGTGACACACTGCTGGCAACACAGAAAGCAGAGTGGGAACTAGATGCCCTTTTCTTTTGGGGAGAAATCCTTAGTAACAGTTCTCTAACATGATGTATTTATCCTAATTCCCCGCATCCCCTCCAGCCAAAATTTGGCTTTCAGGATACTGCCACCTTCGTGAGTTCTAATGTGCCTTTTACCACTCTGGCAAGTGATAACCTCCCTCAATCCGATATACACACAAGTGAGTCATTTCAGCAAAACTTCAGTACAAGAGTGTGCAAAGACAGGAGCTGCCAAGCACATAGCTATCAAATCACAGCTGGATAGAACCCCAAGGATCCAGGAGTGTCACACATAGTTTTCATTTCTTTTAAGCTAGTATTTATTAAGGGCCAGCAGAGTGGCTAAGTGCTATGGCTGCTAACCAAAAGGTCGGCAGTTTAATTCTGCCAGGCACTCCTTGGAAACTCTATAGGGCAGTTCTACTGTGTCCTATAGGGTCATTATGAGTTAGAATCGACTTGATGGCAGTGAGTTTGGTTTTGGTTAGGGCCACGCTGAGACTTGTTTGGCAGGGAAGTTTGGCTTGATTGGGCACTATAGGCTGGGCCAGGAAAAGCTCAGCAGCAACGAGGCCAGTGAGCAGCAATAGTGCTCTTGATGTCATACAGGTGCGCTGATGGGGGCCACTGGCTACCTGCCGGCAGGAGGGCTTGCGAACAATGTGAGACAGTGAGGCCTTCAAGGAATAGAGGATTTGTAAGACTAGCTGTCAGGAATGAGCGTGAAGAAAGGTCAGTGGAGATCCCAAAGTTCCTTCTGTGACAAGCTTCAAACACGACCAGTGTGATCTGGGTGGCTGTCATTGGAGAATTCCTATGTAAAAATGTATCCAGCTGTACATGGCAGATTTGCACAGTGCTGTATGGTTATGCCTCTACTAAAAAGTTTTTAAAAAAGAAAACAAAAGACTCACTGAAGTGGTACTATTGGAATGTGTATTGAGCTAGAGAGAGGGGGATGTCATCAAACTGAGCCATGCTGAGTGTGAAGTGATGGAAGTGCATCCAAAGGGAGAAGTCCGGAGGGCTCAGGGATCTGGTGGGCATGCAGGGGCTTGGGCAAGTTCTCTTTTGTGGGCTCAGTCCATATGTCCACGCGGTATTTTGGAATACATGAAGGTCTTGTTGCAAGGGACATCACAGTAAGCTCTGAAAAGGAGAAGTGAAATAAATGTAGAAATAGGAAACAGAATGTAAAAATATTCTTCCTCATGTCAGGAAGTGGAAAGGAAGCCTCATTGCCAGTCCCTGGCCCTTGTTGAGAAGGAATGGGAATGAAAATGTGACTTGAGGTCTTTTTTAGCACAGCTCCCAGCACTGCCACCTCCTCTCCTTGCAGCTAAGGAAAATAATAACACATGTGTCCTGGGGCCAGCCCTGCCTGGATTAAAGAAAGGATAAAATTTGGGATAAGGATGCAACAGTGATTTAAAAAGTAAAGGCCATGGCTGAAAGATACCCACATTTGAAAGCAGATAAGGTCATGGAGAGAGAATTCATGTGTACAGCGATATGTGCAGAAAGGTTTTGGGGGCTGTGGGCAACACCAGCATTTAAGTGGGAAGCATAAGATGGGTAGGTGGAGGAGGCTGCAGAGGAGTCATCAGAGGTGGGACTCAGGGTGGGGCCACTGTAGCTGGCGTGGCTGAGTGTTTAGCAGTTCCTCAGTGGTCCTGAAAAATACAAATGCAAGGCGGGCAGACAGCAGGATGGTAGACGATTCCTTACAAGCACTTGTGATGAGGGAGTCTGTCTTCCCTACAGGGGATTAGTTCCGTCACTGCCATTACAGTGCTGTACTTCCTGTCCCGGAGAATTCCCCTTCCTCAAAGGACCAGGGTGGCAGCAGTGACTCTGCTGGCATTGGCATACACACAGGTAAGAACCATTTCTTCTTTTTTCATCTGAGTTTAAAAAAGGAAAGTGACAGATGAGGAGAAAATATTTTCAATTTATAATAGACTAAAATATTAACAGCAGGGAAATAAAGGGTATCAGACACAATTCTCAGAAGGGGAATGATGAATGGCCAGTAAACATGAAAAGCTGTTTAACCTCAGAGAGGAGCAATTAAAATATTTTGTGCCATTTTGTGCCTGTCAGACTGGGAAAAATGATAGAGAATGGTAATCAGGTGTTGATACAGGTATAGGAATATGGATACCTTTGTATATTCTTGGTGACAGCCTGAGTTAGTATATCTTTTTCCAGAGGGCAGTTTAGCAGTATCTTTTATAATGGTAAGTATATAGTCCTGTGTCCTAGCAAACTGACTTAATAGTGTCTGCCCTAGGGCTTTCTAATACACAAAGAGCTATCTACAAGGCAATTCACTTAGCATTGCTGTAATAATGAAAACTTGAGACAACCTAAATGGTGAAATAAACCAGTATGGTCCTTGCATACTGAAGAATACTGTACAGCAGTTTAAAGTATAAGACCTCAACAGTTATTATGTGAAAAAAAAGCAAGCTGCAAGAAGGAGTATCTTTTTTTTTAAAGCACAAACTGTGTTTCCTCTAGAAAACATGTGTACAAAATCACACATGTATAGAAGCTACTATAAGTGGTTACCTCTTTGGAGAGAAACTGGGACAGGTTAAAGGATAATGAAGGGCAACCTGAGGTACATCTGTTTTGTCTGAATTACTGTAGATGTGGTTATCTGGGAAATAAAAATTGTATCTTTTGAATGTTTTGATGTGCCACTGTGAAGGTGTGTGTAAATGGCATTTTTTGCCCAGTCCTGTCACTTCTGAATTTGTGGTATTACTTTTCTCACTGCTTTCCTTCCTTGGTAACAGGTGACCCTGGGCATTAGCACTCTGCTGATGTATGTCCCAACTCCTTTGGCTGCCACTCACCAGTCGGGTTCCTTGGCCCTGCTCAGTGTGTCCCTTTGGCTCATGAATGAACTGCGACGAGTCCCAAAGTGATTCTCTGAGGGTCAGCTTCCTAGGACTGAAACTGTGCCTCTGAGAGTTCATCAGAAAGCAGGAGAACAAGAGGACAACCTTGGCACACCAAGTAGCTTCCAAGTTGTTTTCTTTGCCTGCTTTTGAGACAGTCACTGGATCAAGTATGTCATTACGGATTGTTTACACTAAAGATACCTTTTCTAATCTTGTTACTTTTCATATTGAAAATTAGGTTGAATGTAGAGAAAGAAATGTCTGTCCTTTTCTGCTTCTTACTAGGCTCTGTCTCAGGTTGCTCACTGTTGACAAGCTCTTGACTGCCCCTGCATGTGTTGGTCTCCTGACTCCTGAATTCTGTGTAAATAGAATTCTCTCATGAGGTGAAGATTCAAAAGCATTGGCATACCCTAAAACAGCCGGATAACCTTCAGCAAGAAATAGTTAGAAGTGATAGATTTTGAGTGATAGAGATTTTGAGTGAGAAGTGACAGAAATAGAGAAGTGATAGACTTTAACAAGTCAAAATATTCAGTGTCCATTTGGGCAACATCTGACTGCGCATACACACCCCTCGTCCCATAAGGTTTTGTGTTTTTAAAGGGAAAGCAGCTTTCCTTCTGTTTATTATTTCTCCTTAATGGTTTGAAAGACTGAAACCCCAGAGTGAATGAGCAGCAGGCTCTGGGAGGCATCTGACACCACCATCACCACCGCTGCCATCCCCTTCCCCTCTCCCAGCCCCTCTGTTCGCTCCTAGCACAACGCAGTGCTCACTATGGTTTCTCTGCTCCTGCCCCAGGCTTGCACCAGGCCAAGGTGCTCATGGGTTCCCAGCTCTAGATGGGGACTGATGGTGGCGGCGGCGGTGGCAGAGAAGCAGCTGGGCAGCACTCCTGGCACACAGTGCACACACTTCCCTCTCGGGACCCACGCCATCTCCCCACGCCCCCATGTTCTCCCTGCCTGTGCTTGGAGATTTGCAATGCTGAGATGGGGCTGCTGATGCAGACATCACCGGGCCTGCAGCCACACACCTGCCAAGACCAGCCTCGTGTATACAGTGGATGCAGCTCTCAGGCTTTGTCTGGTGAGCAGGTGGCAGCGGGGCTGCCCGCGAGGCTGCTGCTGCTCCTGGGGCAGGCAGAACAGCAGGTGGGGCTGGGTGAGCAACCCAGGGACGGCCTGTGTAGAATACAGTGTTCACACAACGTCCAAATCGCATATAACTCACTATCTCAGAACATACAGTGGACATCCAGCAACACATGACTGCATGGTAAGGTGGTTTAGAAGAACTTGGAAAAGGAGCCCATTGCTAGGTCAGGAATGGAATAAACAATAAACTGGTTCCTGAAAGAGAAGGAAATCTGACCTTGATGATAGTGGAGGTAGTCCCCATATTAGGATGTGTTTGAGTTAGGATGGACAGCACTGAAGACCATCTGTTCTGTTTTTGTTTGTAAATCTTATCGTTAGTAATATATACTATGTACAGTGTTGGCATCATGTAATTTGCTGGTGTTACTACTCATGCCAACTCCCAAAGACTAAGATTCGATTTACAAAGATACAGATAATAAAAGCAACAATAGTAGGGGAAAAAACTGAAGTATTAGACTTACAAGAACCAACTTAAGACAGAGTCATCAGAACAGAACCCCCCTGTAAGCTGGGCACTGCCTGTACGTGGAAGTCTATATGGATGTTTACACAAATTATTGATTAGTGAACTGATGTGATTTTGGTTAGTGTTTCACAGAGCTCTACAACTTTTTTTCCTAAATATTCAACTTCTAGTCTTAATCACTGATTTGGATGAAGACGTCAGAAACATCACATTCGAGGATGGAGTAAACCAGTATTATGACATAATAGATGACAGTCACAACTCAAAACACTCTCAGAGTTACAGCATCAAGATGAAGTTAGATTATAAGATTCTCATTTAAATTAAATAGGTTAAGTAAGTTTGAAGTGGAGAATCCTGGCTTTATAGCATTTCATTTATGAAAAAGGCTTGGGGATTTCAGTTGGCCAGAGGCAACACATTGGTGACAATGATAAAAATTAGTGATGTTTTAGATTTTATCAGTAGGAGTGTCACAACTACATCACAGCTGGTATAGAGTACCTGTCAGGTGCTGTGTCTCACTCTGGTCATCAGATTTAAAGGAGGACACTGACCACAAAGCATATATTCAGAGGAGAGACTAGGATGGTAAGGAGTCCATAACCGATATTCCAAAGGGAATGGCTGAAGGAACTGGGGATATTAGCTGGAGGGAAAAAAACATTCAGGGAGAGAGCACGCTTCCTAAGAAATAGATGCCTTTCTTTGCCACAAAGCTGGGAGCACTGAGTGAACCTTGCAGGGAAATAGTTTTTAGTTCTGTAGAAGCCACCAGTAGGCTTGACCAGATCAGCTGTCCACTGGGGTCAGGCTGATGGGGACAGTGGTGGATTGGGGAGCAGGTGCCCCAGTCAGGAGGCTAAGCCACTGTAAACTCTGACCTACTGCTGCCCTAGGGACCCAGGGTTGCCAGAGCTGCTAGTTTTTGAAGAAACCAAACATGGTTATGTGAGAGCTCTCAATTTAAGAATGGGCAACTAATTTCAAGTTTTCAAAGTGTTACATGCAGGCACAGAACTCATCTGGGAGCCATAAATGATCCAAGGCTTACCCGTTTGCAGCACCTGGGCTAGATGATGTCGGTTCCCTTTCTGCCCCGGTATTCTGAGGTGCAGTGAGTCCTGCAGGGAGGGGTCGTAGTAAATCAGAGGTAGACAGTCTGTCTTTGATTTTTCAAGGACCTCAGACCCTGGTGGGGCTTACTGCTGTGAAATTGTCATGTTGGTTCACTGTTTGAAAACGTGCTCTGCCTAGAGTGGGTCCCAACTTTTCTCACATTAGACAGAACCTTTTAAAAATGTCAAATTCCAAGTCTCACTCCAAATAAATGAAAATATCTAAGAACAAGAATCAGTATTAATAAAGCTCCCCAGGTGATTCCAATGTACAGACAAGTTTGGTAACCTTTGGCCTAGGAGTCAAGGAGCTCTGACGGCACAGTGGTTATAACTATAAGGTCAGCAATTGGAGCCCACCGGCACTGCCCAGGAAGAAGATGTGGCAGGCTGCTTCCGTAAAGACTGCAGCCTTGGACACCCTAAGGGACACTTCTTCTCCGTCCTGTAGGATCGCTGAGTCTGAATCAGCTCAGTGGCATTGGGTCTGGTTTGGCCTGATAGCCTAGTATGCTTTGAAAATTCTGACCAGTTTGTTCCCATCCCCTCAGTTTCCACCCCATCCTGAGTCATTGAATCTTCCATGTTAGTGTTACCTCTTCTCAATAGCAGAATTCTTTAAAGACAGGAACTGCCATCACTGAGATTCCCACATTATCACTGTCTCATCCACAAGCCCAGATATTCTTTAGTTAATACCTGAGTCTGCAGAGGGCAGCATGACCTAACCCAAAGAATCATAGGCTAATATTTCTATAGTTCCCTCGAGTAAAGTTAACAACTTAGGAATAAAATAAGATCAAGTTTCACATGTTTTACTCCGTTTTGATTTTATTAAATCAGACAGAATAAATTTGGGAAAATACATGATTGCATTAAGCTATATATAACTATATGCCTGACTGAGCTGCTGGTGAATAGGGATTAGCTTAATTACCTTTGTATCTGTGGTATTCCTGGCATTGCCAGACACAAACCAAATACTGACTGAATGAATGGAAAATGGTAGTTAACAGATTGATGTCCCAAGCACCTCTTTCAGAAACAGTCATCATGTACCTATAGGATTAAATGTATTTCCCTAAATGTTTTCAAAAGTCTAGCAATCCTGTCAAATCTAAACCTTTTTAAAACATCAAAGGAAATTAAAACACGTGGTTTTCTTCACCTGTCAACCAACAGTTTTTTGCCTGTAATTTACACTAACAAATAATGCTGTCCATTGTGGCAGGGGTATGAATTTAACTACTCCTAACTCTATCTAAAGTGATACTGGTTGCAAAGACCAGAACTGATGTACATGATTGGGATAACCAGTTTATCTGCAGCTGCCCTTCTGGCACTGGGACAGATGTAGCACAAACACCGACGTACCTGTGTAAGGGATAATGCATGACTCCTCTAACATGCACTGCACATTTCGCTCAACACTGATTTAACAGTATTTATTACTAAGAGTTTTAAGAATTGTGTTCCATAAAAATGTTTAATGTGAAGCATTAGAAACATATTATTAGCAGCCTCAAGAAGTCATGCAAATACCAGAAGCCTTTAGATTTTCAAAGTGAGAAGGAGCCTGTAGTCCTGGATCATAAAAAGATGCCTTCCAACATACTCTGCAAAGTTCATTGCTCAGAGCAGAAATCAACGAGATAAGGCATATATTTCTGGGCTTCACTACAGGGGAACAATGGAATGTCAAACACGATGTACAATACTAGACATCATAATATTTGTCTGTGATCTCTACTTCAAAAGAAAAGAAGCTAATAAGGAGTAGAGCTTTCACACCGGCAGCCTTCCACAGGCCAAACATTGTTGCAGGAGAAGGGCTACCACAGAGTGCAAAGGAACAGCAGGCCACCAGACAGTGTAAGAGGGCTGTCCTGCTTAGAGAGAGACATGGGGACAGAAATGTCTTGAGGCTTGCCTAAAGTCACAAGTGCAGGGCTATAAACATCCTGTGATTCAGACATGATTTTCAACTTTGGTTTTGATAAAACTAGCAAGCACTGACTGCATACCTTTTAAAAGTACAAAGCCCTTACAGAGTCCGTAAACGGAGTTCAGTTTTAACAAACCAAATGATCTGATAGTCCAAACTTATGGAGGAACAAAATAGTTAAGTGGTGTGGGACTCCTCTCATCTCCCTCTAATGATGGCTTTAGCAAACAGAAATAAAGAGATACTACACAAAAGGGAATCATCTGTGCAGTAATACAAGGGACGTCTACAAGTATATGAAAAAGGGAGAAAAAGTAGACAAGAGAGACTGAAGATGAAGCTTTAAAAAGTCACCTGTAAGAGAACCACAAGCAGAAATGGAAACCAGAAGATAGACAGGTTCCCCAAACCAGGCACTACAGCTTTTTAACTTTTAAGTCAAACCCAGGTTATGATAAAGAAAAACAAGAAGGGAGCCATAAAGAATACAGAACAATGGCTAAAAGTATTCGGTTTCAGGTATATCCACTCTCTTTGCAAATGTTTACTATATATTAATTGAAGGGTCAAAACTTTTGGTTTTCAAGTCCTTGTAACAGTAATATGTTTTTTAACACCAGCACATCTTTACAGGTTTGACAGAAGCATTTGGACCCAGCAAAAGGACTCTAAAACTACCATAACTTAAGAGAATAATTTGAGACAATTCTTAATCCCAATTGAAATGAAGCTATACAACATACCACAGGCAAAAAGGAAGACTGGATACTAATTTTGAATTAGTCTTAAAGGAATTTTAAAGACAGCAAAAAGAAACAAAACTGTTTCTGTAAGGAAGTCTGGAAACTTCCCAGAGAATTACAACCAAATTTCTTAATGAGGTTTATCTAATAGGCATTTATTCCTGAAACAATTCAGAGTGTAACCTTCACATGAACTGCTGAGATGGCTATGGTTTAAGAAAACTGTAGAAAATTACATTCCTTAAAACAGACATCTAAAAATTTTTAAGTGTTAAAAGAAGTACAGAACTTAGAACAAACCTAGTAGAGAACTGGGAACTTTCTAACAATGTTTACTTTCAAATTTAATTTCTAAAGGTAAGCAAAGCAGTCACAAATAAAAATCAGAAGCAGTTATAAAAACTGGCCATGAATAGAGTGGCTAGTTGCAGTTGGCTGTATTATAAAGAACAGATTCTGTTGAAATACAGATTCTGTCAACAATCACTGCATGGTAGCTGTTGAAGTGGTATGTGTGTGATACACAGAGCAGAGAAACTTGGAATCCAGGAGATCAGTCACTATGACTTTGCACAAATTACAACTTCAGTAGTCCATAAAATCCCAGCTTTAAAAACATCTGAAATTTATTTATAACGATTGCTATTGGTAGCTCCACTCATCCCCACCATCAACTTGACTGTCAAGAGCTATGCTAAAAATAGGAGGCAACCACTTGCTCTTGTGGAATCTACCAAACCAGAGACCAAACTCCTCTTCTAGAAACCACATCACTTCTCTGCCTTCTCTTTTGCCTCCAGTTCCTGAGGCCAGTAGTTCTCTTGTCTAGCTACCTCATTTTATAGATCAGAAGTGAACCAGAGGGAACTAGAGCTAGTGAGTGACAAAGCCACTGCTACCTTCCAAGTCTGCTGTTCCTTTAGCCCACTCTTCCTTCCGTTAAATCCTATCACCTCCTTGTGTTTCACCCCTGACAAAAAGCAAACCACAAAACTATGAGAATGAGGGTAGTGGGGCAGCATCTGTTTAGAAAAAAGCAGTAAGAAACTGTAAATATGGATGAGAAAATAAATGTTACTGTTTAAATAGACTAGTTCAGCAAGGACATGGCAGACTGTCAGTCAACTGCATTTCAATAATCACTGCCCAAGGACTCTGAAGTTCAAGGAAGCTCTGAGGCCAAGGAAGGAAAGGACAGAATACTTTGGATGACATTTGAAAAAAATAATACAAGGTTGGTGGAAAGTGATTAAAATTTCCTGGACCCAGGAAATTCAAGGAGTATAAATTTGCTTAGTGGTAACTGCAGTTTAAGTGAATTTTTATGTCACCCATTGGGTGTTTTGCATATTTTCATTCTGTTGGTGACTAGAATTCACCATGTAGAGTGAGTTATATGATAGACTGTGTCATCATAAGACTAATAAAAATACTTCTCTAAGCCAGACTCCAATTTTGACTTCTGTGACCTGTTTTGGTAATAACAAAAGTAATAAAGTTCAGTACCAGTTAATATTATTAGGATCCAAGAATTAAAGGAACCAGTGTAATGTGAATTTTATGAAACCATAAATATCTTCATAAGGGACAGCTCAAAATGCAGAAAGTATAGACAGAAATCTAAAAAACCTGATAGTTAAAGGTATGTAAGATAGTCCACAATCCTATAAATAAGAATATTTCATTATGAGAAAGCAAAATATGGAAGTAATTGGCCTTCAGCAAGGAATAAATGGCTTATATGTCTAAGACACTTCATTTAAATCTGTTAACTGGGAGCAGTGGAAAAGGTACTAAAATCAATACCAATAGCAAGCAGTTCTGCTGAGAGGCATGATAAAAATTTTCCTTCTTATATATATATATACTGCAAAACTCTGGAACATCTTACTCATGGTAAAAATGACAAGCCTAGATTTCATAGTATGAAAATCATGAAGACAGCATTATTTAAGTAATGAACTAAGCAAAAACTCAAAACACAAGAATAAGAAATATATATTGAAAAAAAAGTATAAATGTAGGGATCCTGAGTTTCTCAACTATAAAAAGAACCCAATAGTATCAATCTGAAAAGTTGTTGCAATGATTACATTACACATGAAATTCATAAGTGTCTGACACAGAAGTGCTTAACAAACGGTGGCTATTCCTATTACAACTTGCCTAATAAGAGCTTTCAATTGGACTCATGTCTTCCTCTTCCCCACTTCATTTTGAGCCTAAGAGTGTGATCACTGTTAGCTTTTGACTAAATCATTCCCTCAAAAGAAAACCAAAAACAGGATCTGGGAACCAAGGAGGGGAAACAGAAGTTCCCTGAGTAGGCAGTGGTGAGCAGACACAGATGTTGACGTAATTGATAAGCAGCATTCATCTGGGCAAGGGCGCCCTCACAGCGACTGACACAATGATAAGAAGAAAGAATATCAAGGCAATTTAGAATTTGAGAATTAAATGACATAGCTGTGGCACAAGCCCTAATGAAACTGGAAAAAATTATGTCCAAAGGAAACCCTAATACGCCATGCTGGATCCTCTTGTATCTAATGTGAAAACAAGACTTGTCACCCTTTTGCTTTACCAAGAGTTGGTACACTTGTCATCTCAGTGTGTTTCCACAAGGATCTGAATTTCTTTTTCTATTTTGTGAAGCATTTCATTCTTTTCTATTTTTGTATGAAATTTGTTTTTGAAGAATCCATGATTTTTCTTCCTTAGTCAGGAATCCTTTTTCCTACTCACTTAACCCTAAAATCAAAAGCAACCAAAAGAAAAGAAAGCTACTTAACCTCTGGGAGTCGCTGTGGGCAGGACATGCAAGGCCACAAGTGGGAACAGGTATGGCATAAAGGAGTCGAAGGCCAGAGGCAAGAGATGATGACAGCAGAATCCTCCTGCAGTGTAAAGGCTAACTAATTACACTACAGAGGAGAAGCAGAACTCCTGAAGGCGGATGGAGGAAAATGTAATTAATGGCTTTTTCTCTCTCATTAATGGAAGCGCTGTTTGTGACTGAGCAGTCTCTTAACAGGGGTTCCAAAAGTCTCCAGGTGGCTTATTAAAGGATTTATCTGTTTATTCCAAAATGTAGAGCTTGTTCCCTTCAGACATTCCAAGAGTCAGATACTGAGAAAAATTCTATTTCTCAAAATAATGATGATAAGAAAGAACTTTATTGCCTTTGCCCACTCTCCAAATATTGCTCCTCCATTCTTTAAAAACAACCCAAATATGTCCCTTCCCAAACTATCCACTGATCTAAGCAGTGAAATAAAGGAACTCTTTTTGAGTTCTCTGCAGGGGCTCATTAAAACAGGTGTAGGGGACAGTGACCTGAAAGCATACGATCCCAGGTCCCCAGTCCCCATCACAGCTTTTCCATCCTACAAGCACAATTAAGGCTCAGAAAAGAAAAATTAATGCCCAAACGGCCTGTGAGGCACATACACATGGAAGAAATTTCCATTCTAGTCATACCAGGCATCAGATATTGTCAAAATTAGCAATGGACCATTCATTTAGAAAGGATTCTAACCTTTAGAAAACACATGGCAACATCAGCAATGCTATGTCAGGGACATTGGACCACATACATGATGGCTTCTTTGTCAAGAAAGCTCAGAAGCTATGCTCTTTTGGTTGCTTAGCAATTCCTCTGTGGTCCACTGAACTGCAGAGATCCTGGAACCCTATTAAAGGCTACGGATCTCCACATAAATTGTATCTCTGTTACAGAGAAAGAAGGAACTGCTGCACTTGTAGGTATCTCCGGCGTGGTATCAGATGCTCCAAGTTTGGTTTCAGTCAGGCTTCCCATGTGCCCAATGCCAAACTTTATGCTTCAGCAAGGGGAGAAAAAGCCAGATCCCAGGAACATACCAGACCTGTCAGATAAAGGAAGAGAACATGCCTCATTTGGGCTAAGGTTGGCCCCTCTGTTAGCACCAATCTCTCAAAATTATTTGGTTCTTCACATACCAAATTATAGCTTCTCTTAGAGAAGAGGACCTGGGGGACTTAGAAGTAGTTAGAGTAGAAATTCCAAGGCCAAATATCCACAAGGTCTGGCAAAGTGGGATCTGAAGCCAGTACAAGCAAATGGTGGAACTTGCGCAACAACTCAGACAGTCAGGCCTCTTTAGTCTGGCCTCATGGCTCCACTTGTACCCCGATCATGGGTACCACCTCTTCGATCCACAGCAAGTCCAGGGGAGCTGAGGCACAAGCTTGTCGGTGGTGAATTCGGCGTAGCCGCAGAACGTACAGGATGATGGCCAGCAGCACCACCAGGATGCAAGCGAAGAAGAGATAGTGGTTGTAGACAAAGGAAAGACGGAACCAGCTGCCATGGGCTTGTCGGACGCCCTCCTGCCGAAGATCCCTACAGAAGAGAGATGGTGAAAATAAACCTTAGTTCCAGAGAGAAACTTTTACTCTGATTTCAAAGGCCTGATGGTGTTATCTCATTTATTCCACTGACACCAGCTCCACACCACAAGCAAAGCTGATGAATATCCCAAACCTCTGGACTGCCATGTGATTCCTCCTGTAGCTCCCCTTCCATGAGCTACTGAGGGAGCCTCACAGGCCTACACCCTCTGCATCTAGGGAGAAAATCAGGCCTTTGAAACTGAAGTTAAAAAAAAAAAAACACCAGAAATACAAGATTGGTCATCTGTGACACAGTCTTGAAATACACATTCTAAATATGGCACTAAGGAGAACAGGAGGTTCCAGTGGTGTCACCAGGGTTGCTGTCACCCATCGTGGTAAGGTCACCCTTCACCCATGGGTGGGACAGGCAAGCAAATCACCCTCCCCACCTTGCACCTCCGTGGAGTAGCACAGTTCCACCCAGCAGTGTGGGGCCAAGTGCTGTGCCCGTGGACCTGTCCTACCCCCACACCCATATGGCTCCCTAAAGTTCCTTCCCTTTCCCTTCAGCCAAGGTGGAGAACCTCCTCTCCACCAAATGTCAGATGTCACAGCCTAGCTGCTGGCACCCTGACTGAGGATTAAAGGGGTGAGGAAGTAAGGGGTAGAAGGATGGGGGTGTGCTACCAAGTTACTGTACTGGGTGACACCAATCCTAGTGACCAGCAGGTGATGGGAAGGAGAAGGGTGGTGGTGGTTGTGGTGATGAATTACCACACTGAATGATGGATGACACTTATCCCAGCGATGTCACTGCCATGGCAGCCCCTCCCCTAGTGCCACTGAGGACTCTGGAGTCGTTTTGATGTCACACCTTCTAACAATGTCAAAGGGTGCAATCTGTACAATCCCCTAGTGATACCACTGGGTGTTCCCTGAATCCAGTAAAAAAAAAATCAAAGTATCTAAAAATTTAAAAGTTGCTGTGTTCCTTAGGGTTTAGACTGTGTCTAAAGAAAAGTTACCTGATCAATTATATTCTAGAAAAAAATAAATATGTGAGCCAAAGTGCAGTGGTCTGCCTGTCCAGAACAGATGCCACTATTTGGTGGTCTAGATACCAGATATAATGACCCAAGACCAGAAAAGTTGTGGAATGACATGAAGAAAGCAATAGGTCATCAGATAAGAAAGACCAAGATAGATGTCAGAAGAGACTCTGACACTTGTTCTTGAACAAAGAGTAGTTAAAGTGAAGGAAGAAGTGATGACGTAAAAGAGCTAAGCCAGATTTCAAAGGGCAGCTTGAAAAGACAAAGCATTATGATGACGTGCAAATGACTGGAGTTAGAAAATCAAAAGGGAAGAACATGTATGGCATTTCTCAAGCTAGAAGAAAAAATTAAAGCCCTGAGTTGCAACACTGAAGGATTCTATGGGCCAAGTACTAAAGGATATGGGACACAACTAAAGAAAGGAATAGTCACTGTACAAAAGAGAACTCGTCAACACTGAGGAGGCAGCATATGATCAAGAATTAATGAAACTGAAGGAAGAGGTCCAAGCTGGACTAAAGGCACTGGCGACAAACAAGTTTCCAGAAACTGACAGACTACCGATTGAGATTTTCAACAAACGGATGCAGTACTGGAAGTACTCACTCATCTCTGCCAAGAAATTTGGAAGACAGCTATCTACTCAACCGAATGGAGGACATCCATATTTGTACCCATTCCAAAGAAAGGTGATCCAACAGAATGTAGAAATTATCGAACGATACCATGAATACCACATACAAGTAAAGTTTTGCTGAAGATCAATTCAAAGTAGTTGCAGCGGTGAACGGGCAGGGAATTGCCAGAAATTCCAGACAGATCAGAAGAGGACATGGAATGAACAATATCTCTGAAGGCAGACAATGCCACAAAGATGTTCACCTGCATTGTATTGGCTCTGCAAAGGCATCCAACTGTGTGGATCATAAAAAGTTATGGATAACATTGCTGAGAATGAAAATTCCAGAACACTTAATGGGGCTCATGAGGAACATGTACTTAGACAAAGAGGCAGTTGTTTGAACAGAACAAGGGAATACTGCATGGTTTAAAGTCAGGAAAGGTGTGTGTCGGGGTTGTATGCTTTCACCGTACCTATTGAGTCTACATGCTGAGCAAATAATATGAGAAGCTTGACTAGATAAAGAAGAACGCAGCATCAGGATTGGAGGAAAACTCATTAATAACATGCATTATGTATGCAGTTGATACAACCTTGCTTGCTGGAAGTAAAGAGGACTTGAAGCGCTTACTGATGAAGATAGCAGGGAACGGCCTTCGGTATGGATTATACCTCAAAATGAAAACAAAAATCCTCACAACTGGACCAAGAAGCAACATCATGATAAAGAAAATGCTGAAGCTGTCAGGGATTCATTTTACTTGGATACACAATCAACACATACAGAGAAGTAGCAGTCAAGAAATCAAAAGGCAGGAAAGCAATCTGGCGCTTCCTTAAAAAACTAGATATAGATATACCATTTGACCCAGTAATTCCACTGCTCGGAATACATCCTACAGAGTCAAGGCCATTCACACCAACAGACACATGCACCAGAATGTTTATCGCAGCACAGTCCACAATAGCAAAAAGATGGAATCAACCCAGATGCCCAACAACAGAGGATGGATAGGTAAACTATGGTATATATACTCAATGGAACACTATGCAATGATAAAGAACAACAATGATTTTAGGAAACATCTCATAACCTGGTTTCAACTGCAGGGCATTATACTGAGTGAACGTAATCAGGGACAAAAGGACAAATATTGTATGAGACCCCTATGACAAGAACTTAAAAACAGATTCATGTATAGAAAAAAAGACTCTTTGACAGCTGCAAGGGTGGGAAGGGAGGAAGGGCGAGGGGGCAGGGTTTAGATGAGATAGTTGATAGAAATTTGGTTGGGTGACATCTGTGACAGCATATATTAGAAAGAAGAACAACATTAAGTGGACTTCAGCATAACTTGAATACTCCTTCCATCTTAACCCAATATTGCAAGGACACAGTAGCTGGAGCGAGGAGCCAAGGACTATGCTCTCAGGGGAAATTGAGGCCAACTGGCACAACTAGCATTGTACTAAGACAGCCTTCTGTACCCCCACATTGGTGAGTGGTGTCTGGGGTCTTGAAAGCTGCCAAGCTGCCATCTGAGGGCACAGCAAGTGGTCTCAACTCAGCAGGAATGGATGATCACCAAGGACCAAAACGACATGGGGAAAAGAGAACCCAGAAGACAGAACTACGTGAGTAGGTGACTACATCAACTTGTGACTGGAAGAACTGGATGGTTCCTGGCCACCACCAGTGATAGCCATGATGGAGCTCACAAAGTGGAGTCTCACTGGCAACACAAGAATAAAAAAGGGTGCACCCTCAGATCCCCACTAAAAGACCACAATTGGATAGTCCACGGGCCTCGGAGTTCCCCAGGGAGCATGACCTCTGGCCCTGATGCTGCCCTTGTCCATAAATCATGATGGAGGTCAACTCTTTGGACAGGAAAGGACTGGAGTTGGCAACACAGTGACCACATCATGTGTGCACTTTATGGTTCTATGCATCTATAGGAGGTCGTCCTGCTGACCTCACAACTGATAGCTTCAACGTTTTCTTTATCATGATGTTGATTATTGGTCCAATTGTAAGGCGGTGGAGTGGGTGGAGAGGAGGGGATAGGAGACTGCTGTCAGGATAAGATATGTATGGAGTAGAGAGGAAGAGTGTGCTGTCACCAGGCAGGGAGAGCACTGGGAGCTGCCTGTAGGTGGGCATACAAATTTATATGGGAATGTACATTTTAATTCAATCACAATAAAAAAGAAATCAAAAGATGCATTGCATTGGGCATATCTGCTGCCAAAGATCTCTTGAAAGTGTTAAAAAGCAAGGATGTCACTTTAAGGACTATGGTACACCTGACCCGAGCCACAGTGTTTTCAGTCACTTCATATGATGGGAAAGCTGGACAACGACTAAGGAAAACTGAGGAAGAACTGCTGCCTTTGAATTGCTCCTCTGGTGTTGGTGAAGAATACTGAAAGTATCACGGACTGCCAGAAGAACAAACAAGTCTGTCCTGGAAGAAGTACAGCAAAATGCTCACTGAAGTGACAGCAGTGAGACGATGGCTCACAGACTCTGGATATGTCATCAGGAGGGACCAGTCCCTGGAGAAGGACATGCTTGGAGGGTCAGCAAAAAAGACGATGATCTCAACAAAGTGAGACCTGGCAGCAGTGCGGCAGCAATCAGCCCTTTAGTTGGGACACACACACTGCAGTTCCCCACAGCCTATACCCAGCCCACTTCTATCACCTGCCTGACTCCTGATGACACTGGGTATAAGCCAAAGATTTAAGAATTCATTTCTACCACAGGTTGATGAAAATACTCCCCCTGAAAACCTCTCACACCCTTTATTCTAACTGTGCCCACTAAAAAGCCTTCCAGGTCAATGACATGATCTGTGACAGGATGCTACCCGTCCAGGAAAGATTGCTGTATATATACAACCAACCCCAGATCTCTAGTCAGACTTATTTTCCAGGTAAACAAAGGCAAAGACATTTTTGGTTATTAGTCAGTAGCCTAGAAATGGTAAGTAAGAGGTGAATCCTAAATACTGATTTGTTATGGGTAAAGGAAAATGAATTTCTGAAACTGCAAAGCTGAGGAACAGGCTCTAGATTCTCAACTTTCTGTTTCAGCCTTTCTGATTAGTAATAGTGGCTCACATCAGAGTGATACTGGGATGACTTTTGGGGGGGTGGAAGAGGACAGTTTACTTAAGAAACCTATTATGAGGTACCAACTAACATGCTTGAAGCTCAAGACACCAGCTGGCTTGGTCAGTTTCACTTTACCTGAGTGGTAAGAATCGTGTTTTATACAGAATGGCTCCTAGCGTCCACTGGACTTCCCGATCATATACCAGCTGGGCAGTCTGTAAGTTTGGGTAGTCATAGGGAAAGTGGAATCCTTCATGAAGGACTTTGTACATCCAGGCTGATTTAAAACACTGGTATCTGTAAAACAAATAATTTTTTAAAAGAATTCTAATATTTTCCTTTGCTGTAAAAGTCATTCCACACCCTCACTGGAAAAAAAAACCCACAGCAGCCACTGTTTCTGACTCAGGGCAATCCCACATTAGAGTAAAACTACGGCAACCGCACATTAGAGTAAAACTGGGCTCCATACAAGTTTCAAGGCTGGTTTTTCAGAAGCACACTGCCACATCTTTCTTTCTAGGACCCTCTGGGTAGACTTGAACCTCCAATCTTTCTGTTAGCAGCCAAGTGTGTCAACCATTGGCACCACCACCCAGAGACTCCCCCAGTCTCCACTGCATAAAAACAAACTGGCTTTCACCTTCCTCATCGGTAGGTGGAGCCACATTTGAGCACCACCTTTACTGCAAAATGCAGAACAGCATCTTTATGCAAAAAATGATATTGTGACTATGTGTTTATTTGAGGGCTCCTATCTTCAGAAACTATGAGGAAAAATCTAAAAATGTAATTATATGATGTCGGGGATATGCTGCAAAATAATCTAGTTGTAGTAAGAGAGGGGTAGTGGGTGGCAAACTAGACATGTCGCTCCCTTGCTCGTTCTTCACTGTCATCTGCCGTCTGTATTTTAAAGCCACATCTGGACAGGAGCTTACTTACTTGAGCCGATGCTCATCTGCATGTGATGAAAAGAGGCCATTCTTGAATCTCTCAGTTAGTACTGACCAAGCCATGCCACAGTAATCCTGGAACAGTCACAAAGCAACATGAAATCAGAGCCAACAAAATCCCCCACAATTACAGCTATCCCATTTCTAAAGTGACTTCTAGCTGACAAAGGAAAAAAGAAATGGCATATGCCTTCACTGGACACTGTGCCAGGTCCTATGCAAGGCAGGTCCCAGAACTCAGAACACTGAGTGACTTGAGTGGGCTGAGAATATCCCTTTAGCTTAGTTTAGAATATGCCTCCGAGTTCAATACAGAGGCAGCTTTCTGTGGCTCTTGAGCTTCGTGGACTTCAGAGAGGGGTAGGGTTAGGCCACGGAATGGCAACAGCAGAAGCCCAGGAGTGTTCCGTTCTACTCTACGTAGGCCTGACACAAGCAGGCAGAATGGATGGAACAGAATGGTCAGAAACCTATTATTGTGCTCTTTTAAGATCTACTGATTTGGGATCAAACTAACAGCAACTCAAAAGATCAGAGAGGAAACACAGGGGACAGTGAGTTTGTGTTAATGGGAAAGAACCACACCGAAAAGGAGGGTGAGTGACTGAACATCTCAAAGAATGCAATCAATATACCTGAACTGTACATGGAGAAATTGCTGAATCAGTGTATTTTCTGCTGTGTATATTCTCAACAACAATAGCCAAGCCAAGTGCCGTCGAGTCGGATCCGACTCACGGCAACCCAACAACAATAAACTATAAAAAAATCAAAATCTATTACTGGTCTGTGTCCATGTTTAATTCTCATCAAGGACTCATTCTGTCTTGTTCATTCATTCAACTAATGTTTACTGAATGTTCCAGGTGCCGTTCTAGGTGCCAGCGATCTAGCAGTGACTAAAACAGACAAAAATTTCTGTCCTCATGAAGCTTACATTCTAGTGATGGGGGACAGACAATAAATATACATACATACATACATACGTACTGCACATATGTATAATATAAACATAATATAACGCAGGAAGGGAAACAGGGAAATATTAGGGAGGAATGCAATTTTGGACAGGGAAGGCGAGAAGACGGCATCTGAGTCAAAGTAAAGAAAGTGAGAGAAGGTAACCATGTTGATGTCTGAGGAAACATCATTCTAAGGAGGAAGAGCCCCAAGTGCAATGGCCCTAAAGTAGGAATGGCCTTGTCCTGTTTCTGAGGATCAGCAAAGAGGCCAGTGTGGAGAGGGAGAAAGAGGCAAAGGAACAGAGATTGAGATCTGAGAAGTAACAGGGCCAGATCACATGGAGCCTAGTGTGCTGTTTGAAAGACTCTGCCTATTTCCTGAATGAGATAGGGGTCTGGACATCTGAAAACACCTTAATTTTTAAAAGATCACTCTAACTGCTGTACTGAGGACAGACTGAAGAAGTCCAAGGACAAAAGCAGAGAGAACAGTTAGGAGGCTACTGCAAGACAGAGTGGTGTTTGAGGGAGAGCTAGTGCACAGTCAAGGACAACAGTGAGGTTTGCAGCCTGAACAACTAAAAAGACTAGAATTAGCATTTACTGAGAAAGAGGAGGAAATTCTCGTTGCGCAGTGGTTAAGTGCTATGTCTGCTAACCAAAAAGCTGGCAGTTTGAATCCACCAGGTGCTCCTTGGAAACTCTGAGGCAGTTCTACTTTGACCTATAGGGTTGCTATGAGTTAGAATTGACTCGATGACAGTGTGTTTGGTTTTGTCTGTAAGACGGGACAACTATAGGAGGAACAGTTTGGGGTGGTGGGGAAGAAGGAAGGGGGCACAGATCAGGAGCTCAGTTTTAGGTATTAAGTTTGAGCTGCCTATTAGACATACAAGAAGAAATGTTCAATCAGCCACTGCATATATAAATTTAAAGTTTGGGGAAAGGCCTAGGCTAGAAATATGAATTTAAGAACCATTAGCATACTGATGACATTTAAAGCCAGGAGGCTAGATGAGATCACCAAAGGACTACAGATAGGAAAGAGAAGCAGCCCAGGGTGTGCTGAAAGTATTGTCTCCATAAAGTTTAAGTTAAAAAATAAATTGCTTTTAACAGAGAATGATGACATATTCAGCCACTAGCAACTTGAACAAGCAATAACTTGAGCCCCTTGATATTCAAGGTAACAGAGTTTGAATAAGTTTTGAGATGAGGGAAACATTGAAGCCATGGATGGTTACTGAGCCCTGGATTCTGCAAAGGGAATATGAGGCAGTTCCTAGAGGCCAGAAGGGAAAAGGCAAATACAAACTGCACTGCCCAATATTTCTTAGGGACTGCCCTCTGGGAACAGCATAACAAAGATCCCATACTGTAAGGAGTCTCATACTAAGGGAGCCCAAAAGAAGTAAAAGAAAGCACAAAGGAAATAATTCAAACACAATAAGGATGGATTCTTCACACAATTTTCTTAGATTCCACCAGGGAGATACACAGACATTCCAAGAAAAGAGTGCACATTAAAACAGGGAACTACAGAAAGCTGACTACACTTTGACCTCTCTAGGTAGCTAATAATGTAAGTCTTGATGATGCTTAAGTCCTAGATATGCTCAAAGGAACTCTCTAACCCTTCTATATTTTAAATGTGACAATCCTTCCACCATCAGTACTTTTCATAACATCCTTCCCACACACTCCAGATTGACCCTGTACCACTCTGGCCTTGGCTGGCCCAGGTGGATGGCATCATCTACAAAAACACTAGAAACTACATCATCTACAAAACAGCTAGAAACCCACCAGGGGAAACATGATCGGAGAGGATTTTTTTTTTTTTTTTTACCACAAACATTAAAGAAGACCATTGGAAAGGCGAAGGAAAAACAACTTCCCACACAGCAATTTTAGACCTGGTTGAGAATCTGATGACGTGCCACCCATGAAAACTAAGCTTAATTAATTAGAGAAGAGTACAGCAGAGCTGTAAACCCCGGCGGTGTAGTGATTGAAGTGCTGCTATGTCTGCTAACCAAAAGGCTGGCAGTTCAAATCCACCAGGTGCTCCATGGAAACTCTATGGAGCAGTTCTATACTGCCATGTAGGGTTGCTAGGAGTCAGAACTGACTGGATAACACTGAGCTTTTGGTTACAGCCGAACTGGTAACCCTGGTGGTGTAGTGGACAAGAGCTATGGCTGCTAACCAGAAGGTCAGCAGTTGGAATCCATCTGGCACTCCCAGGAAACCCTGTAGAGCAGTTCTACTCTGCCCAATAGGATCACTGAATCAGAATCCACTCGAATGCAGCAGATTTGATTTTTTGGATGGCAGAGCAGGTTCCCAAGGTTTTCTAAGTGCACATCATCATCTGTAAAAACAAGGGCTCACGGGGTCCTGTGAAGAATCAAGTGAGATTGCGTGCAGCCCTTTGCACAGCAGCTGGTGCAAAGCTAGGCACCCAGTGAAGAGCCACAGGAGCCATCTTTATTATGAACAATTCACCTGAGCAGCCTTGGCAAATGTTGGCCCATGGTAGCGGCCACCGATGCGCAACACATCCTCTGTGCAGTAGAAAAACTCAGAGAAACCATAGAACTCGCTGTTGTTGAAGTCAATTGGTGACTGGTAGATGCCATTGAGCGAGGCTTGGCTAGCGTTGGAGCGAGCTAGCAGGGGGCTGAGCATGGCCCCACAGGCTGTCCAGTCTCCTTTTCCTCGAACGTGCAGGACCTGGCTGTTCCTCTCCACCACATCTGTGAGCCCCACGGGCAGGCACGGATCCAGAAATGGATTTTCAGGACTCAGACCTGTCTTCTGGCCCAGCAACCTGTCACAATGGCACAAATAGGTCATCACTGTATCCAACCTAGTCTAAGGAACACAACAGCTACCTTGTTACGGTTTTTCATGATGTCCCTAGAAACGAGGAGGGAGTATTACAGTGCAGAAGCATTTCAGACTTTTTCACTTAAACCTAACTTAGCAAAAAAGAAATAATGCAGTGAGGGATTTCGCTCCATCTTTCACTCAATGAATATATTTCTCAGTGTGACAGTGAAACAGGAAACATGAATCTCTGGGATCTTCTTTCCCACAGGCCTCTGAAAAGGGCAAGGACTGTGCTGAATGTGGTTCTAGTGTTTAAACAACAACTGGGAAGACGTGAGTGGCAGGGCTTCCCGAGGAGGGACTTCTCAACTGAGGTGACAAAGGACCTGGCTCTGAGCGAGAACAGATGGTCCTGGAACCAAATTTGAGTCTCTGCCAGGCAAGTAGGTAGGGAGGGACAGGCAAGTTTTGATTTCTACCCTAGCCAGGACACAGGTCTGGTTATTTACCTACCTAGCAAGAGTCCTCTCCTTCCTAAAGAGACTAACATGCAGATCTGACAGAAGAAGGAAACTAAGTAGAGACCAAATAACTCTGTCATCTACAGGTGATTACTTATCCGTTTCTAAGCAGGCAGGTGGTGAAGAGTAGATTTCCTGGGATGAAGGTGGATCCACAAGTGTAAAGACTGAAGGAGTGAATGTGGCAATACAATAAAGTGCTTTAAAATAACTGGAATGATTTTAATGACATGAAATCAACTATAAAGAAATTGTTATTAAATGGGACAGCCATTAAATTTTTGCTATCTAGATGGTACCACAGGTTTCTTTAGTAAATTAACCCATTAACACATGGCCATGGAGTTGACTTTGACTCCTAGTGACCCTATAGGACAGAACAGAACAGAACTGCCCCACAGGGTTCCCCAGGAGCAGCTGGAGGATTTGAACTGACAGCCTTCTGTTTAGCAGCCAAGTTGTTCATCACTGCACCACCAGGTCTCCCTCTAATAGATTAAACCCAGAAACCAAACCCACTGTTGTTAAGTCAATTCCAATTCACAGTGACCCTACAGGACGGAGCAGAACTGACCCATAGTTTCTTCCAAGGGGCATCTGGTAGATCCAAACTGCTGACCTTTTGATTGGCAGCCGTACTACTTAATCACTGTGCCACCTGGGTTTCCTCTAGTAGAACAGAAACTACAAAAGATTCACGCCTTTCTTCATTGACTCCTAAGTTAGGTGACTTGGATATAAAGCATATCAGCGTTTAGGGAGATGAGCCTGGCAAGCAGAAGTTCTAAGGCAGCAGAAAATAACTGAGAAAAACAGAGCAGCAGAAAACAGAAAAGAAAGCTAATGTGTTCTGTGGAATCTTACTCCCACTTAAGATGCAACTTCACTGTCAGTCAACAGCATCTTAAGCATTTCCACGTACAAGGAACTACTAGGAGCTCTGCTATACTTCACATTTTAAATTAGCAAATTAATTCATTTCAATTATCTGATGAATGTGGGAGACTGCAAGACAGTACCACAATAAGCCGCTGCACGTTTTTTTCCTAAGAGTTCTAAATGACAAAGGTCAGAATGCAGCTCAGCCAGGTCAAGTGGGACTGCTGACAAAGGGTTCCTAAGAGATGTTACCCTATCGGCAGGGGTGGTCAGAAAGGAAGAGGAAGTAAGGGCTCTCATCTATCTTAGGAAAAACTAAGAACACCACACCCATCGCCATCAAGCAGATTCCAACTTATGGAGATCTCATGGGTCACAGAGCAGAGCTGTTCCATTAGCTTTTCTTGGCTCTAACCATTACAGAAGCTGATTGCCAGGGCTTTCTTCCACAGACCCATGAGGAAGGTCTGAACACCCAAACTTTAGGTCAGCAGTCAGACACAAAGCATTAGTGCCTTCTACCTTAAATACTCTCTGTCTTAACCACTGGATTACCTGGGCTCCTCTAACCCAGCAGGATGTAACTATTTCTTCCTAATAACACTGCAACCTGGGTCACATTCTATTTTAGAAACTCAGGTCCCATGTCAAATGTACCTGTTTTTGTTAAGAGTTTCATTCAGCACAAGGTCTTCATAGCGCTGTCGGGCAAAGTTGCCACCAAAACCCAGAAAGGTTGTGACGTAAACCCTGTACACATGTTCCGTGTGTTGTATATCACAGCCTAAATTGAATTCAGCCAGCAGGATCTTGGCAGCTTCTTCCTAATAAAACATATAGAGAAAAAAAGGAAACTTTAGCTTCAAGTAACTTGTAGAAAGCTGTTAACACTGCCAACACACTGGACTATACAGCTATGACTACTCTTTACATACTTGTAACATTCTTGTATCCTCATAGTACTATTTTAAACAAAGAACCTGACAAGACTTCCCAAACAAGTACCAACTGGACACTCAATTAGAGACTAAATACCAAATAAGAGTAAAATACTATCTGTAGTCACACAGAAGGCAGAAGTATTACAAAAACCACAACCCACTGCCGTGGAGTCAATTCTGACTCATAGCAACACTACAGGACACAGAAGAACTGCTCCAGAGAGTTTCTAAGGAGAGCCTGGTGGATTCGAACTGCTGACCTTTTGGTTAGCAGACGTAGCACTTAATCACTACACCACCAGGTTTCCAGAATTATTACAGAGGATGTCCTTTTCTTGAATGTACTATTCTGTATTTTCCACAACTGAAATGCATTGTTTTTACAATCAGTAAAAAAAAAAAAAAAGGAATTTCTGGTGTCATCATGAGATTTATTCTTTTCTGAATCTGTTCCAGAGGGCACTGTGTTCCTTGCACCAGGTTCAGGAAAGTTCAATTTTATTGTGCCTGCAAAGAAAAGGTGCCCTACTTTTTTCTTTTTCCAATCTCAGGTGCAGACACTGAGTTAATCATATTCCTCAGTTTAGGGCATGTTATCGCAGCAAATGTCCTCTTTTGTTTTATCTATTTATTCCCTTTTATCATTATACACCACTCCCATTCCCACCCCTGCCAGTTGCAAGCCTTCTAATGTTATTACATAATTTTTGTTTACACATGTTGTTGTACAATGTGTATTATTCTTTTTTATGAAAATGTTACTGCATCCAACAGTTCCACCCCCCAGCATATAACCAACCGAAAACCAAACCCATTCCCACTGAGTCAATTCTGCCTCATAGTGACTCTGTTGGACAAAGCAGAACTGCCCCATAGTTTCCGAGGGGCACCTGGTAGATTCAAACTGCAACATTTTGTTTAGCAGAGGTAGCACTTAACCACTTGCAGACCAGGGTTTCTGCATATAACCAAGAGAATGGAAACTATGTATCCATATGAAAATGTATACACAAATGTTCAGTGCAGAACAAAAGCAGACACAACTCAAACAGCCATCAATTGTGTATAATCAAAATGTAATAAAACCATACAATGGAATGTTACTCAGCCATAAAGAGGAAAGAAGTATTGCTACTTGCTACAAAATAGATGAAATCTTCAAAACACTTTGCTAAGAGAAAGCAATCAGACTCAAAAGGCCACATAATGTATGATCCCATGAAATGAAATGCACTGAATAGGCAAATTCAGAGACAGAAAGCAGGTTAGCAGTTGTTAGAGGTTAGGAGGGGAATTGGGGGGCGGAGACGGCAAGGGACTGAGTATGGAGCTTCTTTGGGGGTTGATGAAAATGTTTCAGAATTAGACGGTGGTTGCACAACTCAGTGAAGAGACTGAAAACCACTGAATTGCACAAAAAAAATGTATTAGGTATTTAGGATTATTTAAAAAAAATTTAAAAGTGCTATTGTAGTACGTCTCTTTTTAACTAAACACTAACAGCCATCTTTTTCCTTTTAATTGTTCTTTGAGTGAAAGTTTACAACTCAAGACAGCTTCTTATAAAAAAAAGCTTACATACCCACTGTGATGTGACCCTAGTTGCTCTCCCCACAGTGTGACAGCACACTTCTCCTCTCCACCCTGTACTTGCCTTGTCCATTCAACCAGCTCCTGTCCCTTTCCACCCTCTCATCTCACCTCTGAACAGGAGCTGCCCAGTTAGTTTCCTGTATCTGCTTGAGCCGAGTATCACACAGTATCATTTTATGTCTTATAGACAAGTTCAATCTTTGTCTTAGGAGCTGGCTTCTGGAGTGGTTTCAGTTCTAAGCTAACAGAGTCTGGGAGCCAGGTCTTCTGGGGACAGACAAGTGTGGTCTGAGGTCTGCACCCCACATTTCTCCAACTCCACCAGGGACCCTGCTGTGTCCCTTGTCATGGTAGTCATTGGTGGTGGCCAGGTACCACTCAGTTCTTCAGATCTCAGGCTGATGGAGTCTTTGGTTCATCTGGCTCTTTTCTGTTTTGCAGGCTGAAATTTTCCTTATGTCTTTGGTGTTCTTCCTTATCCTTTGCTCCAGGTAGGTTGGGACCAAATGATGCATCCTAGATGGCAGCTTGCTAGCTCTTTAGACTCCAGACACCACTCACCAAAGTGGGATGCAGAATACTTTGTTAATGAATTTTGTTAATCCAATTCACCGAGATATTCCCTGAAACCATGGTCCCCAGATCCCTACCCCTACTACTCTGTCCCTTAAACTGTTTGGTTATATTCAGGAAACTGTAAGATTCATCTTTAAGACCCATCCTAAGTGTACATTTAATTTGTTAGATTAACAAGTAGAGTTGACCCCGGCCCAGTCCCCATATTGCCATAGGTCTTGTTCAGACTAGTTTTTCGCAGCCAGGGTCACTGCCCCCCAGGGGATCTTTGACAATGTCAGAAAACTTTTTTTTTTAAATTGTGACTAAGTGAAAGTTTACAATCCAATTTGTCATACAAAACCCTGAACACCTACCTCTATGCAACTCTATCTGCTCTCTTCATCCTGTGACAGCATACTTACCCCTCCACTCTGTACTTCAGGTATCCACTCAGCTGACACCTGTGCCCTCCTCTCCAACTTCTCCTCTCCCCTCGAGAAAGAGACTAGTTGGACAGCCTGACACATACATTAAACCATGAAGTACACACACCACTGGCATCACTGTGTCCCTTAGCCCAGTCCAATCTTTGTCTGAAGTGTTGGTTTCAGTACTGGTCTCAGCTCTGGGCCAGCAGCAAGTCCAGGAGGATGTTCTCAGGGGACCCTCCAGGCTGTTGGACCATCAAGTCTGGTCTTTTAATAACATTCTTCATAGGCACACCCCTTTTCTCAAGCCATGTTAGGAACTATATGTTGTGCTCCCTGATACGGCAATCTTCAGTGGTGGCCAGGCACCATCCACTTCTGGTCTCATGCTGATGTAGTCTCCCAATCACATAGGTCCTTCAGTCTCCTGAGCTCATATTTCCCTCATGTCTTTGATGTTCTAGGTTTTCATCTACTCCAGGTGGGGTGGGACCAACTGATGTTCTTTAGATGGCAGCTTGCTGGCTTTTAAGACCCCAGGTGCCACTCAGTCTTCCTGAGTTTAAACCATGTAGTGTCACCTTGTTCTCTTTGCACAATTGCCTCTTGATCCATGTACAGATTCCTCATGAGCACAATTAATTGTTCTGGAATTCCCATTTTCCGCAATGTTATCCATCATTTGTTATGATCCACACAGTCAAATGCCTCTGCATGGTCAATGACACACAGGTAAACATCTTTCTGGTATTCTCTGCTTTCAGCCAAGGTCCATCTGACATCAGCAATGACATCCCTGATTCCAAGTCCTCTTCTGAATCTGGCTTGAATTTCTGGCAGCTCCCTGTCAATACACTGCTGCAGTCCTTTTTGAACAATCTTGAGCAAAACTTTACTTGCATGTGACAATAATGATATTGTTCAATAATTTCTGTATTTGGTTGGATCACCTTTTTTGGAAATAGGCATAAATATCAAAAGGTAGGCAACTGAATTTCCCTGAGAGGTGAAATACCTGTTTTGGAGAAAGTCCAGAGGCTGAGGTAGGAACTTCATAAGCAATTTGGAGAGAGGCACCTCCCATATCCAGTATTCCTACTGTTCTTTTGCGTCCTGTTGCCAATTCCTGGGGAACCTCAGCTTCTGATTCTGAAGTAAATCAGAAAACAGAGGGTCTTTGTAATTAAAAATCAAAATTAAGTCAAAAGAAAACATAGCAATCCCTACATATACTAACTGTTCACTGACAAGCTAGCTTATTCTGTAAACTTTCATCTAATGTATAATGAAAACACAAAATAAAATTACAGTGGAAAGGAGCTCTGAAAAGCAGTTAAAAAAAATAAATAAACCAACAAAGCAAACCTTTAAAAGACAGAAAGCAACAGAAACAAGTTAATCTTACTGTATCAACTGTGTATTACACAAAGGAGAATTGTTTCAAGTGACTTAAAACATGGTGTTTCGTATTGAATTGGCAAATGTTGTTATGTGTATTTTTACAACAACTTTTTAAAATATAGTATTTTGAGTGTACATCTCTAATTCAATGGAGCCTAAAGACAAAAGAGAAAAATATATTCAATGCTATTCTAGTGGTCTTACTGTTAATATTATTGGTATTAATATTAAAATAAGTTGTAGACTAAGGAAAACAAATGTTTATACTAATAGCTTTATGAAACAAGATTCAGCATAAGAGAAACAGGATCACAAGTATAAAAATCAAAAAAATAAAAGCCTTTTCATCTTAAGTACAAGCTGTAAATACTGCTTTGAACTCTTAATTTATTTTCATCTTTCTAAAAAATACATATTTCCTAGGTGAATCTACTGAAAGGTCAATGCCAAAGCCAAGTGCCGTCAAGTCGGATCAATAGCAATGACAATTTGGAAGCAATAAGCACCCCTGTCACCTAGACTATATTCTCCAAATTACCATTTTCCACTGGGGGAAAAAAAAAAGACTCCTTGGAAAACATCAGATTTAGGATAAAAGTATATAAGATGAGCATGGGCTATTTTGTTGTACCAGAAAGCTAGGGCACTATAAAAGACTACGAGAGTGTTTCTTGCCGTAAGACCAGAACTGGATGGTGGCACCTATCATTACTGAACTGGTCAGAGTCTACAGAAGAGTCCTGATCAAAATGGGAAACTGCAGAACAGAATTTAAAATTCTCACGGAATCCAGACTTTCAGGAGCCATTTTCTGCACAAAACTACTACCCTGAGATAATCATTCAGCTTTAATCCTTGAACCAAAAATACCACCTGAAGTGTCCTTTAAACTAAACAACAGTTTAGCTTAATTAGTAAAGAATGTCTGCTTTGAGCACTGCGCTCTTTTAAAGAGCTATCTAAATGGGATCAAACTGACAACAACAATTCAAAAGAAAAGGAAGGAAGCTTACAGGGCAATGAATTTGTTAAACTAGGAGGAAAGATTCAGAAAAAGAGGTGAGAATGATTGCACATTTGAAGAATGTAATCTGAGTCACTGAACTGTCCACGTACAAATTGTTGCAGTGGTGTACATTCTGCTGTATATATTCTCAAAGACATAATGAAAAGTTAAAAAGAAAAAAAAATCAAATTAGGACTGGAAATTGAAGCATCTTAGATTTTAAAAAAGGAAAGCAACTCAAAATTAGCATTTAGATGCTACTGACAGGTCATGATAAACCTTCAGACCTTATTTAAAGAAATGTTACAGTAAGAAAATACTACTCACCATCCTCATGGTCAAATCTTCCCAAAACAAAGTTGATCCCAATCCACGCATACACCCCTAAGAACATAAAAATCCTTGCTTAATTCTCTACAGCTAATACTATGTACAAGCATATTCCAGGGCTACTCTTTTCGCCCCTTAGGAAAAAGTTATCACCCTCTCAACATATGGAATTCAAGTCTTTTATCTTGTGATTTTTTTCCTTTTTAAAACTATTTGCATTTTCTAGATTTTCTAAATTTCCTGCAACGAACAGTAATTGGTATGTAAAAATAAGTGATAAAAAATGAAAATCTTGAAGTTAGGCTCCAGATGATATGGAATGAGCACGTCCACCCTGTCTCTTCACTGAAGGCCAACATAAACTCTGGACAGAACACATGGAGCAGCTCTCTGGGGACTCTGAACAGTAAACCATAGTGGGCACATCAGAAAAGAGACCAGAATTTCAATAAACTCCAAGAGCAGTGAGGTTCCCTTGTCTCCCCTTGGGTACTCCCTGGCAGCTTCAAACACGGAAATGCACACCAGTAGTGGACAGAAAGCTTCGAGTCCCTGCTTTCTGGTCCAAGAAGCAGAAAAGGAAACTCTGAGGTTTCAGAAGACAGTGGAGAAAATCTCCTGCTTCTTTTTTCTTTGCCTTGTTCTCTCCCACCCTAACCCCTAGACAGTCTCATAGAAAGTGCTTAGAACTCTGAGAGCTGTCAATGGTCTCTGACCAGTGAAGTAGTGACCCCAGAGGGCAGGGCAAATCCCTATTGCTTTTTTTTTTTTCCTTACTCCCATCACATGGCCCCAGGTACAGATACAATCATGAGAAGGGCAAGACAGAGCAGGCAAACTACAACCTCAGCTTTCTCACTACAAGACCATGAAAGTGAATGAGCCCCAGGGAATCACACAGTGTTAGGGAGCTCATGGAGAAGAAAGAGCTCAGGAGAGTTATCCCATAAAGTGGCTTGTGAACTCCCATGCTCATACATACATGAATCTGACCCTAAACAGCATACTGCAGGCTTTAAGACTGAACTACAGGCTAGACCACTGCTCAAGTCCCAGTCTTCACACTGTCTAGCACACATGTGGGACACATCCAAACTACAGTGCCACAACTTTGACAACAATTAATATTAGAATCACAGCCCACCAAGGACAGACAGAACTTGAGGCCTGAGTCTAAACAAGCCAACAGTCTGCAAAAACAAACAAAAATCAACATTCTTCTGATTTAAACAAGACCCAGAGACTCATGAAATATTATTCAAAATGTTCAGGATATAACATAAAACTACTTGGCATAGGAAAAGCCAGGAAAATCTGAATTCAAAGGGGAAAACACAGCAGACGCTAACTCCAAGACATCACAACACTGGAGTTATCAATGATAATAAAGCAGCTATTATAGCCAAGAAACATAGCCAAATGTTTTTATGATAAATGGAAAACCAGAAAATACCAGCAAAAAACAGAATACAAAGAAGGACCAACCAAATGAAAATGTTAGGACTGAAAAACATTAATACTGAAATTAACAAGTATCAGTCTTTCTTCCCTTATGTAGACTGCAGCTAGAAGATATGGGAGATCTCCTTCTGTTTTCTAAGAAATTTAAATATAATTCATCATACACATTTGGGCCACATGAGACCACACATTCAGTTCCACCCCAAAATGACAAACCCAACCATATGAGCTTTTAGGGGAACATTAGCACCACACCATGAGAGCAATAAAAGGCAAGTCCTTTACAAAACAAAAAGCATCCTGATCATTGCCTGAAATTAACGTTTCCCTTACTCTAAACTAATAATCTGCTTTACATTTGGATTTAGCAAACTCAGTGAAACTTCTAGACCTATGTATCATTTCAAAAATATATAGTTAGTGAGTCTTTGGAGTGACAAAAGTTCTGGAAATAAACAGTGGTGCTGGTTGCAAGACATTGTGGATGTAATTAATGTCACCAACTTGTAAACTTAAAAATGGTTAAAAGACAAATTTTGTTATGTCTATTTTACCTCATTAAAATTAAAATACATGCCTATATATATATATGTATGTATATATATATATATATATGCCAAGCTAGCCAAGTACCGTCAAGTCGGATATATATATTCCAAAAAAAGTACAATTAGCAAACCGAAGATAAATGCAATAACCATTAAACACTACCACATTCTTATAAATGGTTCTTAGCACTAACGTAAAAACAGGTTTAAATCTATGACTTCTGAAGGCAGCACTCTAAAACTGATAACAACATAGAATATGCAAATAAACAGCAGAATCAAGAAAATTATTCATATAAAAATAAAAGTCAGATATATGAAGTAATCTTAAATACCTATTAGCAAGGTATGTTATGGCTGACAGGTGAAGAGCCCACCCTTTCCCAGGACCAGTACCTTCCTGCTTCCCAGAGATCACTTCTGCCTGAGACTGTGAAAAGAGGAAGTCAAATTCCAGAGGTAAATCTTTCACTAAGTCAGCCAAGATGGCCAACTGCTTCCTGCAAGAGAGAACCAAAAAACCAAAAGTTAATCATTACACACTCTTCTTGCAAACAGCCTCTTTGTAACTTGACCTCTTTGCCTCATCCATTTGCCGAGCCCGCTTCTTTCTGCAACCTCCTCTGACTTCAAAAGTTTCAATTGCCTCCATAGCCGTCCTCCCTCAGTATCACGGGGGATTGGTTCCAGGACCAACGTCGCCACAGAATGTAAAATCTGAGGATGCTCAAGTCCCTTATACAAGATGGTACAGGACTTGCATACAACCTACACACATTCTCCCACATACTTAAACCACTTCTAGATTACTTATAACATCTAATACAAGGTTAATGTTATGTAAATCATTGTTAATACTTACACTTAACACTTTCTCAGTCCTTGCAAACAAGGAGTGCTGGAGGGAGACGAGACCCTGAGAAATGGCAGGAGGCTACATCAGGGTACACTACTGTATTCAAATACATTCAGCACAGTGCCTGGGTATATGGCAAATTCAAGTTTTGCTTTCTGGAACTTTTCTTTTTTTTTGGTTCCTTCTAATCTTTTGAATCCATGGATGTGCAACCCACAGATATGGAAGACCAACTGTAATAATCTTGGAGTAGAATGTTAAGTATCATTTCTAAAAAGTCACTGTTATACATATTAAACTCTTGTGACAAGAATTTCACAAGGGTAATAGGAGGGGCTGTTCTTCACTCCTTATTGGATGGGTTTTTAAACTACCTAAAGAGGAAGGTTGCTGGTCTGGGCAATGGTGTGGGCAGGAATGGCACCCAAATGCACTGCTGTTTGGAATCTAACTGGTATACTCTTCTAAAGGACCATCAGAAATAATGGATCAAAGTGTTAATTGTACTTAATATTGGATCCAGCTATAACACTTTAAAAAGCTTATTCCAAGGAAATCATCAGACCAGAATACAAAAAGGAAGAATACTACAGCATTATTTATAACACTAAAAAACTAGAAATAAGTTTACATCAGTAGGGCTTGGTTGAGTAACTTATAGTACATCCATACAGATGCTAAAAAGAATCAGGTGTATTTATATGTACCTGTACCAGCACGGAAAAATATCCAACATACTTTGTTGAGTTTTGGTAGGTTACAAAATAATACACACAATATTTATTTTTTAAAAAAAACTTTTTATGTGTTGTACAGGGATAAAATAGAACTATTATTTTCTAAAATTCAATATTGTCTCTTTATTAAAAATAACCATTCTGTTAAGGGTGATGAAAAAATCTGAAAACAGATGGTGATGATGGCTATACAATATGATGAATGTAACTAATGTCACTGAATTACCCATGTAAAAAAGGCCGAAATGGCAAATTTTTATTATGTATATACTACGACAAGAGGAAAAAACTTCATCATTACAATAATAGCAAAATGCTGGTAACTGTTGAAGCTTCAGGATAGGTAAATGAGAATTCATTATACGGTTCTCTCTTTTTTATATACATTTGCAACTTCCCATAATCAAAAGCTTTTTTTTTTAAAATACCACCTTCTATTACTTTTTGTAGGAAACCCTACAATTTTAAGCAAAATTGTGGCATAGTGGGTTAAATGCCACGTTTGCTAACCAAAAGGTTGCCAGTTCAAATCTTCCAGGTGCTCCTTGGAAACTCTATGGGGCAGTTCTACCCTGACCTATAGGGTTGCTATGAGTTGGACCTGACTCAGTGGCAGTGGGTTTATTACTTTTGTAATATTTTTAGGAGTTTTTCCATTACAAAATAGAAGGGAAGTATAACAAATTCTGTTAGTTTGTTTTTGGCAAAGAAATAAGACCTAGTACTGATTCAAACCTTCTTTGAATATTGCTCATAAATGCTAATAAATTAGCAAAATGCATTAATCATAAAAAACATGTTCTAGCAGTAACAGTCATAGTTAAGCCAACAGTTAGTTTTGCCTTAGAGGCACCAATGAGTTCATAAACCTAGAACAGACAGTAATTAGGAAACACAAGAAAGGAAAAGGCAAGTTGCTTAAAATTTTAAGTAAATATTTAAATTCAGAGCTTCCACTCTGACAGCAAATATCTTAGACAAATGGAGTAGAGAGGGACATAGTAGGTTTTCTACAAATGAAAATCCTTTGACAAACAGAGACAACGCTGAGCAGTGCCAGGATATGAGTAAACCTCTACTTTGGTCCAGAAGGACGAATCGTGGTGAAGCCATGGACCAGGTTCCCTGCCCAGCCCTGATGGCAGGCTCTGCCTTTTTGACCTCCTGAGTCAGCTTTTTCTATCTATCTCCTCCCCTTCTGCGGTTTTAAGACTCAAGCCATTCACAGACTTTGTGATGTGGCATCACCTGTCTTATCTTTACTCTTCCCAGAGTGTCTAGCAATTTAAACGATGCAAATATTACTTATGTCAAAAACAAAAAATGCTAGATTGTACATAAATTTGGTAATTTCTATAATTTTTAGCAATTGTGCAAAGATATACAGAAAGAAGGGATTGTAACAAAATACAAACAGTTGTGGTAGGACAGCAGAAGTACAGTGGAGTTTTTTTGCTTTTTGTTTTACTTTTAAGACTTCTTTCAACGATGTAAAGTTTCCATTCTTTTTAAACTTGGTTTCAAAAACATTTTTAGAAACACCAAGGTGTATGCGATGTAAACAAGGAGTCAGAAGGCTCTCATGCTGACGAACAGCTTATAAAATAATTTGCTTCTTCGGATGGTCACCGAGGATCAAAATGACATGGGGTACAGACAAGCCAGAAGATAGAGAGACCCACATGACTGGGTGCCTACATCGACTTGGGACCGGAAGAACCAGATAGTGCCCGGCCACCACCAGTGATAGCCGTGATGGAACTCACTAAGTTGAGTCTCACTGGCAACACAAGAATAAAAAGGAGTGAATCCTGAGATCTCCACTAAAAGACCTCAATTGATGGTCCAGCTGTTTTGGGGTTCCCCTGAGAGCATGGCCCCTGGCCCTGATGCTGCCCTTGCCTACAAATCATAACGAAGGTCCACTCTTCAACACGAATGGACTGAACTTGGAGATGCAGAGTGACCATATACTGGATGCACTTTATGGTTCTATACATCTATAGGATATCATCTTGCTGACCTCTGGCTGGAGGAAGGGGAGTGGACGGAGAGGAGGGGAAAGGAAACTGTTGGGAGGATGAGAAATGTATGGAGCAGAGAGGAATAGTGTGCTGTCACCGGACAGGGAGAGCAGTGGAAGCTGCATATAGGTGGCCATGTAAATTTATACAGGAATGTACATTTTCACTCAGTCATATTAAATAAAAATATATATAAAAAAATAAATAAAATAAAATAATTTGCTTCTCAGCAATAAACCAGAGAGAACCCAAGAACTGTGTGTCTAAACAGAATGAAAGAAGGCCATTTAACGCATTGACATACACTGACTTTTCACAAAAAGCATATAGCCCTACATGTATGACTGAGGTTTTTGTTGTTGTTTTAGGGAAAGGAAGGCCAACTACACAAAACTAAACCATGGAAAGGATAACTGATCTTTACCAAGGAAAAATATTGAAAACCAAACCAAACCTACTGCCATCAGCTAATAAAAAATACCTGGTATCTTACTGCTGCCTAGAGTCTATGAGTATTTCAGGATTCTAGAGTTTAGTCAGCCCACATCACCTGTGCCCACACTAAGTGTGGAAGGGCTGAGAAGTGTCAAAGGGGAGAAACCACAAGCAAGTGAGGTCTAACCTCAGCACAGCCTACTCCTGCTCTTACAGTGGAGGAAGAAGGACCAGAGGGCAAGATGTCAGGCTGAACTGTCAAAGCCAAGGAAAACAGACTTAACCGGCCAGAGCTGAGAAAACTAGTCTAAAACAATAGAGACCAAGCTTTGCAGTACACTTCCAGACTGCCGCAGAAGAGAGGGATTCACCAATTATCACCAGGCATCCAGGCAGACCCACAAAGAAATGCAACGTTCCTAGCAGAGCCCTCCTGCTAGTCCCCAAGCACCCAGTCCTTCAGACAGCCCTCCTACCACCCTTCTGTTAATATGCTTCCCCTCTACAGTCCAATACATCACCAGCATCACCAATCCCAACTCTCAATAAAAATTAAGAATCACTACAGCAGACACTGACCCCAAAGAAGTCAAAGGCATGAAGGTGTGAAGGACTGACTGGTGTAATACTTAGTACAGGAGGAGTGCTGCTTTATTTCTGATCTAGGAGTCTTCCGGTGTCACCTGTCAGCTCTGTTCGGTGGACCCACTCCCAGCGTCAGACCAGGGAACCACAAAGGAAGAGGCAGTGCACTGGCCCTTCGACCTCTGCACCACCCTTCACGTGTCTCCCCGGCCCTGCCTCTCTCACCGCTCGGGGAGAAGCCTCATGCCCGCTGTGCACAGGATGTAGAGAGGCGTCTCCTTGTGCTTCATCACAGGCACATGAGCAGCAGCAAAGCTCAGAAGAGGGCGAAGGTAATCGCTAGCATGGTCCGGAGTGTCTGCCATTGCAGAGATTCCTTAAGAAAAAGAAAATACTTGTTTTAAAAAAAAGCACATCACACAAACGAAGCAGACTCATATCCTGTAAGGTTCTGCTTAAGGTCCTACACCTTTATGTGAGAGGAGAGGGGCGGCAAGAAATGACACATCCTTCCCACTACCTAGAATCTCAAGGAGAAAAGGGGCGCTTTCTTTCCTTCTCTCTTCTCCTCTCCTCTCTCACTCCTGTGGCACATAAAAGAGATCAACAAGGTTCTGATTCATACCTGGCTTGATTTTTTTAACTACTGGTTGGCTGTTGCGGTCTCTCATCTGTTTGATGTCCAACAAGTCATGGGGGTTCCCATTGTGTCTTGGCCAGAAATAAACAAAAATCCGCGAGCCACTGCTGCCACAGTCCACAACGAGTCCGTAATTCAGATTGGGATCCTCCGTGTCAGTAGCTTCCAGATCCCCTACTCGAGCCAGATACCTAAGCCAGGCAAAAAAAGCGGAGTTACTTGGCCAGGCGCACGCAAGGTGCCACCTACTAATCCAATTGTTCGAGAGCCGTTCTTTATTAAGAGCCAACGTGGGAACTCATGTCCCTGGGCAAGAATGAAACAATACTGACCATATTCTCCGATGTGTATGAAACAACAGATGGTTTGCTGGCCTGGCAGCCAGTGAAATTAGGTATCTAAAAGAATCCTCAGTGTTTCAGGGAAGTTCTGAAAATGGCTGGGTTAGCAAATCTTTTTACCAAGCACTAAACAGCCGCTAGGTCCTAGGGGACTAGGTGACCTTCTCAGATTCCTATTCCAAGGTAGCTGGCTAACAGTAGGAAGATAAAGCAAGTACAGGTGTGGGCATCAAACGAGTCCCAGTCCACAGTTCCTACACTGTGTGACCTTCAGCAAATTATGTAACTTCTCTCAGCCTGTGTTTTCCCACCTGTAAAATACGGAGAGTAATACCATCTAGCCTCCAAGGGGGAAAGGACCGAGAACAGTCAGCCCATGCTGCGCTGCTGCTGCTACTGCTGCTGTCATGAGAATTACATTTTAGTTGTTGGGACAGAAAACAGTAATGGTCTTTGTCAGAAAAGACCTAAAAGGTTCAGAAAGAAAGAAGCCTAGAAGTTAGTTAACTATTTCCGTGTGCTAAGGCTTTAATGAACACTGAGGTTCCCTTATAGCCCAAGAGTCTAAAAGCACAAATTTCACTCACTCCTCTGCAAATGCTTCAGTGATAAACTGGAATCAGAAAAGACACTAAGACTCAGTGAGAATGACTTTTTAGCTTCTTACATTAAAAAAGGAAAGTTCTTGGTGCTAGGAATACATACTGCATGGCAGACAGAATAAAATTTTGTTTTCTCAATTCTTTTAAGTTTGAATAACTACTGCTCTAGATTAAACTGGTAATATTGTCTGAACCAACGCCCTAGAAGCAATGCTGCAGACTTTCTCAAGTGCTATGGCTATACTCCCTTCCTTATACCTGCCCTACTTGTCCAACTGTGTCTTTAGAACTTAACTTCTAGATCCCCAACACCCTCACACAGCACCCCTCAAAGCCTGGATTCTTGAAGCCTAAGGATTACACAATTTTGGAAGGTCTTATTTAATCCTTTTGTGAGACAATTATTTTTTTCTTTGAATACTTTGTTGAAACCATGTGACTTCATTAACAAAAGCAGGTTGCATCACTAAGTGTGTCTGAATTTTTGGTAGGTTACAGTATGGATTTTTTTTTCCTTGCCCTACCCCAAGTGTCATGAGTCAGACTTGACTCGATGGCACCTGGCTGACCCCAAGAGCGGCACATATGAAGCACTACTAATTATATTCCAAGTCCTCACTGGGGTCCATTAGTACACATGTATAACAAATAAAAATCTCCATTTTTCCCATCAAAAATTCAGACACCCATATAATACCCTGTAAAAACAGTAGTTGGCAGCGCACAGTTATTTCCTCAGTTTCCCACAATCCTAAAGGCTCCTGCCTTGCAACAGCACCCACTATCAGTGGGGCAGCACCTTCCCAAAAAATCTTTGGAGGCAGAAAAAAAAATACTTGGTCCCTAGAGGAACCCATGAGCATGAAAGCGCTAAAAAAGAATTCCAACTTACAAATACAAAAGGGACCCAAGCAAAGGAAGGGCTCTGAAGCGGTAGGTGTCACTAGCTTTATGGCAAATCTATTTCCCATTAGAAAAAAAAGCTATGTGTGACCTGTCAGAACAAATTAGCCTGTGTTTGCTGATAGTTTCACATCACTACACAAACCACCAAGTTCCTTTCTATGGACAGAAAAGAAGTAAACTTGGGAAGCAGGTATTGAAAAGAACATGTAGAAAGTTTTGAAATTAAAAAAAAAATACAGCTGACTAAATGGGCCTTGCCTGTCCTGCAATACAAAAATGCCTTTAAAAAAAAAAAAAGACAAACATATGTTACAACCTTAATACACTACTGCAAAGAGCAGTCAAAAACCAAAACCAAACCCACTGCCACTGGGTAGATTCTGACTCATAGCGACCCTATAGGACACAGAAGAACTGACCCATAAGGTTTCCAAGGAGCACCTGGTAGATTCCAAACGCCAACCTTTTGGTTAGCAGCCATAGCACTTAACCCCTATGCCACCAGGGTTTCCACAGAGAAGTCAAGTACACCTTTTTTTCTGGATCTGAAATGGGAGTGGGTTGTGGGAAATGAAGCAAGTGGTAAAAATCTGTACACACTAAAAAGCTGACATCCTACTTTCCCATTCTAATCAGATTACCAAGCTGACCCAGGCTCAGAATCCACCAATCAACTTCTAACAGCTCTCTTCTATTACATGGAAGCTGGGCAGAGGTCTGGGTTTAAGTTACAGAATTCTTGCAAATGCTGACCTGGCAAGAGGCCACAGATAAGAAAGGACCAGGCAAGCAAATTCACCCAGTCCAGGGTAACTTTTCATCACGTACCACACCAACCTGTCTACTTCACACACTTCACAGATACTTCTTGGCTTCCCTTCTCTGAAAACTGTCCCCTCTACTTCTCTCTAACAAGATTCCAGATCCACTGGCTCTTGACCACTCAGTCGCAGTATCCTTTTATAGCCTTAAAAATTACTGGCTGTTTAAGAGCTTGGGTGCTAACCTAAAGGTCAGCAGTTCAAATCTACAAGCCATTCCTAGTAAGTCCTATTGGGCAGTTCTACTCTGTCCTACAGGGCTGCTAGAAGCTGGAATTATTTCAACAGCAATGTGTTTAGTTTTTGTTTGTTTGTTTTCCTGTTTAGAAAATAAAACAGAAACTTAACAACATGTTTATTAATTCATTTGGATGTAACAATAAACTCATTGCATATTAATAATACATTTTTATGGAAAATCACTACATTTTCTAATGTAAAAAGAATTAGTGAGAAGAGTGGTGTCTCCCAGTTTTGCAGATCTCTAATGTCTGGACTGACAGAAGACAGTTATATTCTAATATCTATTACTGCATGCAATCTATTATGATATACTACTTTGGTGAAAGTGTATAAATAAAAACCAGCCTCATGCAGATACATAATTGGAAAAGGCAGGAGTATTTTAATAGCCTTTCCAGATCATGTCAGATAGTCTTCTGGGATACTGCACTAAAACCAGATGAGTGGAGTTTCTTAAAGGTTAGCTGCAATGTGGAATCTAAAACTCTACCTATGCACTTTTCACACTCTGGTACATTAAAACCTATTGGTCTATCTTGCACTCTGAATGGCTGTTACCCATGAAAGATTCTATGACACAGAATATTCCAACAATGTCATAGCTCATTGAGATATACAAATCTTCCTAACATTGATGAATTTTATTCTACAATACTTAAAAAAAAAAATTTGCTAGTATCACCACCAATCTTAACTAAAAAATGTTTCAAATACTTAGAAGACAGTAAATTTTCATAGACTGCCAGTGCCAGAGGAACAAACAACTCTGTCTTGGAAGAAGTACAGCCAGGATGCTCCTTAGAAGTGAAGGTGGCAACACTCTGTCTCACATATTTTGCACACGTTATCAGGAAGAATGAGTCCCTGGAGAAGGACATCATGCTTGGTAAAGTACAGGGTCAGCAAAGAAGAGGATGACCTTCAGTGAGATGGACCAACACAGTGGCTGCAACATCAGGCCCAAACAGCAACAAGTGTGAGGCTGGTGCCAGCCTGGGCAGTGTTTCATTCCATTTCACACAGAGTAGCTGTGGTCAGAACCTATCTTACAGTGCCTAATAACAACAGCATCAAACTCACACTGGCAGATGACAAGTTTTCCAACTGTTTTTGCCTGAAAGCTCAAATTTTATCATTGGCACTAAATACCCACACACGTTTTCCTTCAAATCAAAGTCTCAGTCCCTTAATTTTCCAAACCGAAAACAAACAAACAAAAAATCTACAAAATACCCAAGTCCAAATAACACAGTCTGCCTGGTGGCCATTCTTTGAAGTAAAAACAACCTTCTATGACAAAGGCAACTACATTTAGCTGGTAACTGAAACAAGTGCTTTTCCTGGAAACAACTGTTACACTTCAGTATGCAACAGAAGAAGTGCTTAATGCGTATGTCCCATTTTGTCACACAGACTATTACAAAATGTATTTTTTAATGAAATTGGAATATTTTCCTTTTATTTATTTATTGTGATTGAGTGAAAGTGTACAATCCAGTTTATATTTACATGCCCGCCTATGTGCAGCTCCTATTGCTCTCCTTGCCCAGTGACAGCACACTCCTCCTATCTGTTCTACACATGTCATATCCTCTTAACAATCTCCTGACCCTTCTTCTCCACCCTTTCCACTCCCTTCTAGTAAGAGGCCAGCAGGATGACATCTTCTAGTTGCACAGAACCATAAAGTGCACTCACGATTTGGTCACTCTGTATCGCCCAGTCCAATCCATTCCTGTCCAAACAGTGGACCTCAGACTGACTGATAGACAGGAGCAGTATCAGGGCTAGGGGCCATGCACTCAGGGGAGCCCCGAGGCCCCTGGACCATCAATTCTGGTCTTTTAGTGGAGTTCTCAGGGTGCATCCCTTTTTATTCTCATGTTGCCAGTGAGACTCAACTTTGTGAGCCCCATCACAGCTATCACTGGTGGTGACCGGGCACCATCTAGTTCCTCCAGTCACATGTCGATATAGTCACCCAGTCCCGTGGGTCTCTCTGTCTTCTGGGTTCTCTTTCCCCCATGTAGTTTTGGTCCTTGGTGATCATCTGTTCCCGCTGAGTTAGGACCATTTGGTGTACCTCAGACGACAGCTTGCTAGCTTTTAAGACCCCAGATGCTATTCATCAATATGGGGTACAGAAGACTCTCCTAGCAATATGCTAGTCATGCCAACCGGCCTCAATGTCCCCTGAGGAAACAGAAATTTTTTATTTTTTTTCTTATAATTGCAACTGTGTGGCAATACAGACCACAACTACCAGCACAGTTTGGTGCCCCTGTCTCAATCTGTGCTAAGGCACTAGCAGTTTTACCTATGATTTGCTTTCATACCATCAGAGCAGATGTAAATACAGTAAAAAAGGCAAATAATATTTTAGTGTTATCATGAAAAAGGTTTTGGTCTCACAGTCTCCCTGAAAGAATCTCAGGGACTCCCAAGAGTCAGTAGACACTTTGAGAGCCACAACTAAAATGCGAACTTCTTTTTCTCTCCCACTTTCATCTGCTTCTCTACCTACTCCTAACTCTTTGACATGCTTCCCACTTCACAAGAGGCCACTACTCAACAGTGCTGACTCCTGTAGAAACACCTGCCTCTTCCTTCTGATCTAAAAGGTAGTGTCATTACTCCTTTTCCGCAGTCAGCTTACATTTCAGAATGAGCTCCTGAGACTTCTTTCCTACTTGTTTGCTCCACCTCTCCATTTAGACTTTAAGTTTCTCAGGGGCAGGGACTTCATCTACAGTACCTAGATACTGTCACCATGTCCTCATCTTTTTCTGCCAAGATATGTATCACTCAGTACTGACTGGTTTGGTCCTGGAGATCACAATGTGGAGCCACTGGTTTGCTAATAAGCCCTCCAGGTCCAGTCAATTCCAATTCATGGCAAAGCCATAGGTTTCACAGCAGAACTGCCCTCCACAGGGTTTCCATGGCTGTGACCTTTCAGAAGCAGATCACCAGGGCTTTGTTTAAAGGCACCTCTGGGTTAAGTTCAACATCAGCCTTTTGGTTAGTAGCCCAGCACATAATTATATGCACCACCCAGGAACATATCTTTATACAGCTATACTCAAAATCAACCAGTCTCCTTAGAAAGTTTCAAACACTTTCCAAAGTTCCTGTCATCCTCTCTCCTTTCTGCCAAGACAAGCAATCTTAAAGCTCTCCCTTGGGTACAACCCAACTTTGCTTTCTCTTCTTCTAGAAGCTTCCACATGTGCACCAGCTAAAAAATGCCAACTGACTTCAGACAAGAGAGGAAGATAGGATCAAATGACATTTATGTTACACTTTCCAGATAAGCCTTTGATCAGCTGCTGCAAGAGGTGTACCAAGTGTCAATTTTCCTCATCTTGTATCTAAATAAGTAATTGAAGATCAGTTTTTCACTCTGGGAAGTATCATTTCTTTCTAGAGCTCTGGTCTCTTATAACCTCCTCAAACATCTTCTCTTTTCAACAGTCTGTTTTGCTCTGTTAGGCTCCTCACACCAATGGATAAGTCTCCCCTAGATGCAGCCCCAGCCTTGGCCAGCATGGTCAATTACTCACCCTGCTAGACCCTCCTGCTCTGCTGACACAGCACTAAGCCAACCCCTAGAAAGGAGCTAACACCCAAGAAAAAAGTTCTGGAAGCTTTGGTAACCCTCTTATCTTCCTTCTTTCTCACTCTCTCTCTCTCTCTCTCACACACACACACACACACCCCCACATCCAAGCACATTCTCATACATCCTCTCTCTTTACTGGAAACACATGATTTCCCTCTAATAACTGCTGCATCAATGAAAATAAAATTATCCACATATACATCACCCAAGGCAGAATCAGAAGACAATGGCTTTTTCCTGCCATTATCCTGAAACCGTTTACTGTATTAGAGCTGTAAGTGACCAAGCCATTACCTAGCTTGCAAAATCAACACTAATTACACCACTTCTAGAGTCCAAACAGAACTCAGTGATAAGCTGAAACTCAATCAGAGTGGCCCCCATCAGCATGGGGCTCCCAGCTCTTTATTGTGTGACCTCGTCACACTCTTCAGCTCTGTTAAGTGCTCAGAACCCGACATAATTATAAGCAAAGTAGTTGTACATGACTAATGATAGCAATACACGCCCACAAAAGTATCTTGTAAGGTTACTGCTTACCTCCAACGAGATGAACTGGAGCAGTCAGGAACATTTCTAATTCACAGCCTTACTTATAAACACTATAAACACAATTCAGGTCAAGTAAGTGGATAAAAATGAGCCCTGGTGGCCTAACAGGTAAGTGCTCAGCTGCTAATCAAAAGACTAGTGGTTCAAACCCACCCAGCAGCCTGGAGGAAGACCCATCTGTTTCCATGATGACTGCAGCCAAGAAGACCTTAGAAGACAGTCCTACTCTGCTCCATAGTCATGAGTCAGGATCAACTCAATGGCACCCCAAAACAACAAGCAAATCAATCAATAAATGGGAGTAAATGCCTTCAACTTTACCAGCAAAAATCTCTTAACTGTTCTATTATTCACAAGAACCTTTCATTTCATCTTCAATCTCAAAGTTAATCATTTTTATTCTCATCCAAGGAAATGTCTTTTCGATGTGCTTTAAACAGGACTGAAACTCCTAAAACCAGTGACCAGCTGTCAGCTGACAGAATCTCTCAATCACAGCTGTTCACACATGGCAAAGGAACACGTAGGTACCACCATTTCAGTAGCCATAAAAGGTATTCTTCAGAAGGACAATACATCCAGACAAAACTGTCCTCTCTTATGAAGAGTCACCAAAAAGTGAATAATACTAAACATTAAAATTAAAAAAGAAACATACTGAGTGTGTAGAACATTTAAAGCAAGAACAGTTTACTAATGCTTGTCTTGTACAACATATACGCATACATGATAAAAATTAATAGTACATGTTAATAATTTACTGAGCATGCAGGACAGTGCCTGAAAACAAGGCAGACTGGTGCTGTCCAACAGAGTGCTCTAATAAGAGAAATGTTTTATATCTGCATTGCCAAATAGGCTAACCATTACCCAAGTATGGCCAATAAGCATTTGAAATGTCACTAGTACAAAGGAGCAACTAAATTTTAAATTTTACTTAGTTAATTTAGCCTTAAATAGCCACTTACGGCTAGTGCTATTGTAGTGAAAGCGCAGTTTAGACACTCAACAAATACACATGAGTTTCATTAATCTAAGTGGATAGATGAATGAATAAATGAACACAAAATATGCACTCAGCCCGGAGAAGTTGAAGCTGCATGTCTTATAACAGACGGCATGGGCCTGGTAATTTAGTTAAGACACTGAACACAAAAACCCTTAAAAACAGTCCTGGATTCTTTCTTTACTGGCACCCCCTAACTCTAAATTTACCTTTCCCTAGATTCTAGTTCTGTGGCAAATCTCCTATTCCCCTTCCAGAAGCAATATGTGTACATTTCCACAATTTTAAAAAAACCTCTTCAAGTTCTGAAAACCCTTCATGTGGGCTTCTAAAGTCCCTGGCCAAGAACTCACCTCAGAAGTAATATGCTAATTTTCAGTAATGGCTAGAAAGAAAACTTCAGATTAAAATATTTTTCAGTACAGAAATGATTAATGTAAATGGTTTTCAAACATTAACTACCTTCATATACATTAAAATACACAGATGCAAAGTGCAAGACAGATGATGAGTTCTAACTAAAGCATTGCCTCATTTACTGAAAGCACTAAAGGTCAAATAGAGTGTTCTTACGGACACACTTCCCTGATCAAACGCTTCCAAACTTGCTCTGATGAAGACACCTGTAAGTCAGTGAGTTCTGGCAGCATGGCTCATTTTGTATAATAAAATATTGATCTAATTTCATGACGTATAAAAGGAGCAATTTAATTGTTTATTGCAATTAAGCGGAAGTTTACAATCCAAGCCAATTTGCCATACAAAACACTGAGCACCCACCTCTATCTGCTCTTCTCACCCTGTGACAGCACACTCACCCCCTCCACTCTTTACTTCCAGTATACACTCAACTGCCACCTGTCCCCTCCCCTCCAACCTCTCCTCTCCCCTGTAAAAAGAGACCAATTGGACAGTCTCATATATATGAGTATATTAAACCATAAAGTACACACCCCACCGGCATCACTCTTTGCTCCTTAATCCAGTACAATCTTTGTCTGAAGTGGCTTCAGTACTGGTCTCAACTCTAGGATAGCAGCAAGTCCACAGGCCATGTTCTCAGGAGACCCTCCAGGCTGTCAGACCACCAACTCTGGTCTTTTAATAGAGTTTCTGATCTGCACACCTCTTTTTACTGTGCCACAATCAGGAACTATACACAGTGTTCCCTGACAGGGCTGTCTTTGGTGGTGGCTGGCCACCACCTAGTTCTTCTGGTCTCATGCTGATATAGTCTCTCAGCCACACAGACCGTTCTGTCTCCTGGGCTCATATTTTCCTCATGTCTTTGACGTTCTTGGTTTTCATCTGTTCCAGGAGGGTTGGGACCAACTGAGTTTCCTTAGATGGCAGCTTGCTGGGTTTTAAGACCCCAAGCACCACTAACCAATATGGGATGCAGAACAATTTCTTTGGAAAAAACTAGATATGCCAATTGACTTCAATGTCCTCTGAAACCATGGTACCCAGACCCCTGTCCCTGCTACTGTGTCCTTTAAAATGTGGGGTTGCATTTGGAAAAAGGAACAATTTAAGTAGAAAAAATCTTAATATGTATACTACAAAAATCACAACCACAAGCACTTTTCTAAAAAAAAAAGGAAAAAAAAGCCTGTTGAACTAAAACGACAACAGGTGTCTCCACTAATTCCCAATTATTTGCTTCATCATTTTAACACCAGCTAGTGCTCACCAGGACCTAAGGAACAGCAGCTGCACCACAGACACAAAAATCACAGAGGGATCACAGGGCTGTAGACCAGGGTTATCACACAACACGTGTAATGAGAAGCTAGTTAGTTCTGTAAGCCTTCATCTAAAGTTCATTTTAAAAAAAAGAAAATGAAATAAATCATGGAAGGAAATTTTTAAATGGAGATGATGCCTATAATCTTCAGTGTATATCTGCAGGGCAGAGAATTAAAAAGAGAAAAATTCTGATTATTTTATGAACAAAACATCTCAGTCTGGTTTCTATACTAAATTCCATAGGTATACATTTTGGTGGTGCAGTGGTTAAGTGCTACAACTGCTAGCCATCAAGTTTGGTGGTTCAAATCCATCAGTCACTCCTTGAAAACTCTGAGGAGCAGTTCTATTGTGTCCTGTAAGGACACTAGGAGTTGGAATCGACTTGATGACAATGACTTTGGGTTTTCTTTCTAACGACGTGAACGTGACAAATCGCCATGGCATGGGAATCTCTGCCATTTTTAACAAGTCTTTGGTATTTTATCTACCTATCTACCTATTTATTTACTGAAACATTTATTGCTTACTTATGGAAATCTTTCTTAAAAGTCATTCATATTGCCCTGACTTTAATTAAAAAGGGAAGGGGAAGAGCCTGATATTTGATTAGTGTCCACTCTGTGCCAAGCAATCTTCCATGCTATATTTATTCTTTGAATCCTAATCACAAGACCGTAGCAATCACATGCTGTCGCAGTGATTCTGGCTTCTGAGGCTTCCTAGGTTGCAGTCTTTACGTGACCAGATGGCCAGGTCTTTTCTCTTGTGGAGTCATTGGTGGGTTCACACTGCCAAGCTCATAGTTAGCCACTGAGTGGGCCAACCTTTGTGCCACCAGGGCTCCTTTAATGATGACACTCCAAGACTGGAATTTCACACACATTTTACGGATAAAGAAAATGAGGCTCCCGGAAATCAAGAAACCTGTCCAAAATCACACAACCAGCAAATGATGGGGCTGACCAGCTCTAAAACCTATGTTCCTTCTCCTACAACACATTATTTTCCCACGTAAACGTGGCCTTAAAGCAACGGTACTCAACAGAGGCTGCACTGAGTACTCATGAGGACAGGGCCAATTATTTGTATTTTCTCAAGTTCCCAAGTGATTCACACACACAAAAGTTGAAAACTACTGATTTAAGGTCATCATCAACATAAATGACCAGACTGTGGAATAATATAATTCTAAGAATGTGTTTACTACTACAGAAACCTTTTGAGTTGCTGGTTTTATTTTTAATCAATCTCCTCTCTTCAGCCTCACTTGCAAGATGTCACGTATGACTGGCTATTGTCATCGGCGTGCTTCCAGTTACCGACCACGCCCTCTCCGACACTACTGCTATCAATTCTCATCTGTTGTATTCTGCGACAAGACAGAACCAAGCTGATGAGAACAGCATATAACAGTATACAGGGTGTCTGGGAGAGCTCATCTTATTGTAAAGTGCATGAGCATGTGATACACGAATTTAGTGGTATCAAATTTGTTTACTCACGGCCTCTTTTGGATTGATTTCTGATTCTCAACTTTGTGCCTGATTCTTAACTGTATACAGATTCTGATCTGTGTTCCTAATTCCACACAGCTGTATATACAATATTCTCTCACTGCGGAGTAATCAGTCACTCATGTCTGCTTCCCTAACTAGATTCGGAGCTCTCTGAGTTCTCTTTAGGTTCTTTAGGTACATCCTTGTACCCTAATGCCTACCATAGTTATTGTGCATATAGCAAGCTCTCAACAAATGTTTGCTTCCTAAATGAATCACTCATAGATGCTTCCAAGACAGAAGTTTAATATGATAATTTGTAGCAATATGTACATAACTGTCATTAAATAACAATGAGCCCGAGGCTACCAAGCTGCTCAAGAAGGGGATTACATGATATTAGGACTTTGATAAGGTCACCACAACAGTGTAGTCTGTATGACATCAATCCCTTAGCTCTGCAACTAAAAACAAAACCAAAAACCCAAACTCATTGCCAGCGACTCTGACTCGAAACGACCCTATAGGCCGGAAGAGAATTACTCATACGGTTTCCCAGAAGCCACTGAAGATTTGAATGGCCAACCTTTTGTTTAACAGCCAAGCTCTTAACCACTGTGCTACCGGGGCTTCCTGCAGCTAAATAAATTCATTTTAACTGAATTCTTACTTTTAATGCTGGTCACTTAAGGAACTATCAAGTCATGACCCCCACAGATCTTACATTCTCATAGTGCACACAGGCCAAAAGAATTTTCAAATAATAATTTCAAATGGAACATGTGCTTCATGTTTCACATGAAATAAAACAACTGTACTGAGATCGAGAATCATTGCTGCAAGGGAGGAGAGGGCCACATTTGAGATAAGAGTCTGGAAAGGCATCTCTGAGAAGATGAGGGCTAAAAGATACGGAGGCAGCCTAGCAAGAAAGGGAGAAGAGTTTTGCAGAGCAGAGGGTAGACAATACGCAGGGCCCAGTGCCAAGAGAGAACCTAAAGATCAACGCGGCTGCCGCACAGTAAGGAAGAGAGTGGAAAATTTAAAGGAGACAGTACGTGTACATGCCCAGTAAAGCTGGGCTTTTCGGACCAAGAATCTAGAACTTCTTCAAAGCACAATGGAAAGCCATTAAAAGGTTCTAAGCAGGAAAGTAATGGAATCTTATTTCAACTTTTAAGATCATAAAAAACTTCCCCCACCCCACCCACACTCACCCCTCCATTTCCACGACCAATTCCCAAGCACTGTTCTCTCTCCCTCCCACCTGCCTCTCACATGCATTTACCATTCACCGTCCACCCGAGTTCTAGCCACCAGCTCTCTCCAAATTTCCCAGTTAGTCTCCTTGCTTTCACTTTTACTCCCCTCCAATTCTTTCTCTACATTGTCACCAAAGGGAGCTATCTTTGAAAAACAAATTAGATCCTATCCCTCTTTAAAATCTTTCCAGACCTTCCCTCTGCCCTTAGGATAATGTCTACCTCCATTCATCCATTGCCATGCGGTCAGTTCCGACTCACAGCAACCCTACAGGACACAGCAGAACTGCCCCCATGGTTTCCAAGAGCACCTCACTGGGTTTGAACTGCTGATCTTTTGGTTAGCAGCCATAGCACTTAACCACTATGCCACCAAGGGTTCCAGGATAACGTCTAAACCCCCTAAAATGGGTTAAGAGGCCCACTGATTTACCTCTCCAGTCGTATAGTCAACCAATCGCCTCTCCAGATAATCCTTATTTTAGTCATGGTCACGTAAGTGGAATTCCATAATCAGACCACACTGTCTTCCCATTGGGCAACTGTCAGGTCTCTCAGGAAAATCCCAAAAAGCACCTAAGAAAGTCTTAAATAAAGGATTTAATTCTCCAAAGGTAACATGCTTGTTAAGGCAATTGTTGACTACTGAAGTTATCCAAATAAGTGTTTCGTCTTCTGGAAAGAGGAGCAAAAAATGTAAATGAATAGGGCTGCTAGACCAGAAAGGTTGGAAACATAAGCTTCTTGAGAAAAGGTACCAAAGCCCTGGCATCCTGGGACCTGTTATCACCTGATTACATTCTGCTTGATAAATGTCTGAATGAATGATCAAAGTGAACAGAAAGTGAGACATTCTGGGGACAGACCAACCCAGAGATATTAAGGGGAGTGGGCATGTGTCCCAATTCTGACTAAAAAGGTTCAAGAAAAAGGTCACAGAGGCTTCTGGACAAGTGGTTCTTCATTCTTAGAAGACAGCCATGGAAAGCCTACTGTCCATCTACTGCAGGGCATGAGGGAAGATGTGTGTGGCCCTGGTCGTCACTGGCTGTTACTCTACAACCACGAAGAAAGATAGCACTGAGGACAACAGAGACAGAAACTCCCATACCTGCAGCTAATGATGAATTTCTGAGTTAACCAATTCTGAGGCTCGCTCTGCCTGTGGACTTCTAATTATGTGAACCACTTTTTTGTTATTTAAGTCAGTCTATTGCTTCCAGACCACAGCCTCCTAACTGACATATACCTGAAAATAAAGAAAAAAATCACTTTGAAAATAATGAACATGTCATCATCTCATTTTATAGCCTCATCAGAAACTAATACTAAAAAAACAAAAACTAGCAAAATGAATCACTGTTAAAGAAGAATATAGACTTTCCATGCATTGGTAAGACATCAGGAATGTAACAACCTGGATGTACTTTTGGTGAAAAATGTGTACTCATCTTTCACTGGACGAGATTAACAGATTAGAAACTACAGAAGAAAACACTAATGAACTAGGAGACACAATAGCATAAAATATCCAAAGTTAAAAAGACTGGAAAAGAAGATGAATAAAGGATCAGTGACCTGTAGGAAAATTCCATTCAGTTAAAGACATATGCAATGACAGTCCCCAAAGCAGAGGAATGAAGGAAACCAAAAAAAAAAGTAAACAAATAACAGCAAAAGAATTTCCAAATTTTATGAAACTTTAAGCCCACAGATCTGAGGAGTTCAACAAATCACAAATCATATTTCTTCAAAATATGAAGAAAACTATATTTGATCACAAGCAAGTTGCTTAAAACCAGTGACAAGCAGAAAATCTTAAAAGTGGCCAGAGCAAAAAGACACATCACACACCCAGGAACAAAAATAAAACAGGGAGAACACTTCTCATAAAGAATGCAAGCCAGTGATGTCACTGAATTACACCTGTAGAATCTTGAATTTGTGGGGTTTTTTGGCTTTGTATTTGCCCAACAACAACAAAAACAAAATAAATTAAAAAAAATGCAAACAAGACCATGGAGCATTTTTAAAGTAATAAAAGAAAAATACAATCAACCTATGCAATCTATGCTCAGTGAAAATGTCTTTCAAAAAGGAAAGCAACACAGTTCTTCAAAAGTTGAAAGAATTTTCCAGCGAAGATACACAAGTGCCCAATAGGCACATAAAAAGACACTCAACATCATTAGCCATCAGGGAAATGCAAATCAAAACTATGACGAGATACCACATTCTAAAAACAGGATGGCTATAACATAGAAGACAGAAAATACCAAGTACTAGGGAGAATGCAGAGAAATTGAAGGCCTCATACAATACAGGTAAGGATGCAAAATAGTTCAGTTGTTATGAACAGTTTGGCAATTCCTCAAAGTTAAATATAGAATTACAGTAAGACCTAGCAATTTCACTCCTAGGCATATACTCAAAGGACTTGAAAGCAGGGACTTAAACAAATACTTGTATACCAGTGTTCACTGGAGCATTATTCAAAATAGCCAAAAAGCAGAAATAACCCAAGTGCCCCTCAACACATTAGCAGATAAACAAAATGTGGATATACATACAGTAGTAGTCAACTATAAAAAGGAAGTTCTTGTATATGCTACATTATGGATGAATCTTGAAAATATCCTGAGTAAAATAAATCAGGCAAAAAAGGACAGATACTACATATATTATTTACATGAAGTATCTAGAATAGGCAAATACATAAAACAAAATAACAAGGACCAAACTCATTGACAGTGAGTCAATTCTGACTCACAGCAACCTCACAGGACAGAAAAAAACTGCCCTGTAGGATTTCCAAAGAATAGCTACAGGATTCCAACTATGGATCATTTACACAGAACCAAATTTTTTTATTAGTGTTTACCAGGGAAACGAGAGGGAAAAATGGGGAGGTATTGCTAAAGCGATATAAATTTCTCTAAGAGTGATCAAAAAATATGAAAACAGTAGTGACAATTGCACAACATGGTGAATGCAATTAATGTCACTGAATCGTACACCTAGAAATGGCTGAAATGGCAAATGTTCTGTTATACAAGATCTGACAATTAAATTCTCAAACTTGCCACGTTGGGAGCACTGTACAAAAAACTCAGTAAGGTTTCATAACCTTAGTATATCAGCGTCTCACAGCGGTGTTCATGTCAACATGTAGTGGTGTCTTGATGAGTGGCATTCACTACTGTTGTCTGTTTTTGTGTGCCATCACAATAATGTTGGAGCTTAAATTAGAACAACAAACATTAAACTTCTTGTTAAACCTGGCAAGAGGGGAAGTGAAATCAGGGACATGTTAGTCCAAATTTATGGGGATAATGCTATGAAGGAAATGGCAGTGTATAAATGGATCAAATGTTTTTCTGAGGGGAGAGAAAGGATCACTGATGAAGAGAGGTTAGGGCAGCCAGTAACAAGAAGAACTGACAAAAACATTGCAAAATATCATCAAATGGTGCATCAAAATCGTCAGCTGACTGTGAGAAGCATACCTGACCAAGTAAACATCTATAGAGAAGCTGGAAAATCTTAACTGAAAATCTTGGCACGAGAAAGGTGTGTGCAAAAATGGCCCAGAAGGAGCTCACTGATGAACAAAAGCAAAGGAGAGCTGAAGTTTGCTAAGACCTCTTAGAAAGGCAAGGCGATGTTTTAGGACATGTTATCACTGGTGACGAAACATGGGTGTACCAATACAACCCTGCAATAAAGCATCAAAGTGCCAGTCCTCCACAACCAAAAAAGTTCTAGCAGTCTAAATCAAGAGTCAAAACAATGTTGCTAACCTTTTTTGATATACAGGGATTGCTCATTATGAATTTATACCAAATGGATGTTACCCAAATTTACTATTTGGAAGTGCAGAGAAGATTGATTGAAAAAGTTAGACAAAAACAATCTGAACTTATCACCACCTCACGGCTCCTGCACCACAACAATGCACCAGCTCATTAAGTACTATCTAGGAGGGAGTTTTTAGCCAGTAAACAAATAACTCTATTGGGATAACCTCCCTACTCACCTGATATGGCCCCAATAACTTTTTTCTTTACCCAAAGATAAAAGAAATATTGAAAGGAAGACATTTTCATGATATTCAGGACATCAAGGATAATACAACAGCTCCAATGGCCATTCCAGAAAAAGAGTTCCAAAACTGCTTTGAAGGATGGACTATGTACTGGTGTTGGTGCATAGCTTCCCAACGGGAGTAAGTGGAAGGTGACTGTAGTGATATTCAGCAATGAAGAAAGTAGTACTTCTTCTAGGATGAGTTCACAAACTTAATTGTTAGTCTTTGTATGAGTTGCTGTGCTTTTTTCTTATTTTTAAATCTCTTTAGAAAATAATTCTCACCTGGCTGGCTTGGCTAGAAAATAATTGCCTATTTAAAACAGAAATAATGATAATCTATTGTAAAGCTTATAATGCATGTAGAAATAAAATGTATGGCAACAACAGCATGAAGGTTGAGGGGGAGGGGAGAATGGAATTATACCGTTGTAAGGTATTTATACTATACGTACCAAAAAAAACAGACCAAACCCACAGCCATTAAGTAGATTCTGACTCATGCAGACCCTATAGGATAAAGCAGAACTACCCTATAGAGTTTCCAAGGAGTACTTGGTAGATTCAAACTGCCAACCTTTTGGTTAGCAGCTGTAGCACTTAATCACTACACCACCGGGGTTTCCATACCATACATAACAGTGGTACAACATTACTTGGAGAGGCACTGTGACTAAAAATGTACACCATAAACCCTAAAGCAAGTACTAAAACAAAACCAAAACAGTAATACCTAATAAGCAAAAAAAGGCAACAAAATGGAATCATGAACAAGTACTCAATACAAAAAAAGGGAGAAAAAGAAAAAAGCAAACAAAAAACAGATGTGACAAATAGAACACAAAAAGCAAGATAGCAGATTTAAACCTAAACATAATCATAAATTTAAATAATCATCATATTAAATGTACATGATCTAAACACCCCAATTAAAAGGCACAGATTACAAATACATTAAAAGGATAGAAAAAATGTATTGGGCTAATAAAAAAAACCTGGGGTAGCTACCTGCTATACTACTACAAGACAAAGCAGATTTCAGAGCAAACAATATAACCAGGAACAAGGGGGTCAATTAATCAAGAGTAAATAATAATCTTAAATATTTACACACCCAAAATGTCTGAGCACACCAAACCAAGAACGCAGTGAATACTGCCAAAACGGGGCTTAAGATCTTCACATAACAAGTGACATGCAACTTTACAAGTGTTTTAACAAAAAAAAAGCAAAGAAACTCGCTGCCCTCAAGTGGATTCCAACTCAGTGATCCTACAGAACAGAGCAGAACTGTCCCACACAGTTTTCCAAAAGAGAAGCTGGTGGATTCAAACTGCCAACCTTTTGTTTATAACCGCAGCTATTAACCACTTTACCACCAGGTCTCCATAAGCAAAGACTTTAAGTTTATCAAAGTGTTTACTGACTTTACTACCAAAGCTAATCAAAGTGATCAAAGTGATGTAAAGCTGACTCACCTTTCATATTGCCTGTCTCGTGGCAATGAAACACCCCAATGTCGAAAGTCCATGATTAACATAAGTAAAACGAGACAGGAAATGAAGAAGAGTCCCAGAAATGCGACCCGCTGACGGGGAAATGGACTCACTGTGGGTACTGTAAAGTACCAGGAGGCTGGGCAGAGGTAGGAAAAACTGATCCTGAAATGATACAAACATTAGCAAGTTTGAAAAAAATGGTTTTTAAATCTGATAAAAGTCCTTCCTAATATACGCAAAAATGACCACCAACATAAGCTTAAATATTCTTCTGTCTTAAATTTTAGAAAAAGGCCTACCTGTGTTCATTGTCCTTCTACTATATATACCAGAGAAGCCTTATCTCCTCCTTTTCCAAAGTCTGCACTGTGGGTGAAATTCAAAGGATTAACCTCAAGTTAATGAAAAGATTCTCGGTTTCCCTGGGCAACTTCACAACACTGAAGAAACTGGGTAGTCAGAAAATTAATTCAGCTGACTTTTTTGTTATTAACAAGTAATATATGCACATCTTAAAAAATCAAACATTCAAAATGTTATACGGTGAAAAGTAAATGTTCTGTCTTTACATACAAGTATGAATACATATTAAAATAAATCTAAACACCTGTGTGTGTGTACATGTTTGTCTATTCTTTCAGTTTTACACAAATGGTAGAATACTCTACCTACTGTTCTGCATCTTGGTCTCCCCCCAACACACACATACACAATCTATTTGACAGGTGTCCCATATTGGTATATGGATTAATCTTTTCGAAGCTTCAGAATACCAATGTACGGATTTGACTATGAAGTTCACCTTCTGTATTGATTCCAAAGAACCTCTGTCTGTCTGCTTTCAAAATTCCGCAAAAAAAAACTCCATTTAACATCCTTCAGGGGTACCAGTTGCCATGACTGGACTCTGACTCATGCAACCCTGTGCATATATCACAGTAGGTTTTCAACAGCTGACTTTCAGGAAGAGATTATCAGGCACCGTTGGAGGGACTTGAAGCCAATTTTCAGTTGGCTACCACGCTTTCTTGCCCCAGGAACTAGCCTGACTCAATCAGAAAACTGAAAGAACATGACAAACCTAGCACTTCTGGGGCTGAGCTAGCACAGACGCTCTCCACCACTTAAGAGTACTGGGCTAGAAACTAGCATCGTATCTACCTTCAGAAGGATACAAATTTCAACTGAGCATCCATCTGATCCGGATGCAAGGTCCAGGTGCTGCTGAACAGAAACATCGCTTTAACAACTTCCCAGCGTCCTGCAACCCGCCTGCCGTCCCCAACTGCGCCTCCAATCAGGAAAAGAAGTGTGCAGCCTTACCTAGCCATGGATTCCCTTCAGTGGTCTAAACGCCTGTCACCTTCTTTTCCTTTTGCCTTGAGAATGTGGCCTCCTTGTCCCAGGCATCTCTTAAATCTGCAGCCTGGAAAGAGTTGACTGGGGCTCAGTCTCATCCCCCGCAGTGCTCAGATCTCCAGAAAAAGGCCACGCCTCTACTCTTCTCTTTGGGCTCCCACCCCGGATCTGTCCGCTCCGGTTCCTCTGGCCCAGAGGACCCTAGCCTGTCTCCGTGGGGGCGGAGCGTCCTCTTAAGCCAGCTCTGTCCTCGAAGAAACGAAAGACGGGGACCCTCACTTCTCGTTCCGGCTCCTCAGTGCCCCGCAGCCCTCCCGCTCCCACACTCAACGGGATCGAGTGGCCCGCCGGGTCCCTAGGCAGCGCTTGGCTGGTTCAAAAGCAGCTCCCCGTGGCCCCTAGTCCAGCCGGAAGGACTGCCGGTGCCAGCTGCGCCGCCACGTCCCCAAGGAAACCTCAGGGAACCAATGACTGACTGGCAGCCCTCGGAAACGGACCGCCCTCCACCCAGCGGGAACGGCTGGCGAACCAGCTCAGTCAGCAGCACGTCCGTCCGCTATCGAGGCCAATCGTCAAGCGCGCTGGGCCTCTAATGCCCGCCCCAAGACTTGAGCCACATCCAATCCAGGAGGGCGTCGTCTTGTGGCTCCGCCTAAGAAGCAAGCGGTGGGCCCCCAGGTGAGTGCGCCAACTCTGCCCAGCGGCGTCGGGATGCTCTGCGGTCCGTGTGCTTGCCGAGGCCCGATATCTCTGCTGGCTGCTTTCTCCACGGCCGCTTTCAGGGCCGAGCAGCTGGAGTAGGTGGGTTTCGGAGAGACAGCGATGGAAATGCCTCCCGTGACCACGACGCTTTGTGCCCACCAACCCTCCCTGCCTCACATGTTCCCTGTTGCCTCCCAAACTGATGCCCTGGGCTCGTTGTCTTCTCCTAAGAGAAAAACATAGATTGAGAGCAGTGACATTTACACCAAAGCGCCTACACCCATTCATTCAACAACATTCATTGAATGGCTACTATGTGCCAGGCATTTTGAGCTGCTGTGTCCCTGCCCTCCAGAACCGTACAGTAACACAGACAAAGATAATGTTTGCTTAAGGTTTTTATTCTTTACTTGTACCAGTAGTCTGTCTCTTTTCCCGGACCCAAGCTCTTTCCAATGTGGCACATCCATGACCAGCTCCTTCAGCGTCTTCTGCGGCGCGCTGCCTTCCTCGGCATTGCTTCTGCACCGCCCCCACTCCCTAATGGATCCCTGACGGCGCAGTAGTTAAGAACTTGGCTAGTAGCCAAAACTTTGGGGGTTCGAAACACCAGCTGTTCCTTGGCAACCGTATGGGGAAGTTCTACTCCGTCCTATACGGTCGCTAGGAGTTGAAATGGACTCCATGGCAACGGGTATACGTACGTTTTATATATCTATATCTCTGTATATGGAGTCCTGGTGATGCAGTGGTTTAAGCACTCGCAAGATCAGCAGTTGTAACCCATCGGCGGTGGTTCTTCAGAGAAAACCGTAGCAGTCTTAGTCTGCAGATAAACAGCCTTAGAAACCCTCTGGGGCAGTTTTACACTGTTCTGTAGGGTCACTGGAAACCTTGGTGGTGTAGTGGTTAAGTGCTACAGCTGTTACCAAAGGTCAGCAGTTCAAATCCACCAGGCACTCCTTGAAAACTCTATGGGGCAGTTCTACTCTGCCCTGTAGGGTCGCTATGAGTCCGAATCGGCTCAACAGCAATGGGTTTTTTGGTATCGACTCAGTGTTAATGGTGGTTTTGTTAGTTTGTTGATCCACCTAATTTCACTGGTCAGTTGTGGTGGAGTTGGTTTGACTCCTAGCAAACCGCCGGTCCTACGCCATCTTCATAATCTTTGCCATATTTGAGCCCATTGTTGCAGCCACTATGTCAGTCCATCTTATTTAGGGTCTACCTCTTACCACACATAATTACTGTATTACAATTATGTTTCTGTGTGTGTCTGCCCCACTAAATAGAACAGGAGTGCCCCATGGACTATCCAGGGAGTGTCTGGCAGATTCAAACTGGCAGCTCTTTGGTTAGCAGACATAGCACTTAACCTCGACACCACCAGGGTTTCTGAGTGGCTTCTGGGTGAGTTCAAACTGCCAACCTTTCAGTTAGTAGTTGAATGCTTAACTGCACCACTCAGGGACTCCAGTTCTAACTCTAGTTGCTGTGTATTTCAAACTTCAGTATTCCACTAAATTGGCATTTTTGAGTAGAAACAGGATTCCTATCTCATCCTCTAATTTACATTTCATGACTACCATCATAAAACAGAAAAGAAACCTACATTTTAATCCAAGTACCTTCTTTCTTTGTAAAAGTTTCTTTATCTCTGTAGTTTGAACAATACTTCCTTTAATAAGTCCATACAACCTCTAGCATAAGAGTATATAAAGCATGGTTCTTTACAAAAGCCTGCACTGCGTATGTAACTAACAGCTCACTGGCTTAGTGGGGTGGAGTGGATGACAGGAAGGAAGACATTTATGAGAAAGATTTTTTTCCACCTTAAAAAAAGACAAGAGTAAGTTAATAGTAGTTTATATAATAAATTTACAATAAAGGTTTAAATAAAACAGAGATAGCACTTTTTGTGGTAGCCGTCTTACAACCATGAAGAGACAAACCTGAGTAAGGGAATAGAAATATGGGGGTAAAAGCTGGTTCCTTGATAACATAAGTAAGTTTCTAAGCTAACTGACATTGAAACAGCCTTATCTATGGACTTAATATCTGAGTTTCTTATTTCTAAGTCAGTTGAATCAGGGGTTTCTGTTACTTGCAGTCTCCTAACTGATACATTTTGGCATGACTCACAATGAGAAGAAACAGCTGCAAACATCCATTAATAACAGAAACATGGACTATGTGAAGTATGAATCTAGGAAAATTGCAAGTTGTCAAAAATGAAATGGAACACATAAATATTAATATTCTAGGCATCAGAGGGCTGAAATGGAGTGGTATTGGCCACACTGAATCAAATGGTCTACTATGCTGAGTACGAATAATTGAAGATGAATGGCAGTGCATTCATCATCAAAAAGAACATTTCAAGATCTATCCTGAAGTACGGCACTATCAGTGATAGGATAATATTCATATGCCTACAAGGAAGACCAGTTAATATCACTACCATTCATATTTACTCACTAATCAGTAATGCTAACAATAAAGAAATTAAAGATGTTTACCAACTTCTGCAGTCTGAAATTGATCAAACCTGCAATCAGATGCACTGCATTGGACAACTTAGATGCAAAGACCTCTTTAAAATGTTAAAAAGCAAAGATGACACTTTAAGGGCTGAGGTGGCCTGACCCAAGCAGTGGGATTTTTAATCACCTCATATGCATGAGAAAGCTGTACAATGGATTAGGGAGACTGAACAACTAATGCCTATGAATTATGGTGTTGGTGAAGAATATCGATTATACCATGGACTTTCAGAAAAACAAACAAAGCTGTCTTGGAAGAAGTACAGCTGGAATGCTCCTTAGAAGCAGAAATGGAGAGACTTAGTTTCACTTATTTGGGACCTGTTGTTGGGAGGGACCACTGCTTTGAGGAGCACATCTGCTTGATGAAGCAGAGGCTGTGAAAGAAAGGAGGACCCTCAATGAGATGGACTGACACAGTGGCTGCAACAATGGGCTCAGGCATAGTAACAATTATGAGGATGGCATAAGACAAGCCATGTTTCATTCTGTTATACATAGTGGTTTCTAGGAGTTGGAACTGGCTGGATGGCACCTAACAGTAATAACTGATACACATAGCGTGTAGCACTTGATAAGGAGCCCTGATGGTGCAATGGCTAACACTAAGCTGATAACCAAAAAGTTGCAGAAGAAGGGACCTGGCTATCTGCTCCTGTCAAGATTACAGCCTACAAACTCTAATGGGGAAGTTCTACTGTGTCCTATAGTATTCCTATGAGACAGAATCCATTTGACAGCACCTAACAGCAACAACAGTGTTTGACATGACCTAGCCCCAACATCTTCCAAATTCCCTACTGTAAACCCGCACAGAGAACTCTTTGTTTGCAGTTCTCTGAAATGATTACGCTCTTCCTTACCTCTGATTCTTTGTAACTGATAGTCCTGCATAGAATGACTCTCATTCACTTATATACCAAATGAGCTCCTACTTATCCTTCAAAATTCGGTTAAATTGTTACCTCCTTCATGAGCTCCTCAGTCAGTTTGGGTGCTTTATCCTTTCTGCTTTTGTAGCACTTTGCCATATATGCTTCTATTAATCCACTGCCATCTAGTCAATTCTGACTCGTAGCAACCCTTATAGGACAAGGTAGAAATGCCCCATATGGTTTCCAAGGGGCGGCTGGTGAATTCACGTTGTGGACCTTTTGATTAGCAGCTGCACTTCTTAACCACAATGCTACCAGGGTTTCTGTGGTTCTATTAGGGCAGGACTAATTGTCCTAATAGCTGGCAGTACTTTACATTGGTTGGCCCGGTAGAAAGACAGAATATTTCTGTTTTAGACCCTAGTGGGTGTTTATCATGCAAGCCAGGACCTCTGATCTTAGCCTAGGTGAAAGATGTTTAGGCCAGAAGATTTGTGTTCCTTTGCATAATAAAATACAGAAATTTTGAACATTCTCCTCTAGAGACAGGGTTTGGAGGACTCTAGTAAGGAAAAGAAGAAAAGAGAGGACCATGCGAAGTGACAGCAAACACAACAGAGGAAAAGAACAATTCACGTGAGAGTCCCTGTGTTATTTATCTATTATTGCTGCTTAAAAAAATTACCCCAAAACTTAGTGGCTTAAGACAACAATCAACATTTATTATTTCACACAGTTTCTTCAGGTCAGGAATTTGGGAGTGGCTTGGCTCAGAGTCTCTCACGAGGTAGCAGTCAAGATGTTGACTGAGGCTATGCCCCCATAGGGTTTCCAGAGAGTGGCTGGTGGATTCCAAGTGCCAAGCTTTTGGTTAAGCAGCCAAGCTTTTAGCTACTGCAATGCCAGTGCTCCAGTCTGGGGCTAGAGGATATATTTTTAAGACAGCATACTTATATGACTGGCAAGTCATGCTAGCTGTTGGTTATAGGACTTAGTTACTCTTCACATGAGCTCTTCCAGAGCTGCTTGAATGTCTCCATGACATGGTGTCTGGCTTCCCACAGAGTGAATTACCTACCAGAGAGAAAACCAGGTGCAAGCCCTATCCTTTTTAAGATCTAGTCTCACAAGTCACATAGCATCACTTCTATCATATGCCATTCATTAAAATAATGTCTAACTCTAGCCCACATTCAAGGGGAGTGAAATTAGATTTTACCCTTTGAAGGGAAAAACACTGAACAACTGAGTGCTACAAATTGTTAAGCACAGGACAGCTAACCAAAACAGTGGCATTCAAGCCCACCCAGAGGTACCTCAGAAGACAGGCCTGGCAACCTACTTTTGGAAGATTACAGCCCTTGAAAACACTATGGAGCAGTTCTATACTGTACACATGGGACTACCATGAGTCAGAATCACTCAACAGTAACAAGCAACAACAGTAAATAAATATAACAGCTACAGACTCCCACAAATGAGGTTGGTTGATAATCAACAAATGCCAAGGCAGCTCAACTAAGAAAAAGACAGTCTCTTCAATAAACAATGCTGGAAAATTGGATAACCTTATGTAAAAAGAAGATCTTCAACTGTTACATCACTTATAAAATTTAACCTGAAATATAGATCTAAATCTAAGGGCTAAAACTATAAAACTTGTAGAAGAAAAACTATAATATCTTGGTGACCTTGGTTTTAGCATGAATTGTTTACATTCTACAACAAAAGCAAGATGCACGAAAGAGAAATCTCGGTAAGCTGCTCTTGTTCAAAACTAATAGTTGTTCTTCAAAACAGGTCACCAACTTTTGTGACAATTTGACAAGGAGCAACAAATAACTAATATACAACTGTGTAAGCTGGAAAAAAAAAAACAAAACTCATCACCAGTGAGTCAATTGTGACTCATAGTAGCCCTGAGGGACAGAGTAGAACTGCCCTCAGCATTTCCAGGGCTGTAATCTTTCCACAGAAGCAGACTGCCACATCTGTCTCCTGCAGAGCAGCTGCTGTGTTCAAACCACTGAACTTTTGGTTAGCAGCAGAGTGCTGAGCTACTATTGTGCCACCAGGGTTCTTTATATAAGATTAAAAGTGGCTAGTACAGTGGCTAGCACATAGTAGCCAAGCCAAAGCCAAGTGCCGTGGAGTCGGATCCCACTCACGGAGACCGCCATGAGTACACAGTAAGTCCTTCAGAAAAGTTAGCTGTTAGCGTTGTTGTTTGCTAATGTATGTATATCTTTTTCCGCCAGAGACAAGTTTGTTTACAACAGAAATTACAGCTCATTCATTTTTTTGCTCTGTTTCTTCATACCCTCTCAGCTCTAAGGCACGATGCTAGTCACACATATAACATCATTTCAATAAATAAATATTGAAGTGAATGGAATTAAATTCAAAGGTAAAGTAGTTTAACTTTGTCACTGTTAAGACAACTTTCCACTTCTGAAAATATTTGATTAGCTCTTTTGGTATAGTCAACATGAATGTCTGGGCTTGTATACACTAGTCTATAATAAGTAAGCAGTAGGGCAAGAAAGACTACGAGGTGAAGAGGAAACACTTGGATGGTTAAAAGAGGAAGTGAAGAAATGAGCATTGGACAAGGCATGTACTGATCAGTCAGGGATATGCCTGTAATAAAAACACAGTTTAAAAAAAAATGAGGCTTGAAGTGGAAACTATCCAGTGGCCATCAGCAGATAAATGGATATGCAAAATGTGGTATATATGATGGAATAATAGTCAGTCATAAAGTTCTGAAACATGCCATGTTATGGATCAATTTCACAATCTTACATTTTGCTAAATGAAATAAGTCAGAAACAGAAGGACAAAACGTGTGTGATCCCACTTACATGAAATGTCTAGAATAGGCAAACACATGGAGTTGAAAGTGTATTAAACCAAAACCAAAGCAATTGCCGTCAAGTCAATTCCAACTCATAGCAACAACAAAAAACTGCCCCCACAGGGTTTCTGAAGCTGTAATCTTTACAGAAACAGACTGCCACATCTTTCTCCTGAGGAGCAGCTGGTAGCTTCTAACAGCCAACCTTTCAGTTAGCACTTGAGCTCTGAACCAGTGAGCCACCAGGACTCCTTCAAAGTGCATTAGTGAGGGGCTAGGGGGAGGGGGAAATCGAGTTACTGCTTAAAGGATACTAAGTTTTCATTTGGGGTGATAAATAACTTTTGGAAATAAATAGTGGTGATGGTTCCACAATGAGGTGAATGTCATTAATGTCTATGAAATGTATGTTTAAAAATGATTAAAATAGAAAAAAAATTGTTATATGTATGGTAACATTTCAATTAAAAAAAAAAAAATGAGGCTAGGACCTGGAGAACAACTGAGAAAATGACATGGATAACTCAGGGCTTCAGGGTTCTAGGGTTTGAGCCCCACATCACCTGCTGTAATTCATCCATTAACAATGATGGTGTTATTAATCTTTGCTGCCCCCATAACCCTGGCTAGTTCCTTTGAGAATGTATCCCCCTTTTATGAAGGATTCAACACCACAGACCATTACACATACATCTCATCTACTTAGGTAAACAATTCAGATGTTATCCCTTACTGATAGTTTATCTTCTCTGGACATTAAGGACTATTGAGTACTACATGCTTTGATAATGTTCCAGGAAAGGTTTATAATTCTAGCCACTTAAGGGTTTAATGTCACACATATCATTGACCTGAAGAAAGGATATTACTGCTAGGAGAAAAGGAGACTTATTTGTTAGAGATTCCAAATTTGATTGTGAAAACCAAGCAAAGGACAGTGGCTAGTAATCTTTGTCATTTTGGTTTCTTGCTTGGCAGTTGTTATACGCCATTAAGTCAGTTCCAACTCCTATCGACCCTGTCTACAACAGAACGAAACACTGCCCAGTCCTGTGCCATTCCCCCAATCGTTTTTAAGGCTCAAGCCTATTGCTGCAGCCACTGTATCAGTCTGTCTCCTTGAGGGTCTTCTTTTTTGTTGACTCTCTCTACTTAACATGATGTCCTTCTCTAGGGATTGATTCCTCCTGACATGTCCAAAGAATGTAAGATGCAATCTTGCCATATTTGCTTCCAAGAAGCATTCTGGTTGTACCTCTTTCAGAACAGATCTGTTTGTTCTTTTGGAAGTCCATGGTACATTCAATATTCTTCTCCAACACCACAATTCAAATGCATCGATTCTTACATCTTCTCTATTTATTGTTCAGCTTTTTCATGCATATGATGGGATTGAAAATACCATGGATTGGGTCAGGTGCACTTTAGTCTTCAAGGTGATGTCTTTACTTTTCAACACTTTAAAGAGGACTTAATAGCACATTTTCCCAGTACAATGTGTCTTTTGATTTCGTAACTGCTGCTTCCATGGGTGTTGATTGTGGAACCAAGTAAAATGAAATCCTTGACAACCTCAGTCATTTCTCCATGTATCATGATGTTGCTTACTGGTCCATTTGAGAGGATTTTTGTTTTCTTGGTGTTTAGTTTCAATCCATCCTGTAGGCTGTGGTCTTTGATCTTCATCAGTGTTTCAAATCTTCCTTAATTCTAGCAAGCAAGGTTGTATCATTGGCATAGCACACATTGTTAATGAGTCTTCCTTCAATTCTTATGCCTCATTATTATTCACATAGTTCAGCTTCTCAGATTATTTGCTCAGCATAGAGATTGAAAAAGTATGATGAAAGGACACAAGCCTGACATACACCTGAATTTAAACTATGCAGTGCCTTCTTGTTCTGTTCATACAACTGCCTCTTGACCCATGTACAGATTCCTCATGAACACAGTTTAGTGTTCTGGAATTCCCATTCTCCACAGCGGTATCCATAATTTGTTATGATCCATACAATAGATATGATTGAACAATATCATTAATATCACATCCAAGTAAAATTTTGCTAGAGATCATTCAAAAGCAACTGCAACAGTATATTGACAGGGAACTGCCAGAAATTCAAGCCGCATTCAGAAGGGGATGTGGGACCAGGTATATCATTGCTTATGTCAGACGGATCTTTGCTGAAAGCAGAGAATACCAGAAAGATATTTACTTGTGTTTCATTGACTATGCAAAGGCATTTGACTGTATGGATCATAAATTATGGATAACATTGCTTGGCAGTTAGGTAATAAGAAACACTGATTTCTGTGATGTGTGGATGGGTAGTCATGACGATAGTAACAATAATCAACATTTGCTGTACTCTATATGCCTGATAGTGTATCAAGCATTTACTATTCTTTTTCTAATGTAATCCTCAAACAATTCAATGAAGTACCTGCGATTATCATTTTATAGGTGAGAAAACTGCTGCCCTCTTCATTCTCATTTTCTAAAGAGGAGTCATAACAATGACCAAAGCAAGAGCAAGATGAGTTGGAGCTTTATCGTTCCTTTTCATTTTGTTAACTGTCTTTATCCTCATGGTTTATTATCTTGATGTAGAGAGACAGCAGACTGTTGTGGTTAAGAATTCACACTCTGGAGTCAGGCAGACCAGTCTTTGAGGCCTGGCTCCATAACTTAGTAGCTGTGTGACCTTGAGGAAGTTATGGTCCTTAAAGCTCATTTCCTTATCTATAAAATAAAATAATGACCCACTTTCTAGAGTTGCTAGAAACTTTCTCCACAGCAGCTAAAATGAGCCTTTCAAAATGACAAAACTGACGATGTCACGGATTCCAGCTTAAAATTCTACAGTGGGATCTCATTGTTCTTCAGATATAAACTGATATCCTTAGTCTGACTTTGAAAGTCTGGTCTACTGTGGTGTGTCCCCTACCTCCTTCCCAGGCTCTTGTCACATTGTGTTTCCACTAGCCCAACATCAGGCTCATCGTCTCTCTACAGGACTTTTGCAATGGAATGTTTTCTTTGTCTAGAATGTTCTGCCTCCCTTACTGCTCTCTACCACCTCCCATTTGACTTAGCCTAATTAATTCTTAAGATTTTACTTTAAATGTCCCTTTCCCTGTGTGAAGTAACCCCCAGACTAAGTCCTCTGACATTTGTTTTAGAGACAAGCCTGCTAACCAGGCTGGCAGTTCAAATTCATCAGCCATTCCTTGGAAACCCTGTAGAGGCGGTTCTACTCTGCCCTATGGGGTGCTATGAGTCAAAATCAACATGATGACTAACCAAAAGGTCAGCATTTAAAATCTGCTAAGTGCTCTTTAGAAATTCTATGAGGCAGTTCTACTCTGTGCTCTAGGGTCCCTGTGAATCAGAATTGTGTCCATGGCAATGGGTTTGGTTTGGTTTTATGTGATAGAATTGTCTCAACAGCAGTGGGTTTGGTTTTGGTTATTAAGCTCTGCTGCCCCCTGCTGAGACTGTGGATTTTATAAAACAAGTATCATCTGTGGTTTGGAATAGTATGATGCCAACAGTAGTATTTCTCCAAGTATGGTTCACAGCCCACCTGAGTTAAGAGTAACCTCCAGGGCCTGTGAAATAGAGTTCCATACTCCACTCCCAGAGACATTTGGTAAGTTTAGAAGAGGGTCCACAGATTTGCATGTCTTAACAAGCCCTCCTGGATGATTTCAGAACCACTGGTAAGAAAGAAAGAAACGGAAAGAAGGTAGAAACTGGTTTGCAGTTTCATGGACTGCTAATTAGCCCTTGCAAAATAATGCCCAAGCCAAAAAAAATTGGCACTGAGTCAAATCTAACTCAAGGAATCCTTTAGGACAGAATAGAGAACTGCTCCATAGGGTTTATAAGCACTGGCTGCCGGATTCAAGCTGCTGTCCTTTTGGTTAGCAGCCATGTCTCTTAACCACTGTACCACCAGGACTTCCAAGTGGCAGGGACTTTATTTTCAGTTCTGGGTTAGAAGAACTTCCTGAATTAAGGCCAAGAGTATGAAAGGAATAAGTCTCGCTCTCAACATCCTATTAGATACTATCCCTGGTTATTTTTACACAAGGGTTAGGCCTTCAGATGGGGTGTAGGGTTGGCTTGAAGGAATTGGAACTCACTGGATGAATCATTGCCACCACTTAAGGAGAAAAATTCAAGCTGGATTCAGAAGAGGATGTGTAACCAGGGATATCATTGCTGACATCAGATGGATATTGGCTGAAAGCAGAGAATACAAGGAAGATGTTTACTTGTGTTTCATTGACTATGCAAAGACATTCAACTGTGTGGATCATAATAAATTATGGCTAACATTGCAGAGAATGGGAATACCAAAACACTTAACTGTGCTCTTAAGGAATCTGTATATGGATCAAGAGGCAGTTGTGCAGACAGAACAAGGTAATACTGCATGGTTTTAAGCCAGGAGAGGTGTGTATCAAGGTTGTATCCTTTCACCATACCTTTTCAATCTATATGCCGAGCAAATAATCTTAGAAGCTAGATTATATGAAGAAGAATGAAGCATCAGGGTTGGAAGCTGACTCATTAACAACCGGAGTTACACAGACAATGCCACCTTATACTTGCTGGAAGTGAAGAAGATTCGAAACACTAATGAAGATCAAGGACCACCACCTTCAGTATGTACTGCAGCTCAACATCAAGAAGACAAAAATCCTCACAACAATTTTCATAAACGGAGAAAGATTGAGGTGTCAAAGATTTCATTTTACTTGGGTCCACAATTAACACCCAAGGAATCAGCAGTCAAGAAATCAAAAGGAAGAGGCGGAGTCAAGATGGCAGACTAAGCACACGTCTCCTTATATCCCTCTGGAAACCAAGACCTGAACTGATAATCAAATGGAGCCTTCTGGTCACCTAGTGAGCCTCCAGGACACGGCACAGGGCTGTTAATTTGGACTTCATACTACTGAGCGAAAAAACCTCCTCTTTTTTGCTGACCCCCACTCCTGGCTAGCCCTGGCTCTCACAGACTGAAGGTAAATGCACCATTGTGACTTTTTTGTTCTCTGTCTTGGCCGGGGGGCAGAGCTGGGTCTTGCCTAGTGACTAGACTCAGACACACTGCTAGTGGGATAGGCAGGCGAAATTCCCATACTTTGAGAGCCAGGCTTAGGACTCTGTTAATCTAGCCACTTTGGGCCTGTCTTTTTATCACTGCCACAACGTGGTTTGTACAGAACCACACTGCCAGAGTGCAGGACACCATGCTGGATACGGAGATTTCAGCGGGACCTAATTCTTAGCCTGGGAGCCAGTGCCTGCAAACAGGACAGCGCTTCTCCAACAGAAAAGCAGTAACTTACACAGTGTTGCCTACGGTGGGGGCCCGACAACAGAGGCAGAGGAATCACTACCTCTCAGCACCTTTAACCCCTCTATCTGCTGCCTGTATGTAGGGTGCCATCTTGGATACGGTGGCTGCAGCTGGACCTAATTTGTACCTTGGGAGCCAGAGCTTGCCCACAGGAGAGCGCTTTTCTACCAGAAAAACAGTAGTTTACACAGTGTCGCCTAAGGCTGGGCCGTGTTGGCAGAGGCCAACAAGGCAGTAGCATTACTGTATTCTGAATTAGTTTGTGTCACCTGGGGTTGGATATACAGGTGCTTACTTTGCCAATGGGGGAGAGGGACCTCTACACCTGGAAACCTGATTGACTTGGGAAGTGGTCAGATACCTTTTGCTTTATATTTTAAGACAGCCTAGAGAAACTTCTGCAGTCCATCCACACAGTATCTTTTCCAGCCTCTACTTACTCACATGAGATCCAAAAAGCAACAGGCACTTCTGGCATACAAGAAATCACCCATGGCTTCAGAAGGCTCCCAAACAAAACAACCAAGGAGTTTTCCAGATGAAGAAACTTTTCTGAAATCATCAGAAGGTGAATACATAAGGATTATATACAGAGCCCTTCTAGACCTTATACAAAATGCAGCAGAACAAAAGGGAAAATTAAGCAAGCTGTTCGATCTGAAGGAACACCAGTACTCTGAAATCCAACAGATCAAGAACAAAATCAAAGACATAGAAACTTCCATTCAAAGCCAAGAAAACAGAATGGAACAAATAGAAAAAAGAATTTCTGACTTGGAAGACAGAGCTACTGATGCCAGCATCTATGAGCAAAAATGAGAAAAAAGAAACAAGAAAAACAAAGAAGCATTAAGAAGCATGTGGGATTCTATTAAGAGGAACAACCTTGAATTAACTGGAGTCCCTGAACAGGATGAAACACCTGAGAACACAGAGAGTATCGTTGCTGAGCTGCTGAAAGAAAACTTCCCAGAAATCATGAAGGAAGAGAATATAGACATCTCAGATGCATATCGTATGCCACGCAATATAGATTTCAAAAGAAAGACTCCAAGACATATTATGATTGAGCTTCAGAAAAGGCAGCAAGACTCAAAGTAAAGCTAACACTGAGAGGGAAACCCTGCAGGCTTTCGTCAGATTTCTCAGCAGAAACCATGCTGGCACGGAGACAGTGGCATGACACATTCAAAGCCTTGAAGCAGAAGAACTTCCAACTAAGAATTATTTCTCCTGCAAAACTATCTTCAAACAGGAAAATGAAATGAAGACATTCCCAGATAAACAGAAACTCAGAGACTTTGTAAAAACCAAACAAAAACTACAAGAAATACTGAAAGAAGTTCTTGGCACAGGCTTAGAAGAATGAAACCACTAACTTTATATTTTAGAACGACACACTACTCAAAACTCTACTCAGTTAGGGAAGGCTCCAAAGTCAATCACAGCTTTAATACTGAAAGAAGCAATCCAGTGATTATCATGAGAACTATGGTGCCATCATATTAAAAAGAAGGATGTACTACAGTCATTATAGTCCTTCCAGATGGAGAGGAAGTTGACAAGACTGGTAGTAATTAAAACTGGGTTTATATATAGTTTATTAAGGAGGATCAGAGGGGCAGCTGTACAGCACAACAAAGATGTATCATATCATTTCAAGAAATGTAACATAGGAGTCTCAACAACTACAAAAACAGCTCTGAAAAAGGTGATAAATCAACTCACAAAAAGGAATGTCCCAGAGCAGACTAACAAGAACAACAGAGAAAACATCAACACAAAAATAAACATATCACAATGGCAGCACTGAACACATACCTATCAATAAGTACATTGAATGTGAATGGACTGAATGCTCCAGTAAAGAGATATCGAGTGACATAGTGGATCAAAAGACATGACCCATCCATATGCTGTCTACAAGAAACTCACTTGACACCTAAAGATAGGAACAAACGGAAAATTAAAGGATGGAAGAATATATATCAAGCTAACAATGAACAAAGAAGAGCAGGGGTGGCAATTATAATCTCAGACAAAATCAATTTTAATGTAAAATCCACCGTTGTGGACAAAGATGGACACTATATTGCTGAAAGGTTCAGTACACAAGCAAGACTTAACTATATTAAATATTTATGCACTTAATATCAGAGCACCTAAATACATCAAAGAAACACTGACTACACTCAAAAAAGAGTTAGATCACTCCACAATAATAGTGGGAGACTTCAACACTCCACTCTCAGTACTGGACAGATCATCTAGAAAAAAGCTCAGTAAAGATACAGAAGATCTCATTGACACAATTAACCAACTAAACCTCATCGATATATACAGAACTTTCCGCCCATCAGCAGACAACTACACCTTCTTCTCTAGTGCACATGGAACATTCTCCAGAATTGACCATGTGTTAGGACATAATGCAATTCTCAACAAAATCCATATCACTGAATTACTGCAAAGCATCTTCTAAGATCATGAAGCCATAAAAGTTGAAATCAATAGCAGAAAAAACATAGATAGAAAGTGGAACTCTTGGAAACTGAACAACATCTTGCTCAAAAAACCATGAGTTATACAAGAAATGAAGGAGGAAGTAAAGAAATTCATGGATTCCAATGAGAATGAAAACACTTCCTACCAGAACCTATGGGATACAACCAAAGCAGTGCTCAGAGGTCTGTTCATCTCCATAAATGCACACATCTGGAAGGAAGAAAGAAACCAAATCAAGGAACTAACCCTACAGCTTGAACAAGTAGAGAGTGAACAGCAGAGGAACCCCTCAGTCACCAGAAGAAACCAGATTACAAAGATTACAGCAGAACTAAATGAATTAGAGAACAGAAAAACAATTGAAAAAATTGAAAAGACCAAAAGCTGGTTTTTTGAAAAAAATCAACAAAATTGACAAACCACTGGCTAAACTTACTAAAGAAAAGCAGAAAAGGAAACAACCCAAATTAGAAATGAGAGGGGAATTGTCACAACAGATGCAACAGAAATAAAAAATAGCAGAATACTATGAAAGACTGTACTCTAACAAATTTGAAAACCTAGAGGAAATGGACAAATTTCTTGATTCATACCACCTACCCAAATCATCACAACATGAAGCAGGACAACTTAATAAACCCATCACAAAGGAAGAGATTGAAAATGTCATCAAAACACTGCAAACCAAAAAAAGCCCAGGCCCAGATGGCTTCACTGCAGAATTCTACCAAGCTTTTAGAGAAGAGTTATCTCCAGTACTACCAAGACTATTTCACAGTATAGAAATGGATGGAGTACTCCCAAACTCATTCTATGAAGCCAGCATAACCCTGATACCAAAGCCAGAGAAAGACTCAACCAAAAAGAAGAACTACAGACCGATATCACTCATGAATCTAGATGCAAAAATCTTCAACAAAATTCTTGCCAATAGAATACAACAACATATCCAAAAAATAATCCATCCTGACCAAGTTGGATTCATACCAGGGATGCAAGGCTGGTACAACATCAGAAAAACAATTAATGTGATTAACTACATAAATAACACAAAAGACAAGAATCACCTGATTTTGTCCATTGATGCAGAAAAGGCATTTGATAAAGTCCAACACCCATTCATACTAAAAATTCTTAGCAAAATAGGCATAGATGGAAAATTTCTCAATGCAATAAGGGCCATTTATACAAAGCCAATTGCCTGCATCATCCTGAATGCAGAAAAATTCAAAGACTTTCCCCTGAGAACAGGAACTAGACAAGGATGCCCACTCTCACCTCTCCTATTCAACACTGTACTAGAAGTTCTAGCCAGAGCAATTAGACAAGACCAAGAAATAAAGGGCATCTGCATCAGCAAAGAAGAAGTTAAAATCTCCCTGTTTGCAGATGATATGATTGTATATGCAGAGAATCCCAAAAAATCTATAAATAAACTACTCAAACTGATAGAAGAGTTCAGCCAAGTCTCAGGATACAAGATAAACATAAGTAAATCAGTAGGATTCCTTTATACAAGCAACAAGACTGTTAATGAAGAAATCATCAAATCAATATCATTTACTATAGCCCCTAAGAAGATAAAGTACCTAGGAATTAATCTAACCAGAGAAATAACAGACCTTTACAAAGAGAACTACAAGCCCTTACTACAGGAAACTAAGAGAGACTTAGATAAATGGAAAAACCTACCCTGTTCATGGATAGGAAGACTTAACATTGTGAAAATGTCTATTTTACCCAAAGCAATCTACTTATGTAATGTAATCCCAATACAAGTTCCAGCATCATTTTTTAATGAGATGGAGAAACAAATCACCAAATTTGTTTGGCGAGGGAAGAAGCTCCGGATAAATAAGGTACTACTAAAGAAGAAGAGCACACTGGGAGGCCTCTCATTACTCGACCTTACAACACACTACACTGCCACAGTGGTCAAAACAGTCTGGTACTGGTACAAGAACAGACAGATCGATCAGTGGAACATAATCGAGACCCCAGAGATGACACCATCTGCCTATGAATAGCTGATATTCGACAAAGACCCTAAGACACTAAACTGGGGTAAAAATAGTATTTTCAACAAATGGTGTTGGCAAAATTGGATACCCATCTGCAATAAATTGAAACAAGATCCATATCTTACACCTTATACAAAAACCAACTCCAACTGGATAAAAGACCTAAGTATCAAACCTACAACGATAAAGCTGATCCAAGAAATGGTAGGAACAACAATGGAAGTTCTAACACACAACACAGACAGACTTCAAAATCTGTCAAACAAACCACAATCAACAGAAGAGAAAATAGATAAGCCAAGTGAAGCCAAGTAAATAGATAAATGGGAACTATTAAGAATCAAACACTTTTGCTCATCCAAAGACTTTATCACAAGAATTAAAAGGCCACCTACAGAATGGGAAAAAATATTTGGCAACTCTATGTCAGACTGATGCCTGATCTTCATCATCTATAAGGTACTACAAAATATCAATTAGAAGAAGATAAATTATCCAATTAAGCGATCAGCAAAGGAGATGGACGGACATTTCTCTAAAGAGGAGATCCAGGCAGCCAACAAACATATGTGGTCATGTTCACGATCTTTAGTTATTAAAGAAATTGAAATCAAGACGACAATGAGATACCATCTCACCCCAGCAAGGTTAGCCATGATCCAAAAAACACAAAACAACAAATGCTGGAGAGGCTGTGGAGAAAGTGAAACTCTTCTACACCATTGGTGGGCTTGCAAAATGGTCCAGCCTCTTTGGAAAGCAATCTGGCACTTCCTTAAAAAAATGGATACAGATTGATCCAGCAATTCCACTACTTGGAATATATCCTACAGAATGAAGGCCTTTCACACCAACGGACACATGCACAAGGATGTTTATTGCAGCACCATCCACAATAGCAAAAAGATGGAATCAACCCAGATGCCCAAAACAAAGGGATGGATAGGTAAACTATGGTATATATACTCAATGGAGCACTACGTAATGATAAAGAATAACGATTCCAGGAAACATCTCATAACTGGTTTCAACCGGAAGACATTATGTTGAGTGAAAGTAGTCACCAACAAAAGGACAAATGTTGTATGAGACCCCTACGATAAGATCTCAAAAACAGACTTGTGTATAGAAGAAAAGACTCTTTGACAGCTGCAAGGGAGGGGAGGGGGGGAACGTTTAGATTAGATAGTTGCTAGAAATCTGCTTGGGTGAAATTGGTGATAGCACACATTAGAAACAAGAACAATATTAAGTGGACTTCAGCATAACTTGAGTACTCCTTCCATCTTAACCCAATATTGCAAGGACAGAGTAGCTAGGGCAGGGGGTAGGGGACCATGCTCTTAGGCAAAATCAAGGCCAATTGGCACAACTAGCATTTTGCTAAGAGGGCTCTCTGCACCCGACATTGGTGAGTGGTGTCTGGGGTCTTAAAAGCTGCCAAGCTGCCATCTGAGGGCACAGCAAACAGCCCCAACTCAGCAGGAACGGATGCTCACCGAGGACCAAAATGACATGGGGTAAAGACAACCCAGAAGATAGAGAGACCCACATGAGTGGGTGCCTACATCAACTTGGGACCAGAAGAACTGGATGGTGCCCGGCCACCACCAGTGATAGCCGCGATGGAGCTCACTAAGTTGACTGTCACTAGCAACACAAGAATAAAAAGGGGTGCACCCTGAGATCCCCACTAAAAGACCACAATTGATGGTCCAGTAGTTTTGGGGTTCCCCTGGAAGCATGGCCCCTCACCCTGATGCTGCCCTTGCCCATAAATCATAACAAAGGTCCACTCTTTGGACATGAATGGATTGGACTTGGCGATGCAGAGTGACTACATATTCGATGCACTTTATGGTTCTTTGCATCTATAGGATATCATCCTGCTGACCTCTGGCTGGAGTAAGGGGACTGGGTGGAGAGGAAGGGAAAGGAGACTGTTGGGAGGATGAGACATGTATGGAGCAGAGAGGAATAGTGTGCTGTCACCAGGCAGGGAGAGCAGTAGAAGCTGCATATAGGTGGGCATGTAAATTTATATGGGAATGTACATTTTCACTCAGTCATAATAAAATATAAAATCAAAAAAGAAATCAAAAGATGCATTGCACTGGGGAAGTCTGCTGCAATGGATCTCTTTAAAGTATTGAAAAGTAAAGGTGTCACCTTTAAGACTGAAGTGCACCCAACACAAGCCATGGTATTTTCAATGACATCACATGCATGTGGAAGCTGGATGATTGACAAAAAAGACAGAAGAAGAATTGATGTCTTTAAATTGTGGTGTTGGAGAAGAATGTTGAATGTACCATGTACTGCCAAAAGAACAAACATCTGTTCTAGAAAAAGTACAACCAGAGTGCTCCTTGGATGCAAAGACGGCAAGAATGTGTCTTACATACTTTGGACATGTGATCAGGAAGGATCAGTCCCTGGAGACGAAACTCATGCTTGGTAGAATGGAGGGTCAGAGAAAAAGAGGAGGGAAGACCCTTGATGAGATGGATTGACACAGTGGCTGCAACAGAGGGCTTAAGCATAAAACAACTGCAGACATGGTGCAAGACCAAGCAGTGTTTTGTTCTGTTGTGCATATTGTTGCTGTCATGGATTGACTTGTGTTCCTCCCAAAAAATGTGTAGTAATTTTGCTGGGCCGGGATTCCCTGTATTCTGTGATTGCCCTCCACTTTGTGATTTTCTGATGCTATAAATCCTAATCTCTGCCTGTACGTTAAAAGAGGATTAGGGTGGGACTGCCACACTCTTCCTAAGGGAGTTTCCCTGGAATGTGGCTTGCACCACCCTTTATCCTTTTGTCCTATGGGAGATAAAAAGAGAGAAACAAGCAGAGAATTGGGAACCTCACACCATCAAGCAAGCAGCACCAGGAAAAGAGCATGCCCTTCAGACCTGAGGTTTCTGTGCCAATATGCTCCCTGAACAGAGAGTGATGCAACACAAAGACTTTCCTCCAGAGCAGACATGGCGGAAAGCCTTCCTCTGGAGTGGATATCCTGAATTTGGACTTGTAGCCTATGGGACTGTGTAAGAATAAACTTTCCTTATTAAAGCCATCCACTTGTGGTATCTTTGTTAGAGCAGCACTAGCTGACTAGAACAGTCTCTATGAGTTGGAACTGACTAGACAGCACCTAACAACAACAACAAGGAGAAAAATAGCAACTCAGGACCAGGATCCCCAAGTATCTCATTCATTATTCATTCCTTCAAATGAACATTTATTGAGTACTTACAATGTGTCAAATACCACGTTATTCTGGAAATACAATGGCAAAGCATAAAAGAGAAAAATAGTGCTCTTGCCCTCACTGAGCTTACCATCTATTTATAATATAAGCATTAATAAAATAATGTTATAAGCAAATCTAAGCGCTACAACAGAGATACATATGATACACATGATACATATGATATACATATGCTGGAGAAATTGATCCAATAAGGGACATCAAAGACACCACATTTGAACTGGTATATGAAAACAGCCAGCCAAGGGTTGCCATGAGTCGGGATATGAAAACAACACAACTATAAATAAGACTTCAGCGAATAAGTACCTATATAAAAAGTAAATTTTGTTGGACTGTAGGTCTTAACAGATGGATAGGGCTTTTAAAATGGATTTTAGGTATAACATGGACCATTTGGTGAGCATTATCTTTCATTACTAGTTCTATTACTATTTTCTTCTTATCACAGGTGTCAAGGAAGCTTTTTACATAAACAAGTGAATGGAGAGTTTTATCAGATGTTTGTCACTCAATCTTATTCAGAAGCGAGATGACAGAGCAGAGGGAGACAGGAGCTGGTTGAATGGACAAGGGAAATATTAGGTAGAGGAGTGTGCTGTCACAGTGTCAGGATAACAACTAGGGTCACATAATAATGTGTGGATAAGTGTATGAAAAACTGATGTGAATTGTAAACTTTCACATAAAGCATAATTTAAAAAAGTGTCACTTGATCCTTTGAACATCTTCCAAGTTTTATGTCAAAAATCACAGTGATTGAACATCAATTTTTTTACTAATACAGCAGCTAAGATTTTATTAGGTCTACAGATTTTGTTTGAATAATCAGAAACCATCTCATTTGCAAAAGGATTTGTTATTCATTGGGGTAATCACTTTCTCCATGTCTGGTGATAACACCAAAAAGGCTTTACTAAAACTTCTAACTATCAGTTGTTCTTGTTACTCTTTCACTTATTGGCATTTTGCTTTTGGAGCTACAGTTAGATAAGGCTGAAGTAAAAACTCCCTAAGACTGGGAGTGTACATTTCGTGATTTTTCTTTTTGACTATGAAGGAAGATGTATTTCAATTTTCTAGGTCATTGTAAAGTGCCTTAAAAAGGTATTACAGACGGCAGGAATTAGTATTATAAACCCAGTGCTGTCAAGTCAGATCTGACTGATGGCGACCCTAGAGGCCAGAGTAGAACTGCTCCACAGAGTATTTGAGGAGCGCCTGGTGGACTTGAACAGACAATATTATATATAGGTTAGTAATTTCATTTCAGATTTAAGTTAGTTTAAAATCATTGTTGTTATTGTTAGGTACTGTTGAGTCAGTTCCGACTCATAGCAACCTGGGAATAACACAATGAAACACTGCCCAGTCCTATGCCATGTCCATAATCATTTTTATGCTTAAGGTCATTGTTACAGCCACCGTTGTCAATCCATCTCCTTGAGGGTCTTCTTTTTTGCTGACACTCTGCTCTATCTAGCATGATGTCTTTCTCCAGGGACTGATCCCTCCTGACAACATGTCCAAAGTGTGTAAGACAAAGTCTTGAGACCCTTGCTCCCAAGGAGCACTCTGGCTGTACCTCTTCCAGAACAGATCTGCTTGTTCTTTTGGCAGTTCATGGTGTGTGTATGTTCAATATTCTCCTCCAGCACCACAATTCAAAGGCATCAATTATTCTTCTGTCTTCCTTATTCACTGTTCAGCTTTTGCATGCATACGATGCAACTGAAAATACTGATGGCTTGGTGTTCTAGCAGTCCAGTACCATTCTAACAGAAATAGCACGAGTGGATGGCTTTAGCTAAAAAATATTTATTCTTACACAGTCCAGTAGGCTACAAGTCTGAATTCAGGATGTCTGCTCTGGGGGGAAAGCTTTCCTACTTTGTTGGCTCTGGAGGACAGTCCTAGTGTTGCATCAGTCTTTGGTCAGGGAGCACCTTGGCACAGGAACCTCAGGTCTGAAGGATGTGCTCTACTCCCAGTGCTGCTTTCTTGATGGTATGAGGTTCCCAACTCTTTGCATGCTTCCCTTTGCTTTTATCTCTTGTAGTATGAAAGGATAAAAGGTGGTACAAGGCACACTCCAGGGAAACTTTCTTTACAGTGGAGCAAGGTGATCTGGTCCAGTTGTGAGGATTTTTGTTTTCTTGGTGTATTTTCTTAAAATTATACATTAACAGAATTAAAAGAGCATGACAACATCTGAAGAGAAATTAATGCTACTTAAATTTTTTTTTTAATATTAAAAGTATTGTATCACAGACTAGATTTGGAAACTCTGTCTTACAAGGTACACAAGTAGATGTTCTACTCTTACAATTTTGTGGTTTTATCTACTTTGTGGAAACTGAAGAGAAGAAGTTATTGGATGTCCAGCAGGTGCAGGTCTTACAAAAAGGTATAGTAACTGTTTTAGGGCATTATTTACAACAGAATTTACAACCTGTTCCTATCAAGATAATCAAAATAGGTACTTGTTTCATTTGAAGTATAGTTGTAAAACGAACTCAAATTTTCAGCTAAACAAGAACCAGTGAAACAAAATTGTTCCAGATTTTTGTTTATGAACAAGAGGTGATACTAGTTTGCTTCTCATACAGATCCAAATTGATAGTTTTCCATTTTTATCTTTAGAAATAAGACCCTTTAAGATAAACTTTTTTAAAAAGGATAGTTGTGATTATAATGACTAGCTTCCACCAAAAATAAAAAACTATTTCCAAAGGAAATAGTTTACTTTTTAAAGGATGATGATGAAACTAAAGTTCCAAAAGAAGATACTATTTAATGTATCCAAAAAAATCTTCCATGTTTAAAAAAGTTTTATTGAGACACAATTCGCACACTAAAAATTTAGTCCAACTGTTACCACATCTAACTTTAAAATATGTTCAGTACCCAAAAGAAACCTCATGCCCATCAGCAGTCACTCTTCAGGTTTTTCATCTTTGTCCCAAGTGGAGTTTTTTCAAGCTGACACAAGGCAACATACAAGTTGTATTATGACTGACTTGGAGCTGGTCTTCAGAGTTATAGAAGCAGAGACACTTGAAAGGACAACAAGACATTCATTCCGTCAGCTCATCTGTTAAGTAGTAGACAATCATCTTTTGACAAAGCAAAACTGAAAGGTTTTTGCAATACAAATGTTTCTACAAATCCAAATAAATATTCAAGAAAATAGAAAGCACAGATTTACTTTTGATGTACTTCCCTTTTACTTGAAGGCCTAATGTTGATCTGTGAGAATACGGACTTTCCTCTAGAAATAATGCAAGTTATAAAACTGAGACCCAAATAGAGATATCAGTAAATGGGAGCACCATTCAACTTTCTTGTTTTGGACTGTTGACAGGGAACACTACACTTTGCAGCTCAGAGTTATTGCCCAGTATGCATTATTATAAACTTTGAATGTGCCAAAATAAATAGGCAAGACACAGGCTTTGTCATGTCACCTCAATGAAATAAGGTACTACCATCTTTGATGTTTAATTGTGCTTTCTTTACTTTGCTATCAGGGGACACTTCACTCTGAAGCAATGCTTTTTAACAATAGTTAGGGGCTGAAATAGGTAATGTAGTTAAGTAAAAAACCTACTACTGTACAAGAACACAGAATATTTCCCATAAGTGTCAAAATATCCATTGCTAATCTAAAATAAAGCTCATGCAAGAAAAAAAAGGGTCAACAATGAAAGTTTTAATACACAACTCAGACAGACTTCAAAATCTGACAAAGAATGATCAACAGAAGAGAAAATAAATAAATGGGCACTACTAAGAATCAAACACTTTTGCTCATGCAAAGACTGTACCAAAAGAATTAAAAGACCACCTCAGAATGGGAAAAAATATTTGGCAACTATATGTCAGACTGACATCTGATCTCTACAATCTACAAGGTACTGCAAAATATCAACAAAAAAAGGGTAAATAACCCAATTAAGCATTGGGCAAAGGAGATGGACAGACACTTCTCCAAAGAGGATATCCAGGCAGCGAAAAGACCCATGCAGAAATGTTCACAATCATTAGCTATTCAAGAAATTCAAAACTACAATAAGATACCATCTCACCCCAACAAGGTTGGCCATGATCCAAAAAACACAAAACAACAAATGCTGAAGAGGGTGTGAGAAATTGGAACTCTCCTACACTGCTGGCAGAACTGCAAAACGGTACCACCTCTTTGGAAAGCAATCTGGTGCTTCCCTAAAAAGCTGGAACTAGATACACCATTTGACCCAGTAATCCCACTGCTTGGAATATATCCTACAGAATCAGGGGCAGTCACACAGATACATGCACACAAATGTTTACTGCAGCACAGTCCACAACAGCAAAAAGATGGAGTCAACTTGGATGCCCAACAACAGATGAATGAATAAACAAATTATGGTATATATACTCAATGGAGTACTATGCAATGATAAAGAACAATGATGAGTTTAGGAAGCATCTCATGACCTGGTTTCAACTGGAAGACATTATGTTGAGTGAAATTAATCAGCAGCACAAGGACAATATTGTTATGAGACCCCTACTATAAGGACTTAAAAACAGATTCATGTACAGAAGACAAGACTCCTTGATGGCTGCAAGTAAGAGGGCTGGTTACAGATTAGACAGTTGACAAAAATTTGGTTGGGTGAAATCAGTGACAGCACACATCTGAAAAAAGATCAATTTAACTGGATTTCAACATAACCTAAAAACTCTTCCAATCTTAACCTAATATTGCAAGGATAGAGTAGCAGGGGCAGGATCCTGGGGACCATGCTCTCAGTGGATATTGAGCACAACTGGCATAACTAGCCTATTTCTAAGAAAGTCTTCTGCACCCTATATAGGTGAGTAGCATCTGGGGTCTTAAAAGCTAGCAAGCTGCCATCTGAGGAAAACCAAATGGTCCCAGCTCAGCTGGAACTGATGATCAACAAGGACAACAGTGACATGAGGGAAAAAGAACCCAGAAGACAGAAAGACCCATGTGAATGAGTGACTATATCAGCATGTAACCAGAAGAACCAGATGGTGCCTGGACACCACCAATGACAGCCGTGATGGGGCTCACAATGTTGAGTCCCAGTGGCAGCACGAGAAGAAAACGGGTGCACCCTAAGAACACCACTAAAACCCTAAGACCACAATTGATGGTCTGCAGGCCTGGCAGTGCCCCTGGGAACACGGCCCCTAGACCTGAGGCTGCCCGTGATCATAGATCACCACTGAGGTCAACTCTTCGGATAGGAACGGATTGGACTTGGGGACACAGAGTGATCATATCATGCGTGTACTTTATGTTTCTATGCGTCTATAGGATGTTGTTCTACTGGCCTCTTACTAGAGGGGAGTGGAGAGGGTGGAGAGGAGGGGACAGGAGATTGTTAAGATGATATGACATGTATAGAACAGAAAGGAGGAGTGTGCTGTCACAGGGCAAGGACAGCAGAAGGAGCTGCAGATAGGCAGGCATGCAAATTTAAGTTGTATTGTAAACTTCACTCAATCACAATAAAAAAAAAGGCTTGCTGGCCTGTCAAAGACTGGATTATGATCCCTGCATATGCTCTGAGGTCAGTAATAAAGTCTCTCCTGAGATCTACCCTTCAGACAAAGATTGGACAGGTCCATAAAACAAAATGAAACTAAAGGTGGACACTGGCCCAAAGGCAAGGACTAGAAGTCAGGAGGGGACAGGATAGCCAATAACAGGGAACTCAAGGTTGAGAAGGCAGAGTGTTGACCTGTTGTGGGGCTGTTAACCAGTGTCATAAAACAATACGTGTACTGTTTTATGAGAACCTAATTTATTCTATAAACCTTCATCTAAAGTATAATAGAAATAAATAGAAACAAAAACTAAAGTCTTCAGTGTGACTTATGTCTGACTGAAGAAAACAAAAATCCTCACAATGAAGTGATAAACAGCATCATAATAAATGGAGGGAAAAGCCAAAGCCAAGCCAAGTGCCGTCAAGTCAGATCCAACTCCTGGCGACCCTAGGGGCCAGAGTAAAAAGAAAAATAATTTGTTAACAGTTTCATTCTACTTGGGTTAACAATCAATGTCCACGCAGGCAACCATCAAAAAATTTCAATTAGGTCATATGCACACAAAATTTAGACAACGAAAAAGAAAGAAGAATAAACAAATCAATCTGAAAGGAAGAGCAACCAGAACACTCCTTAGACGCAAGCATGGAGAGACTTTAGCTTGTTTACTTTGGATATGTCATCAGGAAAGACCAATAATTAGAGAAGGATGTCATGTTTGGTAGGTGGCTGGGGGCGGGGGGGAAGCCCTCAATGAGATGGATTAATGTAACAGCCACAACTATGGACTCCAATACACAAATGATCCTAAGATGGCACAGGACCAGGTGGTGTTTCCTTCTGTTAGATATAAGGTCAACATAAGCTGGATCTGACTCAACAGCAACTGACAACAACAGCAAATCTATGTTTTACCCTATGTATAAGTTAGGAAAGACACAAAGTTTAACAGCTATATCTCACTAACACCAGGAGTATTTGCTAACCTGGCAGTTTTTATGTACCAGGGCAACAGATGAAAGAACATGTAAGGTGGTTGCAGAGACTGAGAAAAGGAAGGTGAGAACTGTTTCAACTTCTTTCTCAGGAAGATGAGCTTTAGGAAAGAACTCAAGCAGAAGATAAGGATCAGAAATTGATTCCTTTGAGACTCTTTGCTCCTCATGTAATCCCTGGAAAGTCTTCTGTACACATGTTCCAGTTTTAAAACTACTGAAAGTATACAATGGCTTCCCACCCCTTAAGTCTTTAAAGCGCTACAGCACTTACCATCTACTCTTCATAATTAAGGAATCAGCTTCTGTTTAAGCAGCTCCAAAGACATCACCCTTATTTTCACGTGTGGCTACTACACTTGTACTTAATGTCGGGCAATGTAGGATGGCAGTTCAATGAAAGATGATGATGTAAGGTGGAAGAAGTACTGGAAACTGAATTAGACCTCCAAGAATGAAGATTTTGATAAGAAAAAGGGGAGAAAGGTACATGCTAAGGAAAAGGATGTGTTCATTGTAATAGAAATTCAGCTGCTGTAGCACAGATTCAGCTTAACAGCTGTCTTTTATACAAGCTTGCTAATGTACCAGTCTAAGTACTAGGAGTCCAGAGGTTAGGCAGATGTGTAGCACGAAGGGTACAGATTTCCTCTATCTTTTTGTCTGCCACTGCTAGGGGATACCCCTCATGCTCATGGCCAAAAGTGGCTGGCATCTTCTAGGTCTGTATTCTAGCTGATGAGAAGGAAGAAAACAAGGAAGAGGACACATCCTTTCCTTTCAAAGAAACAACCAGCTGTTTCACACATCACTTCAACTCACATCCCAGTCAGCTTAGTCACACAACCAACAGTTAGCTGCAAGGGAGCTGGAGAAAATACAGACTTTAGCTGAGAACCCACATGCCCAAGCTAAAACTTAAGTGTTTCAATTATCAAAGGAAGTGAGACTTGATCTTTAGACAACTAACTCTGGTGTCTGCCACAGGCATGAAGAAAGATGTAGAAAAGCAGATGACAAGAGACAGAGGGAAAATAAGAGAAGCAGTTAATCCTGTGGCTAGAAGAAAGTAAGACTACAGAGCCTGATGAAGAGTTCTACGTACAGGAAGCTACTGAGGATTTACAGAGTATCAGTAAGAATGGCGTTTGTTAATTTTTTTTTTTCAGGAAGAATTGTGCTGGTGAGATGCAGGACTGTGTGTGTGTGTGTGTGTGTGTGTGTGTGTGTGTGCACGCGCGCACGCATGCACGTGTGGATGTGTGCTGAGAGGAGTGTATCACATAGTATGGGTTAGCTTGTTGCTACTCAAAGTGTGGTCCAGGGTACAATAGCATCACCATCACCTGGAAGCTTGTCAGAAATGCAGAATTTCATGCCCCAACCCAACTAGAATCCACATTTTAAAAAGTTACTCAAGTGATTAACATATACATTAAAGTTTGACCAACAGTGAGCTAGATTTTGGTATGGTATGATATAAATACAAACCTAAAATCTCCATGCCTTAGAAAAATAAAGATTTATTTTTCACTCATATTGCAAGTCATTCTGGGAGAAAGGAAGAGGTGGGCAGGGAACTCTGCTTCATATCACCCTCACCTAAGGCCCTTGGCTGGGAAGTCTCCACCATTTAAACATCATTAATCAATGGAGCAGGGGAAGGGAACATGTGACTCTTTCATGCTTCTCTCATATTTCAGTGGTTAAATCAAGTTCCATGGCCATGCCTAATGTAACTGCCTGAAAGCAAGAGAACCAATGTACTAGTGAAGCCAGGAGACACTGGAGACAGGGAGGGCTTTTAAGGAGTGATTATAATAATACAGATGTAAAGTGAAGTTCTCAATAGGAGAATATCAATGGAAAGGAAAAAATGAACAAACACTTCAGAACAATCATTATCGACATATACTGAGACTGGAGGAGAAAGTAGTCAAGGAAGACTCTTAGCTTCAGTTTGGTTGAGCAATCAGTGAAGACTTGTAGAAAAGGAAAATAAATATTGGAAGAACTGGTTAGGGTGGGGAAGGGAGAGTTTGGAGTGGACATGCTGAATCAGAAATCAAGGTGAATATCTACACCCCTGTCTCTCTGCAGTCCCATCTTGTATCACTTCCCCCTTGCTCACCATGCTCCAGCCACACTGGCCTGCCTTCTGTTCTTGAATACACGGACCTTTGTTCCATCTTAGGGTTGTTATACTCACTGTTTCTTCTGCTGGAACTCCTCTCTGGATCATAACTGGCTCCTGTCATAGTATGTCCTCCCCTCAGAGAGGTCTTCCCTAAAAAGATTCATCTAGTCACACTTCATCACACTGCCCTATTTCAATTCTCAGCATAGCTCCTACAGCTATGTATCTCATTTTTTTCATCTTATCCACCCTCCAGCCCTCAGCAGAAAACAAGAGGAAAGCATGGATTCTGTCCTGTATCCCCCCACTTCTAGTCTAGTGCCAGGCAAAGATTTGGTACTCAAGAAGTATTTACTGAGTGAATGAATATTCACATGGAAATTTCAGTTAAGAAGTATGCAATCAGGGAAAGAGATACAACTCCAATAAAGAAAACATTTGGAATTGCAAAGAAGCACTAAACCTTCAGGAATGTTCCACTTCAGGGTCTAGTGTAGGAGACAGAGAAGCCTAAAGAGCAGACTAGAGCAGTTTCTAAAGTTAGGAAAGTTTCAGTGAAGGATGGATAACAGAGACAAGTGATAAATCTCAATTTTAAAAAAGTAAATAAGAAAACTCCATTGGAGTTGAGGTCATTTGTGAACCCTGTAGCGGTTACGGACAGAAAAGAGCTACTGGAGCAGCTTGGCAATAAAGGTGACGTACTCAAGCAGAAATGAACAAGTTTCTTTTCGTGAGACCTCATCATTTCTCAAGGGAAATGAACTAGAGAGGGAAGACTGAACGTGGCTTGAGGAGGAAAGTTCCTAACCTGAGTTTAAATGGACTCATAGGGTGGCCATGAGCCACCTTCAGTGGCTCTGCCAACTCAAAAATTATATGCGAAATTTTCAGTGTGTAGGAGGCATGAGGGAATAGAGGATTTGTAGCTTTGCTATTTTTCAAAAGGTCATGACCCAGAGGTTAATAACTACTGCTTCAGAGGAAGGGAACAGGCGAGAAAGATGTCCTTTCTCTCTCTAAAGCTTAGTCTTCGTCTGGGTCTCTGATGATTATTCGTTTTTTCTACTTTCCTTCTTACTAAGAAAAATATATAAACAGATGGGAAAGTTGAGAATTGCATCATCATCTCCACAAAATACGTAGCAATAGCAGAGCTGGAAACCCCAGGCTTGTGCAAGCACGCTCCAGTGAAAACAGACTGCGGAAGCCTGTGTCCCTCACCAGAGTTTGCAGCTTGAGGTTGCTGGAGCACTTCTAAGCAGTGTAGGCCCTAGGGCAACGTCACCGCCCTAACGGCAGTCCTGAAACTGTGAATTGCTCCCTGCGTTCTTAAGCCAGTCAGAGTCCCCATCAGACTCCAATCGACCCCACTGGAAGGGAGAGATGTCTTATCACAAAAGGTGATCATCACCAGGCTGTGAGGACTCTCTGCGAGACTCGGCTCTGGGACAAGCAGCTGATGTTTCAGACCCAGTACAAACTGTAAATTCGCGCGTCACCGCTTGCCAGACTTTTCCGCCGTGTAGGATGCTGCCTTTAACCCTGGTCTCCGCTTGCAGTTATCTCTGAATCGTCCCGCCTCATTTCGACATCTCCCTTCCCCGCCTCCCGTTAGCTCTCAGCCTGGCATAGGGCGCAACGACAGCCAGGGACCCGCAGAACTCATTCATTCAGCAACTGAAGGGTCTACTGAGCGAACTCGAGCGCAAGGCCCCGTGCCAGGCGATGGGGCCGATGAGCACTGGGTTCTCACGCGTCCTGAAGGGTCAACCCCCCCGGGCAAAACCAGAGTCTTTAACAGGGCGCTGCCGGCCTCCCTGGTAATGAGGCGGCCTTGACCGGTGTGTCGCAACAGTTTCCTGGACGGGCCCGCGGGCCGCGCCAGGGGATGCCCGTCCTGGGTCCGCTCCACCTCACGCCAACCACAAGATCCCGCGGGAACAGAGCTCTTGGAGCCCGGGCCGCCCGACTGCGAGCGGCCGTCTCGGGATTACAGACTTGCGCTCGAGCGCGGGTTCTAACCATATCAGTCGGTGGTTTGACCTTTAAGGCCACCCATCGCCCCATACGCAATGCCACAGGCGATCCCGGCCGCAGCTCCCGCACCTCCACAGGCGCCAAAAAGGTGCCCAAACCCGGCCTCGTTCTCTACCGTGCGGCTCAGCCTCTTTCTGTAGCCAATCGGATACCGACGTGGTGCAGGCCAATGGCCGCGGTCAAAGTACCCAGAGTGGTTTAGCCTATCAAAGTTCAACTTTAAGTTTCTCCCGCCCCCCAAAAAAGTCGGAGGCGGGTTAATCTCAGATATCTGCCAATCAGTGGCCAATAAACAACAAGCTTGCAAGATCAAAGGGGAAGGGGCGGGATCTAAGGTGTAGCAACGCCTCCGGGAAGAAGAATGACAGGTAACTCCACTAATAGCACGGAAAAATTTTTCCTGCGTGCAAAAAGGGGTGGGGGTAAATTAGGCGCTACACCAATGGTTGGTTGGGGGCGTGGCCGTGGAGGCCAAGCGGGAGCCGGAGGCCCCGGACTCTCTGGGCCGCGCCTGAGGCGGACGCAACGGGGCCCGGGGGAGGCGGCGGCGGCGGCGGCGGCGGCGGCGGCGGCGGCGGCGGCGAGGGTGGGCGCCGCAGCTGGCCCGGGTGGATGGAGTTGGAGGGTCGGGGTGCCGGCGGTGTGGCGGGGGGGCCGGCGGCTGGGCCGGGGCGGAGCCCCGGGGAGTCGGCGCTGCTAGACGGGTGGCTGCAGCGGGGCGTGGGCCGGGGGGCCGGCAGCGGGGAGGCCGGGGCCTGCAGGCCCCCGATACGACAGGATCCAGACTCCGACCCAGACTACGAGGCGCTTCCTGCGGGAGCCACTGTCACCACGCACATGGTGGCGGGCGCCGTGGCAGGGATCCTGGAGCATTGCGTGATGTACCCCATCGACTGCGTCAAGGTGAGACCTGGACCGGGCTCCGAACCCGACCCGGGGCCGACCCGCCCCTGAGTCCTGTGCGGAGCCAGGATCCCGGCTCAGTGCCGGACTGACATGGGTATCTTCCTGGCTCCCGTTACCACCACATGATTCGAACCGATACACCATGCAAGCAAGGTCCCGGCTGGGAGTCGATCCCAGTCAGAAACCAGGACCCATTTCTAACCAACAGTGAAAGCTGAATCGGGACCCTGGATCGAAAATCTGTCAGCCAAAGCCCTGGATCCCAGCTGGGACTAAACAGGAATAGGGTGGGATGGGGTATCCCGAAACGCAGGTAAGTGCTACCAACTCGATTAAGGTAAAACCAGTTGTCGTGAAATCAGACCTCGAATAAATGGCTTGAGATTTCTCTGGGCGAGTGCTTTTACCATCTCCTTGTGTCTTCCCTTAAAAGTGATGGGGCAGGAAGCTGAATCTGGCCTGGGCTCTCTCTGCTAGATCTGGAGTTTTTATATTAAACGTTAAGTTATGAGTGATTGGAAATCATGTGCTTGAGTTCAGAGTTCCAGACTGGAAATGATGTGGAAAAGACTGTATTCAGGAAAAGGTTTCGGTTTCTCTGCGCTGCGAACATGATACCCCACCTATTTCCTGAACATGAAAATTAAGCTGGGATTAGGACCGTGTATCTGCAGGGAATAGATCGACCCCAAACAAGAAATGGAACTGTAACTGTATTTCTTTGGCGATCTGAAGGTGACAAAACAGGAAAAGTTGCCTAGAAGGGAAGGGAGAGTATTGGAAAGTAAAAGTACCAAGACAGTGGAATGAGATCAACGTGAGGGTAAAATTTAAATGAAACTAATACCATTCAGAACCAACAGGCTGATTCATGGATACAGAAATTAGGTCCTTCTGAAGAAGCTGTAAAGGGAGGGACAGATTTGTTTTCTTTACGGTTCTACCCACTGAAAGTGAGGGTTCAGTTGAATGAGAACTAAACAGAAGGGAACTGTTGAAATACGATGACTGAGATTGGCATCTCCTTTACATGTTAAATAGTCGTATTATTCAGGAATGCTCTTTGATGTCTGTTTCCTTCTTAAACTAGAAAAATGTTATCTGTTCAAAAGGAAAAATTCTCTTGGGAAATGCAGAATAGATCTCTTCTCCTGGGTTCTAGCACTGGTTCATGTTTTCATTCATAATCTGGGTGAGGCAAGGGAGAAAGTACTTATTAAACTTTGTGAATGGCATTGAGCTGGCACGAGTATTCTAGCTTATTGTTAAGGTAACTCCTAACAAGGGCCATTGACAATGTGGTAAATGTACTTGACCACAGTGAACTTTAGAATTTTAAATGTCCTTGTCAGTTGAGACAAATAGAAATAAACAGAGATGGCTAGATATGTAAGAGAGTGGTTAATGTTCTATCCACATTGAAATATAAAATGAATAAGTACAGGTAAAAAAGATTCAGACGTTTATGAAATATAGACTTTAGGTTGAGTTAATAATTCTATATCCAAAAGTTAATATGATCTAACTGCAAAGTAACCTTACTGTACTATGACTGTAAGTACAATACAAGGTTTTAAGATACTGTCTTCCAAGATGGGTATCAAATGAAAAACAGAACAGGGAAAGAAATGAAAATGATTTAATGGCTTGAAAAACACAGTGTAATAAAATGACAGACATATATAATACTTAGAATTTGTTAATGTAAGTGTTGCTCCTTTTACTGTAGTTACCTTGGAGGCTGTCTTATTCCTACCTTTATTCCGTATATTTACATCATGATGTTGCTGAATGCATTTTATCAATTCCACTGTTAAAAATACCTCTAGAATATTTGGGTGTGTATTTTTAAAGGGGGAAAATCTTTTTCCTGTGATAAGATGGATTTGATTTTTTTAATAACTGAGACCATTCAAAATCAAATTTGTAAGTAAGTTGGAGGATGAAAATGGAAACTAATACTTGAGTTCAAAGATAAGGTGGGACCAGAAAGCAAGGAGACTGATTTTACTCCTGAGCCCTGTAAACTCACTGAGGGAACACTTCTAAAAGAGTTCTAGAAATGTTTGAGTAACCAAAGCATTGCTAGAATATGCCAATTTTTGCCTCCCAAGGTTACAACATTTCTGAGAACAGTTCTTATTTATATAAGCTTTGGAATTTTTGTTTTTTAAAAAATAAATCATGCTACATTATAGCCATACCTGAAAGCCCTACCTACATTAAAGAAATAAATTATTCGATCTGGAAGAAAAATGCTCAAGAGTCTTCAAAAGCACAAAAAGCTTATTAGAAGAATCATTTTCATTTGCCATTAAGTCTGGGATTTAATTGACTGTAGGGAAGAACTAGGTTATACCAGTAGGATTTAGTGTCTTTAAGTGTGTTGAACACTGTTGTGCTGACTTGTTTATGCAAAATTCAAATCCCTTCCTTCAGTAAGGGCTTCCCAGTTCACTAGTCCCTGGGCAGGTATTCTTCCTCTTTCACCGTGAATGGGTAGTAGAGAGAAAGAAGATCCAGACCCTACCCCAAGCCTAGAGGCCCTACCCCAAGCCTGGTGGTGGGTATCCCTGTTGGAGCCTAAAGGACATCCACAGCAGTGTTTGCAAATGAAAGCTGACCTTGCCTCAGAGCATGCAAGTCTGTGCACACACAGGCACTTATCAGGGTCAAGTTAAAATAGCCTTGTGAGGGACAATGGGAAGTCAGCATAGCCTTGGTGGGCCCTACTTGCTCAGCCAGCTATTTCTAGGGTCATACTGGGAAGCGTGTGGGCCCAGATAAATCCCAGTTTCCTTTCTGGCCTCAGAGGCAAGCCCCAGGATTTATCTACAGGGCCAAGGCTCTACAACCCAAAGCAATCATAAGTCTTCTGAAAATCATCCGGCTAAGTATCCACCTCTCACCAAAGTGCTGCTTTTTATCCCTATAATGGAGAAGTATCTACTGACATAATAAGTGAAAGAGGGAAAGAACAGGGAAATTAGTCTTTTCTAAATTCCAAGTGTAAATGGTCACCTATATACCAGGAAAGGTTAAAGCAAAAATCCAAACCCATTGCCCTTCTCTGTTTCAACTCACAGTGACTCTAAGACAGGGTAGTACTGCACTATAGAGCTTCCAAGGAATACCTAGTGTATTCGAACTGTCAGCGTTTTGGTTAGCAGCTGTAGAACTTTACCACTGTGCAACCAGGGTTTTCCCAGTGAAGATTAGGAAATGGAAACATTGCCTTTGAGTTTCTTACATCTGATAACAGTAATATGAAATATTCAGTAAATGACAGTTGGTCTTGTGTTCGAAACACTAACTGAAGTTCTTTTTATAAATTTATTTGTTTAATCCTTGAGATAACTTCATCAAATAGACATCGTTTTTACTGTTTTACAGATGAAGGAAAAGAAGCGTAGAGAGCAGTTAGTTAACCTGCCCAAGTTCCCATAGTTGAAGTGACAGAGTAATTATTTGAACCCAGTCTGTCAGACACCCAGGTCTCTGTTCTGCCTCCTAAAAGCAGATTTCAAGAGCTGAGCAAGGTCAAAAATTTTATAATGGAGCTTTTCCTTGAACACATGACCTTCACATTAATAGCTGATCATGTAAATTATTTGTTATCAACACAGAGGAACTGTAACATGAAAACAGAAAAGAAAGTAAAGCCTACAAAAGATGGACCCTGTGTAAGGTGGAAACCTGTCGGCAAAGGAGACACAAATATTTTCCACTAATAGAGAGCAGTAGGAAAGGAGTAAGGCTGCACCCTGTCAGAGGCAGAAAATTTGCAAGACTGAAAAAACAAGGCAGTCCCATGGAGTTACAGCTCTCACAGATTTCACTGAACATAATTAAAGCTTATGTTACAGATGACAATATTGAAGCTCAGAGAGGTTAAGTGACATACATAGGGCCACACATTTAGCAAAGCTGAGCCTCAGACTCAGGTTTTCTTACTGAAATATGGCCTGTCTTTTACCCTACCACTTATCTCCCAACTAGTCAGTGTGTGTTTTCTCCAAAGCCAGGCAGTGGTTTATATTGAACTCTTGAAGGTTATTCACAAATTCTTACTTAGTGAGTTCATCCTTCTGTGAAAGGTACGTTTATTGGCTCAAAAATTCTTGGGGAGCCATGTTTATTTTATTTTTGATGTAATTTATACCTGGATACTGTCCATAAAGGTGTTTTTTCATTGAGTTGAAATTGTTAGGTACAGAATGTTCAAAGTAACTTACCCACAGACCATTTTTCTCTTGGGGCAAAGAGTTCCAAACTGGAGGTCTGGGGGCAGACCTTTGAAGACTGGTTGCCCAATATGTCATTGATGCAGTAGAGCAATGGAATTTCTGAACGAATTCCCTCCCTCCCACCCATCAAATTTCAGATAAACATGTGAAGGCACACAGTTAACGCACAGGCTCACTTTATTTTTGTTTATTAGTAGCCATATCCAGCAAAGACCAGTAGTCTCTCTGAACAACTTGGATGGATTTTGTAAAACCTGGTGGCATAGTGGTTAAGTGCTACAGCTGCTAACTAAAGGGTTGGCAGTTGAGATCCACCAGGAGTTCCAGAGTTTTATAGAGCAGTTCTACTGTGGACTATAGGATTCCTATGAATCAGAATCAACTCAATGGTAGTGGGTTGGGTAATGTGAAAGATCAGTAAGGACACGCTTTATTGGAAATCCATGGGGTGGGTGGCTTGGTTTTGAGAAATGGAAAAGAATGTGTAAGTGAGCCTGTGCATTTCTGATTGAGCCTCCAGTAATTTATCATCTTAAGTTTCCAGTTCCTTGTTGGTGACAGGAGAAAATAATTCTAGAGGAATGTGGATGGCTTGTGGCTAACTAAGACCTGTTAGTCTGGTTAGTTTCTTTTATCCCATGCTCTTGAGAAAACACATTACTCTGGGATTCCAGTTGGCCACTAGGAAGATTCAGATGACTGAATCCAGTAATTGCAATGAGGCAAGAATTTAAGCTGTTGTTGGGCATCAGTTTCTCACCTTAGCTCACTGATGGCTCTGCTTGCGCCTCTAAACTGATGTAGACACAGCTGTGTAACAAAAGTCATTCATCCATCAAACAAATTTTGAGTCCCTACCATGTGCAAGGCGCTGGACATTAATTTTATGTTATCTGTTTGTGCTTCTTTAACCTTGAAATGGATCAATAGACAGAAGTCTTCAGTTGTCCAAATTTCAATGAACTTTGTCTAGAAACTTCATATAATATGCCTACTATGCACTTTTGTTCAAGTCATTAAATCCTCCAGATTCCAAAGAATGTCTTTATTGAGACTGATTGTATTTGCTGACAGCAGCTAATTTTTTAATTTGGTCAGCTCAGATTAGGTTGGTTTCTAGCCACACACTCCCAGCTTCATAGTTGAGGGGAAATTTCCTTTCCGAGTGCACTAGAGCAACACCTATTAGGAGTGCTAGCTACTTCTGCTGAGATTATGACTGGCAAACCCAGCTGCCAGTGCAGAGTGGCCTGAAAAACATACTAAGGAATGAGCCATCATCTTGTTCATCAGGGGTTTAGCACGTGGTCACAAAGCAGGCCCAGGATCAGTGTTCAGAAATAAAGCACAGAGTATGCTGTAGACAGCCAGTATACATTTAGAGTTTAGACTCCTTTTGTAGAGAACTCCTAGCCTGAGTTTATTAAAGGACAAAAGCAACTCGTGAAACACACGTTTGATGTTTGCTCCTGGGGCTGAAGTGTTACAGAGTTCAGGGATACCAGCTAAAATGGTGATAGTCTCAGGGGAGTAAGTTTTTCCACCCTTAAGGTCACTAGTCACTAGAAAAAATAGTGAGCAAAAGAAAGGTCCAAAGTTTGGAAAGATAGATTATAGATTTGGAAAGAACTAAAACTGGATGCCAAGTATCACACCTGCTTGGTTCCATGTACAAGGTGTGAGGTCTGCCCAGTGCCCAGATCCTAAGTGTTGAAGTTGTTCAAGGAATTAGCATCACTGACATTGCTCTTCTTGCTGTAATTTCAGACCCGGATGCAGAGCCTACAGCCTGACCCAGCCGCTCGCTATCGCAATGTGTTGGAGGCCCTCTGGAGGATTATAAGAACGGAGGGCCTATGGAGGCCCATGCGAGGGCTGAATGTCACAGCAACAGGCGCAGGGCCTGCCCACGCCCTCTATTTTGCCTGCTACGAAAAGTTAAAAAAGACATTGAGTGATGTAATCCATCCTGGGGGCAATAGCCATATTGCCAATGGTATTGAGCCTTCCTGTGCTGGTTCCCCTACTTTCCCAACTCTGGGCTTTTGCTGCTGTCAGTGCTTTCTAGTCAGCGCGGTTTGCCTCTGAAGCTTTGGGCTGGGGTAGGCCAGGTTTTAGGGGAGGGAACTCCCAGCCCGATATTCTCAGGCAGTGGGCTACTTCACCCCACCCCTGTTGGGGCATCTCACCGAGGGTTGCAGTATCCTCCCTTAGCTACCAGCTCCATCTCTTGTCCTCATTTTCTCCTTGCCACCAACTTATGTGGAGCCCTGGTAATACGGAGAGACACGCTGAGCTACCCTATTGTGCATTCTTTGATAGCCAGGTGATCTACTAGTCAGGCAGGGTCCAGGGTGACCCAGCCACCCAAGGAAGACACTCAGGGAGCCCCAGGTCTTTGCCTCACCTTTTCAGGATCCCGCCTGAACCAGAGGCAGTTTGTGTTACTGAGGACTGGAAGGCTTCAAAAAGTGAATGGGCCTGGGGGCAAGGGACTCCTCTGTGGAGAATCCAGAGGGTTCGTGGTGGAGTGGAAGAAAGGGAAGGGATAGCAGCTCAGGACTCTGAAGACTGTCTGGAAACCAAATTGAGTGTGTAGAAAGTGAGCGATAGAGTAAAGGAACTAAAGGAAAGGTTTAGTTAGATGTTAGGATTTGGAGATGGGTTGGGCAGTACAGGGAAGGTGGGAGTCTTTGGTGGAGATCCAACTACCTAACCCTGCTGTTCTCTCCATTAGCACGCCCATGCTGGGGACAGTGGATGTGGTGGCAGCTGTGTATCTGCTTCCCCTCTGGGGCATGAACTGAATTTGTTCTCGGCACCATCTTTATTGATAAAACCTGGGCTGTTGTCTTTGACTCTTCCTGGCCTTCCTATCATAGTTACGGATGTGCACTGCTGACCTTACTAAATCAGTGGGAACACGTATCTTCATTTCTTGGAACAGGAGTTTAGGACCAGTGGGTTTCCGTGTTGGACTGGCTCTTGACGTTCCCCACTGCTGTGGTTTAGCACAGCCACTGCTGTTCACTCCGGGGCCTCGGTGAGTCAGTCACCCTCTCGGCCTCACATGTGGCAGTTGTTCTCTCATTTGCAGGTGCAGCTGGGTGTGTGGCAACATTACTTCACGATGCAGCCATGAATCCAGCAGAAGGTAACAATTACGTGACCTTTCCCTCCATTTTGGGGAAAAAAAACCCTACTGCCGTCAAGTCAATTCCAGCTCACAGCAGTCTTACAGAACGGAGTAGTACTGCTCCGTAGAGAGTCCACAGTGCCCCTGGTGGATTCAAACTGCTGACCTTTTGATTGGCAGACATAGCAGTTAACCACTACACCACCAGGGTCCCTTTCCTTCCATAGGCAGCTGCATTTGTGTGTCTAGGCTTTTTCTTTCCTTCTGGCTTGCAGAGGAAAGCCAAGAAGAACCCCTTCAGTTCGGGTGGAAAATCTTCCCCGTGTTACGTTGTTTTGCCACTAGAGGGCATTCCTCTCATGTTTTCAACCACAGGAAGTGTATTCTTTGGGGCTTAATTCATTTTTGGAGCCCGGTGGCAAAGTGGTTAAGAGCTCTGCTGCCAGCCAAAAGGTCAGTAGTTTATTAGCCACTTCTTGCAAACCGTATGGGTCAGTTTTAATCTGCCCTAAAGGGTCACTGTGAATGAGAATCAACTCAGTGGCAGTGGGGTTTTTTTGTTCTTTTTTTTTTCTTCAATATTTGGGGCTTCCCTGGAGAAAGATACAGCTTTCTTTGGTCTGTTCCTGGACCTTCCTGGAAGTCCCCTTTATAGTGGATTTGATCTCTGCTGAAAGTTCAGCAAGATTCTTTTTTTCTTCAAAAAAGTGAAGATGTATTTGAGAGTTTCCAAACACTGGCATTTTTACTGCAGTGGACGTAGGTTGAGCTAGTGATAAAACTTGTAGAGCCCTGTGCCTTAATTTCTGCCTGGACTTTGACTTGTCAGGTGGAGGAATTTAATAAATGAGGCCCCCCAAACACATCCACATATACAGGGTGCATAGCACACTTGCCATGTTACTTATGTTCTGCTTCTTCACCAGTCTGGACAAGACCAGGTGGAAAGGGCTGGAGTGAAGCTCGGTCTTTGTTGTCGTCTTGAGGGAGTGGGAGGTGTTCAAGAACTCAAGCCAGTGCTTTCTGGCTGAGAGTCTTTCTTTGTGGTAGCACTTCTTTCTGTGCTCTGGAAGGATCACCATCCTTAAGAGTTGGGTACTCTTAGAAACCAGGGATTGGGCTCATTCAGGTTACATGCTCATCAGTATGTTAACTGCCACTTAAGTTCTTATCTCAGGGGGTATAAAAGGGACACGCTGGCTTCTAAGCCATAGATACTTTCTTTGTGTTAGTTACCTAGTTTTAAAGAAATCCTACCAGAAAAAAATGAGTCTGTTACTTGTTAGCTGTTTAACAAATCGTTTATACCTACCCAGCCCTTTAAAAAGTGAGACGTTAACTCACCAAGTTGACAAGCAGTTCACTCAAACTTCTGTTTTCTCTCTCCATTCCATTGGCTGATCTGCTGGCCTGGGATTGTGAATCTGGACACTCTCTCACTGATGGGCTGCTGGTGCTGTTTCCTTCCTCCTGGTGGATGACGCCTCCAGTGGTCAAGCAGAGAATGCAGATGTACAACTCACCATACCACCGGGTGACAGACTGTGTGCGGGCAGTGTGGCAGAATGAAGGAGCGGGAGCCTTTTACCGCAGCTACACCACCCAGCTAACCATGAACGTTCCCTTCCAAGCCATCCACTTCATGACCTATGAATTCCTGCAAGAGCACTTTAACCCCCAGAGACGGTACAACCCTGGCTCCCATGTCCTCTCGGGAGCCTGTGCGGGAGCTGTAGCTGCTGCTGCCACAACCCCACTGGACGTTTGCAAGACACTGCTCAATACCCAGGAATCCCTGGCTTTGAACTCAAACATTACAGGACACATCACAGGCATGGCTAGTGCCTTCAGGACGGTGTACCAAGTAGGCGGGGTGACCGCCTACTTCCGAGGGGTGCAGGCGAGAGTAATCTACCAGATCCCCTCCACGGCCATTGCATGGTCTGTGTATGAGTTCTTCAAATACCTGATCACAAAACGGCAAGAAGAGTGGAGGGCAGGCAAGTGAAGTGGCACTGAATGAAGCCAGGGATTCAGACAGCACAACTGCACCCTGCCTCTCTAGCACATTCTCTGGCCTTGAGTGGAGTTGGAAGAAAGGTAGAGAGAGGGCTTGCCCCAAGTTGGTGTTTTGGCTCACGCCAGTTCCTGCCAACCTCTGCTGCCGCCACCTTTCTTTCCAGGCCCTGAGCAAGTGCAGCAAAGCACAGCCAGCACCTTCGACAGCCTCTCTCCATCCCAGGCCGTGACCTGCTGTAGACTGTTATAGAGGGATAAGCAGCTCATTCCCCTGGTTCCTAATAAAAAGCCTTTAAATTAAATGGCCTCCTTGGGTTTGTCTTGCTAAAGGCGAAGTGAAGTACTCTCAGTGGTCCTTGATTTCTGCTTTAGTCAAGGTGCCCAAAGGGAAAGGTTTATTGAGGACATGTAGTTTTGTTGTGGCTGCTTTTGATGGTGCTTTAAGACTTTGGGGGCCCCACTCCCCGTGTTTAAGTAGTAGGCTTCAAGGAATCTTCCTGATGGCAAGAACAATGGGCCTTTGACAGATCGAGCTGAGCAGGTAGCCTTGATCCCCACCATGGCCTCTTCACTGTGGCGGGGGCGCAGACCGGAAGAGGTAAGAGGATCTTTCTGCTCGTAATTCTCAGCTCTGCTCTGTAGCAGCAAAATTTCCACATAGGAAGGAACTTGGCTTCTCTTGCAGTTGCAAAACTGATAATTATTCACTGAGGCTGCAAGTCCTGAAGAATATGTGGTAAATGATAATAAAATGCCTTCAATTTGATTTTAAGGCTTTTACAAAGTAGTGAGCATGGTCTCACTTGGTTCTCACAAAATCTGTGAAGCAGGCAGTGCAGGTGTGTATCTGACAAGCAAGAAGTTCAGAGAGGCAGTGACTTGCTTGAGTTAACATTCTTCACATGTATAATTCAGTGACATTGGTTCCATTCATCATGTTCAACCATGATCATTATCCATTGCCACATTTTTCCCATCACTATAAACAGAAACTCAGTGTCCCCTAAGCAGTGAATCCTTTTCCTTTCTACTATACCGAGCCCTGGTGACCATTCATCAACTTTGCGTAACCCAGACCTTTTGACTCCCGAAATAACAACAGTGCCTTCGTGTAGAGCTAAAATGAGTAGAGGGCATGTTTGAAGGAGCCCCCTCCCCAAAGACCACTTAGGCTCTGCTTTGTGGGTCAGACTTGGTGCTTTTTTTCAATACCATCAGTTGCTAGAAAGTTCTTAAGTGCATAGAAAAATCCACCCCTCTAACCTTCCATCTGTCCTTATGTCTTCTGTCGTATATCTGCTCAGTAAACTTGTTTCTGTGTGTCAGCACTGGTGTTGGGGATACAGTGATATAAAACAATCCCAGTGCTCAAGGAGCTTACTGTTTGGAGAGAAAGACACATGTGAAAAGACAGCTACACAATGAAATGACAGGAGAGATGATGGGGTAAGCCTGGGGTACTCTTGGAGGACGCAAGGGTACCTAGGGTAGGCTTGGATGACTGGGATAAGATTTTAGAGGAAGTGGCAACTGAGATGACTCCTGCAGGGCAAATAAGACGCTAGCTAGGTGTAGAGGGGAAGGCCAAGAGCTGGAGGTCAGAGAGAACAGGGACTACTTTGGGTTCAAGGTGAAAGTGGTTCCAAAGGACTGAAACAGCCAGGGTGAGGCATGCAGCTGGAGAGCTGAGCAGGGGCTGAGGTTTAAATGAAATGCTAAGGAGTTTAAGGTTGATCCTGAAGGCAATGCAGAAGCATTACGGGTAGTCCCAGGATTACAAATGAGTCCTGTTCCTAAACCTGTCTTTAAGGTTACTCTGTCCCTAAATTGGAACTTTGTCTTAGTATATAATATATAGCGTGCCTTTCTATGCATAAAAAAAACCTGAAACACTTCCAAAATCACTAGAACATCTTTAATACTATAATACACAAATAATAATGTTCTGATGTGTGTTGCAAAGTAGCCGCTGCTGTTCCCAAACTGTTGTATGTTCCTTGAATTTTTAATATGATAGGGCTAATGTGTTGTATATAAGTCTGAAGTCTGTAACCTGGGGACTGTCTGTACAGGGTTTTAAGTAGAGGTGTAGTGTGATCAGCTTTACAATTGAAACAGAACACTCAGGCTTTCCGAGGAAATGATTAGAGGAGCAAGACTGGGCAGGCAGGCAGACCAGTTAGCAGGCTGTTAACAGTAATCCAGGCAAGGTGGTCTGAACCAAGCGAGGGGAGGGAGATGGGCAGAGTGCCTAATGGAGGGATGCTAGGGTTGTGGAAGCAACAAGATTCGGTTAGAGAATAAATCTTGTTGTCCTTTCAACTGACAGTGCTTCAGATACCTATGGAGAGCTGTGTCTGTATGAGCTTGAAAAAAACTGTCAAGAAAACAGCAGGGTCTCCTGTTCTAAATCTTATTATTTCAGCTAGGCTGTCTCTCTGATTTAGTGATGGCAAAGAGGTTATAATAGTGCTAACTGGTGGTCCCTGGGGCTTGACTGCCTGTGGAGTGAAGAGTGCAAAAAAGACAGTGATCACGGGGGTGATTTCAGGAGCAGCTGCCTCCCAGCATGGACTAAGCAGAGGACAAAAGGATGGTTTGTTCACCAGACCTTGTCCCTGCAGCTAGCCTCGCAGCACGAGTGGCTGGATTAGTAGCTGGCACACAATAGGCACCACTGCAGTAAGGACCATTGCTTTAAGAATAGGATGCCAGGTAATTTCTAAGAGTTATGCTTACTAAACAATCCCTCAGCAATCATGCTGTTTACAAATAATGAGAAAGGAATTCAAAAGTGACTGTCATGGATTAAATTCTGTACCCCCTCCCCAAAAATAATATGTAGCCATGTGCCTGGGCCATGATTTCCAATAGATTATGATTGCCCTTCATTTTGTGATTTTCCTGGGCTGTGTGTTAAAGGATTAGGGTGAGACTACAATTCCCTTCATAAGATCATCTCCCTGCTCCACTGTAAAAGAAGTTTCCCTGGAGTATGGCTTGCACCACCCTTATCCCTTTCATCCTACAAGAAATGAAAGGAAAGGGAAGCAAGCAGAGAACTGGGAACCTGACACCATCGAGAAAGCAGCACTAGGAGTAGAGTATGTCGTTCAGACCTGAGGTTCCTGCACCAGGATGCTTCCTGGACAAAGATTGATGCAATACCAGACTTTCCTCCAGAGCCAACAAGGGGGACATCCCTCCCCTGGAGCGGACATCCTGAATTTAGACTTGTAGCCTACTGGACGGTGTAAGAGTAAACCTTTCTTTATTAAAGCCATCTACTCTGTGGTATTTCTCATACAGCAGCACTAGCTGACTAAAACAGAATTTGGTACTAGGAGTGGGGTACTGCTCTAACAAATACTTAAAATGGGGGAACTTTTTTGAAACTGCAAATGGATGGAAGAAGAAATCCCAAAGAACTGCTAACACCTGAGAAGGCAGGAGATAGTGAAAAAGAAACAGCAGCAGCAGCAGCAGCAGCAGCAAACTGGCAACAGCAGAACCAGGAGCCAACCCATGGAGCAGGAAAGCTGAGTGCGTATGCACAGAGTTCTTCTGGTGGAGTAGGGTGCCTCTGGACACTTGAATCAGTGGAGCTAGGCTTGCTGACCCATGGAATAAGAGAGCTGCATGCCTGGCTGAGTGCCTGTGTACAGGAAGCTTGCTGACAGTGTGGGGTCCGTCCGGGCACTTGAATCATTGGAGCCACAGAGTTTTGGAAACACTTAACCCTGCAGGGCTGATGTGGGCTTGAGGCCTGGGCCATTAGGCCGTGAAATCTAAAGAGACAAAGTTGAGGAAAAGCTGAGCTGCCTCACTCTCAAAAGATACAGCCATGACCTCAGGGGTTTGAAAGGACTGAGCCATGACTTCCTGTGTTTGTAAGGGTGGAATTGCCATTCAGTTGGGCTTACGGTGCACCTAAAGCCGATGGGGTAGAGTTACCATCCAAGTGAGCCTAGGAGGCAGAGTTGTAGCATAAGGCTGGGAGTCTCCTCTCAGAATCCAGAGAATATGGCCAATACGTACAGTTTGTAGGGCAAAGCTATTGTGTAAAATGTCTCAGAAAATGGAAGATTATTTCAAAGCTTTGAGGGCTAATGTAATGTGTTCTGCTGACTTGCCTGTTGCCTGTTAATGCCTTCTTTCCCTGCAATTTCTCCCATTTGTAATGGAATGTCTAACTTGTTCCTATTCTGCCATTGTACCTTTGGAATCAGATAGCTTGTATTCTAGGTTTCATAGATGTAAAAGAATTTTTGAATCTTGAATTTGGAACTGATTTAAGACTTCTGATATGATATATGGAATGGACATGATTTTGCTATAATGGGATGAATGTGTTACATGTTTCAGTGATGTAAGTTTGGGGTGCCAAAGGATGGGATGTCATGGATTGAATTGTGTTCTGCCCAAAATATGTGTAGCTATGTACCTGGGCCATGATTCCCAATGTTTTATGATTGTCTGCCATTTTTTGATTTTCCTATGCTGTATGTTAAAGGGTTAGGATGGGACTGTAAAACCCTTCATAAGATCATCTCCCTGCTCCAATGTAAAGGGAATTTCTTTGGAGTAAGTCTTGCACCACTCTTAATCCTTTCATCCTACAAGAGATAAAAGGAAAGGGAAGCAAGCAGAGAACTGGGGACCTCACACCATCCAGAAAGCAGCACCAGGAGAAGAGTGTGTCCTTCAGACCTGAGGTGCCTGCGCCAAGATACTTCCTGGACAAAGACTGATGCAGTACCAGACTTTCCTCCAGAGCCGACAAGGGGGAAAGCCTTCCCCTGGAGCAGACATCCTGAATTTGGACTGGTAGCCTACTGGACTGTGTAAGAATAAACTTTCCTTTGTTAAAGCCATCCACTCTATGGTATTTCTGTTAGAGCAGCACTAGCTAACTAAAACAGTGACCATCCAATATTCATTTGTACTCTGACTGCAGATGGACAGTTAGATTGGAATGTGGACAGGTTCTGCAGCAACCTTGTCTAGTCACCAGAGGATACAGGGCAGAATAATGGGATACGGTTGAGTAGTCTGCAGTGCCGATGACCTGGCACTGGAGTGAGGAGGCTTCGTTTCTGTGGGGCTTAACATACTCAGGAGAGCTGAGGGAATTGGGGGGCATTCCCAGGTCCAATGCCTCTCTGAAAAGCCACGTAGCTTATGTGGTGTTCCTTGAGAAGGAGCCAGTATCAAGCCTCCATCAACTGATTGATGCCTGCACTGTGCTGTGCAGTGGGGAGGACAACAGAAAATTAATCACTATTTTGCAGGAGAAAACTTTGCTTTAGAGACAAGATCAATATAAGTGAAGCACTTTGTAATGACTTGAGACCATCTATAACCATGTACTGGATTATACAGAACCAGGAAGGAAACAGAAAAGATACATGTAGGTCAGAGTTGTAGGGAAGAGGGTAGCTTTAATGAACAGTAAAATAAATAAAATACTTTTGTAGACGTCCAAAGAAAAAGAGAGAATTCTAGTCATACACAATTTAGAAAACAGATAAATGAAAATACCTCCAATCTCACGTCCTAGAGAGTGTGACAACATTTTGATGCATGCGTCATCTAGTATTTTTTCTATGCGTAAGTATTTTGTGTTAATTTTCAAACATTATACCCCACTATTTGTAACCAGTTTATTATGCATAATAGTATGTAGTGTCCATCTTTACACATCATTAAATTTTCTCCCAGCACTTCAGTGGAAGTGGCCATACATCCTATTATGAGAGTGTACAGTAGCTTAATCAAGCCCCTGTTGCACTCTCATAATTATTTATCAAAAGTATTGCTGTGAACATAGATCAGGAGACAACATTTTACATCTTCCTTTGGTGAGAAGCATCTGTCGTCTTAAAAGCTTGTGAATAGCAATCTGAGGTTACAATTATTGGTCTATTCCCTTCCAACGCAAAGAAGAGTAAGGATAACCAAAGACTCAAAGCAGCAATTAGTCCACATGAACCACAGCCGACACAACCAGAAAAGCTAGATGGTGCCCAGTTGCCACTACTGATGGCTCTGCTTAGAATCAAAACAGAGGGTCCTAGACAGACTGGAAGAAAAATATGGGACAAAAAATCCAATTCACAAAGAAGATCAGACATACTGGTCTAACAAAGACCAGGGGAACCCCTGAGACTATGACCCTAAGACTTCTTCAACCTGGAAATGAAGCCATTTCTGGAGACCACCTTCAGCTAATCAGTATCTCATTGCTGTTGATTCTGACTCCTGGCAATCCCGTAAGACGACAAAGTAGAACTACCCCAATAGAGTTCCAAACAGCAGCTGATGAATTCAAACTGCCAAACTTTTGGTTAGCAGCTGAGCTCTTATCCACTATGCCATGCCAGCCCTGTCCCACGAGGGCTCATAAAATAGACAAGAACACTCAGGAGAAACGTGCCCCTTAGAATGATGAATTATATGAGATCAAAAGTGCAATATTTGCCCAAGAGGCAAGGCAAGAAGAGTAAGAAAATCAGGATGAAAGGAAATGGGGAACCTAGGGCAGAAAGAGGAAAGTGCTGACACACACTGGGGAAAGAAACCAAGACCATGACACACTTTATGTATAAATTATTGAACAGGGATCTAATTTGCTCTGTAAATTTTCACTTCACGTACAATTAAAGAAACAACTGTGAATAGGTGTTATGGATTAAATTGTGTCCCCCCAAAAAATGTGTGTAGTAATTTGGCTGAGCCATGATTCCCAGTATTGAGTGACTGCCCCCTATTTTGTGATTTTCCTATGCTGTAAATCCTAATCTCTGCCTATAGGTAATAGATAGGAAGATTATGTTAAAAGACGATTAGGGTGAGATTGTAAAACCCTCAAGAAGGGAGTTTCCCTGGAGTGTGGCTTGCAGCACTCTTTATCTTTTTATACTTCATGAGATAAAAGAAAAGGGAAGCAAGCAGAGATTTGGGAACCTCACACGATCAAGAAAGCAGTACCAGGAGTACAGCATCTCTTTCAGACTTGAGGTTCCTGTGCCAAGATGCTCCCCCACCATAGAAAGACTGATGCAACACAAGGTCTTTCCTCTAGAGCCAATGGAGAGGGAAAGCCTTCCCCTGCGGCAGACACCCTGGATTCAGACATATAGCCTACTAGGCTGTGTAAGAATAAACTTCTCTTTGTTGAAGACATCCACTTGTGGTGCTTCTGTTACAGCAGTACCAGGTAACTAAAACAGCAGGTAAAATGGGAATGGCAAAAGAGACAGCAGGGTAAGTGTAAAGAGAATGTTCCCAGTGAGTAGAACCTTAGTTTGGGGCCAACTCCTGGCAAGCATTGAAGAGATTCTGACTAAAGACCAAATTGTGGATTAGCGGGTGATGGATAGAAAACCTTGGTGGAGTAGTGGTTACGTGCTACAGCTGCTTACCAAAAAGTCCACAGTGCAAACCCACCAGGTGCTTCTTCGAAACTCTATGGGACGGCATTGGGTTTGGTTTTTTGGTTTTTTGCTTTTTTGGGGGGTGGTGGGTGTGAGACTGGCCCGGGAGAATGTCATGAGTAGGAGAATTCTGGAAGACTCTTGGAGGTTATCTCACCTCACATTACTCCTATAGCCCAACCTAACACTACAGCACCCCCTGTAGGAGTTCCCCACCCACTGCTCCTAAGTCTGAGTGGGAGCTCACTGCTGAGCACGGCCATCTGTGTCATTGCTGCAAGCTCCTACTGTTGTAAAGTTCATTCTTCTTGGTCTCACGCTTCCACCTGGGGATCGCATCATTCCTTTACCATATTCCTTACCATGGCCAACAAGGCTTTACATAACTTAGTGTAATTAGGCCAGTCTCTTAAACCCCAACCTACCAAAGTGAACATGGAGCATAAAAATCATCTTGAAAATAAAAACTATTTCTTTAGTGTGTTATTTTTCCTCATTAATATAGGAGGGTCAATATGCAATAAAACCAAACACATTGCCATCAAGTTGATTCCAACTCACAGTGACCCCACATGCTTCAGAGTAGAACTGCACTCCACAGGGTGCTCTTGAGGAAGCAGATTGCCAGATCTTTCTTCTGTGTTACCACTGGCTGGCTTCGAACTACAAATTTTTATTTATTTTTAAAATTTTATTACACTCTAAGTCAAAGTTTACAGAGCAAATTAGTTTCTCATGCAAGAGTCTACACACAAATTGTTTTGTGACGTTGGTTGCAATTCCTGCAATTTGCCAGTGCTCTCCCCCTTTCCATCTTTTTTTCACTCATCCAGTTTTCCTGTCTCTTCCTGCCATCTTGTCTTTGCTTTTGGGAAGATGTTAGCTATTTGGTTTCATATACTTGATTGAATTAAGAAGTATGTTGCTAGTATGTGTTATTCGTTTTAGAAGAGCCCTGTCTAGTCTTTGAGGACACTGCATGGGATAAAGTTAGGAAAGGTGTGTGTCAGAGTTGCACCCTTTAACCCTACCTTTCCAATCTGTATACTGAGCAAATAATCAGAGGAGCTGGACTATATGAAGAACAAGGTATCAAGATTGGAGGAGACTCATTAAGAAGCTGTACTATGCAGATGATACAACCTCGCTTGCTGAAAGTGAAGACGATTTGAAGTACTTACCAATGAAGATCGAAGACCACAGCCTTCAGTATGGGTTGCAACTCAACATCAAGAAAACAAAAATCCTCATGTCATGATAAATCCTCGTGTCATGATAAATGAAGATTGAAGTTGTTAACGATTTAATTTTACTTGGCTCCACAATCAATCCCCATGAAAGCAGCAGTCAAGAAATCAAGAGACACACTGCACTGGGAAAATCTGCTGCGTGATATCTCTTTAAAGTGTTGAAAAGTAAAGATGTCACCTTGAGGACTAAGGTGCAACTGACCCAAGCCGTGGTGTTTTCAGTCGCATCATATGCATGCGAAAGCTGGATGATGAATAAGGACGATAAATGAAGAATTGATGCCTTTGAATCATGGTGTTGGAGAAGAATATCAAACATACCATGGACTGCCAAAAGAACAAACAGATCTGTTCTAGAAGAAGGACAACAAGGGTGCTCCTTGGAAGCAAAGATGGCGAGACTGCATCTTACAAACTTTGGCCATGTTGTCAGGAGGGATCAGTCCCTGGAGAAGGACATCACGCTTGGTAGAGTGGAGGGTCAGTAGAAAAGAGGGAGACCCTCAAGCAGATAGAGTGACTGCAACAATGGACTTAAGCATAAAAAACAGTTGTGGCATGGCGCAGGACCAGGCAGTGTTGCGATCTGTTGTTCATAGGGTTGTTATGAGTTGGAACCCACTCAACAGCACTTGACAACAACAAAGATCTTTGGCTGAAGGGTGAACTTTGAAAGTGGCTTCAGTTTTGAGTTAGAAAGGTATTTGGGGGCCATGGTCTTGGCATTCCTCCACTCTCTTTCAGACCATGAAGTATGATCTCTCTGTGTGTGTACATCTGAATTTTGTTCTGCATTTTTCTCCTGCTCTGTCTGGGACCCTCTATCTTGATCCTTGTCAGAGTGGTCAGTAGTGGTAGCCAGACACCATCTAGTTCTTTTGAATGTTCTGTTAGTCCTGTGGACTGATATTTTCCTTGTATCTTTGGATTTCTTCGTTCTCCTTTGTTTTGGGTGGGATGAGACCAATAGAAGTATGAATTGTCAACTTTTAGGTTAGTAGCAGAAACCAAACCATTTGTGCCACCCAGGGATGTTTCAATAAGCAATATTATAAATCATCATAAACTTCACATGATGGTGTTCAGATGATACTTTGCTATATTGGGCCACCTTAGGCTAGCAAGTTCTGTGGGCACTACACACGGTATTCCACAAACAAGTATTATCGGAGCTCCACAGTGACATAGACACCACCATCCCCCACTACCCTCACCACCCACAGGAAAAATAAAGACGAACGTTTCTTGATACATTCCAGCACTCAGGCTCCGCATGATTTCCACCTATTGTAGCTGTTTCTGCCTGCTAAAGCAGCACAGAATCACACTTATCCCTCTTCCTTCTGACAGCCCTTCAAAAATTTTAAGACAGCTGTTATGTTACCAAAGGAGGGGTCAGGTTGTGGAGCACCTAGATGCTTGGCAGAAGAGTTGAGATTTGACATGGCAGTTAACAAGGGATTCTTGACATGACTAAAGTGGTGTTTGAAGACAATTCAACCAGCAGCCTAAATACAGCGCAACCTGGAGCAGGGAAAAGCTAGAGCCAAAGAGTCCAGCAGTTGTCATCTTCTAGAAAAAAATGAACCTGAGAAGCACTCTTATAAGAAGATGAAAGAGACTTGGTGACAGTTTAGATGTTTACGTGGGAACTCAGCATTAGGTTGTCTTGCACTGTTGTGAGACCACCTATTACAGTCATCTGGTACTGCTCTAACAGAAATACCATGAGTGGAAGGCTTTAACACAGAAAAGTTTATTCTTACACAGTCCAGTAGGCTACACGTCAGAATTCAGGTTATCCATTCCAGGAGAACATTTCCTCTTTGTCAATGCTGGAGGAAGCTCTTTGTGTTGGGTCAGTCTTTGATCAGAGAGCATCTTAGCTGCAGGAATCTCAGGTTGGAAGGATGCGTTGTACTCTTGGCACTACTTTCTTGGTGGTATGAGGTTCCCAACTCCCTGCTTGCTTTGCTTTCCTTTTGTCTTACAAGAGATAAAAGGTAGTGAAAGCCACACTCTAGGGAAACTCTCTTAGTAAACGTGTTGCAGTCCCACCCTAATCCTTTTTGACATTATCGTATCTATTACTCACAGGCAGAGATTAGGATTAACAGCATAGGAAAACCACAAAATGGAGGGCAATCACTCAACATTGGTAGTCATGACCCAGCCAAATTTCTATACATGTTTCTGGGGGGACACAATTCAATTCATGACACTTTCTCATCTGCCTGTTTCACCTCATGTATATTCAGACCTAGACCCATGCCTTTTTAGTATCGTCCTGTGCACCGCAGTACTCAGCAGGTCCTTGATAACATGTGTTGAACATGGAATGGTTACATGATCAGACAGTAAGATCTGTCTGGCAAAACTATGGGGCTGAGTTTAGAAACAAGCCATCTCACTTTACAAGCATGTGTTGAGCCGACGGGAGATGCTGAGATAGGTGCTGGGCGTGTGTCGTAGGCAGCCCCGCATGTCAACACAGCTACGTTAGTTGTTGTTAATGTGCTGTGGAGTTGATTCCAACTCACAGAGACCTTGTAGGGCAAACTAGAACTGCCCCATAGGTATTTCAGAGGCTGTAATCTTTATGGACACAGATTGCTACATCTTTCTCCTATGGAGCAGCTGTTAGGTCAGAGCCCAGTGCATAACTACTACACCACCAAGGCCTGCTGGCTATGCTATGTTATTGTTGTTAGGTGCTGTCGAGTCAATTTCAGATCATAGTGACCCTATACACAACAGGAATGAAACACTGCCTGGTCTTGCGTCATGACCACAGTTGTTTTTAAGCTTAAGTCCTTTGTTGCAGCCACTGTATCAATCCATCCTGCTGAGAGTCTCCATCTTTTTCACCGAACCTCCACTCTACCAAGCACAATATCCTTCTTCAGGGAGTAAGCCATCTTGACAACATGGCCAAAGTATGTAAGATGCAGTCCCGCCATCTTTGCTTCCAATGAACATTCTAGTAGAACTTCTTTCAGAACAGATCTGTTTGTTCTTTTGGGAGTCCATGATACGTTTAATATTCTTCTCCAGCACCGCAATTCGAAGGAGTCAATTCTTCTTCTGTATTCCTTATTCATTGTCTAGCTTTTGTATGCATGCGATGTGACTGAAAATACCACGGTTTGGGTCAGGCGCACCTTAGCTTTCAAGGTGACATTTTCACTTCTTAACACTTTAAAGACATCCTTTGCAGCAGATTTGCCCAATGCAATGCACCTTTTGATTTTTTGACTGCTGCTTCTGTGGGCATTGATTGTGGAGCCAAGTAAAATGAAATCCTTGACAACCTCAATCTTTTCTCCATTTATGATGATGATGCTTACTGGTCCAGTGGTGAAGATTTTCGTTTTCTTGATCTTGAGATGAAATTCATATTGAAGAGTGTGGATTTTGATCTTCATCAGTAAGTATGTCAAATCCTCCTCACTTCCAGCAAGCGGGGTTGTGTCATCTGCATAACACAGGTTGTTAATGAGTCTTCCTCCAATGCTGATTGCGTGCTCTTAATATATTCCAGCTTCTCGGTTATTTGCTTGGCATACAGATTGAAAAGGTTTGGTGAAAGAATACAAGCCTGATGCACACCTTCCCTGACTTTAAGCCACCCAGGATCCCCTTTTTCGGTTCACATGACTGCCTTTTGATCTATATCCAATTCCTCACCAGCACAATTAGGTGTTCTGGAACTCCCATTCTCCACAACTTTACCCATAATTTGTTATGATCCATGCAGTCGAATGCCTTTATCCATAGGCAATAAAACACAGGTAAACATCTGGTATTCTCTGCTTTCAGCCAAGATCCATCTGACATCAGCAATGATATCCCTTGGTTCCACGTGCTCTTCTGAATCTGGCTTGAATTTCTGGCAGTTCTCTGTCAATATACTGTTGCAGTCACTTTTGAACAATCTTTAAGAAAACTTTTCTTGCATGTGATGTTAATGATATTGTTCTGTAATTTCCATACTCGGTTGGATCACATTTTGGGGGATTGTCATGAATATGGATCTCTTCCAGTTGGTTGGCCAAGTAGCTGTCTTCCAAATTTCTTGGTGTAGATGAGTGAGTGCTGCCAGTGCTGGATCTGTTTGTTGAAATATCTCAGTTGATATTCTATCAGTTCCTGGTATTTCTAACACTAATCTAGGTGTTGTCATGAAAACATCCTGTGGATGAGTTTAAGTACATAACTGGGTGACTTTAAGTAACGAAATTATCCTGAGTGCTTAATGTTTGTTTTTGGACTTCTCATTTCGGCCAATTCAACCTCAGAATTGTTTCCTTTTCCCCAGTGTTGTCTTATTCAACATCTGTTTTTGTAAAACAGTCTGCCTGTTAAGTGTCTTATGTCTCATCCTTGCCAACGTACCTAATTTTACAAATCTTGCTTGAGCTAAATTAAGGTTGATAAAGAAGCTGAATTTCAGGAGATCCAGACATACTGTCACTGGGTTGAAAAAAATCTAACTTTTCAGCCCTTAGTTAAAGGGATAACTTTGTCTTAAAGAGAAAGTAACAATTTCAAAACAGTAGAAGGAAAATTAATTATCTTTGGCCTTCCAGAAAAGTAGAGAGCAGGATGAAAATTAACCTCAAGTCATAGCCCCAGGGAAGCTTTTGAGAAAAAGAAGAAGAAGAAAAAAAAAAAAAAAGAACAGATAAGGATTACTCCTCTACTTCGGTTATCATAAATTGGGTAAATCCAGAAAAGACTTCTCACTATTACAGGATAACTCTGAGACGTATCTGAGAGGTTTAGAAATATGTCTATATCAGGGATGAGACTTTGTGGTTTCCAAGCCAGCTGAACAGAGACTTGTGTAATTTCTAAAAGCCAGCTGATAAAACTTTAGGAGTTAATTAGACCTAGAATTTTTAAGCAAGTTTTATTTCAGCCCTGGACTTTAGGGTAACTGAGCTTAATAGATATCTGATACAATGTAAATTTACATATGTTTCCTTCTCAAGCAACAAGGAAAATAACTCTTAATGAGTGAGCTTTTTGCCATTTAAGGGATTATACTATAGAGGTTTATTGAAAAATACTTATTTGATGTGGTCAAAAGTTTTGTATGTCTGACGAAAGTTTAATGGCTTAATTTATGAGATTTTTAAGAGCATTAATGTTAGAAAGAATTGACATTTTTGCTGCCAAATAGCAATTTTCTCTGATTTCAGAGTAAACAGTTAATTTATTCCTTATATAATCTCCCCTGAAGGCAAAGATTTGATCTCTCATTAGAATAAGATTCCTGAGTCAGAAAATCAAGACACTAGACTTAATAAAGGAGAAAAAGCTAAGGCTTTCTTACTTTTAGATCTTTAGCTAAATAACTTTAGTACTGTTTCTTGCTATCCTGTAACAAACTCCTAACAACTCTGAAACTTCATGGAGAGCCAGGAATATCCTTTTCTAAAGAAAGAGGTGGAAGGAGTCTTATTTCATAAGTTATATGACGTGTGTTAAAATCAAGGACTCTGTTCTCACTGGGTTGAAATTTATGTTGGTTATTTCCCCTTATCTTTTTGCTTAATATTATTTAACAAAGGTATAATATTAAATCATAATTTTATTATTATTTCTCAATTGCTAACCAGAAAAACTCTGTTGGCATAGTGGTTAAGTGCTATGGGTGCTATCCTAAAAAGGTCAGCAGCTCAAGTTTGCCAGGCATTCCTTAGGAGCTCTGTGGAGTGGTTCCACACTGTCCTACAGGCTTGCTGTGATTCAGAATTAACTCCACACTTGGCTTAGTTTTAACTGCTAGCTTGACTATAACTTTATTATTATTATTTTAATCTAACATCTTCAAAGCCAATGCTTTGACTGCAGAGTTCAAATTATTTAACTATAAATTTATTTTTATACTATATAGATATTTAGAGACTTAATAATCTTGGTATATCCTGACTATGTGGTATTATGCCTCAAGATTATTATGTGTGGTATCTGAAGTTCTTTAAAACTATAGGTAATGATTATATTGTTTAGAAAAACTATTGTCTGAAGTTTTCTAACAGATTGAATTTTATTTGGCCTAAACATTTTGCTTATGTTTATTAATCACAGTTTTATTAAGTTTTGTCATTTACAGTTGTTTTTGTGGGTTTTTTTTTTTTTTTTTGCTGATTTTTCTGAAAACATTTGACCTGAGTATCTCAATAAGGATTTTAGGCTTATGAAAAGTACAGTGGCTCAAGATATCCAAGGCTCTTGTGCAGAACTGATGGCCTCACAAACTGTGGCTGGTCCAGAATAAGTGAAACAGAGAAAACAATTATACAAGGCTGGGTAAATGGATATACTATGGTTTGTTGTTGTTGTTTTTTACTATGGGTTTTATGTAAAAAATATTGCTGATGTTTTGAGGTCCTACTTGCTAAATATAAGCTAAATTAATCTCATGGATTTATTAACATGAAATCTGAGGTTTTGTAAATTGCAATTGCTGCTGAGATACATGAAAAATGATTACTGATGTTACTTATGTATAAACGCCTCATGCCTTGTTCAAAGACTGTAGGGTCATAATTTCGTTGGTTCTTTCAGATAGTTGGCCTGATGTTGTTGGTGTTTTATTCTACTTCATAGATCGCTGCATGATGCTTGAGATACTGAAAATCTGATGGTATTTAACTAATATTCTCTTAGACTGTGAACTCTAGGAAAGCTGATTCCTAAAGCCACTTAAATGAAATGATGATCTAGATAGACTAAATGTGGCTGTTTTACTCTGGGCATTCTGTTTTGTAAACCCAAGGGAAAATGCAAAGAATCCATGTGCACAGACTTTCATGGCCCTCTATTAGAACCTCAGACCCCACTCTCCTGATTGGTACAGGGGGTCTTTAAGCTGTATAATAACAAGAGATTTGGTGGCAGGAAAAAAAAATGAAAAAGAAGGCCCAATTCTTGGCTATACTCCTACAGCACCCACCTCGAGGTAACTCAGTTGGCCCCTGAGATCAAGGCTTGGATCATCTCACTGACTGATGAGTACTGACCATGATCAATACAGGTACTGTCAAAAACTGAGGCCAGGAAAGTGGAATATCCTGAGCACCCTAAAAGAGGATGCCTAACTGACTTGCCACAGGCCCAGATGTATAGAACTTCCTACAACGACTCTTGCAAGAGGGATCTGAAGAGGCAGACTATGGACAGAGCCCTCAGACATACCTGGCTCTCAGCCACACCATTGGCATCTCCATGGGGAAACCAAAGGTTACACTTAACATGGAAGGTAAGGAGATTAAATTTGTGTTAGACACGAAAAGCCTCATTCTCTACCTTAAATGGGTCCACTCTTTAAGCAGGACTGTGTAAGTACTGGCTTGGACTAAAAATCCAAGGTGAAAAGTTTGCTTTTGTGTCTGATGGAGTCACAGTTGTTGAGACATATACCAAACATTCTCAGTCAGGTTCCATCAAAATTTGAGACATTACCATGTGAGAGAAAAATGGAGGATAGAGGGAAAAAGGAGAGAGAAGAAACAGAGGAGGAAAAAGAGAAAAAGAAAAAACAGGGAGAAAGCAAGAAAAGGATAAGAAGGTGAAGAGAAGGTAAAGAGAAAGTAGAAAAAGGAGAGAGGACGATGGAAGAGTAGATAGCTCTAGTCTGGGTTTCCAAAATGACTTACCTCTTTCAGGTTGCAACAGTCCCAAATAATATAATGTTTCATGGATCCTAACTGATACACCATAATTATTATCCTGGCCATTATAAATGATTAATATTTATAATCATCAACAAGTGACTTCTCCTCAGATAGGCAGGCCTACACCCCTACTCAGCATGAAGCAGATACAGAAGAGACCTCCACTCGTGTTCCCATAAAAATTTTGATATGACATCTCTCAGGGGAGTTAAAATAGACAAAATGTATTTTAAAAAAAGCATGCTAAATACCAGGACAATTACTTTCATGGTAAACTAATCTCATAGATATGAGATGCTATAATACTGACAGTGGGAAATTAAAGAGCTAATAATTGTAAAATGCTCATTAAAAATCCTTGCCTGACCACTCAGGCTGACTAAAATTAACCTGGAGACTGAAGGTTTTTTTTAGATCCCACCCAGTGGACTAAGCCAGATAACATCACCCACCTTACCCAGGGACTTGAGAAAGCTACATAGGCCAGATAACATCACAGTTCCTCTAACAGTATGAAGACTTCTTTGGGTCAGAATTTGAGAAATTGTTTTCATGGCTCCCCAACCTAGGCTGGCTATGCATGCTAATAATGGGAATCATAATCATAATTGTCTGTGAACTATTTGTTTGTTGCATTGTACAATGTATGCCCTGCCTCACAACTTACTGTAGCTCATGTTATAGAGAGTCAGTTCATAATCAAAGACTTGATCCAAGAATTAATGCTATAAATCAAAGCAATTATTTTCATTTAAAACCTATTTCATAGATATGAAACTAAAAAACCGGGAGCAGGAAATGGTGGTAAATGTAAGAATCGTCACTTAGACTATTAAGCTACACTCCATCCTCTGCTTCAATTATCACCCACAGACCAGATTAGCAGGTCTGCATTCCTTTCCCTATCTCTGGGGAAATAAAATTGATTAAGACCTCAGAGAGAAACAGTAAAATTTTGGGTAATTCACATTGTTTGATAAGATGTAATGAAACCTTATGATGTAATGAAATCTTGTGACTCCTGACTATTGTTCAATGACAAACACCAATCCCTTTGAATTCTGGCTATAAGAACCACTGGAAATGTAAGCCAAATGGGACAGTTTTGGGAGAAACTATTCTCGCTGCCCCCCCCCGATTTGCCAGTATATCTGTAAATAAAGTATTCCTTGAACCCCATGCTGTTTCTGAATTTTTGACTACAGCGACAGGTGGAATGAATTTGCTTTAGTACAGCAACATTTCCCTGGAGTTACAGGATCCTGACGAGAAAGGCTATACTAAGTAATGCATTATGCCACAAGCCCTGTGAGTTAGCTGTAAAAATATTTCTATTTTGGATATGAGTTTCTGTTAATTGCAGTAGAATGGTTTTGAAAAGGATAACAAGAATGGTTGCACAACTTGAAGGATATGCAGAAATTGTTGAGACGGTATATACTTTGTTATGAAAATTTTCACCAAATTTTTCATATAACCCATTTTACAGATGAGGAAACTGAGGCTCATAAAGGCTAAGAAACTTGCTTGAAAAACTTGCTATGTCAATTTGAGCTAATACATAACTGAACTAGAACTCTAACCTAGCATTTAAAGGCTGGCCACCATCCCACAGTGCTCCTGCAAACTGAAAGACAGCCTGCCTACAAAGGCCCACATTCTGGAGGAAATACTGGCAGGTAAGCAGATCATGACATGTACTGTGCTCGTGGCTCTAACAGAGGCACAAAGAAAATGCTTTGAGAGCCACAACTTCTGTGGTGCTACCGGGGGTTCCCCAGCTTTTATTTCCCAGGAATGAGTTCATGACCATTGGATGCTGTAATTTCTCTGGCTGTTCCCATCTGTTCCTGTGGTGGTGCTTCTGGGTGGCATCTGTTGCAAAAACAAAACAAAACAAAATAAAACATCATTATCATTTTAAAGAAAAAGAAACAGACAAAGATGTTATATGATGTCATGGATTGAATTGTGTCCTCCCAAAAATGTGTGTAAGAGTTTGGTTGGGCCAGGATTCCTGGAATTATGTGAGGGTCCTTTATGCTGTAAACCTTGCCTCTACGATGTTAATGAGGGAGGATGGGTGGCACTTGTATTGGTGGGACAGGACTCAACGTGTATGATTGTATTGTGCCTTGAAGCAATCTTTGGGATATAAAGGAAAGGGAAGCAAGCAGAAATTTGGGGACCTTATACCTTCAAGAAGCAGCATCAGAGAAGAGAATGTAGAAAAGACCCAGGCTCCCTGTGCATCAGGAGTTCCGGGTCCCGGGGAAGATTGACAACCAAGACCTTCCTCTAGAGCCAGCAGAGAAAGACCTCTGCTGGAGTTGACACTCTGGATTTGGACTTCTACTGGGCTGTGACAAAATAAAATTTCTCTTTGTTAAAGCCATCCATTTGTGGTATTAAAGCAGCACTGGATGACTCAGACATACAGCAACTGTCATGTTAGGTACTGCCACTGTAACATAACTATCACAAGTGGGTAGCTTTAACAAACAGAAATTGACTTTCTCACAGTTTGGGAGGCTAGCAGCCTGAACTTGGGGTGCTGGCTCTAGGGGAAGGCTTTTTCACTGTGGCTCTGGAGAAAGGTTTGTGTCTCTTTGAGTTTTGCTCCTGAGCTTGGCATGTGTCTTCTGCCATCTCTGCTCTACCCACTTGTTTAATCTCTTTCATATCTCAAAAAAGATTGACTCAAGATATACCCTGCACTAATTCTGCCTCATTAACATAACAGAGACAACCCCTTCCCGAATGAGATTATAAACACAGGCATAGAGGTTAGGATTTATCAAACATTTTTGGTGGGGTTGTAATTCAATCCATAACAGTGATCCAGATCCCACTGTGCATATGCTCCGTCTGTATATATGCCAGGCCCCTCTCATTTCACACCACCCTCTTCACCCAACAGCGCACTTCTCTCTGGACACCCTAACTCTGTGGTCCCTTGTGGGGGAAGAAAAGCAACCCATCATGCTAACGAGGGTGGATGGGCAGCAATTGTGTTGGTGGGGCAGGACTCAATGTGTAAGATTGTTTTGTGCCTTGAAGCAGTCTCTTGAGATATAAAGGGAAGAAGCTAGCAGAGAGATTTGGGGGCTCCTTACCATCAAGAAGCTATGTCAAGAACTGTACTAGTACATACTTTGGAAAGGACTGGGGTCCTTGCGCCTCAGAAGCTCCCAGTCCAGGGGGAGACTGACAACAAGGACCTTCCTCCAGAGCCAGCAGAGAAAGCCTTCCCCTGGAGCTGACACCCTGAATTTGGACTTGTAGCCTAGTGGATGATGACAAACAAAATTCCTCTTTTCAAAGCCATCCACTTGTGGTATTTCTGTTAAAGCAGCACTAGCTAAGACAGAAGGGAAAGAAAGAGAAGGCAGGAGTATGGAGGGAGACTGGTGCACCAGACTCATGCAAAGAATAAAATAAAATCAGTCTCAGAATGGGAAGAATTGTTAAAATAGTTGGGAGGCTTAGCATTCATTAAATTACTACTTTCATTAAAGTAGTAACCTCATTCTGCACTGGAAGTCTATCACTGGTCTGGCTAAGTAAGAAATTTTAGAGAAGTATTGTTAATAATTCTTCAGATCTTTGCAGCTGCTAACCAAAAAGTTGGTGGGTTGAACTCCAGGCACTCCTTGGAGACTCTCCGCGTAGTTCTACTATTGTCTTACAGGGTCAACAATGAGTCGGCATCAACTCAATGGCAGCCAGTTTGGTGGATTTTTAGTTGAATAAATATGTAATTATGGGCAACATGGTACCTACTGGGGAAGTTATTACAGAAAGAGTCAGGAGACCTGATTTCTTTGTGTCTGTAATAAAGAGCAAAGTGTACTCTGCCAGGGATGGTACAAAGGTTAATGTGGTTGGCTGGTAACTGAAAAGTTGGAAGCTCAAATCTAGCCTCAGAAGAAAGTTCTGGCAATCTACTTCCAAAATATCAGCCACTGAAAAACTTGATAGGGAACAATTCTACTCTGCCACACACAGTTGCCATGAGTCAGAGTCAACTCATTGTCAACTGGTTTTACTGGTAGTCTGGCAAGAAACCATTGTGTCTCCATTTCCCCAAGTGTGACATGAAGAAGTACGCTACGCCTTGAGGGTCTGATGAGGTCATGCACAAGAAAAGGCTTGGAAAAAGCACACAGCAGCCACAGAGGCAAACCCAGCTGGGGCGACATCCACCAGTGTTCGTCCCCAAGCCACTGACCAAGTCCTAACAGCCTGAGGAGAGTCTGCTCTTCTCTAAGAGAATAAGGTAACAACCCCTTTGCCTCTGGTACTCGAAATGAGTCATTCCCACCTAAACCAGAGCTAAAGATTACTCCAGGTGGTTTACTGTTATCCCTAGAGACGAGGAATAATCGTACAACTCCCCATTTGACAATCTTGTCCTTGAGGAGTCACAGCCAGGTCCTCTCCTCAGCCACCTGCCCCTGTGATTCTCAAGATGAGCTCCTGCATCTGCTGCTGGATCACAATAAAAAAATAAGAGTTAAAAAAATTACTATAAAGTTGATTCTGACTCATAGTACCCTTATAGGACAGAGGAGAACTACCCCACAAGGTTTCCAGTGGATTCGAACTACCAGCCTTTTGGTTCGCAGCCAAATTCTTAACCCTTATGCCATCAAGGCTCAAAAAAAAAAACCAAACTCAGTGCTGTTGAGTTAATTCTGACTTGTTGTGACTCTACAGGACAGAGTGGAACTGCCCCATAGACTTTCCAAGGAGTGCCTGGCAAATTCCAACTGCTGACCTTTTAGTTAGCAAAGGTAGCACTTAACCACTATGCCACCAGGATTCAGGCTTAAGGGGCTTGTTAAAACATGAAGATTCCCAGAGCCCTAGCCCTGCGTCAAAGTCTTTGAGGGTGGGACTCAGGTGAGCAAACTCTGCAGGGTTAACAGCTCTCCACCCAGATGATTCAGATGCAGCCATGAAGTCCCAGAACTTCTGACCCAGTCCAACCTCTCATATTACATATGGGGAAACTGAAGTTTATATTTATAAAGAGATGAGCAATCAAGTCACAGAACTAGAACTCAGATTTCTTTTTCTTTTCTCTCTCTCCTCCTCTCCTTTTTCTTTATCTCTCCCTCATATGTCTCTCTTTCTTTCTCTCCGCCTTCTCTCCCTCTTTCTATTTTTTTCCCTTCCTCTCTCCAGGGTGGGGACAGAAAAGAACCCACTCTTCCTACGAAACATCCTTCCCTGGTGCACTGGGAGCACTAGAGTCGCTGCCTGTTACCCCTCCACAGGCAGGCAAGCTTAGCAGACTTCCTCTTCCTCCTTCCCATCCTGCCTTTCATCCCTCTTTCCCTCCCTCCCATCTTTCTTTCCTTTCTTTCAAGAACAGACTGTTTTAATCTCACCATGTATGGTTCCTCCCAGGGGTTCCAGTTCAACAGGCAGTTCTGCTTCACGTGGTCACGGAACTCAGGTTTCTTGTTTGAATTTAAATATGTTCTAGAGTTTGTTTGTTCTGTTACAGTTGTAATTCATTTAAAAATATGTAACGAGGAAGAATGGTTTGAAACACAGCAGTGAATAGCTGTAATTTTTCATTTGCCAGTCAAGTCATGAGAAGAGAGATGAGGAGGAGCGGCAGTAAACTGGGAATAGTTGCATTCATTCATTCACGCCTGCGTGCGTCCATTCATCAAACCATCACGAAATACCTCAAAGGTGATGGATGCTGGGAATACAACAAGTAAAACAGTGTCCTGCCCTTGATCTTAGTTGATATTCAGCATCATTCCACCTGAAAAATGAAAATAAAGTTACGTTTTTGAGCAAGAGTTGAACCAAAAGGGGCCAGAGGCAGCAGTGCGGGAAAGAGAGCTCAGGCCCAGCCACTTACGTTCTCTCATCTGACCATCGGTTACCCTTGGCCTCCCTCCTCTTGGCAGCCTGAGAATCTGTGGTCTGAGACTCACACACGGTGGTGTTTCTATTTGCAGACTAGACACATTCTTGGTTCAAGAACAGACTTCAGGGTGGGGAAAGATGGTGACCCTTCTTCCCACCGAAGCATCATTTTTCTGGTGCACTGGGAACACCAGAGTTGCTGTCCGTTATGCCTGGACAGGTGAGCAAGCTCAGCGGACCATGCTGATCCAATAAACGTCATCTCTCTGGACTTTAACAAGGTTTTCAATGGGTTCCCACTTAAGTAGTCCTTGAGAAACTTAGAAAATAGGGCTGAGGGTGAAAGTTTTATTAACCAGGATGCTGGGGAAATTGGTGAAGCCATTTAGCACCCTACCCCCCACCAAAATAGCTTTAATTCACTGTGCCCTAGGTGGTCTCCTGGCTGTTCCTGCTGATTCCCCTCTCTCTCCTCATCTGAGTGACCTTTTACGGCCATGGAACGTCCCTCATTGGTCTTGTGCAGCTTTGAGTGTGGTTGTAAACTGGGACTTGCATAAAAGCTGGGGTCAAGGGACATCTAACAGAATGATTTAAGCAAACAAACGGCACTTTAAGTTTCAACTTAGATGCCTAAAACCAATCTTAAATACATGCGTGCTAGCTCTATGAAGAATAAAAGTTCCTTTTGAAAATAAACTTAGTCTTCTCCATTAGTTCATTTACACCCAATAACAAAACTGTAGTCTGGACAAATGAAAAAGCAAGTGCAGAGGCAAAGAAAGGAGTGCAGAGAGCCCGGTGGATTCAGAGTGGGGTAAAGACAGGGTGGTACAGCACCAGGGCACACAGAGGCCAAGACTGAGGAGTCTGCTCAGGGTCTCTGTCTCCTTTCTGGGGCAGTCGACTGCTTATACACACAGCTACTCAGCTGCAAGAAGCAGAGAACTGAACGGAGAAAACAATAATTATTGTTGTTGTTAGGTGCTGTTGAGTCGGTTCCAACTCATAGCAACCCTACCTACGACAGAATGAAACGCTACCTGGTCCTGCACTATGCCCACAATTGTTGTCACGCTTGACCGCATTGTTGCAGTCCTTCCTCTTTTTTGCTGACCCTCTACCTCACTGAGCATGATGTCTTTCCACAGGGACTGATCCCTCCCGACAGCTTGTGCAAAGTACGTAAGACATAACTTCAACATCCTTGCTTTTCAGGAGAGCTCTTGTTGTACTTCTTCCAAGACAGACCTGTCATTCTTTAGGCAGTCCATGGGATATTCAATATCGTTCTCCAACACCACAGTTCAAAGGTGTCAGTCCTTCTTTGGTCTTCTTTTATTTTATTTTATTTTATTTTATTTTATTTTATTTATTTATTGTGATTGAGTGAAAGTGTATTATCCAGTTTAAATTTGCATAGCCACCTATGTGCAGCTCCTACTGCTCTCCTTGCCCGACGACAGCACACTCCTCCTTTCTGTTCTTTACATGTCATATCCTCTTAGCAATCTCCTGTCCTCTCTTCTCCACTCTTTCCACTCCCCTCTAGTAAGAGGCCAGTAGGATGACATCCTACAGGTGCACAGAACCATAAAGTGCACACACGATACAGTCACTCTGTGCCACAAAGTCTAATCCATTCCTGTAACCCATTCCTCTCCAAAGAGTTGACCTCAGTAATGATTTATGAACAAGGGCAGCATCAGGTCCAGGGGCCATGCTTCCAGAGGAACCCCCAGGCCTTTGGACCACCATTTGAGGTCTTTTAGTGAAGTTCTCAGGATGTACCCCTTTTTATTCTCATATTGCCACTGGGACTCAACTTTGTGAGCCTCATCATGGATGTCTCTGGTGGTGGCTGGGCACCATCTGGTTCTTCTGGTCACATGTTGATGTAGTCACCTATTCACATGGGTCTTTCCGTCTTCTCGGTTCTCTTTCCCCCATGTCGTTTGGGTCCTTGGTAATCACCTGTGCCTGCTAAGTTGGGACTATTTGGCATATCTTAGATGGTGGCTTGCTAGCTTTTAAGACCCCAGACACCACTCACCAACATGGGTGGAGAAGACTGTCTTAGCAATAGGCTAGTTATACCAGTGGCCTCAATGTCCCCTGAGAGCATGGTCCCCAGACTCCTGCCCCCGCTACTCTGTCCTAGCAATACTGGGTTAAGATTGGAAGGATTTTCAGGTTATGCTGAAGTTCAGTAAAATTGATCTTCTTTCTAATGTGTGCTGTCACTGGTTTCACCCAACCAAATTTCTATAAACTATCAAATCTATAGTCAGCCCTTCCCCTCCCTCCTTCTCTCCCCTCCCTTGCAGCCATCAGAGTCTTTTCTTCTGTACATCAGACTGTTTTTAAGTCCTTATAGTGGGGCTCTCATACAATATTTGTCCTTGTGGCACTGACTAATTTCACTCAACATAATGTCTTCCAATTGAAACCAGGTTATGAGATGCTTCCTAAAATCATCACTGTTCTTTACCATTGTATATTGTTCCACCGAGTATATACAACATAGCTTATTTATCCATCCATCTGTTATTGTGCATCTGGGTTGATTCCATCTTTTTGCTATGGTGGACTGTGCTGTAATAAACATTCGTGCGCTTGTGTCCGTTCATGTGACTCCTCATGTTTCTGTAGGATATATTCCAATTAGTGGGATTACTGGGTCAAATGGAATATCTATTTCCAGCTTTTTAAGGAAGCGCCAGATTGCTTTCCAAAGAGGTTGTACCATTTTGCAATCCCACCAGCAATGTAGGAGCGCTCCAATTTCTCCCCAGCCTCTTCAGCATTTGTTGTTTTGTGTTTTGGGGATCATGGCCAACCTTGATGGGGTGAGATAATATCTCAACATAATTTTGATTTGAATTTATTTTATAGCTAATGATAGTGAGCGTTTCTGCAAGTGTCTTTTGACTGCCTGGGTATCCTCTTTAGAGAAGCATCTGTCCATCTCTTTTGCCCATCACTTAATTGGATTATTGATATTTTGCAGCACGTTGTAGATTATGGAGATTAGCTATCAGTCTGACACATAGTTGTCGAATATTTTTTCCCATTCTGTAGGCGGTCTTTTAATTCTTCTAATAAAGTCTTCGGATGCGCAAAAGTGTTTGATTCTTAGTAGTTTCCATTTATCTATTTTCTGTTCTGTTCATCGTGCTTTGTCAGATTTTGAAGTCTGTCTATGCTGTGTATTAAAACTTCTATTGTTGATCCTATCTTTTCTTGGATGAGCCTTATTGTTTTAGGTTTGATATTTAGGTCTTTTATCCAGCTTGCGTTGATTTTTGTGTAAGGTGTAAGATATGGGTCTTGTTTGAATTTTTTTTGCAGATGGATATCCAACTTTGCCAGCACATTTTGTTAAAGAGGCTGTTTTTACCCTTTTAAAATCTTAGGGCCTTTGTTGAATATCAGCTGTTCATAGAAGGATGGTGGCATCTTTGTGGTCTCAACTTTGTTCCATTCGTCTATATGTCTCTTTTTGTACCAGTACCAGGCTGTTTTGACAACTGTGACATAGATTCTAAAGTCAAGTAGTGAGAGGCCTGCCAGTATGTTCTTCTCCTTCAGTAGTGCTTTACTTATCTGGGGTTTCTTCCCTTTCCAAACAAAGTTGGTGATTCGTTTTTCCGTCTCATTAAAAAATGTCACTGGAATTTGTATTGGGATTGCATTATACATGTAGCTTGCTTTGGGTAAAATAGGCATTTTCACCATGTCTCTTCTGTCTTCTTCATTTGTTGCCATCTTCTGAATGCGCACAAAGCAACTGAAAATACCGTGGCTTGAGTCAGGTGTACTTTAGTCTTCGAGAAAATAATAGCTTATAGCTATTTCTAACCACCATCTATTATGTGTGTCCTGAGTGCTGGGAGATTTCTATACATTCTCTTACTTGATTTGCTCAACAATTGCACAATTATTAGGACAGAAAGTGCCCCATATGGTTTCCAAGGCAGTAATTTTTACAGAAGCAGTGACTGCTACATGTCTCTTCTGTGGAGCAGCTGGTGGATTTGAACCCATTGACTCTTCAGTTAGCAGCTGAGCACTTAACACTGTGCTACCATTGTTGTAATAATTTCACAAAGGACGTGTTATTGTTTTCTGCTTTGTAAGTGTAAAGGAGGCAAGAGCCTTGCCTTGGTCATCAGCGAGGCTTGGTTTTGAATCCAGGCCCCTGACTCCAAAGTCTACAACATCTTTTCTTTTTTTAACCACATCATAGAGAAGATGAATATAAACACCTATGCTGCTGATGAAATGAGCATTTTTTATTATACATTTTTCCTCTGAAAAATTATTTGTTTTTAAATTACACAAGTTGTTGCCAGTTGCCATCATGTCAGTCCCAACTTACGGTGACCCGGTGCGAAAAAGAACAAAACGCTGCCTATCTTCACAGCTGGCTGGGGATTAGACCATGGAGGTTGGTTTTCATTGGCTGATGGTCAGAAGTAAAGCGCCAAATCTTTCTTCCTAGTCTGTCTTAGTCTGGAAGCTCTGCTGAAACCTCTTTAGCACCACAGAGAAGGTGTAAGCTTCCACTGACAGATGGTGGTGGCGGTGCACAAAGTTCATTGGCCAGGAATGGAACTGGAATCTCCTGCATGAGGGGTAAGAATTCTACGACTGAGCCACCAATGCCCTTGCAAATTATACAAGTAATACACATTTATTATGGGCGGACACGGGTGCCCCCACATTAAACTTATTATAAAAGCCTAACAATTCAGAGTAAAGAGAAAGAAAAGCAAGAATTCTCTTTAACATGTGCTATGATTAGTGTAATTAATATAATAAAAGCATATCAGATGATGTTTTTTAAGAAAAGAAACAAAATCAATAGCTCCATCCACTCTAATGAAAACAACTGTGTGTAGTTTAACCTAACCAAGCCCATTGCTGTGGAGTCAATTGTGAGTCATAGTGACCCTGTAGGACAGAGTAGAACTGCCCCATAGAGTTTCCAAGGAGCGCTTAGTGGATTTGAATCACTGACCTTTTGGTCAGCAGCCACAGTACTAAACCGCTACATCACCAGAGTTTCCGTGTATAGTTTAGAATATCCTTTTATCCATACATGAGGTATTTGGTGTGTGAAAATAGATTAGATGTGTTTTTGCATCCTGCTTTTCCTCCAGTTATGTCATAGGCATTTTCCATGTCGTCTGTCTCGTCTCTCTCAGAGTTATTGGCTGGGTAATATTTCACTGGAAGCCTTAGTTTACTTAACTATCCTCCTATGGCCTAACATTTAGATTGTTTCTAATTATTTGCTATTGTAACGTGCACTGTGATTAAGATCTCTCCCACCCCCCATTTTGGATTGTTTCCCTAGCATTCCCAGAAGTGGAATTACTAGGTCAAAGGGTGTGAATATTTGTAAGGCTCTTGATTCATAGTGCCAAATTATTTTCCAGAAAGATGGAACCAGTTTTCATTACTTCAGTGCTTGCTATGTTTTCTGTGTGAGATGTTCTTCGGAAAGATTTTGCTTTGTTCCTTTAAGACTCCTCATTCTGCTTAGCTGAAATCAGCATATTTTAACTTCAACATTTCATAAGGCCCCTTTCAGAGTCCGTTGACAATGTTTGGCCATCTGATTACTGGGTGGAAGATTTATATTGGTCTGTCTGTCTCCAGGCTCTTCCTGCCTTCAATCTGTTTTGCACGCTTCAGCCAGATTAATTTTTTCCGGAAACATTACTGGCCTCGTGTCATTGCCCTGCTGAGAAACTTGTAGTGGTTCTTTATTTCCTCTGGAATCAAGTCCAAACTGCTCTACTGGGCCATGAAGACCCTTCATGATACTCAAAATCCTATAGGACAGAGTAGAGCCATCCCATGGAGTTTCCCAGGAGCATCTGGTAGACTTGAACTGCTAACCTTTTGGTTAGCAGCCATAGCACTTAACCACTCCACCACTAGGGTTTAACCAAGACCAAACCAAACCTAAGGATTTAACCAAAACTAAACCAAATCCATTGCCGCTGAGTTGATTCCAACTCATAGTAACCCTATAGAATAGGGTAGAGTTTCCAAGGAGTGCCTGGTAGATTTGAGGAGCTGACCTTTTGTTAGCAGCTATAGCACTTAATGTTTAAGCCACCAGGGTTTCTGAGCCCCCGGTTCAATCTGATCTCCTATCACCTTCAGCAGAAACCTTCAGCCACTTCCCTGCTAGTCCCCAAATTATACTCAGCTGCTTTCCTCATTTGCTTATCTTTTCTCCCCCCTGGAATGCTTCCTCCTCCTTTCTGCCTAGTCCAAATCCCTCTCTGCTTTCAGGGTGGTTCAGTCCCATTCCCACTCCCCTATCTCCTCCAGTCAGCACAGAGACTTTGGAAAGAGGAGCTATGGATATTGGGGTAAAGAGTCAGAATCAGGAATGCAGTGTGGGGTTGGGAGGAAGGCGAGAGACAAAAGAGGCAAAGCACGGGGAACTCCATGTGGGTTTTCAGAGACCAGGAAGACATGGGTACTCTCACATTAAAAGCATGAATGGATTGGAAACAGAGATCAAAACCACGGTAAGGCAGTGAGTAGGCCTCTTTGTCCTACTGACAACATTTAGGCTGTTTCTAGTTGCCTAAAGAGGAGGTCTAGAGAGCAGAGCAGGATTGTTCTAATAAAATAAGATGATAATTATAGTGTATTCATTTGGATTAGCTTCACTTTGAAAAACTAAGACCCGAAAAATAATGTCTTAAATATGAGGGAAATTAATTTATAGTTTATGAAAAAGAAATCCCCAGGAAGTCCAGAGACAGAATGGCAGCTCCCCACTAATCAAGTTCTGTAACTCCTTAGCTTTCTGTTCTTTCATCTGGAGGGTTTGGTTCTCCTCATCATGCTCCAAAACAGCAGCAAAAGCACCAGCCATCACATTTATGGTCTAGACCAACCACAGGCAGAAAGATGATAAAGAATGTCTCTTCCATTTAGGGAGACTTCTTAGAAGTCTCATGCAATACTTCTGCTCCATGGGTTAGCCTCATCACATGACTGCACTTAATTGCAGGGAGTTCTTATATTCACATAAAAAACAGAGTTATATTACTAAAAGAAAGAGGAGAGTAGATATTGTAGCATGCAGCCAGCAGTCTCCGCTACCACTGACTGAGGTGCTATGGTAATTAATCATTTTTACACACATTATCTCTTTTAATTCTTGTACCAGTTCAGTGAGGAACTACAGAGGAAAGAAGAGTAAGAAATGTACTCTGTCTGAGTCCAAAGTCTAGGATTTTTTATTCTTTTTAGGCTCAGTGGAAGATTATTTTTCATGATATCAAAATAATTGATAAACATCTTTTTTAAAGTGTGAACACACACACACACACACGCACACACCACTCACCTTTTCAGGGATTGAATCTTATGCTCTTAGATACCTAGCCATGCAGAGCTCACCAGAGTCCCTTTTTTAAGGCATGTTTAATTATACACAAATGCATGTATATGTATACATGTTTAGTCACACACACACACACACACACACGTACACATATACTCAGTAGTGAAGAGATATGGCTGCCAACCAAAAGGTTGGCAGTTCGAACCCACCAGGTGCTCCTTGGAAACCCTATGTGGCAGTTCTACTCTGTCCTATAGGGTCACTATGAGTTAGAATCAACTCAGCAGCAATGGTTTTGGTTTTTTATATATAGGGTCACTGTGAGTCAATCAACTCAACAGCAGTGGGTTATACACAAGCAGTTCTCAACATGTAATGTCAAAGTGACTTTCCTAAGGAGAAAAAATTAACAGCTTATTGTTATTGAGAATATCTAAAATAAAGTAGTTTCCAGAGTGAGGGATATACTAAAATATGTGTGAATGTGAGAGAGGATAAGAAAAATGAAATCTTCACATAACACCAATGTATATTGTGTTCTAGACTGTTACTCCAGTTTGTCTGTAAAGTAAATGATCAGAAAAATTGCCCCCAAGAGAGGCTGAGAAACATTAATATTGCTAACGTTGGTGTTCCGATAGACTGGTATCTTAAGTACTAGGAAGTGTGAACTCTTGGTGGAGCTGGATGCTTATCATGGACCTCAGTCGGAGAAGCAGGGTTGAAGGTCAGGGCAGGATGATGGAGGTCAGGGGGCATTTTTGATTAGAAAAGGAAAGCTGTTTGGAGCTTCCAGTGATATGGACTGCAGACAGCAAAGGAAGAGAGTCCAGGGTAGAGAGACTATTTTTAAAAGTACAGTAGGCATAGAAGGAGTGGTGGGATGGCCAGTGGAGGTTACTTGTTTGTAGATGGAAAGGTTTCACCTTTGGACCACTGGGTACTCTTAGTATTTCCCAAGACCAAGTTACACTAAGGATTGTAGCTGAAGAATGAGCAACCACAGTGACTGCCAACACCTTGTCATTGTACCCTGCCTTCTGTCACTGTGTGAGCCAAAGTTATCTGCACTCTGCAGTAAAGGGGTCTTTGCACCCTGGAGGTATGGCCAAAGTTAGATAGGGTGGACAGATGGCAAGCAGAGACAACCAAAGGGAGAGCTAGTCCCTAGAATGCAAGCACCTGGAGGACACTAGGACACGGTCTGGTCAGTTCTGTTACCTGCTATATCCACACTGCAAAGTATAGTGCCTGGTCCATTGTCCCTTCTACACCCACCCACTTACTATCTATTGAATGAGTGAGTCAAAGACTGTGGCCCTAAGGTCACAAGCTTGGGAGAATCCATAACACCTTTATATTTGTCCTCCAAAGTAACTGATGGGAAGGTCAGGAAATATTCCATAGGACGCAAGTAAGGGTTAAAGCCAGGGAACGGTTACAGAAAGGTGGTGGGTCTCTGATGTGAGAGTAGGGGGCCTTAAATGGCAGAAACGAGAAGTTACAGGACTTGGATAAGGACAAGACTTCATCTTTTTATCTGTCTCTTTCTTACCATTTTATTGAGTCTTTCCTAGGAGTCTATGGGTGGCCCAGATGGCTAATTGTTTGGATACTAACTGAAAGATTGGTGGTTCGAACCCTCCTGTAGGTACCTTAAAAAAAAGACCTGTCAATCTGCTTCCTAAAGATCACAGCCTTGAAAATTCTGTGGAGCACAGTTCTTATGTGCAACACATGGGCTCAGTGTGAGTTGGAATCAGCCTGACAGCAAAGTTGAATTTGGGTTGTTTGCTTTACTTTGTGTTAGGTGCTGATGCAGAGGCTGCAACAACGGCCTCAAACACTGCAACGACTGTGAAGATGGCACAGGACTGGGTGGCGTTGCGTTCAGTTGTCTGCGGGGTCACTATGGGTCAGAGCCAGTTAACCACACTGACATCAACAACGGCGCCTGTGTTCTCTCATTTCATCTCCTGTGTTTCAGGGAAGTCAATGTCGTTGTCCCCATTTTCCAGAGGAAGAAACAAACTGGTTAAAGAGGTTAAGTTACCTGTTGAGAGTCAGACAGCTTCTTGGTTGGAAATCAAGAATACAGCCCAGTTCCCCCTTGCTCCAAAGCCTTCATCTTAATCATTTTAGACCCCGCCTGCCTCTGTCTGCTCTACTTTCTTCCTCACATTCTTACTGTCCTGGTCAAAAAAAAAAAGCATATTTTGCTTATCTATCTAACATTTTATTTTGAAATATTTTCAGGTTAACAGAAAATTTACAGAAATAGAAAATTTTCAGGTTAACAGAAAATTTTCATACAGATTCCCATATATGCTTCATTCACATTCCCCAAATGGCAGCATTTCACTGCTGAGGGTAAACGTGGTTACATGCTCTGGCTACATTTTTGCATTCTCTTAGGAGTCTTGGTGACACTGTGGGTAAGCGCTCAGCTGCTAACCAAAAAGTCTGCAGCTCGATTCCACCAGTTGCTCCTTGGAAACCCTATGGGGTAATTCTGCTCCATCCTGTAGGGTCACTACGGGTTGGAATCAACTGGACAGCAACAGATTCATTTTTGGACTTTTAGCTTTTCATACCTTTCTAGCGATGACAAACCCTCGCTGAGGGCAAGGAGAAGTTGCTGGGACACGGCCACTGGCTGATGGGCAGCAGGCTCACCTCACTACACAAGAACCCAGAACCACAAGAACAGCTGTGCTGACTCTTGGCATTCCCCCAGAGGACAAGAATGTCATCAGGGTGACTCACCTAATGGGGAGGCTTCTGAGGAATGTCCCAGATGCTAGGCTTGGAGAGATTCATTAGCTACAGAAGATGTCTAAACAAGGGAATTATTAGCAATGACAGCCTCTCAAAATAATTCCACTTCTTTCCCCATCGTGCTGTCAATTCAAGGCAGAAAGACTGTGAATCTACTTGTCAGGAGCTGTATCAAGCACTGGGACAGTTGATGGTATTGGATAATACTCTGTCAGGAACACTCGGTGTAGATGACTAGAAAAGATAAGGGAACATCAGTAGGCATTACCTGACTAATAGTCAACCAGGACTGCTGGATCAGGACAAAACACCTCACAACTATTTTGGAAACAGAATTAGGATGAGTGGGGGGAGGGAGGCAGGGAAAAACAGGACAAGTTCTTACTTGAAAACAAGGCAATCCAGCTTTGCTTCCTGTTTAATGCTGGTAGTCTTTGAGATGGGGGTCTAACTAAGGGGGAAAGAGGCCGTGTTAGGTGTATACTATCCAGAACAAGCCCAGAGATGACAGCAGGCCAGAACCCTGCAGCTTTAAGGCTGGGACGTGACCAGCAACACAGGAAAGCGCCCAAGTTTAGCCCTCAAGCAAAACTACAGGACTTGGCTGAGAAGAAGGGGGATTTGGCTAAAGCTTCTGGGACAAGATTTGCGTACAGAGCAGAGGGAGAGCCTGACAGAGAGAAGGAAGAGGATGCCTCATCAAGTATCATTCAATGTACACGTAAGTCTTCCTGCTCCTTCTTTCTTGAGATGCTCCCAGTGCCTCTCTTGTGCTCAGTTCCCTGTTACAGACTTTTACTGAGCCAAGTCCTGACTCTGCTACTCACCAGCCAGTGACTATTTACACTCTCCAAACCTCAGGTCCCCATGGGTAAGTGGAGGTACTGACACCCCTTTTTGAACTTTGATGTGATCACTGAATGAGATTATACGTGAAAATGTCCAACATGACTCCAGGTAGGTAGACCTCTTCCCAACTTCTCAGGACACTTTTCTCTTGTACCTGCCAACATGCTGTTCTCCTCTTTGTCCATCTTTTCCAGGCTGTGGTGGAAAGACACTAGACCAAGAAGCCTAAAGATCTAGTACTGACTCCTTGTTCTGACACTTAGCAGCTTGTAATCTTAGACAAGTCACTTAACCTCTCTGAGCTCCACATTCTCCACCAGCAATATGGAGAGCATCAAAAGAAGATGGGAAAGAATACACAGAGTCATTATACCAGAAAGAACTGGTTGATGTTCGGCCATTTGAAGAGGTAGTATACGATGAGGAACAGATGGTAATGAAGGAAGAAGTTGGAAGCTACATTGAAGGCATTGGCAAAAAACAAGGCCCCAGGAATTGATGGAATATCAGTTGAAGTCTTTCAACAAACAGACACAGCACTGAAAGTCCTCATTCATCTGTGCCAAGAAATTTGGAGGACAGCCACCTGGCCAACTGACTGGAAGAGATCCATGTTTATGCCCATTCCAAAGAAAGGTGATCCAACCGAATGTGGAAATTACCAAACAATATCATCATGTGCAAGTAAAATTTTGCTCAAGGTCATTCAAAAGCAAATGCAACAGTATATTGACAAGGAACTGACAGAAATTCAAGCTGGATTCAGAAGAAGGCTTGGAACCAGGTATACGATTGCTGATGTCAAACGGATCTTGGCTGAAAGCAGAAAATACCAGAAAGATGTTTATCTGTGTTTCATTGACTATGCAAAAACATTCGACTGTGTGGATCATAACAAATTATGGCTAACACTGCATAAAATGGGAATTCGAAAACACTTAATTGTGCTCTTAAGGAATCTGTATATGGATCAAGGGGCAGTTGTGCTAACAGAACAAGGGGACACTGTGTGGTTTAAAGTCGGGAAGGATGTGCACCAGGGTTGTACCCTTTTACCATACTTTTTCAATTTGTATGCTGAGCAAATAATCCAAGCAGTTGCCTTATATGAAGAAGAAAGAGGCATCAGGATTGGAGAATGACTCAGTAACAACCTGTGTTACGCAGATGACACTGTCTTACTTGCTTGAAGAGAAGATCTGAAACACTGATGAAATCAAGGGCCACAGCCTTCAGTACAGATTGTACCTCAACATCAAGAAAACAAAAATCCTCACAACTGGACCAGTAAGCAACATCATCATAAGTGGAAAAAGGGTTGAGATTGTCAAGGATTTCCTTGTATTTGGGTCCACAATCAATGCCCATGGAAGCAGCAGTCAAGAAATCAAAAGACACATTGCATTGGGAATATCAGCAGCAAAGGATCTCTTTAAAGTATTGAACAGTAAAGACGTCACCTTGAAAACTAAACAGTGCCTAACCCAAGCCATGGTATTCTCAATTGTATAATATGCATGCAAAAGCTAGACAGTGAACAAAGAAGACAGAAGAAGCACTGATGCCTTTGAATTGTGATGTCAGAGAAGAATGTTGAATGTACCATGAGCAAACATCAATCCTGGAAGAAGTCCAACTAGAGTGAGTGTTCCTTGGAAGCAAAGACAGCAAGATTGTGTCTTACATACTTCGGACATGTCAGGAAGGATCAGTCCCTGGAGAAGGACATCATGCTTGGTAGAGGGGAGGGTCAGTGAAAAAGAGGAAGATCTTTGACCAGATGAATTGACACAGTGGCCATAACAATGGGCTTAAGCATAAAAACGATTGTGGACATGGCGCGAGACTGGGCAGTGTTTCATTCTGCTGTGCATAGGGTTGCTGTGAGTGTGAACTGACTTGAGTGCATCTAACAACGACAAGCTTCCTGAAAAGAGATGATGCATGGAAGTGCTTTGTACTGTTATAGATTGAATTGTTCCCTCTAAAATGTGTGTCAACCTGGCTAGGCCCTGATTCCTGGTATTATGCGTTTGTCCTCCATTTTGATATCTGATGTAATGACCTATATGTTGCTGCAAATCCTGATCACTAGGATGTAAGTGAGACACAATTACAGGCAGTTATGTTAAGGAAGCAGGACACAGTCTGCAGGATTAGGTTGTATCTTGAGTCAATCCTGTTGGAGATATAAAAGACGGAAGTGAGCAGAGAGGAGAGATACCACATTACCACCAAGAAATAAGAGCCAGAAGTGGAGTTTAGCCTTTAAGCCCAGGGGCTCTTTGCTGAGAAACTCCTAGACCAGGAAAAGATTGATGACAAGGACCTTGTCCTAGAGCTAACAGAGAGAGAAGGCATCTTCTGAAGCTGGCACCCTGAATTTGGACTTCTAGCTCCCCAGAGAAGAGGGTCAGCAAGAAAAAGGACGATCCTTGACAGGATAGACTGACGCAGCATCTGCAACAAAGGGTTCAACAGCAGTGGGTGTGAGGATGGGGCAGGATCAGGCAATGGTTTCTTCTGTTGTATATAAATTCACTGTGAGTCAGAACTAACCCCACAGCACCTAATAACAACAGCCTCCTAAACTGTTGGAGAAGAAAATTCTGTTTATTAAAGCCATCCATTTGCAGTGTTTCCTTTACAGCAGCACCAGCTGACTGAGACAGAAGTGTTAGACTGCTTCAGAGTGTCGTTCCTTCCCACTGCCCTACTCGAACCACATCAGCTTGGGTGAAAACAGCCCCACCACCAATTCTGTAGCTGCGCTGGGTTGAATAGCGTCCCTCAAAAATTCAGGTTGACCTGGAACCTGTGAATGGAACCTTATTTGGAAATAAGGTCTTTGTACACACAACCAAGTTAAGATGAAGTCACACTGAATTCAGGTGGGCCCTAAACCCAGTATAACTAGTATCTTTATAAAACCACCCAAACCAAACCCACTGCTACCAAGTCAATTCTGACTCATAATGCTGCTGTAAGACAGAGTAGAACTGCCCATAGAGTTTCCCAGGAGCACACGGTGGATTTGAACTGCTGGCTGGTTCAAAAGGTTACAGCATGTTCACGAAAGAATGCAGTGAGAGCATGTCAGAGCACAGAAGCAATCACACCTGAGAAGCTTCCACTCTATTCCCTTCAGCATATAGTGGAACAGCTGTAGCACTTACCAACCACTATGCCAGTAAGGTTTCCGGTGTGCTTATAAGAAAAAGGAAATTTGAACACAGAGAAACAGACACACAGGAAAGATGGCCAGGTGAAGACAGAGGCAGAGACTAGAACGATAAAGCTGCAAGCCAAGGAGTGCCAAAGACAACCAGCAACCACCAGAAGCTAGGACACAGATGTGGGTTGATTTCTCCCTCAGAGCCTCCAGGAGGAACCCACCATGCTGACCCCTTGATTTCAGACTTTCAGCTCCAGGTCTGTGAGAGAATGAATTTCTGTGGTTTTAAGTCTCCCAGTTGTACTTTGTTATGGTGGCTACAGGAAACCGAGGCAGTGGTCTTAGAGGAACCTTAATCCTTTCTGGGCCTCCGTTTCCTCCACGTGAACTGAAGCATTTGAATAGAGCATCGTCTACCGCCTCTTCTACTGCGAGGTTCTACACATCCAGCATCGCAGGGGTCAAGAGTTCATCTTCTGACAGGAATACAGCGGAGCTTCTGGGACGTCATGGCTTCTGGGCTCTGACATGCTCTCATCGCATTCTTCTGTGAACACGGCTGAGACCATGTGAGCCTGCGGGTGTCTCCAATACTTGGCATAGGGTAATTAGTCTTTCTGACCCTTAGCAGGGGAAATGTCTCCAGTTAGGGGGAAATGAAGTTGTCAAACACAGTCCTTAAGGAGAGGGAGATTTATAGGAGATCACATACAAAAGCTCAGGAATTAAACAAAAAAAAAACAGGGAAGGAGCACTTGAAAGCTCAGACCAAACAATATATCCCGCACGCTATGTTTGGGCAGGTCAACCAGTGGTCCGAGGGCTCCCTAAGCACCACCCAAGCGGAACAGCCCAGACAATTGTTCACCTTCCAAGAACCCTTCCCAGAACCCATAGGGTTGCAGGAAGGTAAAACCAACGACTTTACCGAGAGGAAGAAACTGCAAAGACTGGCCCAATCCTTTGGTGACCATTCCACTTTCTAAAATTGCTTTTCTGTAGCAATTGGAGTCCTGATGGCTCAGTGGCTAAGAGCTTGGCTGCTTACCAAAAGGTCACAAGTTCAAATTCACCAGCTGTTCCTTTGAAACCCTACAGGGCTGTTTTCCTCTGTCCCGACTGTGAGTCAGAATCACCTCAGTGGCAACGGGTTTGGAGTTTTTGTTGTGGTTGTTGGTTTTATTTCCTCTCCCCAAGCCCTCTGACTGCTTCACTGACACTGCTTCTCCTTGTGTCCCTCTGGGTTACCCCAGCTTGTTTCTCCTTCATATTATTTGAACACCCAGATTTAGCTGGGCATCCAAAGAAAATAAAGGACACCCAGCTAAATACGTGCCTCAGCCAAACCACAGTTTTTGTAATACAAGTATATCCCATGCAATGTTTGAGACATTAAAAAAGAAAACATCCAAACCCACCCCCGCTGAGTCAATTCCGACTCAAAATGATGCCATAGGACCGATCAGAACTGCCCTAACACGGTTCCCAAGGCTGTCAGTCTTCTTGGAAGCAGACTGCCACATCTTTCTCCTGAAGAGCTGCTGCTGGGTTGGAACTACTTACCTGTCTGTTGGCAGCTGAGCACTTAACCACTGTACCACCAGGGCTAAAAATGTATTCATGATTTAGTTGAAACTTAAATTTAACTCAGCATCCTGTTTTTGAGGTTTTTTTTTTTTTTTTTTTTTTTTTTTTTG